>OY987201.1:5232558-6432558 GCA_963920755.1 Cartodere bifasciata | reverse complement strand
ATTAACTCGCCGAGTGGCGAGTTTTCTTTTTGGGGTCGGTGTCTCTTCATTAAATTTACTAAAACTGAGTTAAAAATCCTGTGCGGTTTACCAGCGAATGTTTTATTGGATAATGGTTTAAATATTCTCACTTGAGTCTACCCTTAGAAAAGGTCATTACCTCTTTCACAAGTTAACCCCATAACCGTTTTTATTGTGGATGATAAGTTAAATAGCAGCTGGTTAGGTACTCATGCGGAAGATTTTTAAAGAGGTGTTTACGTCACTACCGATACTTACTAATCAATTGAATTGAATGCAAATAACCTGACATGCTGTTTAAAAGTGAGTAACAAGAAGACCTTTCATTCTTTTTCAGTGTTGTTCCTATTTACGTTGCAGACAGGTATTCTATTTAGTTTTTCTATTAGAGCCAGTTTTTCAATAGTCAACACTAAACAGACTCTATTATACTTACATATAAGAAGTCAATACCCAATAAAATAAAAGCCACCTTTATAAAAGAATTTACAGAAAAGGTTTCATTAGAAATATACCGCCCGCTGATTTTACACAAAAACCGAACGCCGTCATTTTAAATCGACTCAAAATTGAAATTAAAAAAAGTTTAATCAAGACCAAATGTTGAATCATGTTGTTTAACGGTAGTTCTCTTACGCGCAGTTTCGTGGCGCATGCGCTTTGACAAATACAGGTATATGCTAATAAGGGGAGCAAGCAAACTAATCTGCTATAATTAAATTTGAACAGTAGCATATTTAAAAAACCGCAAAATGTCCTACTAATAAAATAAGTTGTTAAATAAGTGGCTGGGGATTGCAACGTAAGAAAATATGTGTAACAACACTTGCGTTTATACGTGATAGTCACGTAAACTATTTCTATGTTTGTTTAACTCGCTTAAAGTGCATAAGAAGTTGAGAAAAAAGTTTATTATGCAATCACAGGTTTAGTAACACTAGGGCTTCCATGGATTATATGAGGTTTGAACGAGCGTTCCGTTAGTTGATACTGAAGTTGCTCGTTTGCACGCACTTCGCTACAGGGGCGCATCAACTCACTACCTACATTTTCATTTAAATTACATTAATAAGTAATAATAAAATTATATAATTGTTTCTTTGATAAATGTCCCATATAAGTCACATAACTGCTTCTTCATACGCAAGCTCTGATTACCGGAAAGGAAACTAGACCGACCTCATCATATTATAAATATAATTTCATTAAAATATAATAATTAACCATGTCGTACTTTTTGATTTTCTTTCGGGTGAGATATTGCCATATTAAAAACAAAATTGCCTCATAGATAGTTTTTAACTCACACGTTGTCTCAGCATTATTAAATTCTTCTTTACAGAATGTACGTCGTTACAGAAGTTGCTACCCCATTAGGTTTTCTTGGAAAAGTGTCATTCTCTAATAATACGAAATTATTATTATTATCATCAAACTCTAAAGGCAGGTTTTTTAAAATGAAGCTTAGCTGCATTCTTTTCAGCTCTAAAACCCAAGATGCTATCTCAGCATTATCAAGTAAAGTACCTAGGCAACATTTAGAAAAAATGATAAATATGCAGTGGAACTTGTATTTAATTTGTAGTAATTAATATTTATGGTTGCAACAACCAGTGCTAATTTTACAATGGTTTTCCAAGCGTGTGTGGTCAACTTATTAAAGACTATTACTATTGCAGACGGTGCTCGTCTTCTTTAACTGAAATTTCCCATTTTATAAAGTTCTTTCTTTGTATCGTTTCCAGAATTCGCTGTGAAAATATCGCACCGACTAAGTGCTTTGCTTGTTTCTGTTAGAGTGTAATTATTCAGTGCATTTTTCAACAGGCGCAAATCTTTGATGGAATCTTGCATTCACATAATTGAAAAAATTAAACACGAAGTGCGCTAGTGTCACGCAAATTGCCTGTGTTTTGAAATATCAGCGCCAATCTTATTTTCACCAAATAAGGTGGTTCACGGAATCTAATTTTCAAACGTATTTAAATTCATTACCCTCCTCATAACAATTATTATCGCATAATTTATAAGTTACTTAATGTTACCCCATTATATTTAAAAATACGATCTTTTTACATAATATTATTTATTGTTTCTTGTACGCGAACCTAGGTCACCTTCACCTTTTCACAAAGGTTTTTAATGGGTGTGTTGTACTTAGTTGCCAAGGCCGAGGAAGATTCTGGCGAAATTATGCAGATGATACGCTATAGTATGTCACCACAAAAAACCCTGCAGTTAAAAAAAACAGCCTTCATAATTATTTGAAATAACATCTAATGCGAAGTATTCTATCGGTGAAATAACACCAGCATTTAAGAAAATTGGTCCCAGAAGATACCTAATATCACGAGATATTTGTTTAGTACAAGGAAACTGGATATTTTTGTCGATTCTTCAGAACGTATAGTCTCAAGAAGGCCACTAGAGGCACAAAACTCAAGTTTGTTTATCAGTGACAGGGCAAGAAACGCTCCTACACGAAAAATATAAAATTCTTCCGTATACCAGGCATTAAATCTCTGTTTATCAATTCTGCAAAACTACTTTCTTTTTTAATCGAGTGCCTTTTTTAATTCTTTGAATTTTCTGTTGCGATAATTCTGCTTGGTTAATCGTAATCTTTCACCCCGAAGAGACAATATGAATCGAGGCAGAAATATTTGGTTTTTGGGGCGTCGAACTTACAAGGTGAAATATGATAATAAAAAAATCCTAGCTAGCTTCTTTCTATCTAGGTGCAACGTCATAACCTATACCTGGCTCTCGGTGTAGATATCCTAACCAGTTCGTTTGAAATATAACCCTTTGTTTAAGATAAAATGCGTTCTCACCATATATTCTATACTCAGAAGTAGGTATCATATAAATGTATTATCATCTTCCACTTTACAAAAGTGAATGCCCATTTTCAAAGATGAAAATAAAACTTATCCTGTCATCTAAATGGTCAGCATTTTTAAGCTTGGTATATGCGCTTGTGTTTGTATTTTCTATGTTTCAATTAAAAGAACGACCCACAGGGGTTACTTCGTTTAGTTGTAATTCATATTATCGTACTTTAGTAATTGAATTTTGTTTTGTATTGTCCGCTTCTAGAGCGTTAAATCAATTGTAAATAACATACATTAACGTATGAGGAAATCAACTTGGATGCCTATAATATGGAGATTTATTTGTGCAAGCTCGTTTTTAAAATTTAGTAACGGTTTCAAGTGTAAAATATGTAACGGTACTGAATCCATGTCGTTCGCAAGGATTTGTACACACTCCACAATATTTAATATAAATTACAGAACTCCATCAAATCCCCTGCCAAACCTAAATTATAGGTAAAAAACGCATTAGCAAAAAAATATAAAAGTATAATTGATATACAGGTAATAAATCTAATATGAGGATCAATATATTGTTAAGTTTCGTAACTTCACGTCATAATTTACATCAAAGGTATTTGAGTTTTTTCAACCTTGCAAAATGTATGAAAACGTTAAAAAAATTGAATTACACGGTCATGCAATGCTAATATTATAAATATTGTAAGAAATATATTAATTTACGCTACGGATTTATGTATTTTATATTTATATCTTATTACTCTATCCATAAACATAATTATATAATTCTATTCTAAATCAATACTTACAGAAAATATTATTCCATAAATTAGCGTAATTATTACATGTTAGTAAATCAAACATTGCAATTATTTCCTTAACTTTTCTTCCTTCAACAATAATTCCCAAACATAATGCATCCAAAGTACTTGTGCCAGTTAGTAATTTGATTTATTAATTATATCTTTTAAGTATAACATAAATATTGATAGAATATTGCCAACAAGTGCTTAACACCTATGACTAATAGCCTTAAGTACTTAGAACCAGTTTATCTTTTTATTTTGCTATTTATCAATTTCATACTGTCCTCCAAGAAGTTCTGGGTCACTAACTTACCACATTACATACCCCAATAACAAATATCAATAATAAAAATGCATTCGATTAAATTAATGCACTATTGTCTGAGCTTAAACATTAGTTTCTCAAGTATGCTTATTCATATTAGTCAAATCTTCCATCACGTCGAGTAGTAATCGAATTGGAATCAATGTTTAAGTGGAAGAATCACATTTGGGCGTTTATATCAAAATTTAACATGCAATCTGTTTATTTATCATAAGGTTTTGTCATGTGTGTCTTCAATTTTAACCATTAGGTGTGTGCAGTTATAAAAACAGAATCTGTTGTATGATCTTAAACATTCTCTGTACAAGTGTGAAATATTTACAATAGCACAAGGTTTTATTGAAAATTATGCTAAAAGAAGTATTTTAGTTGTTGTTGTAATAAAGCGTTTATTAGGTTTCGCTAATGCATTCGATAGAGTTTTATCTGGTTTTCAATTAGACTTTGCTAAAACATAAAATATTAAGTACTCGTTATTTTGATATTTTTTATTTGGCACGATGGTGTAAAGTTTTGCACACAATTACCTTGATAGAGGAAAATCGGTTTACCACATGTGCAAATGAAGTGATAAAATGTAACATCACGGAGCTATAAAAGTAAAATAACGAAATACCTCGAAGGAAATCGGATATCTACAAAAGGTAAGAACATACAACCAACAAACTTACAAGAGAGGTACGAATGACTCCTTTGTATTCCGCGAAGACATGGTATACGGCTCTGTTATCGCATGTTAGACAAGTGTAATGAGAAATTAAACTCCATTATTTCGATAACGATCCGACCTCTCAGAAGAAAACGTGTACAATGCTAGGTAAGAACTAAGTGACTCGTTGACACTAGGGTTCATTTCTTTATATTGGTCATAGAATTTGCCAACAACAGCACTAAATTATTTTTGTTTATTTCTTCGAGAATAGCAACCGTTGCAATCGCAATATCAAAAAGCTGATTTATCTTTCGAGTCGACACATCTTAGAGTGTATGTTTTCAATGTTTGGTTGATTCTTGTTTCAATATACAGGTACACTTAATTTCGATTAAATGTTGATAGTCCTAGTTTTCTCTTCTTGTTTCTGACTTATCTTGTTTAAACTTGGTGAAGTGGGTACTTGTAAAGGTATTTTATCGATCTTTCCTGGTACTTGTTATACTCTTCGAAAACTACGTTGAAAACGATGTGATTCTGCTGCTTTGACGTTTTTTTCTCCAAATATGCAAAAGCAAAACTGTGGTTGTATTAATTTTAGGAAACTTGGATGTAGTTATTGGATGTTTAACATGCTCAGTTGTGAGTGTGCGAAGGATTTCTGTTTTGGTTCATCTAGTTCTATTTAGCTTTCGTTAGTAGTTTAATATATTCATAAATAGTTGATGTGAAATGTTTGATAAGTGAAAATTCCGTGGATTTAAGTAGAAGAAATGTTTGAGGTGATGTTTAAGGTATTTGTGACCGTGACTTATGGATTAAATGGTTCTTATTGTGACATAGTGTAATGGTATATTGGACTAAAGTAGATGAATTTACATGTATACAAAGATAAGATGCAACTTGAACCTGCATGCCAGTCTCACTCAAACTTGACGCAAAAATTACTTTCTTCTCCTGACATGACATCACACTATCGCCTCTTCAATCTTCACATATAGGTACCCAATCTTCTACACTCTAAAAGTGTATGTATAAAAGCAGTGCGTCGGGCGGTTTAATATTATCACAAACAGCGATTGACCTGAGATGAGATGCTTCAATACCTGATAGCTAGGTTAGCATACTCAGTATCATGAGAAAGAACATTATACCTGATTAACTTGGCTAATAAAGATTCCTTAGCTTCATTTACACAGCACAAAACGCTTCCACCCATTTCCTTAACTTAAGCGTTAAATATAACAGCTCCAAACTCACATTTTCACACACAACACTCATTAAAATGTTTTAAGTCAATTAAAAAAAAAGGATAAGACACTATACGGTAAAAAACTGTGAGGCATTGCCCTCGTTTCTAAATAAATGCGCGTCCTGTCTACCCACGTGCGCGCGAAATATTATCTATGACTTCTTTTCAAGTATCTTCTTTTTGTGATAAATCAAAACATGCCGAAGCACTTA
Source organism: Cartodere bifasciata (assembly GCA_963920755.1). NCBI lineage: Eukaryota > Metazoa > Arthropoda > Insecta > Coleoptera > Latridiidae > Cartodere > Cartodere bifasciata. The sequence goes on along the minus strand of OY987201.1, from coordinate 6,426,453 downwards.
TTGTATAAAAATAAGTTATGTATTAAAGGATTTAGAATAATTGGCCCAATAGAAAATTAAGGCAACACTTATGTTGCATCAAAGGTGAACAAATTAATATTACTTCTGTATATTATAGTGTAGAGTTTGTTTCATCGATAAATTAATCATTTTTAGGCCCTATTGTTGTATGTACAGGTACACTTCGAATAGTAGGTAATCAACCAGTTCATTATATTTAACATTCTTTATACTCTATATTCTAATTAACCGATTCATCTTGAAATGTATTATAGATTATATTTATGACTCTCAAAAATGTTTCAGTTTATTTTCCTTTCAATACTTCTTGCAAATTAATATCTAAAGTAGTATATTGTATTAGTACATTTTAAAAAGAATCAGTATTAGTAATATGCTTGTTTCTCAAAAAGCTTTTATGCACAAGTAAAAAATGCAAGTGTACAAATTACAAACAGTTAAAACAATAAACGAGATATACCGTGATAATGTTGCCACTAAAATTATTTACATAATTCTTGGTATATTACATTCTCAGACTGACTGTAAAACAGCTAAGTGCGCTTTGGATGGCGCCAAAAATATGTAAATATTTTCTTTTATTGTACAATAAATAAATTGGCTTCTTATTGGGCTAAAATTACTATTAATGATGTCATTAAATTTATTAAATGCTATTTAAGGCATACGAACGCCTTTGAGATAAAAATTAAGATGACTTGACGGTGGTGGTACAGGTACATAACTATAAAGGGGACAATATAAGTGACAGGGGCTAATATTTTGTGGCAATTTTATTTGACAATAATTCACTAAGGCATCGAATTAAAATATATTGGTATAACGAAAAAGTCATTTTATTTGTTTTGAAATATAAAACGGTATGGCCATAAATATCAATAATCAAAGAAGAGATGTACAAAATTTAAATACATAATCCAAAGAATCGTGTAGACTAAGCTTGTGGCATCCAATATTCGTGAGTTCGAAATGATTCATAAATTCGAGATTAACATGAGTTATAGTCAGGTTTTCACGATATCGGTTTGTGAGCTCCTCGGATACCATTAGACACAGACAGTATAGCTTCGAACGTATCCTCCACTGTGACAACTTCTATTTCGGCTCTATATGAGACAAGAAATGCCCACAACATCGAGGAGCAGCGAAGATTCTCAGAATTCCACGCAAATATCTCTAGCTCTAATAATTCCCTCAAATTCTGCGTAAAACGCTGCTGATCTTTAGACAAAGAGAGAAGCTCATAAAAGGCAATAAAACATCATAATTAAAAGACAATATAAATCCAAAGCAAAACCTGCTTCGCATTAATACCAACCCAATAAAAAAAAGTGCAATACTGAAATACATTCTACGACTCTTACAGGTTTGCTTTAGTTTTTTTTTTTCGTTTTTGTAAAGATGTACTCATATAGTGGTATTGTCTGTCTGTAAGTAATTCTGCATTATGCTTTTAATACCGGCTCTATAACAGCTGGATGTAACAACTAGAGAAAATGATCGAAAGATTAATTTTATTTAAGGTGTTCACTTAACTGGTTAGGTTATTACGATAAGTAGATAGTCTTCAAATACTTTTGCATTTGCATTGGAGATATTTTGCTTCTACCTTTACGATTCAGATTGTTTCCAGCTCAAATTGATTATTCGTTAGAAGTTTTTCCAACGGGAGGTCAAATAATTTGTTATGCTGTGACTTTTAAATGTTTGCATTTTTTAACCCCATCTACTATTCTTGAAAGTTCTATGGCATAACCTTGAACTCCTTTTCTCATCTGCATATGATTGGATTTTGACTTTATGAACAGAATTTCATCTGATTTTTTGTTCGTTTTCTCATTGACTGCTTTTACTCTCGACGATATCTAATTTTAAAGCAATATTTATATGTACATAACTACGCTAGCGTACTATTACATTTTCTATCTAAACGAAGCTCCTTGAAGCACTAATGATTTCTTTTCTGCAAGCATCAAGGCCTAGGATATGAACAAAAGGTATAATTTAAAAACACCGTACGGTAAATTGTTGTAGAAGCTTCGACGCTCTTCCTAAGGGTTGACGATGCTACCCCATATATACACCTTACTTGTAAAAGGGCGGTGCGTACACACATAATTGTCCTGACATTAAAAAGGGGTATTAGAAATAATCATGCGCGGCGCGGTTGTAAAATTATTCTTAACAACCCTTTGTCATTATTTTTAATGTTGAACTGTTTAAAATATTATTTAAAAATAGGCAACTACAAGGTGTAAAATTATTTACCAAGTTTTTAAAAAAGATAAGAAAGTGTCTAATTTGCATAGAGCGAAATAGTTTAAACAATAGATCAAAGGCCAGTGACGCAAATTAACTTTTGATGATTTTGTAAATAATACAAAATTAAAATATCTTTTGTATTTAAATGATAATAAGGAAGTTGTAGTCAAGTTTCCATTTAAGCTGCAAACATTATAATAAAGTTAAATTGCAATATTTAACATTTAAAGCTAATTAACTATCTATTTAACAAGAAGCTTGCTTTGCGGTATTTGAAGCATAATATTTTTTCTTGCTACAAATTTTATAGCACAAATTAATGTAATGTTCCAATCGTATAAATTCTTTTGCTTCAATCGCTTTAATTTATTCGCATTCTGTAGACGGTGGCTTGTTGTGAAACTCAAACACAATACTTACCTACTGAAAGCTATTCTGATTTTATTATTAAACAATAAAATGTGCAGTTCGTTACACAAGCCAATAATCTGTAGAATTTATATTTTAGTAATGTTACATACAAATAAAGAACTAGGCTTATGTGAAAGTGGATTTAACTAACTATTACATTTACTTTTAACACAAATATAAAAACAGCCAGTACTATTGTTTGCCCACGTTATACAAACATTTATTTACCAAAGCAAATTATGATGTTTAATCCAACTTTCTTCCGAACGTAACCATTTTTTTGACGTACCGCTCTCAGCTAAACTAAGCTAGTTAATTTTGATAGAGAACCCCTATTGTGTCATTACGGTAAAATAATAATTTATCATTAAAAGATTTGGTAATTTGTTTTTAATTATTGACACATCTATGTCATCTAACCGAGTTGATGAGAATGCATTTCTTATTATAATAGACAATGGAATTTTCATGAAACACCTGCCAAGGTGCCTAGGCGAGATGAATATTCTATAATGTAGGCACAGTGCCATTGTGGCACACCCATTTTTTTTTATTGGTATAACTCTTTGCAAAGTCATTAGGATATTTTACGAAAAGTACGACACTCAGTATATTCGTATTCATGGAAATTATCAAGCACTTTGACGACAAAGACAAGGCCTAAATAATCAATGGCGTTTCTTGGCATTGATTTGAGTAAATTATTAAGAGCCCTGTCAATTACTAATGTATTTTATAAACTTATAGAATCATGCTAACTTTGATTGTTGTTATTTATTTAAAAACAAAAGCGCTATATAATTCAAAAACATCATGTTATACAAGAAGAGAAATGTTTTCGTAAGTAGTTTTCTTATCAAACGAACTTGTGTTATTTCTTCTTTTAGCTAAATGAAAACTTATGTTCACGACGCGCTACAGTGACGTTTAAGTCAAAAAAAATTGACAGTAAATATAGCGCATTAGTTTTAATGAGATAATAGGGATTATTAATAAAATAAAACGTGTACATATAATTACAAGTCTTGATTTAATATAAATTAGACGCACTTAATGCAAGCTCCTCGGATAAGTAGATTCCTCACTTGCAGTCAAATTATGTGCTGCTTTTTCACTGTCACCTTTTGGCGCAGGTGCTTCATCTAAACTTTTCCGCAAACACAAAGCTCCATACTTAAAATTGGTGATAGAGTATAACTTAATGATCTAGATAGTGCATGCTATAAACTAGAAAATGTTATTAAACTAGAATACCAGTTCATCGAGCCCTATTTATCGGATATGTTGAATGTCCGTCCATCCGTCCATTTGTCCAGTACATGGAAATAAAGAAAATGCTCAAAATACTGCAGAAATAACTCAGTTATAGGTACTTGATATAACGCATTTCTTAGAATTAAGCGGATATACCATTGATCTGCGATAAATTATCTCATCTAGACGTCAAATAAACGCACTTGCAGCAATCTTTCATTAAATTGTATTTCACAATTGTCACTTGTAATTAATAGCAAAATTTATGGCCTATCATATTATTATTAAATAACATTATTACACAGTTAATCAATTATATTAATTTACAGCATAATAAATATGATTTTCAACAGTTATGCTTCGAAAAATACAAGTGCAGTTTCCGAAAAACATTACTTTGATTTTTGCAATAATTGGCTGATCGATTAAACCAACGAATAATTTATTTGATTAGGTCTGCCTCATTGAAGTGTTTAATCCGGTTCTAGCAGGACCAATGCCTCTAATAAACACTTTTTACATCACTAAAAAGCCCAAAACACTGCAATTATACATCTTTTTGTAAGATTTGCCCAATTATTTAAATGTGTGTACTTTTAATTATTGTTTCTTAGTTCAGCTAATTAATGCGCCAAGGGAAGGCAAAATCTTATTACAAACTTTAACGAAATCTAATATTGACTGTATTGGTTTAATTTCGTTATTACAATAATCTGTTACAAATGTTAATAAAATTACTGTAACAAGGCTATCATTTCCAGACATGTAACCCATTAATATCATATTACCGTGGAAATAATTTTCTTGCATTATGTAGAAACTGTTGTAAACTTTAGAAATTTTCTCACAGAATTAAGTAAGTAAAGTTTTGTCCAGTTTTGGTCAATATTTAAACTTGTTAATGACTTGTTATTTTCTAAGTTAATTGTAATGTAATTTAAGACCTTAAACAACCCCTCTTGGTACCGCTGTCAAGATTATAGATATTGTGCGGTCTTAAATAAGTGATTTTCCAGTCGGCTGAAGAATTTGCTAAGAGTTGGTCATTATGCCTAAGGTACTGGGTGCACTAAGAACCTAAATGTTTAGAAATAGGTATTGTTGTATGTAATGTATATCTTGAAAAGGTAGGTAGTCGATTGTATAACTGAAGAAACACTTACCCCTGTCAGTTTAAGTTAGGCACGCCGAATTAATACATGCAAATATTAAATTATGGGGCCTATTATAATTGCCTTCTTTGCATATAAAGAGCTCAGTTATTTTGATTCACTTAACTGATCTACAATGCGTAATGAACGTCCATATGTATAATATTTCAAGTAGAAAGTAATGCCGTTTTTACGACGTAAAAAACAATTTATTGCCAAGAACAAAAACTCGCGGAAAAAATGCATAAAAACGCCGTGCTGCAGACAAAAGCTGATCGTTCGCAAAATAAAACATACTAAACATCATTTTTAACGAGTAGTTGTTGTCAATATATTTACAATACAGATGTTATTCTGTCTGTAAAAATCAAAAAAGAGAATCATAAATATTAAAGGATTTTTTGAATGCTTTTGATGCCGTAATGCAAAATGGCAGCAGTACCTACCTTTTGCAGATGCCAATTAGGACTTATTTAATTCAGCGGTACATTATAATATGCAGTAGATATACCCAACTATGTACTTCCCAAGTATTCGCTAACTAACCTTCAACCACCACGCATTTTGTCTGATGCACAACAAATTTCATTTCATAAATATTTAATAACACCTTGTCTATACCAAATCATTGCGTACGCTTCCTTTTATAGAATGTTCCCTCTGATTCTTTTCTAGATATCCCAATTTCCAACAATTTACAGTAAAATATATAATAAATAACATACTGCGGCAGTACCCGTCCAAGCAGTACTTCCTTGGCATCGGTTATTTTATTCGGAGAAATAACATTTAAATATTATGATACATAATTGGGGTATATTATCATTCAAATGTACTTATTACAACGAAATTGTTATTCAATAATAAATAGTACAAACAGCAGTCTGTGTGAAAGTCTCCGAGAAATGATGGGATCCTTTTTCATTTGCGGTCGGTACTGGGCGGAAAAGTGCAATTTTCTCGACAGTATAAAAATACGGCATTTGTGCCTATTGTTTAATACCAATTATTATGCTCTACGATACTTAAGAAATTTATGTAATTATCGTGATATTTCTTGCGGTATATCTCTTTTAATTTGACATCAATTATCGTGTTTAGTCGACATGTATTTATGTCATTTTTATGTATATAATCTTTTTTTGCAAGATTTGTTTGACTAATGTTTTTTTTCCTTTTTTCAGGTAAGCAATTATATTAAGTATCCTTTTAATCCTTAAAATTGGTAAGTGAATTAATTGTTATTCCTAAAAAAGTAATGTCATGATATCAAAACATTTCACTTTCGTCTTGACTTATGATTTTTACGGAGTTTAGTCAGTTTCTATAAATATTTCTCAAATAAAGTGAAACATGGATAAGTGCTCCAGGTTTGTGTTTGACAGACATGTTTGGATGTTTCTTAACAGCTTGAAACAAATTGTCTGAAAAAGCCATTTCAGTTACTTGAATAATGTAATCTTCGACTGCCAATTGCAAACATTATCATTTATTATTAACTTGTAATGTCTGAAGTACTAAATTTGAACATCAATTTGGATACACTTAGTGTTTTATACGGTAAAGTCACAAGTATTAAGTCCACAATAAAAAAATATGCTAAAAAGTCATAAATCTGCGGGTTGTCTGGAGCAGAAATTAGGTTGTAGCTATTACGCGAGAGGGTCCAACAGCTTCTGGTGAATATATTGAGGGGTTGCGGACTATCTGCTAAAAACAGATATGTTGTGCTAGTTCTAAAATATGTCATCCATCAAACTATTCCACATGTATGTCCGAATTAACATGTACTTTCTGAAACGAACAATGCGGTTAAAACGAAACTATTAAAACTAAGAACTAAAGTATCATAAAAGTTTTTGTTTAACGATATGGTTTTGTGGGAATTAAAATATTTAAAACATTTAAACCGGAAATACAAGACGAAATACGAGTTTTCGGTGGAATACTTGTTATGTTATCTGTTCCCTTATATCTATACAAATTCACACAAAACGAGTCGTCCTCTTCGAAGCTCCGCATTTCTAAAAACTAACAATTTCAACTTTAACCTTCGCATAACAATATCTTGTCCCATTCTTGCCACTTTACGTTTATCGTGCGATGCTAGCATTTTTTTTAACGTGTAATTACCTGTATGTACGTGCAATTAGAGACCTGCATTTTGTTCAAGCTAACAAATTATTTACTTAGTTGGGTAATTACTAAATTACTTTGTTTGTTAGTTTCTTAAGGTAATATCTGTGTTTAATGCATTTAAAAAACTTCTAAGCTTTAATACCCATTGATAGTTTTTCTTACATACCCCAAACAAATATTATAGCCTTTGGGTAAAGCAAGAATGTTTTTTTTTCAGCCTAACCCAAAGGAATGCTCTTGAGCATTTAAATATGTATCTTTAGGGACTCATGAATATAAAAATTAAATTATTTTATCAATTCCCTTTTACGTTATTGATTTGCAAAGGGTATAGCAAAATTGTTTTTTCATATATTTTTCGAGTGCGTTTTAATTTTTAAATATGCAGTGTTGTAGTAAAAATGTAATATAAATCAAAAATATATTTAAAACTGTTTTTATAAGGACATAAGCTTCTGAATGCGGCGCCAATCTTTGTTTAATGTAGTGTAAGGCAGTCTATGTTTCGTTTTTATATTTTATATTCGCATCTCTATAACATTTTTGACAGACTTTTAATACCTCCTTAAATATTATTACCACTATTAAATATTTCGAATTACGCAACATAAATTTTCAACAAATCTGAAAGATAGTCAAAAGTCAGAGAAATAACAAAGGGAATAATTAAACTAAAATACATTGAATTGAAAGAAGAAAACAAAAAAAAACGACTTATTTCCGCAAATAAGCCAATTTAAAATGTAAAGTATCCAGCCAATTAATTATATATTCAATGGTAATTAAGCCTGCATAATTACCCTGAAATTATTGATTATTCCTAATTTAAACCAAAAAATTGCTAATCGTCGTTCTTTTCTTTTATGTTTTTCTGGATTTAGTTGGCAACATTTCTGCTTCAGAATTTCGCCAAAAAATTTGTTTCCAAACTCCTTAAACCTATAGTGTATATCAATTAGAAAAGTTTACACAATTTCATAAACAGTTGGTTAGTGCAGAAATATAATAAACAACTAAATTTTTGTAAATCTGCAAAGTTAATTTATGTAATTTCGTTAGATTAATCATTTTAAAGTTTCGAAATCAATTCCTTTGATGCGGGTGTGGTTTCATCTACGAAGTTAATACAAGAAAACTATTTTGCGGAACGTAAAATAATAAATACAAAGTTGGGTCATGGTTTGTTGCCTTTTGTACTGTAGCAAACTGTCAAAACCCAATGTCCTGATATAAATTTGGCTTACACTTGATGTGTGCTGGCAGTGAAGTCAAGTACAAGTAGGTCAGCAGTAGTCGCCAGAGTTTTAATTAAAATAGTGCGATGGTCAGTATTTGGTTGTTCGCTGAAATAGAGCAATTTTAGAATATGCTGGCCTTACAGAAAAGTAGCATAGCACCCCCGTAGAGATTCGCAGGAGGCTCCCATGTAGAAACCATTCCAAAGCCAACTCGTGCATGTGCCTAGGTACTTCTCCTTCCATAAATTTCTCTAAATTATCTACTCGAAATTTAGGTCTGTCGTTTAAATAACTAAAAGTTTTTATTGCTTTATCGATTTATGTCAACATCGCCATTTACACTGGCTTGCTTTGATTTGAGTGATTCCATTATTCTGGTTGAGGACTTCCACGAATTCGGCGCCCAACGTTGGTCTAACTGACTCCAAAATTCAAAAGAATGTTTATTTATAAAAACACAGTAATGAATCTGAGTTAATTGTGTATTTTTAGCGCTAAACGTTTTCAAACATGCCTATTACTTTGAGTAAATAAAAGAAAGTACCTAAATGCTTTTAGGAACTTTGTTCAATTTCTCACATGCAAGCTATAAATTGTCTAGCTGTAGATTATTTAAAGGAAGTTTTACGTAAAGAAATAAAATTGTAATAACACTAAAGCGACTAAAAGGAAAAGGGATAGTTTTAATACAATCAAAATCCATATAGTTAACAAAAGACTTGATTGACAAAACGCCAAATAATACCAAAGTCTGTAAAACATTAGACAGAGAGATAAAAGCAAGTTTAATTTTAGTTGTGACCTAAGTCATGAAGAGCATGAATTTTGATGTTAGAAACCAGCCCACTACTAAGCAATTGCATTTGAGCCGCTTTACATTGATTTCAAAGTCACCTCATAATAACTTCAAAGTGCAGAGCGGTAAATGTTAGAAATACTCACTTTTGGCTCAGCACATCACCCTAATGGGCAATTACAGTAATTATGGTACAAGGTAATAGAGCTAGCCAGTTTTGATATATGATGGAGCACTACTTTCTATGGACTAGTGTAAAAATGTAATTACATCCCTGCAACTAATTGCAATGTCCGTTAAAACGTAAACTGTGTCGCTTCCTTGTACCACTTTAGGTAAGGTTTAAATTATTCCAAGTCTAGAACCACATGGGATAGGAACTATAGCGTTGAGTATAACATTGTGTTACACATTTTAAAAACACGGGTAGGTGGATTATTTCCATTCATTGCTTTCTGTTATGGGTTCTTTAATTGTTTCTAATTCCATTATTTTATGCATCGTTACTTTGACAACTAATCGAAACAGAACAACACTTGTACAACTGTTCATAGTACCTTTGGTCACTGGACGAATCATTTTGGCAACAACAATTTTATTATCTTCGGTATTAACATCTCTTCATTGAGCTTCTGTTCCTTCAGTTATCATTTTATCTGTTACAACGTTAGTTCTTTCTAAATAAATAGCATTTTTGTGATTTAAACAACTTCATTTATGTGAATATTTTAACACATTTCTTGTTTAGAAAAAATGGCATTTTATGATTTGGCAACGGTTGTGGCTATCATACTTTATTTTATGACTGTTACTTTACACTTACACGCCATCAAAAAATATCCTACATTCATTTAGTTAATTATATTACTTTACTTATACATGGCACTTTGTGTGTAATATTTATTATTTAAGTAGCAAAATATGTATTTGGGTTAAAAACCTACAAAGAATCTTTTTATGTTGTAGATGCTAAAATCTAAAAGCTAAGTTATATGTATGAAGAAGTTCTTTTATTAGCGCGTTAAAATTTCCAGCATCCTGTCACTTCAAATTATGTTTGCTAGATAAATTTATCAACACATATGTAAACGCAAGACGACTTATAATTGTAAAGCCAGGTTTAAATGTTTACCCATATTACACCCTAATTGGTTTTTAAATCCCTATATAAACCAGAAACGTAACAGTAAATTTTTGTCACGCTTTTAATAACGCGTTTAACATTGTCTGATAGGCAGAAATTAAAAACTTTGTAACTTCAGTATTTAAAAAAAATTCTCAGGACGCTTGATAGTAATTAGTGTCGGTAGACACATTATGTATTATTTCAAATAGCTACCTAGATGAGTGAATATTCCTTAAAATACCCGTATGTAAGTTATAATAGGCATCTATACGTTCTGTTGGTTCTGCTGCACTTTTGCTCGCCAAGGTAAACCTCTTTCAATATCACTGACCCCAGTTCAATATGGAACATTTTTTATTCTACTCAGAAACTCATTGTGAATCAATAAAAATTGGCATGATCAATATTTAAAATCTACGAAATACCATCATCCAAAATTACAGAACGATGTTTTATTATAATAAAGTGGTAAAAATTTGGAATATTTGAATACCAACTTCCTAAAAATGTGTTTTAGGTAAAATATTGTTAATTAAAATAACATAAAAATGTACGGTCGTATAAATCACAGTTTGGTTAAAATCAACGGAAATAAATTGCTTTCTTATTCTTTTATTTATGATTATTATGTTTTTTATAAATATTTTAATTAGCATTACATAATGTGACGCATAAAGGATCAGAATAAATTAACATAACATTAAAATTATAGCACCAATATTCAATGTCTAATTCAAAAACGAGCTGACTAAAAATTGTTTTAGCGTTGTATACAACAAGGCATGTACGTTGGTGACATTTATTACCTAAATAACTAGATTCTGCTACTCCTTTATGGTTCTTAATGCACGTCACCATATGATAACAAAAATAAAAGGAATACGCGGTCCCTTACTTTGAAGCAAACGACACTATAAAAATACTTCGTGTATCTGCTTAAAAGTCACCATAATTTTACAAGTCAACTGCTAACTAAGCTCAATTTTAAAAATAATCACCAGGATCGTGATCTAAAATATCAAATGGACGTTAAACAGGCTCTTTTTGCTATCGTAAATTTTAGATTATTCGAAATTTTTTTTTTTTTAAGGCAGTACCGTCAGTACCATAAATCCGGAATATTTATTAAATATTACTTACTAATTACTATGTTAAACCTGGTATAATAAAACCTTGCTGACCCACTCGTACCTATTTAATTTTTATGGCATTTTAAACATAGTATAAGGTACAAAAGGGTGCAACCTCATAAGTACTGCAGAAACCTGCTGTTTTAGAATGTTCACTGATGAAGGTCTATAGTTGCAATTTATTCAGGTACATACAACCTACTTATAAGTACCTAAGCTTGATGTATTATGTGGGTGAGGAGAAGAGTACCGCGGCACGGCGGTGCTAACATAATTCTTAATTTTAGTAGTACCAGCAGACTAAGAAAATTAGGAAACAAACGTTTTTATATATACCACCCCGTAGCTAAAAGCTTTTTTACAACCGTTATTCAATGAGGCGAATAAGTCTTTCAATCATGATACAGGCACTATCTGCCTGAATATAAGTACCTATACGTATTTATAAGCGACTGCATGTGATCTTCCAATCAATATGTGGTATGAAAACGTTAAATTATCACAAAATGCATCGGAGGTTCAGATCAAAGTTAATCACATTATTTCAATGTGCCTTAAGTACCTATAATCAGCTTGCTTTGATACAGGTACGCATGCACATAACCTATAAATCACGTCCTTGTTTCACGCTGCCATAACATTTTAATTTCAAACTCTATTATACCACAAAAAACTATCATCAAACAAGTTGATGTCGGTAAGTGTTTGTTGTCAGTAAAAAACCTATTATCTCATTAATCCATATTGATTTTTTTCATAAAGGAATTGCCCAATACGTGTCTGATTGACATTTTTATTTTTTGGTAATTGTGAAATATTGATGTGTTATAAAAGAAATAATTATGTGATTGGTTACACGCTAATAAGCATGAAATATTTTAAGGGAATTAAAACATATTGTATTCTTCTACATTTATCATTTAAAACAAAACCAAGTAAAGGAGAAGTAGGTAGGTATAATAGGTTAGGATGTAGTACCTTTGAGTATCGCCCACTTGTGAACATAATTCATTTGCAGTTAAGAATATGTCTGACCGACTTGAAGAATGAGAAGAGAAATCCATCTGTCAACTATGACAGCCCCATTGTCTAGCTAGCAGGTCTACTAGGTACCTAACACGGGGTTTAATATCTTGTTTCTTCATATTTTTCCATCGACACTACATAAATACCATCGGTACCAACTTATAGATAGGTACCGAATCATACAAAAATGCATCGGGTTCCGTTAAATAGCTGCTTGCCTTTAAGCCACCCTCCCCCATCAAATTTATATCTCTATTGTTTCAAATTCCCGCAGGTACGAAGCTATTTCAATGAGCAGTACCGAATCGACCCTTCTCACTTGTGACTCATAATAATAATGCGGACTCTAACCTGTAATTACTGATACAACGTGATGTATTAAATGTATTAATTAACTATTTTTCCATTTGTTTTTTAATATGAAGGAATTTGTTTAGCGGTACCGATTTTATGTGAGTATTGAGCGCTTCGTTGTAGGGGAGAAATTAAATATGTTTAATAAATGTACCTACACCTGAACATTGTAAGTCTTAAGTTGAACAATGACAAAATCCAAATAAAGATCAGTCTTTTGTGGTAGTACACGAAGAAAAAAACCTTCTGTGGTATAAGTTATAGCTATGGCTATTATCTAGATCTTCGTTAATGACGCATTTTACCGGTGTTAAAATACTGACATTGATTAATAGTAGATACACGTTCAACAAAAGTGTGGATGTAATAGAGAACAAATATGCAAAATTCAATACGTTCCTAATTATTTGAATGAATCTTAATTAAAGAAAACAATTTCGGATATGTTCCTTATTCAGTTCCTATAAAAAAAAGTATACATAATTGAAAAATAATTATATAAAAAAAGGCGGCAAACTTTGATTCAATGTGATTGCCTCTCGCTTAATGTTGAATAAAACTTTTGGATTTAGCGTGGCTAAAATTAATTATTATTTATTTAATTACCCATTCTTTCGACTGTGCTCATCACTTCGAAAACAATGGACTGAAAACTCGCTTTTTTATTTTTCCAACTGGTCGTTAAAGTTTGGGTATAATATCTTAAGCTAATTCTTCAAAAAGCGGAAAATTAAACGAATTAGGGCAGGTGTAAACGGTGCAGGCAACACAACATAGGCAGGATGTCCAATTAAGCCGCCTGTGCAAAAATTACGCAGTTTAATATTTTAATGGCGCAATAAACACTTCTTTTACTATGATTTAAAATCCATGACTTGTACCCTTTAGATATGCTTTTTACTGCCCATTGACGATTAAAAAAAATATAACACAATTAGCAACAGTTCATGATATTTTGTCTAAATCTCACTACCCCCACTATTATTAAAATTTCACGCACGCGCGCGCTGCTTCAAGTAGGTCTAGTCCCTTTGAATTATTTAATTGCGCTTGAAATTGTTTCGCAAGGTTAATCGTCTTTGTTCTATGAGATGTTAAAGAGTTCTTTTGTGCTGAAAGACATGAAATAATAGTTTAATTATTATTGAACTATGAAGGGTCCTTCAAAAATTTTGCATGTAATAATAATGATTAGATTGAAGATAGCCATTTAAAAGAGCATATTAGATATGATGTACGTAGCTAGTTACTCTGCTAGCAATGCTGTTACCTACATTCTAATTGTGTTGCTGTAGGGCTACTCTTAAGCGTGAGTACCACCGACTTGCAACACTACATTGAGAAACCTACTGTACATTTTTGAAATATGTACAAATTATCCGATTAGCATTAAAAATGTAGTTGTGGAAGAGAGCGGTGTTTCTGCCTGCGCCTATCTATAAGTGCCTTATTCTATTCTATTTGATTTCGCATGAAATATATGGTAGTGCAGCCAGGGATTCTTGTAAGATCTATGAACTCGACCGGGCTGGGAACGGTCCTCCGTAAGTCCGTCCGTCCGCTGGTCACTGTATGAGAGGCTGTAAGGAGAGAGAACTTGGGTTCGTTGCGACTGAGGAAGGCAAGGCGGGTTCTTGCCCAAAGCAAAGAATTCAGTGGGTGTGAACATAATAATATAACTGGTTTTAATAATCGAAATGAATCTTTACGGCTATTATCATAAGGTAAGGCCGTTTTTCTTGCTATTTTCAATAGCAAGGGTTCCTTGCCTCGAACAACTTCCAAAACATAAATAAAACAAATCGAATTATATTGTTGGTCAATTTCTCATAAGAATCAGCATTTAAGTGAATAATATTTTTTAACAGTTATACCAAACTAGTTTATACAACTCTGCCATTAGTAATACTTCATTAACGTCATTTAAACGTAATGTATAACGTATATTCCATAACCAGTGTCAAATTTTGTTTGTGTTTATGAGCCACCATCAATTTACCAACCTCCTTAAAATATTACCTGCAAATTTAAATAATTAAAATACATCATCTTCTTTTGCACCCCGCTGAAGACGGCCGGCTGATATAATTCATACGTAATGTTCGCCAACAAGAAAACTTTATGCCATTTAACCTGCCCATGCACTTTAATGTAACGGCCGTTTAAAATGCCATAATTGCAAATGATTTTCGCAAACACCTTGTACTTAACTTAACCATCGAACGAAAAACACTACAGTACAAACGACGTAATAGTCCTTTCCATTAACTTAAAACTGTAAGCTTTTGAATAACAAGATCAAAACTTTCCCAAGGACAAAGGAACTTCCTTGTAAGTTGTAAGATTGACAATCTTCCAAATTTTAGATTATTATTTACTTCATTTATTTTTCAATACAAATGAAATGTATCGTAAAGCCTAAGCTGGCAAATAGAAATGTTCGATTTGATTGACAACATAAGTCCAGCGCTTTCGGCAAAGATGGTAAAAATAACTGGCATCGGAGCATTACAACTTTTAAGCCATTTTTTGGTACAATAATTATTCGGGTTTGATGTTCTTTGTCATTAAATATTACAACTTGTTTAATAAGCATCATTAAAAAATCTTACGTCCACAATTAAACATGCATAATTGCTTCAGATATTAACAATACATTAATAACAAATTAGGTAGCTGGTTGCCGGTAGAATGCGAATTGTTGAGCACTTTTTTTATAGCACTAAAAAGTGTAACTTTATATCGCCAGTAGTACTTAAGGAAATTCTTGTACCGTTCTGCTTGAGCAAAATTATATGCCTGTTTACAGATTATCTATTTTAAAAAGTAGTTTATCTTTTAACTATTGCATTTGTATGTGTAAACATTTCTCTAAACAAATTTACCAATTAACAAAGTCGTAAATTCCGTGCCTAATCCCATACAAGCTTTTTACAACTTCGTGCTACTAGGTACTTATTGTTTTTAAAATTCTTTCTACCACAGACGTAATCTTTTAAATCTGTGTGTGTTACGCAACTACGACGGGCATGCGCATTAATACGCTTTTAGAAACAAAATCAAATTCTACCCATCAGCGGATTTAATAAGTTGTTAGTCTCATGTTAATTCAACTGATCACGTTTAAATATGTAACACAATATTCGTTTTCTATAGGAAGCGTCCAAGAAAACTGCACATGGTAACCGGATCAAATAAACGGGCACCTAGGTAACGGGCAAAATATGTTTCATATTCCTTTCCCAGGAAAAGTAAAGGAAGATTTAATAAAAAAGTCGGTCAAATAAGAGTTGAAAATAGAAAAATGTTTACGCCAATTTAAATCTCTCAAGAAGACATTTGAATAAGATTATAATAATAAAAATGCTCCGTGCAGCTCCGAAAGTATAATTTACCTAAATGGGTTAAGGTTATTTCATTAAAAGATTAAAGGCAAGAAACTCAATAATTTCTTTCAATTTATAAAAAGAGTAAAAAGACTAAAAAAGGTGTGTTGTGTTTTTGTCGACTAAATGGGAAAATATTGATCTGAATAATAAATTGTGGACTTATCAGATGGAGTCATCGTGCAGAATTAGAGAAATAAAGGAAAACGCTATCTATTTCATTTTTAGCCAATATTTAATATACTTCGAGATACTATCTCCGGCGCTCTGGCTTTTATGGACCTTTTTTCTTTTGACGGCGAATTTATTCTTAAAAATGGTTTTATATCTAACAATAATCAACCTTTCACTACTAAAAAAACATATTTCATTTCCCTCCTTTTCTTAAGAAAAAAGCAAACCATCAAAATTGTAGACTTCTTTTTTCATCTTTCGCAAATAAGAGAGTCTTTGTGGGCGGAATCTTTTAAAACTCTTTAAAATTGATTTATGTTTTTAATCTCTACGTTTTCAGATCAGATTTTTTGAGTTGGAAAATAAAAAATAGGTATCATTTGTATGTCGTTAATTTTGTAGCATTAAAATATGGTTTCGACAGAATACTTAATACTTTGTGTAAAAAATAGCTGGTGGTATTATAATATTAATAAGTAGATAATACTTAATTCAGCGATGGGTATAATTAATTTGGTAAATGTATTTTAGAATAAATACTTGTTAATAATAAATAACACAGGTTTGGGTGTAATATTTAGCAATATAACTGATTCTACCGTGTAATTAGTACAAATTAAATTATTATTTTTAAGTTCGTGCACTTCGAGATATTGCGAAAATTTAAATAAAACAATTATAATTATGAATTACACAATATTATTGCCTTCCAATGATATCTTGTATTTATCATAATTATTACCCACATTTTTAGGCATTAATTATTGGTGATTTAAATTTTTTTGACCAGATGTATCTCTCTATCATTTTACTGGATATCATTCTGTTCAAAAATGTTGTTATTTATTTTTAGTACCAATTATACTATTCGCTGGGTTGCTCGAAAATAAACCTTTAAGTAATACGATTAAATGCGAAGACCATTTCTACCATAGCAACCAAATGGTCTAGTTTGGAACTACTAATGGCCCAAGATTTTTAGAGATAGGTTCGTAATAATAGATCAGGAATCTTCGTACAACTTTTATTACGTTTAATTTATACTAACAAAACAAATTAGTTGATATATTAGTCCCATTACATGTTGCCATAAAAAAAACAATTTTATCAGAATTTAATTTAGGGTTTTAAAGAAGGAAGTGAAAAAATACGTAGGTTGTTTTTATGTTCTTTTCAAGTTTTGGCGGCCAAAGAGGAAACATTTTAACATTAATAAATGCAATCTTATAAATAAAAATCATTTTAAAACTGTGACAAATAACATTCTAATGTTAAGTAATCTTGAAGAATACACAGAAACGTTCTTTAGATAAAAATGATTGAGATTAAAGTAATAAAATACAATTAGATAATTTAATGCTTTCTAAAAAGGTTTAAGAACACTTGAAATTTTTAGACCCTTGAGATAATTCGAGACTTCACGCATCGAAATATCTTGCAGTATTTATTTGACCATTTACAGACTTTATGTTTACATAGGTATACGCAGGGTGGTCTTTTAAATTTTGATAAAAACGACCTGTGACAAAAAATTATGTTACGAATTTTGCAATTTAAGAAGTAGGATCTTTTTATGTCTCTATAAAGTTTTAGTATGTGTAATTATAAAAACTTCTTTATTGTGTTAAATATTTAAATAATTGCCTGCTCCTTGGTCGTTTTTATTTATGTTCTGCTAAAAGCAGCAAAAAGCAAAATAAGTGTTAATTTAAAATATTTTTTATACAAACAAGCTCCGTAAAAAGGTCGCACAAATCGGTACAAGTTTATTGAACTACGAATGATTTTATTGGCAATATATTAGCTGATAAAAAGTCAACCGGCCATAAATATGGACATGTTTTCCGTTTTATAAAAACTGCGTAAATGTGACAACTTACATCTCAATTTGGAAGTTAAATATGTCACCGGGAATATTTATGGTACTCTAAAATGCGTGCCAAATTTAATCGACTTTTAAATTTTATGGCACGAATTTCCTGACAAGTCTAGCAGTAATCTTCAGATTTCCAATTAGCGCAGTGGCTTACGATTCACGGTCTGTGACTTTACGCATTTGCTTTGACAATACTGTGAATAGAAGGGGTAAAATGCACCGTAATAAATGTCCGTGCCTCACACAAGAAAAAATGCAAAACTTTAAATATTTCATTTGAATATCTTAAGAGAAACATGTATGATTTTTAACGGTAGGTATAATAATTCACTCATTTAAATAATTTCGGATTATAATTTAAATTAGTAGAACAAAGAAACGATAGAATGTTATGTAAAATGGGTAATAATTTTCAATACGTTTAAGTTATTGGACATGACAAAATTTAAGAGGATTTGCATAATTTTAAGTTTGCCGCGCGGCACGACTCGTTTCTATGGATATAAAGTATATCTATGCCGTCCTAACATTGCAGATTATCTAATATCTTATTTATGATGGCTCTTAAAAATTTACATCGCTAATGTTTTAATTTTTAACTTCATGTTTCGCCTTAAAAGTTGCTTTGTCTAACTGAAATGTGTTTATGGATCTCGACGTTTAACATTATAAAACAAAACCTATTCTATACGTTTCCTTGACTTTAATAGAGACATAAATTCGTTGCAAAACGGTTTATTGAATATTTTATCTTCGTTTCGAAAAAATTGCATCCCCAATGCAACGTGACTGAACTTTTACGTTACGAACTTTTAAAACGTGCAGTTGATTATTTAAAAACTGTTTAGGAATTTTTATAGAACTACAACCCATTATAAAAGTTTAAAACATAGTTTCAAGGTGTTGGAAATAAGAAACAGTGCAGAGTCAAGTTTAAGAGATCCCTCCTTAAAATTCTTGAAGCATAAAAAGGGTGACACTTTAACGATTGACCTTTGAATTACACGAAAACAAAATAGAACACCAGATGCAAAGACATTAAATTCATAAAATAGACGCTGACACGAAATCACGTGGCGTATACAATAATAAACATGTGATATCCGTTTAGGGTGGTTAACTTATCGTGGAACTTCCCTTATGGCTTAGGTTGCATTAGTGTTTCACTAAAAAAAACTTTGTTTTACAAGCTTTTAACTCGAGTTACATTTAACGACATAACCAATTGCAAAAATGAACGGTCGAGAGTACATATTTTAAAACGTCTCGGCCTAACCGAAAAGATATAAATGGTGATGTCCGAAGTGTTGGATGTCAGTTATGAAAAATTTGCCCGTGGGCCAAAATCCTTATCACTTTGGTGAAATCATTTAACAGGCTGGAGTGTTGGCCGTCTGTCCGTCCGTCTTTTCTTCTCATACGTACCCAACTAGCTATCGATTACCTGCAACTTTTAATCCGCAATTCTTATCTAAATTGATAACGGAAAGGGGCATTAATATGTAGAAACCAGTTTTCGCGCGGTGTTGCAGCGGTTTTCTCAAATTCCTTCTTAATGTTGCACTATTAATATTAACAATTATTTACTAAGTTTGCGCTGTCGTCACTTTTGCTAATATAAATTTATCGTCGTTTATTCGAATCTCGATAAAGCCTCACAACAACCGACGCTCCCTATCTTAAATTTAAATGAGGAATTTAACACCACTGCAATATCTCTATTTATATCTACGAGCGAAATAACTTTAAACGCAGAAATATCAAATATTAGCATCTCGATTTACTTTGATTGCAACTTGCGTCATTATAAACATCCATGGACAATCAGATACCGAAAAGTTTTCAAATAAACTCTTAGATATAGACACTAGCTATTGCTTTTATCTCTGGTACTTACTTGATTGCACTTTAGGACAATCGACCCAACGTTTCATCTCCAGTAATCCTAAAACAACACGTCACTTTACCTTATTTTTCAAGGAATTGTGAACAAAACTAAACTGATCTCTGTTATATTTACCGTGACATAATTCGTAGTTCCGTCAATCAATTTGGAAAACCAACTTTATGCACTATGATGACAAACATGATTTTATAGCCTAATTTGAATACAAATACGTGCCTCCATTAATGAACTTTAACCAAATCATACTTAGGTTAAATGAAAGTTTGGACATGGACCACGATTTAAAAACGAATCTGTCACAAAATACCAAGCTATATATTTCAAATAATTAATTAAGTTAGCAAA
The DNA here is from genome assembly GCA_963920755.1 of Cartodere bifasciata. Lineage (NCBI taxonomy): Eukaryota > Metazoa > Arthropoda > Insecta > Coleoptera > Latridiidae > Cartodere > Cartodere bifasciata. Next base: position 6,405,858 of record OY987201.1, on the reverse strand, counting down.
GCTCTATTTAATTGATATCGACATTCAGTATGCGGACTAACAGTGCCAATCCCTTTCCGAGAACGGCCACTGTATTAAAATGTATATTTATAAATCATACATTTACAATATCGTAGACACATGAACATTGAGACACCAATGTTTTGTGTAGGTTTGACAAAACAAAATAAACAATTGTTAAAATGAACCGTCTTGTATGTTCGTACGTCAATTATTTTTTGCTTACCCAGTGTGGGCTTTGGATTGAGCGATTATTACATTAAGAAAAATGGCCTTTTTAGATAAATCTAGTTTCTTTAATGTGGCTAAGGTGTAAAATAAGTTATGTATAGGTATAGTCAGAGAGGTAAAAGCAGTCAAGCGGCTGTTTACTTTCTTGTGGCATTTGGTAATTAGCATCTTCTCTTCATTCATTCATTTAAATTCCTACCATCCCGCGCCCTTTTCACCTGATAACTTAATCGAGCCAACGTCAGATTATTCTTAGTTTGTCTTAATCTCCATTTTAAGTTAGTTATACCTTTGCCATACAAGTTTCTTCCAAATTTTAAAAATTTTTGTCTCTGATTTAAATAAAACTTATTTTGTAGATAGCTTTTAGGATATAGAATACAAATCTGCATTTAGATTTTTTCTAAAAAAAATATTCTGGAAGTTAGAGCACTTTGAAAAAAAGGGGGTGTCGCGTTCAGAGTTGCCTTTAACAGCTTGTAGCAATAAAACCGCCAGCGTTGGAGCTATTACAGTGTCAGATTCGGATTCAGCAGCCCACTTTGCATACGCACAGATGGCATTCATGGCTTGCAAACATCATTTGTGGCCGTGACAATTAAAAAACTGAGAAAATTTGGACCCTTACCCCTTAGTTAAAAATGCGGTAAATTTTGAAAAAATAAATTTGCCTGTAACTGTGTTTTAAGATTAATTAGAAGCAGTACAAACCAAATCTGCAATCGGTTTTTTTCCAAGTGCTTTTGTTTTTTTGCTAGAGCTTTTCAAAGTTTGCCAAATTATGAAAAATTCCAAAAATGCTTAAAAAAAAAATTTTTTGTCTCTGATTTAGATAAAACATATTTTGTAGATAGCTTTTAGGATATAGAATACAAATCTGCATTTAGAATTTTTCTAAATAAAATATTCTGAGAGTTAGAGCACTTTGAAAAAAAGGGGGTGTCGCGTTCAGAGTTGCCTTTAACAGCTCGTAGCAATAAAACCGCCAGCGTTGGAACTATTACAGTGTCAGATTCGGATTCAGCAGCCCAGTTTGCATACGCACAAATGACATTCATTGCTTGCAAACATCATTTGTGGCCGTGACAATTAAAAAACTGAGAAAATTTGGATCCTTACCCCTTAGTTAAAAATGCGGTAAATTTTGAAAAAATAAATTCGCCTGTAACTTTGTTTTAAGATTAATTAGAAGCAGTACAAACCAAATCTGCAATCGGTTTTTTTCCAAGTGCTTTTGTTTTTTTGCTAGAGCTTTTCAAAGTTTGCCAAATTATGAAAATTTCCAAAAATGCTTAAAAAAAAATTTTTTTCTTTATGATTTAGATAAAACTTATTTTGTAGATAGCTTTTAGGATATAGAATACAAATCTGCATTTAGATTTTTTCTAAAAAAAATATTCTGGAAGTTAGAGCACTTTGAAAAAAATGGGGTGTCGCGTTCAGAGTTGCCTTTAACAGCTCGTAGCAATAAAACCGCCAGCGTTGGAACTATTACAGTGTCAGATTCGGATTCAGCAGCCCAGTTTGCATACGCACAAATGACATTCATTGCTTGCAAACATCATTTGTGGCCGTGACAATTAAAAAACTGAGAAAATTTGGACCCTTACCCCTTAGTTAAAAATGCGGTAAATTTTGAAAAAATAAATTTGCCTGTAACTTTGTTTTAAGATTAATTAGAAGCAGTACAAACCAAATCTGCAATCGGTTTTTTTCCAAGTGCTTTTGTTTTTTTGCTAGAGCTTTTCAAAGTTTGCCAAATTATGAAAATTTCCAAAAATGCTTAAAAAAAATTTTTTTCTTTATGATTTAGATAAAACTTATTTTGTAGATAGCTTTTAGGATATAGAATACAAATCTGCATTTAGATTTTTTCTAAAAAAATTTGCCTGTAACTGTGTTTTAAGATTAATTAGAAGCAGTACAAACTAAATCTGCAATCGGTTTTTTTCTAAGTGCTTTTGTTTTTTTGCTAGAGCTTTTCAAAGTTTGCCAAATTAGGAAAATTTCCAAAAATGCTTAAAAAAAAAATTTTTTGTCTCTGATTTAGATTAAACATATTTTGTAGATAGCTTTTAGGATATAGAATACAAATCTGCATTTAGAATTTTTCTAAAAAAAATATTCTGGAAGTTAGAGCACTTTGAAAAAAAGGGGGTGTCGCGTTCAGAGTTGCCTTTAACAGCTCGTAGCAATAAAACCGCTAGTGTTGGAACTATTACAGTGTCAGATTCGGATTCAGCAGCCCAGTTTGCATACGCACAGATGGCATTCATTGCTTGCAAACATCATTTGTGGCCGTGACAATTAAAAAACTGAGAAAATTTGAACCCTTACCCCTTAGTTAAAAATGCGGTAAATTTTGAAAAAATAAATTTGCCTGTAACTGTGTTTTAAGATTAATTAGAAGCAGTACAAACCAAATCTGCAATCGGTTTTTTTCCAAGTGCTTTTGTTTTTTTGCTAGAGCTTTTCAAAGTTTGCCAAATTATGAAAATTTCCAAAAATGCTTAAAAAAAATTTTTTTGTCTCTGATTTAGATAAAACGTATTTTGTAGATAGCTTTTAGGATATAGAATACAAATCTGCATTTAGATTTTTTCTAAAAAAAATATTCGGGAAGTTAGAGCACTTTGAAAAAAATGGGGTGTCGCGTTCAGAGTTGCCTTTAACAGCTCGTAGCAATAAAACCGCCAGCGTTGGAACTATTACAGTGTCAGATTCGGATTCAGCAGCCCAGTTTGCATACGCACAGATGACATTTATTGCTTGCAAACATCATTTGTGGCCGTGACAATTAAAAAACTGAGAAAATTTGGACCCTTACCCCTTAGTTAAAAATGCGGTAAATTTTGAAAAAATAAATTTGCCTGTAACTGTGTTTTAAGATTAATTAGAAGCAGTACAAACCAAATCTGCAATCGGTTTTTTTCCAAGTGCTTTTGTTTTTTTGCTAGAGCATTTCAAAGTTTGCCAAATTATGAAAATTTTCAAAAATGCTTAAAAAAAAAATTTTTGTCTCTGATTTAGATAAAACATATTTTGTAGATAGCTTTTAGGATATAGAATACAAATCTGCATTTAGAATTTTTCTAAAAAAAATATTCTGGTTGTTAGAGCACTTTGAAAAAAATGGGGTGTCGCGTTCAGAGTTGCCTTTAACAGCTCGTAGCAATAAAACCGCCAGCGTTGGAACTATTACAGTGTCAGATTCGGATTCAGCAGCCCAGTTTGCATACGCACAGATGGCATTTATTGCTTGCAAACATCATTTGTGGCCGTGACAATTAAAAAACTGAGAAAATTTGGACCCTTACCCCTTAGTTAAAAATGCGGTAAATTTTGAAAAAATAAATTTGCCTGTAACTATGTTTTAAGATTAATTAGAAGCAGTACAAACCAAATCTGCAATCGGTTTTTTCCAAGTGCTTTTGTTTTTTTGCTAGAGCTTTTTAAAGTTTGCCAAATTATAAAAATTTCCAAAAATGCTTAAAAAAAATTTTTTTGTCTCTGATTTAGATAAAACTTATTTTGTAGATAGCTTTAAACATTTTGCATACCACCCAATGTAATAATTAAGTTATCTCAATACGAAAGACCCATAAGCTCTGTTAGTCATTGAGTGATTTAACTAGGTTGCAGTTTCATAACTTATATTACAATTGGAGTGCTCAAAATGGGTTGTATTTATGTAGGCGTAGCAGACAACTACATGTAGCATGGCGAAAGTCTATGTATTAATCATTTTCTTTAATGCATCTGCATTGACGATTTGCGATGTTATGTGTAAAATTAAAAACACCGTTTTTTTTTAGATCTTAAGAAATACTACATTTGTTAAGGATATAATTAGGTGGCTTGGGTAAATTCTTGTTTAGTCACAGTATAGCAGTTCGCATTTCTAATATGTTTTTCTTTTGTTTTCAGGTAAGTCGTCAGCAATTTCAACGTTTGTAGCCAAATATGGCTTATGTGAGTATAACTGTACAATATATTGTTAAACATTTAATACTGAAAGTAAGGAGTAGAAACCAAAGCTATTTAAGTTTCATTGAGCATAAATGAAAACACTTTTTCTGCTTATGGTGTAATAAACGAAATTTGCATGGCAAATAAATTAAAAAAAGACGGCTTGGTACTCTGTTCCGTCAAATAAAATCAGTCGAGGCTTTTATTCTTACATTCAAATAGCATTGCCATAAAATCAGTTTCAAGTTCATTTGCGTTATTTATAAATTTGTGTTAATTTGTTGTTTCTTTTCTTCGAAATTGCACACGAGGTTCTATAGAGCAGACCAATAGTTTTTCTAAAAAGCGCTATCTATGTAAATGTTACGGTATATCGTAACCAATTTCAAAACAGTTTACACCTACATTATGACCTGCAACATACATGTTGCATTGTTTTGAATCTGCCTTTGAAAGTGCCGACAATTCTCTATGATCCTCTACGAGGAAATTTGCCACTTTTCTTGTTTAAATTGTATCTGTACAATTAGACATTTGTCTTGTTTATTAGTTTACTTAAGCACACCCAAACTAGATCATCTTGGACAGTACTGCGAAACTAGTTAACAATGATAATCGTATAAAACGTTTTTTTTAACGAGATAAAAGCAAAGTTATTTCGAGAATATCTTAATCTCCATAATGTTTAAGGAACATGTTTAAGTAATAAATTTAATTGCTGTTCACTTTGTTGGTAGGCACCTATATTTTTTGTATGCGTTAAATGCATTAGACATTAGGTTAACGCTAAAGCTGTTGTTTTTAATGATCTAATAAAACCTGAATAATGGACTGACTAATAGCGTTTTTTGCGTAAGCGAACCTACCTCTACATTTCTATAACACACTCAACATCTTTATTTCAACTAGTTACACGTAGACATTGTATGCCATTTACTTTACTTTGTGACAACGGCGTTTGGATATTATGTCTTAGCCCAAATGTCATCCAGCCAAATTCGTGCGAAAAGTATAAAGAGTCCAGGGCAATTAACAAAATAATTTATGCTGCGTTATTTATTATTCAAGTTATTATGAAAGGTGTAAAATGTAATCCATTAGTTATCTATAAATTTATAACAGTTATAATTTGCATGTCATAAAAGCTAATAAAAATTTAAATGAATTTTACACCTTTAACTCAATCTTTACAAACAAGGCAGATTATTTTAACACCTTTGCAGAATGAAAGAAGCAATTTTTTCATAATGTTCACGCCCACGAAACTTTTTAAATGTGTTTTCTATGTATTTGGAAATTAGCATAGAATCATCGTCATTTTTATTTGCTTAAAAATGTTTGATTTATTTCATTAATCACATCCGTTTCCTTCGATGTTATCAAATTTTCCGAATTTCACCCAATTTGTATTGTTGATTTACTTTGCCGTACCTTTAGTGTTTAGTCTTTACTCTTAGTTACTTACCGATCTATCGAATTCCCGTCGGTCCCCGCCAGCAAAGAATTCATTCACTGCAGACTTACTCCTACCATCATACTTCACGGTCGATGGCCCCCTGTTTCAGCCACACTAAGAAGCTGTACAAGTACACAGGTACTATCTTTGGAGGAAAATTATTTATAGGCCATTCTAGGGAAATGTCCTTTTTGGCGCCCAAACACTTAGTCATCGGTCGTAAACATGCGAATCAGAAAATTGTGTGTTTTAGTTGTTGTGTTGAGACAAGGAAATCTTATTTTAATTTATGCGCTTGACAGGGGTTGTTTGTGGATTTGACATCTTAGTAGCGAGGGGTGTGATTTTAAAACAAAGACTTTTAATGGTCCTGTTAGGTTTTTCTTAATGTATAATTTGCTTTGTTTAATGAGTAGGAATTTCATAAATGAAAATGGTGTGATATCCGATGGTGCTTGGTAGGATGTTTACAAGGATAGTTTTTTGGTTATGGCATCTAAAAGATTCATGGTCAGTCTGTGACTTGCCGTTTGCACGCATTAACTGATTTAAAATGCAGTTCTTTAGATAAAACATAAATAAAATTTTGTTGTTATCTTAATAATTGTTAGGGATACCTCCATGGATGCACATTTCGAGTGAAGTTTAGTTTTTTCAGTAGCAATAACTCAACTAACTAATCTCGTCACGTTATTAACTAAAATTATATTGTATCGTTAAGAGATTTTATGCCAGTTCTGTTAAGGTAAAACGGCATAAAGGTAGGTAAGCATGTTTATATCCATTATGGCACAAGATTCTTTACCATTGCCTCCAACAACTGCATTTTAATTGTCTATACTCACCCATACGCTTCGCGTACATCAAGCATTGCTTTTATTTCACACGGCTTCATTGTCTCTAAAGCTGCTCCACACACACGCATCGGTTGCTGCTTTTCTATCTCTCTCCTCGTAGACACCATAGTCATTAGTTTTCTATGTATACCCACCTATTGACTTACCAATACTTCCAGCATTAACTGCAAATTACAGGGTTCATTACTTGGTCACTAATCAATTTTCATCACTATCCGTCATTTGTTTCAACGCTTTTTGTGACAAGTCAATCGCATAGGAATGTCCGAGAGACATTACTGAGATGGAATATTTTTAAGTGTCAAAATTATCTTAAATCCGTGGCAATAATGTAATCAATAACATTTAAGTAAACATTTTTTCTCCATTTCGTTTATGAGTTTTAAAATTCCTGTGACTGGGCGATGCATTTAGCAATAAAGCGATAACTAATAATTCAAATGATACAAAACGTTTTAATGCTAGTATCTATCGAATAGATATTTAAGGTGTGCTGGAACGCATTTGGTTATCTGCCTGTAAAGCACTCTCTGATTTTTACAGGAAAGATAATAGACCGATATATTACTTATGCTCGTATGTTTCCCGTTGTTGTGAGATTAACCCACTTCAGGTTAACCGACAAAGACCAGGCGGGCGGGCGTTGCACGTTTTTTTTATGCCGCATTCTGATTTATTTAGTCACTTATGTGCCTACCCCGTGTTCAAAGCAGTCGCGACGTACACCTATCCTATCCCATGTTTGACAGACTTTTTCAAGAGCCTGCATTATACATTTCATGTCTGTTTAACCTTCACAGTCAGGTATAGATTTGTTTTTAATCAAATTCGGTAACAGTATCTTGTGCGCTTGAGCAAGTTACTTATAAGGGAGGGGGTATAGTCGCCAGATGCGTTTTGGTTATTACGTGAGTTCATTAGTTCTGAAGTCAAAGTTTATAAAGTTTTAGGTTAACCTTTTGCATGAAACACCTTATATGTAAACGTTGCTGATTGCTAAGCAACATGTGTTACAATAATTAAGCAAAATTGCTCATGATGATAGTACTCATATTGTATAGATATTTACTTCAAATTAATATCTAATTAAAGTGTACGAGTGTTTAGAGTATGATATAACGGTTTATGTGTATAAACAAACCACCTTTATGTATTAAACGCTAGGTCAAAGTGTATCTCTTAGAATTTAATCTATAATTGAATCATACTGGAACGAAAATTAATTCATTGAGGTGTATCTGAGCTGCAGTATGATTTGGAAATGACAATAATGTTTTGTCTGAAATTTATTTTATTGAAACAATTATGATTTCCATTAAGATATTAATTGATTAGTTTTTTATGAGCACGATTTACAGCTACTAATGTTGGTTCGGGTTATTCTAGTTATTTTATTATTGTGATTTTTAACGTCGTTATTGTAATGCCGTCGTCGATCATAGAAATGCATAAAATCAATTGAAGTACGACACTTATCATGCAGAAAGTCTAGCATAGACAGAGTTTAATAGTATTTACAGTAAACGCATTTTTCTATTGTGCTGAAAGAATTCCATTATTATTAACAACGAAAAATATTCCCAAAGAACATAGTAAAATAATGATTTAATAACGGTGCACCGGGAATTATTTGATGATTATAAATATTTATTGGCTGTAAAGTCTTTCCTGCAACGAGCTGAGTAACTAGTAATTGTTTGCTTCCTTTTCAACAATCCATCAAAGCTTTTGCGAGACGTTAAATGCATTGTCTATTATCTTTGAACAGATTAGTGCCATATGATGCAAATAAATCTCAGCTAATTTGCTTATTAATTTCAGTATCTAATGAATATTAATTTCGTGTATGGTGTGGTAAAGAAGAATAAATCACTTGTGCAATGTAAATTAAAAGTGGTGGCGAGGAAATGAATTTTGGTACATATAGTCTTAAAAACAGCACGCAATTTCATACTTAACGCCAGGAAACTTTCATTGATTCGTACTTTCGGGCGGCTAGGTTTAAATTTAAATTAGCTTACTGATTGTCAGATTCATTTTCCTGATTAAACTCGATTTTTGATTTGGAAACTTTTTTATGATGCTTCGATTTAAAAGTTAGTTGATTTTGACACATTTGACGGAATATTTTTCTCGCTTAAATGCCCACTCTTTTTCTTGTGGATGCTTTGGAAAATTTTATTGGTTTGCGGAATAAATTCTTGTCGACATTTATGCAGTAATATTGCGAAAACCGCACGTAGGTTGACAGAAAAGTAAAGTTGGACAATAATGTAGAGTGATATCTTTGTGGATTGTGGTTCGATATATTATGATATCTCATGGAAATTAAACAACAGCATTGTAATTAAGTATTGTGCGAGTTATTGTAAGGAATTTTTGTAGCGAATGTTTTTCTCGATAAGCAAATATGTCCGTAAACAACATTAACAACGACACAATGTCAGTAATGCATATTCAACAACTTTATCTCTGGAGTTTAGTTTTAGTGTTAGCTACTACCTGGTTGATACTGAAGATTGCAATACTAGCAAAAGCCCTTAGTTAGGTGCGTATTTCTCACATGGTCATAAATATCTCTGACTGCAAACAGTACAAACGAGAATACGGAGCTCAATAATAATCAGTCCTGCTTGTTACTTGCGTAAGTATGATAAAGAAAGGATCGATGGGGGTCCTAAGCAAAATGCAAGCCTATTACAGTTCATATTTTCTATGATTATAATTGGCAGGTCGTGTAGTTGGTTGGAGCCCCGTGAAAAAGTGTTAAAGGCGACGCGAGTTGACAAAACAGAGAGGCACGAAACAACACTGCCCAAGAATGTGTGCTTTCTGAGAAGGTAATTAAGCCCGCGAATTAAGTAAGTGGCTGAATTTACGTTGCATACCCCCGCTTGCAGGCGATTTTCAGATAAATTGTTGCACGGATCGTGCCGTTGGTTGGAACCAAGTGCAGGTGTTATCAGTTTCCGATATCTAAATACAGTTTGTTCGTTCTATGAATTTATTATAAAGCTGGTAAGTGTATGTATTGGTTGGTACAAGATCAGCCGGTTGCTTGGTCGAGGCTAGGCCCAACTTTTAACAGCCTAAGATAGCGTACCGTTAAATTCAACAAGTGCTGCATTCCGAACTCGACAGCATAAATTACTTTGCAAACTACTTAAATGTAATAACTCACTCTATTTGATTTCACATTTTTAACATCATCTTTTTTACTCATCTTCGATTCGAGTGTGTACAAAACCTATTTTAATTACCGGTATGGTGTGTAGGTCCTTCTTTTTTGATGTTTTTGTTAGCCAAACCTTTTGTGCGAATTTTAATAGAGCTTCTGTTGAAAATCCCAACATTAATGGATAACCGCAAAAACATCTTCATTCATCAACTGCGATTATAAAAAGCATCGTAACTTCCTATAAGCATCGAGGCTATACTCTGCATACGAGCTTGATTCTCTTTTTTGCTACATACGTTCAATAAATTAACGCATCACCGCCGCGAAAACTTTCACGATCAATTTCGACACACTACTAAACATCATTTTCATAAAACTTAGCGGAAAAATATGTATTGTGTTAGATTTTTTTTAATTACTTAAGTTAAGACAATGTAGTGATGCGTGAATGTTCTTTATGTATAGTGTAACTGGTTTTCATTTGCCTCATATTTGATCCAAGAATGAACATCAACTCTTTACATTCAGAACATACAAAAAGATACCAGTAAGAGAATTGCAGTTTCTAATTACATAAGGCTTCTCAATTAATCAAATGAAAGAATTATTACTGTTGTTACAACCAACAATTAAAGAGGAATAAGATTTTTAACCTCTTGGCTTTTTGGAATAACCCTTGTCTTTAGAGTTAAATGAATTTTACTACTACGTTTAATTAAGATTCTACAAGTCAACTTGCACAAATTTGTTTTGCATAAAGTTTCAGATGTTTGTTATTGGCTGTAGTGAATTAGCGGTTCGGTGGACGGAACCAAAATATGGGGAGCATTGTCAAAAAAGTGATAATGAGATTCAAAGTTCTTTTGGCCGGTCCATTGTTCATTATTACCTTAATTAACCAGTGCTGGTTATCGGGTAATTAATGAGCTATCGCCATACATATGCGTCTGGCTCAGTCAAACCTTAAAGAAAAATGAGCGAGACCCCATTTGGAGCTGACGTTTTCAGTTAATGATCTCGCATTTCATCAACAACACTTTGTTAATTTCGTGTTGGCTATAACACCGATAACCAAATGAGTTATTTATACTCATATAAGCGTTCGGGATGGACCTTATAGGTTATTTAAATTTATTTTACGCACCTCTCTGTATACTACCACCTTTTAATAGCCATAAAAATGCCATATGTCAGAATACATTACTGGGGTAATTTGTTCCTTTACAGGATGGGCCCACGAGCAATCATTTCTTGGGTAATCGACTTATGACTGATCTGATTCTTTCTTCTGGCGCACTTGACAATTGCTTTTTGGACGCACTTTTATCTGATTCCCCTTAAACGTGACTGACTAATTAGAAAAGAATCAGAATTACTTCTGTATCTCTTTGGTTGTGAATGTATTTATTGATAGTTTAAAACTGTGTGAAATGTCTTAAGCCTCCCGTGAGTGAGTTTCGGTCACTCCGAGGCTGCCCAATCGTGTGTTAATTGTTTTCAGTCACGGATGATTCCAGTTCCCGTCTAATAGCTCATTTGTAAACATGATTGTGGTCAATAAATCTCGCCTTATTTAGCCTAACACCTTTTACAAGAGATACAACCTACGAAAATGATCAATGCCCGACACTTTTGTAGGTTCATTTTCATAACCAAATTAATCTTATAACACACTAATCATTTTTGCTAATGGAGTGTAGCGGTTTTATACGTATTGGATGGGACAATACGTACTTGTATCTTTATAATGTTGGATATAATTCATGTTTCTCTAGGACGTTTTATTCAAATATTTAAATAAGACGCCCACTAGTTTAGTTATACTTTTATCTTGGCCAAAGTTTGCCCGCAGTATTTATCAAAAGCACTTATATATTCTAAGAAAGCGGTAGACGGCCAATTACTTAAATATATTTATATTTAGGCATCTAATTAGTTAGTTTTCTCTCGCTTTGAATAAATGTGCACAAATACCTATCCCGCGAGATGAAAGAACCGTTTGCCTTTTTATTTAATCACAAAATATTCTCGTTAGTTTTGTTACTCATTTTGTTTATATTAAAAAGCAAAGCGCGCATTTACATTGCAGTTCGTTACGAAATACGCATGCCGCTGTTTCGAATTGCCCAATTTGTATTAAACTAGATATTAATCTTTTTTGTTAACAAGGACTAAATGAAACTGCGAGATTTGGTGTAATGCCGGAGTGTTACTAATTAGTATAATTGAGTTAAAAGTAGATGCGTTGCACATTTTAATGTAAATTAACACACCAAGTTTTAGTCGGCGTTTTGTAACCAAAACAAAGCATCGACAACAAACGGCCTGAAATGTATGACACCAATTATCTTGTCGCTTCAAAGCACTGCTCTCAAAAATAAATGTAATTAATAAAACGTCAGATATTGCGTCATTTTCAACAGAACTTTCGGAGATGGGTTAACACGGTTCTTTTTGGGCTGACCTGGTGCCTGTCACCTTGAGACGTTGGACTTCTTTTTTTTTCTCGAGCCCGTAGCTTTAAATAGAGTAACAACAAAGTTAATTTAAAATAAAAAACTTAGGGTAGGGTTATGCCCCAGATTTTAGAGTTGTTTTTTTGCTCGAAAATAGCTAGTGTCGGGTAAATAATTAAGCAGGAAGTGGGGTAGTTGGAGCAGCCATCTAGCGAGAATAATAATTGGAATGATATCTAATATCGAGTCAGCCGAGTGTAAACGATGCAAGAAATCCTAATGAAGTATTACCTCGTCGTTTTTAGTGCCTCATCGATTAAACTAATTGGTCCAAAGCTGAACTAATGGTGCACCCACGTTATACCTTCGTACGAACCATGAACATAAAAAAATTCAATATAAATTTGTAAAAGCTCAAGGTTGCCGTTGACAAAAGCTCCTTTTTGCCAATCTAAACTTCGGTATAAAAAAGTAACTGAGGCAAAAGCAAAGAATCTGCATTAACATGGAATAAAGCGTCGGTCAAGTAAAGTGTTTTCTCATTTAATTTTAAAAGGATCCACAGTTTCATGCATATACTATTCAAATCAATAATACGGTCTTGAGAGTCCGAGGAGACTGAGAGGAGTTTAATAAGTTGGTATTATGGGACGGCCGCACTCGTAGTATAAAATGACATAGCCAGGGCAACCATAAATAATTAGAAAAAGTGCCGCTCGTGCTAGAATTTCAACGTTTTAATGTGTGAATAATGAATTATAAATAATTGTTTTGACTTGTCTCGGTTTAAATGTTAATGGTTTTTCTCTAACGTGCAATGCAAAACAAAAATAAATCCGAATATTTCCCTTTTAAATATACATCAGCATCCAAAAAGCGCCATGTCAAAAGTTTTTTGACAGCATAATTTATTCAACGGGCAGCGACTACCACTAAATTAATAATTGTACACCCCATACAAACTTCTTTTTACTTCAAAGGTCATCTACAATGGGACCATATAACGATTTGAACACACACCAAACTTTTTAACACCAGAATTATTTAGTAAGGTTCAATTTTGTATTACATAGCCCTATTTAAAATGATATCATATTGTAGCCGATACTTAAATGGAAACAAAGCTTTGTGTTGTGTGCTGATAAAATAAAAAACTAAAATTTCAGGTAGTTGACGTTTACTATTTCACAAATTAAATGTGCCTCTACACTCTTGAAATTCTGTCAATTACGTTGTACCATTAAATAATAATATGTACCTAGATCGATACGTTATTGTTTCCTGGGAAAATTTGATTTATTCGAAAGAAAATTAGCCAATTACATATTTCTTTTGTACGCTGTAATTTTATTTGATTTTCATTTAAAATGGGTTTAAATCTATCCAAATGCGATGTAAAACATATAAAGAGCTAACATTATGGATAAATTGAATTTTACAATTTAATTATGTTTGTTCTATTCCAATATTGGAGATAGAAGAATATGTGTTTGGACAGTCAGGAACTTTAAATTCATTACGACTAAAGTTGGGATTACGCAAACACTGTTACGCGATGAATAAAGCGTTTCTTTGTCTATGAACAAACTTATATTAGGTACAAAATTGTTGCCTTTTACACCCTATAACGAAAGTTTGGAAATTTGTGCGACCCCCTCCACCATACTAGTTAGACGCACGCGCAACAACGTTTTGTTAAATAGACTTAAGGAGTATAATCTCATTAGCATAAATAAGGCATATAATGCTCGTAAACATTTTTAATTATAGTCAGTTATTATAATAACATTATAAATAAGTGTAATAATAATAGTACATCTCGCAGCATGTTCGTCTGAACCATATGGCCACTTAAGATCCAGTGGTGTACATCAAATTTATTAGGCAATGATTTTGCTCAATCACCACCTTTAGTCTTTAGGTTTGCTTAATAATATATATAAGTTAAGTTAAATTTCCAACAGTTCTTTGTGAAAGGTGCCACCATTGCAATCAATGGAAATGTATAATGGTTTTATTTCTCATTTCTTAAGAAAGGAACAATTAACAAAGAAGTGGACAGTTATATTGATCATACAGAGCGTAGAATGCAAAATGAGATTCTCGGTTCAATAGTAGACACACAGTGGGTTGCATTAATTATTTAAGGATTAAACAGACTAGGACGTACGCTATACAATTACTTAGAATTATAAACTATAGCATCTAATAACATGGTACAAGTGCCCTAAAAACTATGTAAAGTAAAATTAATAAGTAGCAGTAGTAGATGCGAAACTACACCGGACAAAATGAGTATGTATTTACATTGCGGAACATATTATAATTTCCGTAAAAAGTAATTCAAGATGCACAGACAGGAATAAAGCGCGCGGGCTTTGATTTTCCGTTTTACAAAGGCATACCTAGCTAAGTACATGATTTAACTTTCAATGCGCGGTTTTAATTTGATAAAGTGCGGAACAATAACTGACCTAGTATTGTTAAGCTTCGGCATATGCGTTTGACATCAACTCTACCTATGTTAAATGTTATGACCGATAGATGATGAGAGTTTGAACGTTCGTATAGTTCACATACTGCTAAATATTGTTTTCAAATTGTTTTGCTTAATTGATTACAAGTTTCATGCTTCGATAGAGACTAAAACGTTTATCAAACTTGGGATATGGGAGTTATTCTGTAGTATTTAATGTTCATAAAGGAACTAATAATGAGTTTGACCCATTTATGATATTATGTCTGGCTGTTACGTCAGGGTGTTCCGGCTTTAATTTATTCTTGGTGTATAGCCATTTACTTTCATTGAACTTCGCTAGAATTTGCATATGTTTAGGCTTGATTTTGTGTTTATTAGTTGTTTTGGTTTCGAAGTAAAACATTTTTTCTGCATTTGCAAAGTCCTGGAGGTGCGTCAAGAAAACATATCGACCTTGATTTATTGTGGGAAATCCTACCTCTTTTTCTCTGAAGGTCTTTTTTGCAATGATTTGCATAATAAGTCAGCTCGAATTTGCTATTTTGTTATGATGGATATTTTTTGTATAAAGTTTAAGGTAGCTCGCATGAAATTCGATATTAACTACTGTTTACATTTACCACACGCATTTTAAAGAAACTGAAACTGGATATATTATTTGACAACAGACTAGAAAGTGATATAATCAAACAAGATTAAACAAACTCTTCGGTTTGTCTAAGAATATCGAGTTTATCTTTTGGTGGCTCCCTATTAAATCTTTTATCATCAATAAATTTAACTAACGATTCTTTCGACATTTTAACCTTTTTCGAACAAAGTAACATTAATAATCATTACCTACTCTTCATACGAAATTTCACTTCCACTTATGGAAAGTATAATTATGTATTCATAATTTTGTATACTCGTCGCTGAAGCAAAGTGCGAAGTTATTTTGCAATGGATTTCAAAATCATAATTTTGAACATCATCATGAAATGTTATTGTGAAATGCAATTTAACTGATTTCCAGTTAAACGCGGCGCAAAGAATACCTCTATCGATTTCAACTTGTTGTTTGTTTGTTAAATATTATTTTATAGAAGTTGTATTGTCTGTTATAAAATGCAAAGTTGTGTAGACGTTTTATAATATGCCAATAAGTGTTAAATCAAACTTTTAATACTTTGAGCATGATGTTTAGGTAACTAACAAACAAGGACATGAAGAAAGCAGAATGCATTCTTTTGTTGTGCTCTACCTATTGCGTACTTATCTTCACAGTCGGGCTAAAAATATGATGGTTTTTTATGTTTATTGTTGTCCATACGTATATTTTCATATGAAAAGATCGATTTATAGTTTACATAACTCTCGGCCATGACAAGATATTACTCCGTGACCAGTTTGTGCGTTTTCTATGCTCCAAAGCAAAACATCAACTTTATCTATAAAATAAAATTTATATACTATAAAATATTTATTCAGTATCATTCTTTGAGGAAAATGAAATAAAATTAAATTTATACAAGTGCCGCTAGCGTAATCTTTTATTATAATAACATATACAAAATTTCCAACTATTTTGCTTGTTATGGCAAATGTAGCGGATGTCATCGAAACGAAATCTCAAAAATGAATCTTCTATAAAATATGCAGTCTCAACATTTTTAACGAAATATACCTAGAATTTACATGATGGTATTTTATTTTATAAACAATAATGAAACATCTCAATGACATCTTACATTTCGCTAACTAGACAATAATACATGTACAAACTTTATGAAATTCTGATGCAGATTAGCTAATAAAGACGCATTAGTAAAAGGACGTAATCGCCAAATTCTAGAAGTACCATTAACGAACGTATTAGGTGTTGTCGTTAAGTTTGTTACTTCCGCGAATAGATAGCATAAAAATCGCAATAGTCCGACATTCACACAATGTATAATTAAATCCTTAAAGGACCTCACACAAACATTTCATCATGACAGTGTTATTACAGTTTTTTAACATCTGCAAGGTACCCATAAACATTTATTTTAAGGTCTGTTACAACTGGGAAGCACAATAAACACTATCGAGTTATAGTTTTTCTAAAAACGAGTTGTTGTTTTTTCCTAAATAGGCCTACTGTGGTGCTAATTAAATCAGATTAACGGCGCTCATTTAAGAAATTACTGGATTTTTTGCGCGACATTTAAAGCAATTCAGAAAGAATATAAATATACCATAAAATGATTTTGTGTGGTATGTGAAGAAATTTATTTCGTAGGGAGCATCCTTTATAACAGGTAGCAGTAAAGTAATCCTGCTTTATCATGATAATCAAAGCATGAGTCCGAGTTTTGTAAACATGTAAATTAAGAGCGAAAATGTGCATAATAGCTAAAAGCTTAGGTAGATCAGCATAAGATTTGTTCGTGGGAAGATGTGCAAATGAAAATGTATAAAAACGAAGTGTATCGCATTAAAAGTTATAAAGATTTGATCAGCAACGTTTTAGTTAGGCGAGTGTAAAACGACTTAATAAAAATAACACAGAGTCTGAATGCAGCTTCTTTTATTTTCTGTGGTCTAAGCGTCTTCGACAAAAGGTAACTAATTCGACGGGCTTGGCATTGTTTGAGTTTTATTGCGAAACTGATTCAACGAGGAAAAACTTTAGTACTTCCCAGAATTGAAACCACTTACGGAAAATATGTTCATTCTTCGTTACTAATTCTGGAGATCCGGTTCTGCCAAAACTATATAAATATTCATGAGCACATTTTTGCTAGTTACCATGTTAGTTGCGTACCATGACACTTTTTTTGACTTTATACGTTTTTCCACAATTACATACAAACTTAGCGCAATACCTTTTCTAGCTAGAAGCTCGATCTATCAGAAATCGAAATAAAAATAGGTTGAAAAGGAAGTCGAGTGCTCCTTTTAGCAGTTGACATTTTTTCTGTCATGGAAGATCGCTGGTCAAGAGGCAATGCACTTTATTCGATATCTTTAATCATTTCAAACCTTTTAGTGATGATTAAAAAGGCCATTGAAACCGAACATTGAATTAATTATTGCTGGAGTTTCTTTCCGCATGGCGAATTGTCCGCGAAGACGTGGATCACTTAACACCCTGTATAGCATCGTTTGTTCTCTTATCAATAGCCTATAATATGCACTCACAGTCATTGTTTAGTGCAGTTTTCCCTGCTTTTGTTCTTGCTGTAAAACTCGTAGAACAATATAATCGGAATATCTCGGCAAGCCATTCAGATCTAGGCAATAGAATGAGTAAAGGGTTAGCTTAGCTAGAGAGGATTCACTAACGCGGTTTTTACTTTCTTATACCTATACCTATTGATTTATTTGTCTTCCCATTAGTTAAAGTGAACTTTGCTTTTGTAAGGTTAATCTGATTACTATCTTTTAAGGAAGTACATTTACAGGTTCAATATTGGAAAAATTAATAGAAAAATACGGCTTAACTTCATGCAATAAGCTCAGTTGGTCAATTAAAAAAAAAACTGTATTATGCTGTTTACAAGAATATAGAATGTCTTCAAAGATAAATCCTAATTTAAAACGGGTTTTGTTTGATATTTATTATGATTATTATTACACTAATACCTTACTTGTTTACGGGTAATATTAATTTAAATTTAAAAACATATAAAACGGTGATTTTATGTATAAAGGTCCCGTGTAAAATAATTGGTAATTTCAAGCTTTAAAAATCTTTAAGCATCCGCCGTTTTATATAGCCGTTGTTTAACCAAAATTTTTGTTTTATTTGCACTTATTACAATACAAAATTAACCAACAAGTAGGTTGATGTTAATATTAAACTGGTTTTCTAGAACTATTAACTGATTAAAATTCAATTTAAAAGGCTATAAAGTACACAATAAATTTTATTTCTATCATAATTTTCTGCCATATACACTTATAACTTAGCTATGTGACATTTCTATTAGGTCATTACAATTTCTGGGACAATTTGTGACAATTACGGAGCCATAAAAAGAACGCCATACCTTTAAACGTTTTTATTACCTTTCAATTAATTGCTTATATGCAAGAAGTTGTGGAGGCGACTATAAAATCATTTTTTTAGTACATTTATTTGTTTATATTTACTACGCTAATTCCAGTTGAGTTAGATTAATTTAGCTAAACTCTTTATTAACTCGGGTTTGATTTCTATTTTAGATACAATGCTGTGCATCTGCCTATTGATGGGTTTCCATTTGGTTTAATTATAAATGGGTTAAAATGTACACTTACAATAGGTTTTGTCAGAATGATATGATAGGAATATCCTTTGACTTGCTGATTGAAGCTTAATGAGAGCTATAACATGATTAACGCAGATTATTTAAAGCAAATAATTCGTCTTTGTATTGGTTTCGGTAACGATACCCTTCGCATTGCGCGCCGCTTTCGCCCTAATTCGTTTAATTAATCTGGTAGGATCCTATTCTTCATTGAATTACCGATGCTTACCTCTCGTTTGTTCCTTGGCTGTATTGTCACACGTCTATATAATTATTTAATAAATTATTAGACGGTATATTGGCATATCCACCTTTGACATTTTAACCCCGCTCTGGTTAAGGCTTTTCAAGGAAGACGGGTTAATTTCGAAATATCTTCTGGGTATAGGCATTCCATTTTAATACCTATATAGCGCAAATTTGAAACATTTTGGTTATTAGTTTTGATTTAATATTCAGGAGTAAATTAAACTTATCAGAGTTTGACATCTATATTATGCCAGGAATTATTTGTGATGATTTCCAGTGAATATTTTAAAATATTTGCATTGTTTTGTTCAAGTTCTTGGAGTGTTTAATGTGATTAAAAGCTCGACTATTGTTGCTATGCTGAACTAGGAATTTGGCTTTAACCCACCATTCATACAGAGTGTTTTTAACAAAAACACTTTTTATTTGTATTGTTTCAACATCGTAGTGCTATTGACGTTGTAAAGAATTTATAGCCGCTGTAATAACTCTTAAAAGTTATGTCTTCTTTTTGCTTTTGATGCTTAGAAAATGCACGCGCGTTTCTTTTATAATTAAATGTTTTAAATTAAAAAATCTAATTACTACGAAAGCAAATATTCCTTTCTTTGAAACATGACGATTGTTGAAAATGCGTTTTGAGTTTTTCGTTAGTTTTTTAATCGCCTCGGTGTCTGCATCTGCAATTACGTCGTGGATATTCTCATCTCATTATGTTCCTAGTGAGAAAATGATGCTCTAGATCCTGCCCAAATCAGAGCACTGACCTAAAAGAGTAAACGTTTTAAGACTTTTGTCTCTTTATTACCTCAACGAATCAACGGCTGACTCTAACGAACATTAAATAAAGTTTGCTCTTCCAGATAATAGGGAAAATAAACTTCAACTTCTAATAATTTTAGATGTCACGCAGCGATGTTCCGCGGGTTAATAAATACCTAGTATAATATGGATCGCAGAAGTTTTGGATAACTTTTGTTTTGAATAAAAACTCCAAGTTTCCTACAAGGGGTAAGGTTTATTAGAAAGACTGAAAACTCGGAAAAGGTATGAATAAACCACCTAATTAATTAGCAGTAGTCATTTTCAGGCCTCGACGTTGTTTTATCATAAATAAACAACTTGCTTCTTAAGTTTGCTTGTGAATGAGCGCAATGTTACACGTGCCAACTCGCTGATGGGTTATACTATTATGAAAAATGAATTTTCTTTACGTGAACACTTAGGTACAATCTGTTATTCCATAGACCAGGCGAATAATTAATAACACGCTGAAGAACATAATCAGATTAGATAAATTCAACACTTTTCGACGGTACTGATAGCGGAACTGCTATTTCGAAGCCAGGAATAGGGTAGTACTGGAATTCTGGCTTAAGGCGTATAGCCATGTGTTGGGAGAAATATGCAACACCTCTGATAAGACAATAATAAGAGTACCTAGGTGAGGTACTGATACTGGAATGGTAAAGGTTGTAGATGGTTCTGTAGCAATGATTATTATTGGTTTGCAAGTTATAATAAAACAATAGGGTTAGGTCAGTTTAGCAGGTAGGTAGGTACTCCCATGGTGCGGCATTGTTAGATTCCTGATGGCCAAGACAACGGATGCATAAAATTGGGAATTTTATCGTGTCGGTCCGAGGAACATGTATTGTTTGCTGGAATAGTTAGTTGTTAGCGTAATGGCATAGTCGATGAATGATGGCTAGGTATCCCATGAACCAACCTTTGATAGGTAAGTACTAACCTCCATGAGTTATAGGAATGCACGGGCAAGCGAGGGCACTACGTAGTACCTACCAACCATGCCAATGTATTCATTCGTTAACTTGATGGACGGCAAAGCGTATTTGCAAGAAACAGATGTTTTTCCAGTCCGGTCACCATCACGACCGATAGAAATTAGGTACTCAACCCATATACCTATGAGGATGACCTCTAGGTATTGCACTAAGTACTAATTAAGCTACCCGCGCTCTTTTTGTTTGAGTTCGCCACATTATTTTCAAACGCCTTTCTCACTTAATTTTCTTCCTTACCTGGCTTGGCCAAGAATGCAATTGTTTTAGCACTTTTTTATGATTTAGCTGCTTTGGCATTTACAGTAAATTAATTTAAACGAAGCTATATCTAGCAGATAACCTAAAAGGTGATTTGACCTTTGGCTATATGGTCCGAAGCCCTATAATTTAACCTTTCGCACGTATCAACTCGCTTACACGACCCTAAAAAGCTTAATTCTATATTCATATTATATATATTTTAATTTATTGCTAACTTATAACCTTTATTATAAGACCCGAAACGCAGACTACTCATTGAATTAAAGTGCCGCTTCATAACAGAAAAACAAGTTCTATATTTTTTATATCTTTGAGTCTTGAATTAAATTCAATTGTAGACTAGCCTTAAATAACCAAAACCTTAAATTATTATTTCGGGAGGGAGGATATCTATTCGAAGAATCCCGCCCATGCTCAACCAATGTTAATCTTAGGGTTATGATTTGTGTTCGGGGTAGAAGTCAAGAGCAACTTGTAAGTTTCTGGGTCGTTTGCCAAGACGTTTCTAACGGATATAACATAGTAGATAGGTGCGTGGGGGACTATATTACAAGCGGAAACGACTATTTTTCTTGTGTATTTGGAAAAAAGCTTTCGCGTGTAATCACAAATACAGTTTGCACACAAAGGCTGCGGAGGACAGAATTTTGTGAAAGCTTATTAGTTGCCATTTCTAATTTTCTGCAAAATTTAATGACTTACTTACCTATGAATTTAAGTTATTGATTTGTTTCTGTTTCTTACGGACCACAAGTTTTAAATCGGTCCGTTTCAAGTCGTTGTCAAGTATCCATGGTATTAGGATTTAATACTGGAAAAGACATAAGCCTCCACCAAAGGTTGGTATTCGGTTGAGCTGTTTCACAATTATTACATAATATCTAAAAAAACCGTATAAGTTTATGAAGAGGCTGGTGAGCCAAGGGAGTTGCTTGGCAACATTCATGTCTTTGTGAGCATCTATTCATGAGCGCACGTCATTAATTGGACAAAGGTAAAACTCCAACATGCATGTTTAAAAAATATTTAATGTTATTTTTCGTAGTAAATAATTTCTGCGCGAAAAACTTGCATAGGAGTTGAGCTTAAAAGCTATTGAAATTGTCTTTCTATATTATTAAATTTCAAGGTGACATGTACTAAGTTTTTTGATAGAAATATACCTTATTAGAATGTTCGTTGAGGGAATATTGAAATGGGGTTGTTGTGAGATCACGAAAATTATTAATAAAGTTCTAAAAGAGCCATCCCGTCGGGTATTATTACATCCAATTTCGGGAACTTAATAATCCATTCATTACAAACATTTAATATGTTTGAAGTTTAAATTGACATGTTCAATGAACGGAGTTTCTGCTAATAATACTGTCAACAATGGAATTGACTAAATAAATATTGCTGGAAAGACTATATTGTTTGTGTAAGCTGATTATTTTTAAACCTTTTATTATTTGTGCGCTTTTTGAATTTATTGTGGAAAGACATTCCTCTATTATTAATATTAAATGTGACGGATCATGATATATATATTCGCATTATATTGCTTTCGGTTGCGTTGGCAACTCCCATGCTTATTAGGAAATTTTTAATTGTCAGAGAATTTGTGCAGGTACTAAATCCACCGGCTTTGTTTCGTGGTATTAATTCGGAATTTTCCACAAACACAAAAATACGTTTTGCACTTTTTCAATATCATTATAACCATATTCGTTTGGTTTTTATAAAGTTTTTTCGACCATGATGTCGTTAATTACACCTCAGATAAAACATACATATGTATGTATAATTTTTACAGAGCAATCCAAAAAGTCCCACCAACCATGATACACCTAATTACACCTTAACAGTTAGATAGGTGGATACTTAAGTAATATAAATAGTTTTTTTGCGGGTGCTTGATTTCCTAAATGATGATGTGAAATGCAAAAAAAGAAAAGGAATTTATACTCCATAATTAAGTATATGCATTGCATACCTAATAAGATTAGCGAACAGGAAGGCTTAACCTCTCCTAGGGCATCGTTAGTAGCTCGAAAGAATAATTATAAATTAGGAGACTAGGAGAGGTAAGTCGGCTTATTTATGAGCTCTTTGTTGCTACGTCGTATATTAAACCATTTTGTTTAGAAGCGCTTGCGCTTCACGCGTCTAGTAGTGGGGGCATAAGCGCCTGCGTTGTAATATGTCAGTAGTGGGAGCGCATGCCCACATGAATTAACGGAAATGTCTCGCTTGATAACGACCTCTTAATTTGTTATCGACTAAAAGCTATTATACGGCGATGCAAAAACTGAAATGAGGTTTATTGCACTATATTCCTTAGAATTTAAATTACTTTATCAATCAACACATTAATCTCTTTTTACTGTAAGTAAAACACATTTTATTATCATGTTTATTACTTGCAAACATTTACATGTAAATTCTGTTTTAATACCAAAAAAAGCTAGTTTAAGCCACACCTATCCTCGTATCTATACCATCTAATAAAGGAAGGGTATGCATATTGGTATTTTACTTAACATTGTCGGTTAATGAACGTGGCGGGTAGACCTGTATAATTCGGGTGTTTGAAACAGGAAGAGTTGGTGTTAAAACGTCATAGTAGATCATGCTGGCTGAGATGTTTAGGCAGGCAAGGTTTTGTTGCTGGACGGACGGACGTCCACAGAAAGGAACCAACGCTTAAACCGCTAAGCCTCCCGCTGGTTCGAATAATACCCTTCCTAAGCCACATCAATCAAATTAAGATTAGGTACAGTACTTCTCATTTCATAACTAAACTATGCTTTGTACCTATAATGCATTTTATATATATAAGTGAAGAAGTAGTCAAGAAATTGGTAGAAACTTTTTTAATTTTGCTGTATTAAAAATTGTAAGAAGGGGTCGGTAAGTTTTAATTTTATTAATTTACAACAAAAAAATACAACATTATCTTGTTATCTACGACGCTTATGCTTTTACAACATAAAAGCATAAGAATTACATTGCGAAAGCTTTGAATAATGATGTCAGCATTGTTTCCCTTTTATTCACATTTCTCCTGACGGAATCCATCCTTGCGCCATCTTACGGATTTGTTTTGTACCATTACGAGCGCCAACACGTTTCTTTATTCATCTTAGATAACATGAATTTTGCTTCCCATTACCATTAAATAGTATATTATTTAGCGACTTTTGATTAATTCAATTTTTTATTTTGCAGATTTAGGATTGACAACACCGATCACATAATCGACGTTAACAAAGGCAATGTGCAATTCGAGTACGACCAAGTCAACATCATCTGCCCGGTTTACGTCCCAGGTACCTACGACGAAGACGCAGAAAAATACATAATATACAACGTATCAAAAGAAGAATACGAAACATGTCGGATAACGAATCCAAACCCCAAAATAATCGCTATATGTGATAAACCATACAAACTTATGTATTTTACCATTACCTTCAGACCGTTTACCCCCCAACCTGGGGGGCTCGAGTTTCTACCAGGAAAGGACTACTATTTCATATGTAAGTGTCATTTAAAATATCGCTATTGCTGCTAGTTTTTAACTAAACGCGCAGGCACGTATTGGCTACTGTTTTAAGAACAAAACAGTTGTGTCTGGCTACATAAAACAATACATCAAATTACAGAAAATATGTCGTAATATTTTACGACATATTTCCTGTAATTTAACAACATTTAATGTAACAACAATTTATTTATTTTGTAGCGACGTCTTCAAGAGATGATCTGCACAGGCGAATAGGAGGACGGTGCTCTTCAAATAATATGAAAATAGTTTTTAAAGTGTGTTGCGCACCTAATGAGACGGTGACTAATACAACCCTTAGAACGACAACGTCAACGGCACTTAATTGGCCTGTGCATCCATCGTTTGGCCCGGGTCCGGGCCCGACAACAACGACGTCCACAACGCAATGGGTCATTAGAACGGAGCCCCCTTCGACGAAAAAGCCTATTAAGAAAATTAGTAAGTGTCCCAAAAAATACGCAGTTTCGAAATTGCTTTGTCTCATGTTCAGTACTGCACTTATGCACATTATGCCTTACTGATGAGGCTAAACTACCCCGAAACGTCATCCCCTAATGATTTATAGGTTTAAATGCGTGTTTACTAAGATTGTTTTTCTTTTCCAGATGAATATGAAAGGCATCCGAACGAAGTGGTGAAAAACGAAGAACTGACGTACAATGGGGGTGTTTGGCTAACAGCAGCCCCTACAAGTCTTCTGCTTCTAATCGCCCTGATAACATGTGTTCGATGGCGGTGAGCCAAAAATCGTGGTCCGCCTCTGCGTTCCACAGCTCACTACATTGACACCTATTTGTAAACCCCTGTATATACATCCCTTAAATGTGCAAAAAATGACTTTGCAACCCCCAAGAAACATTTAGTGTGAAATGTGTTTTTACGCTGTTTTATGTGTACATAGATTTGAAGTTCTGTGTTTTTGCTACACAATGTGATAATGGACTTTTTTAAATGATTATAAATTATAATTTTTTATTTTATTGTACCATAGACTTAATGTTACAATTAACTGTATTTTTTAATGTCAGAAGTGGGATACAACTTGTGACATAAAAAAAACTAGCCAGTTACATTTAAATTCTTACTACGAGTATGAATTGTTTCATATTGTAAATATAATGGTGATAATATTTTGATAAACAGGCTTGTTTTAGAATACAGGCGCTTTTCCAGAAATACTCAAAAATATAGTGCGCTACTTTTTGGCCAGTTTGTAGTCGTGCTAGACCTATATTTTGACAAACTTTTATACAATTATTCGAAATTGATTGTTATTTTAAATAATTGTGTATAAAATCTAGTCGATCTAAGAATTTTAGTTTTTAAATAAAATGCTTGAAATGAAATTTATTAAACGAATAACTTAGGTGTTTAAATTTTTTTTGGAAGTATTATTGTTTTTATAATTTATTCATTTTATATGCTTTATTAAATCATAGGTATTTATCGAATATTTGTACATTTTTTATTGTTAAATAATTTCCGCTTAAGCTGCTTTTACGTCAAAATATTTGATATTTTTTAATGAAAGGATTAGATTGAAACAAAACTCTGAAACTCGAACCAGACTGTACTTATAGAATGTATAGTGTAGGTTATTATTAAATGTTTTATGCATATTAAATGTGCTGGATGGAATATTCTATTTATTACAATAGTATGTTCTTTAAATTGAATACATACAAACATAGTTTTGGATTGTTAAATAATATAATCCCGATTTGGTTTAATAAAGTTACTTCTGCATATTTTGTTCGGGAAACATGTTAACTTTTTGATAAATACGTAAATAAATATTAAATAACAACAGAGGGATTTATTCTGTAAATATTGAAGTACATATTAAACCAAATTGTATGAATTGCTGTTTTTTGCCTAAAAATAAACCTACACAAACCCCTGCTAAGACCGCTTAATTAAACCTTTGTTATTTATAACAAATTATTGTCTATTAAAAAATATACATTTAATGTAATTATACTAAATTATAATGGGGCCAAAAATCGCCAAATTGTTTGATTTTACATATAATTTAAATAGGATTGGAATAATCTATTTAAATATTTTATATCCTGGGAGACAACTCTCCTTAAATACATTTTCCAGTTTTTCAGTATTAAAAAAATACATTAATTTGTTGTAAACAGTGTGCTGTACTTAGTAGTTATCAATTATTTATTTAACAGAACTTAGTACTCAATAGATTTAGTAAAACACAATAGTTTTGTTTTTAATCTCAAAAACAAAAAAAATTGAACTTTAACAACAGTTTTTTAAGGCAATGTCATTGCTTTTAAAAAGCTTTTTTTTTTATTTGTGGCCAAGTTGCAATAATATATGATTTAAACAAATTAAATGCCAAAGTTTTTTTGTTTTTGAGACATCCGCCAGTAATACACAGTAGTTTTTCAAATTTTTAATTTCCTGATAAAAATGCAGCGATTCTGTTATAACAAAACTTTTCTGCTGAATTTCAAAAATCCATGTGGCACCTGCAGCTGTAATGGTGCTGTAACTATCTGTATAAATTATTAATTTTTCTGCGTATGAAAAAATCTGATGCCTTTTGTATAATGACCTATTGACTCAGATATTTTAAAAACAATTGATTTTAATGAGCGGAAATAATATTTTATACATGCCGTTAACTGCCATAAGACGTCCAAAATCCGTACCCTAGATTTAAGAAGTTTTTAAAATATCTGTTTAATGAAAAGTATGTGTGAAAAATTAGGTTAGAATTGTAGAAGCACTAAAAATAAAGAAATATGCAAATTAAATCAATGCTTTTTATTATGACTGACTTATAAATAAACGAAACGTTTAATTTAATTAAGACCAATATTACGAGTTGCAATTAAACGTCATATTGCAGATAAACCATGTAAAGTACCCAATTTAACTCAAAAAACGAGAAGTCATTATTAACACACATAAGGACTCGCGTCGTCCTTACGCGCATGCGCCGCGAATACATATCCTTGTGTTAGGTTAGTATTCCGTCGCCTTCCTCTGAAAATGAAATCCATTCACACACCTTGAAATATTCCTCTGAAAAATACACTAAAATGCATTTTTGTAATGCGCCAATTCTCAAGGTTTTCTAAAATGACTACGGCTCTTAGTAGTAATCCAAGAAAATTAGTACAAGTTGAGAAAAAAGCTAATGTTATTCAACGTACAACAAGTGAAACGATAAGATTAGGCGAAAGTGAGTTAATTGTGACTAATTGTGTTAGATTTGTGCCTGGAAATAATGCAGCAACGACTAGAAAAAAAACGCCGACAAATGCGGCCGGAGGATCCTTTCAAATTACTGCCGTATGTTTGACAAGGGGGGATGCTGGTGATGACTCAGCGGATGATCTGGATGAATCCCATACGGATGACATTTCAAGGTAACCTTAAAAAAAAACCAGGACCAAAAATTCAAAAAATCAGGACATTAAATTTCAAAAATCAGGACCAAATTAAAAAAATTGCAAATTTTGTACTTCTTGGTCTTTAAACGGGCATTCCATATTCCAGGATAACAGATAACGAAACGCCAAGCATCTCCGAGGACTCCCGTGATCCAGACTACTTCTTCCCGAACGTTTTTCCAGAAACCCAACACCTTCCACCAATTATCGCACCCGAGGAAGAAATTATCAAAATCATAGAAATTGAAAGCCCGTTAAAAATACGTGGTCGTTGGACATGTCTCGATTACGATGATAAAAAAAACAACAAGGACGACCAAATTGCAGATTTTAGAAGTAGT
The DNA here is from genome assembly GCA_963920755.1 of Cartodere bifasciata. Lineage (NCBI taxonomy): Eukaryota > Metazoa > Arthropoda > Insecta > Coleoptera > Latridiidae > Cartodere > Cartodere bifasciata. The sequence goes on along the minus strand of OY987201.1, from coordinate 6,377,351 downwards.
AGTATTTTAAATTGTGATGTTCACATTGGCCAAAAAGTTTACGAAGTGTTGCTACCCGAAAGTAGTTCGACTGGGGTTGAAAATAATTATCTTTTAGATGTGGCAGCGTTATTGTCTACCACATCCATTGCTGAAGCTAGTTCCAAGTAAGTACCTTTAAATAAATAAATATTTATAATAAAAGCGAGTTGCCCGGCGCATCCGCCATTTTACAACAATTTTACGCGATTTTTAGTTTATATCTGTTTTTTTTAAACCAGGCTGCATTAAACATCAAATTAGGCTGTTTTATAAATAAAGGCAATAAACAGGATAAATAATAAGCATTCAAGGTATGCGTAAACACGTAATTTGATACGTGAAATAAATAAATGAAATATTAAACCCTTGTGCAAAAATAAACAAGCTAGTCTATCATTTACTAGCATTATTTAAAAATAAAGTTACGCATGCTTTATGCCACCAAAAGCTTTAGTATTTAGTGTATTATATTTCAAAATTTGGCGCTAACCGTCTCGTTAGTTAGATTTGCGCAGATTGATCGATAAAGACGCATAGGCAAGGCGTCTTTATTTCGACGCTAGTCAAAAACAAAGCTTAAGGGAGTGCAATCGGCTAAAGTGGCCGTGCCACTACCGATATGGCTAATCTAGTTGTACAAATCGAGACACTACCCAAAATTTTACCACGTGCTTATGACTTTAACGATTCCAGTTTTGTTATTACGGTATTTTGTTTTATTAAAAATTTCGTTGGGTAAGTTTTAGCTTTTTTGATGATTAAAATTATTGCGTATTAGTTTAAACTTTATTGAATCATTGAAACCAGTGGCGCGCTCAGCAATTATTTTGATTATTTATAAATCCAATGTGGATATAGATTTAATTTTAAATTAATTATATTTGAAAATGTTAGACAACTTTTTTTTAATATTATAATTTGGGAGGCAGTGATACATTTAATAAAAACAAAAAAAACAGTGCAACGACACTGCGTTTTATTATTTTTAAATTAGGTATTATTGAAATTATTCATCACATTAATTGTTAAAAATCATATTATAGGTAATTATTAAAAAAGTACCTTTTTTGTATTAGTTTAAACAAATTAATAAAGCCTAGTAGTCGACATGCCATCCAAAAATTTAGACAGGTATGACTACATTTAGTGCCCTAGTTTTTTAAAAAAATATGCAAGGTCAAAATTGACATCTTTAACACTTAAAGAAAATTGTTTTGTTTTTTTATAGATATACATATAGGAAGTTAAGTCATTTTCAATAGAATGTAAATAGGTTTATCTATGTAATCTAATATCAATCTAATAAAATTCCTAAGTATTGCTGTACACATTCTGAAAATGTTTTCCGTGTTCTCACGATAACATGCACTGCAACGTTTGGCATAAATATGCAAATTATACATCGTAACGTCACAAAAGTAATACTTGGCTGACATGCCACGCGATATTCTTCCAAAATCCCTTTAGGTATGCACCTTTTTTCCAGTTTATTGCCTGCCTAATACATAATTTCATTATTCTTTGTTATTAGCTAATGGTTTATTATTAGATTTTTTGTAGTTAATCTTGTAATGCAAATTCTAATACCTAATTGTTTCTTTGTTTTAAATCTAGAACACCTGAAAATTGTTCAAAGGCCATTGACACAAAAATAGAACAGGCAATGGTAAGCCTTAATTCATAATTTCCTATATAAACCCTTGAATATTTTATATACTTGTTGCAGGACTTGGTAAAAAGTCACTTAATGGTTCTAGTTCGACAAGACGTTGAAATTTTAAAAGTAAAAATAACAGAACTTCTTGGTCGGATTAAGCAACTCGAAACTGAAAATTCCTATTTGCGAGCAAACGCAGCCCCGAACGTCCTTCATACCTTGCCTTTAAAATCTGGAGAGAAACCAGCAATACAAGCACCTTCAACAAAAATAATCTGCCAACAAAATCAACCGAATCACTGCAGTCAAATTATACCACAAAATTCCATAAAGCAGCTTTGTCAAAATCACCAAACGCAGTGTCAACCAACACAACAAAATTATCAACCTCAAAATCAACCAAACTACGTACCAATTCCACAAAATCAAACCTCTCAACAAATCACTAATCAACCTGCACAATATATTAATCAACCGTTACAGCAAAACAACTATATAGTCCCTCAAGTAGTCAACCAAAATATCAAACCAATTCCACAAAATCAACTGCCAATTCAGATCATTCAACCAATTCAACAAAATAATCAACCTATGTTAATAAACAACCATCCCGTTGTTCTGAACAATCAAACGTTTCAAAACAACTTTACCCCAATTCAACAAAATAATCAACCAATTCAGACAACTGTCGTACCAATTCAGAACAATTATGCGTTGCAACAGAATCAATTGATAAATCGATCTAATCAGACGGTGGTCCAACAGAATAATTATAATATTCAACCGAATCAACATATTGTTAGACAGTCCCAGTTTCAAATTCAACAAACTTATCAACCAAACAATTCAGTGACCACACCCGTTGTTTATCAAACAATTCAAGCGTACCCTCAAGCTCGTTAAATAGAATAAGTTTAAAAAAAAATGAATGGTGCTAGAAAATTTTGGTGAATGAAAATTGTAAGATAATTTTTTTAACTTGAATTGGCTTAAATTAGGACAAGCGAAATTGCTACACGGCTGTGCTAAAAATATAAATGGACAGTAGTGTCGTATTTAATTTTTTATTAACATTTTTAACATTATTTTGCTGTTGAGGGAACAATAAATACATGTATACCCACGTTATAAACGTTTTAAACGCAGAAATTATTTCTCTGATTGCAAACTTAAAAATCTAGCTTAACATATCCAAAATATTTATAAATAGTATAGTAACCACAAAAAAAATTATTTAAAACCTATTTAAAAATGGTTTTCCAGTTTTTTAAGTTCACTAAAAAAACAGGAAAACCGTTAATTCTTTGTTAAAAAATGTGCTTTAAAAATATAACTTTAATTGGTGCTAAATTTATGTAAACGTTTCGAAAAAAAAGCTAAGTTGGTAATTACAAAAATGGCACTTTTGCAAAAAAATTCAACACAGACTATTTTTTTATTTAAATAGGTATTTTTAAAGCTAAATTGTAATATACAAGTGTAGATAAAAACAAATTGTAGTTGAATTTTGGAAAGCATTATTGCTATTTTTTATTACAAGCCCTTAGATTTAAGAATAGTATTAATGGATTTAAATAAAAAAAAAAGTATTACCCTAAAAAGGATATAAATCCCGAATATATCGTCCACCAAAAGACCGTGTGTGATTATTCTTGTATGCAATAAAATTTTAAATAAACAACTAATTTTTATTAATTTAAATTCCTACAAAAAAATATTGTATATTTACTTAATATTAAAAATTTGCGTCTTTTTTTGAAATTGATTGGCTTGAATTTTGGTACATCAGCTCATCTGTCTCGTTTGGTATGCTAATTTCAGAATCCTGAACTTGTATACTTGGAATCTGCAAAAGAAAAAGGTTGTACCACTTTTACATAAAAAATATGCTAAGTTTCTTGACCTATATTTTCTGAAGGTCAATTCAATGTTGTCAAGGTCAGAAGTATAAAAATCAACCAAAAAATGTCTGTAGTTATGATTTTGATAACATTTTATGCCCCTACCCTGTACGTGAAAATCGAATAAAAAAAACTGACTGTATATTATTTTGAAATGTCTCTTTCCTTCAAAAAAAATCAATCACTGTCACACGTGTTGTATTTTGTTCCCCAATTATTCCCTTTTTTTACCAATATGTCGATGCGTAGACCCTACAGCTCATGCCCTTCCACTTCCCAAATGGTAAGTCTAATTAAAAAAACTATTTTGCAACAGTAAAATTTTATTAAACAACTGTTGCTTGGCGCATAGGTTTTTCTTGATGGTTTAACAATTTTTAAACGGTTACAGCACATGAGCCGAATTAATTCCAACAATGATTTTATTCTGACACCTTCTGGGGAACGAAAAAAAGCCTTTGAGCGACTTAAATTGCCTCCAATCTCAGTTGGGTCCTTGCCGAAGCTAAGATCTATCTCAGCTCGACCAAGCTTGTCCAAGGGCAGAAAAAGCAACGTCTATACCATTGGTAAGTTTTCTTTCCACAAATTAAAGCACAATTACTTATTGGGCTGCAATTATTCCAGTTGAAGAGGACGAAGAACCATCCAAACTTGCACCACCGTTTTCAAACCGTCGATCTGCCACTAGCTTGGATCGTTTCTCCCAGCCCAATTGGACCTCCTACACTGGTTCTATCAACGAAAGAAGATTGCGTACACGCCCAGTCTCCGAGGTAAAACCAAGAGAACTCGTGAAAAAGCCAACCCTTGCTCCAATCTTGCTTACCAAGAGAGGAAGAAAAGGCGAAACCAAAGAAATGCCAAGGCCAAAATCATCCTTCGACCTATCAACTGTTTACCATAGCTACGACGACCTTAAGCCCAAAATACCTCTTGAAAAACAATTACGGATCTTTTTTCTACGGCACGAACGGCGATTGGCTGATAATTGGCCACCAAAATATCCTCCACCATCTGCCGAAGAGATCAAAAACATGTCTTACGCTGTCAGGACCGGTCAGACCTTTGTACAGCCCTACCCCAAAGAAAACACTGGGTATATTCAACCTCCACCACCGTGTCCATTATTCTCAGACTATGAGGAAAAGGAGCTAATGAAAAAAGCGGCAGCGTTGGCAAAGATGTCAACTTCAAACTGCGAGGAAAAAATCTTGGACAAGAAAGCCTCAGAACCCGAAAAGATTACTCCTAGTTGTGAGGAAGAAATCCAGATCCAGAAAAAACCAGCAGTGATTAAAATGTACACGCCTAGATATCCAAAAGAGATGTTCCTTAAGAAAGCTCGCACAACCGATGCATCCTCTTCCAGCTCCGATGAAGATATATCAGTCAAAGAAGTCCCCGTGGCCAAAGAAACCCCTGTAGTCAAAGAAACTCCCGTGGTCAAAGAAACTCCCGTGGTTAAAGAAGCTCCTGCTATCATAGAACCAGCTCCTGAAAATACCGAAGAACTTCCAATCAAAGCGGCAATACCTAGCGATGAATTGTTTATCTATGACGACGACACTTCAGTTACTACAGATTTAACAGATGATGAGTTCACTCTTAACTGCGACGAAGATTCTATAACAGCTGAAATAGATGCTGTAACCCTTAATTACGATGAAGCCATTTTAATCAAAACTCCACCAGTAAATGAGGATGTAGCTCAAAACGATGACGAAGACATTCCAATTAAAACATCAGCAACAGATATGGATGTAACTCCAAACTTAGAAGAAGTCATTACAAGTGAAACAGCACTAATGGATGAGGTCGATCAGTTTTCAAACTACGATGAAGAAATATCAGTAGAAGGAGCAGCAACTGACGAAGATGTTTCTCAAAGCTTCGAAGAAGAAATAACAAACAAAATAGAGGCAATGAACAAGGAGGTAAATCAGCTGTACCAAGAAGAAATTCTAAACAAAATAGCATTGATGGAAAATGAAGTAGATTCAAAATACGATGACGACGAAGTTTCAATCGCAACTGCTGTATTAGAGGAGGAATTAAGCTTCAACTTTGACGAAGCTATCCAAGAAGCATCTGATATGATCGATAAATTAACTTCAAAGTATGACGAAATATTATTCAATGATGAAGCTTGTGGAGAAGGCGTAGCAGAATTTAAGGAATCTGCAGAATCAACCAACACTGCAGAATCTCAAACAGTTATGGTGACTGATTATTCCGAACTTGATGCTGTTTATAACGACGCAAATGAACTTCTTTCCAAGTATCCAAAATACAAAAGATACGTCACTAAGATCCTCAAGAAAAAAGTGTATGGCAATAGTGCATTCAGCCCTGACGAAGCTGATGTTGAATACAAGAAGTTGATAATCCACTATGCCAACGATTTGGCTGAATACAATAAAGATGGACAACTGGATGAGATGTACCAGTCTTTGGCCAGTGATACTTCAAGTGATGACAGTGATTGTTAATATACTTTTCTATACTTTTATATTATATTTATTATACCACCTTTTGTTATACTTAAGTTTTGGATCTTTAAATAAATTTCTTGTGCCAAACATTGTGTTTTTTTTAACTTACCTTCCCCATGCTGGTTGCAGCAGTTTTGTTCAAAGTCCTGCTAAGACTTCTCGTTAAATTGGTCTTTGAATCAATAGTCGACTTCAACAAGTCAACCTTGAATACATTTTTTGGGGTAGTACCAAAGGAGTAACTTCCACGTCGCATGACATTAAAAGTACTCCTCCCCAAAGAGGTAACGGATCCAATTTGGTTATACTCAATCATTAGACTTAATCTTTCGTTGCTCATCATTGTTGATTGGTCCTTGAAAGCCGGTGGATCAGTACCTACGTCCTTCATGTGTTTCTCATCCTCTGATTTATCATCGTCGTTGTCCAGTTTAGAGTCATCGTTTTGGAACCAAACGTAATGTATAATAAAGTACAGAACACCGCTTACAACTGCAACAGTACCGACAATCCGGAACGCTTGTCTAATACCGTACTTGATTAGGATGTGTCCTCCTACAAAACTGCCGCTACCGCGTCCAATACTGAAGTGAGACATACCAACCACCCCAATAAGAGTGGCTAGAAGGTCATTGGGGGCTATAAGGGCGCAGTACGTTGCTGCTGCAACCCACATTAGATGGACAGATAGAGATTCCATGGCTTCAAATGGGAATACCCACCAAGGACTCCTGTAAAAAAGGTTTGTTACTTAGACTAAGAGGAAAAATTAGGTACTGCCCGAAAACACCCCTTCAAGCTTTTTTTAGCCGAACAAAAATGTTTAGGTACTTTCCTGTATTTAAGAAATGTTACCTAGTAATAAAAGCAAAATCCATTTAAGTCGCAGCGATAAGAAATAAAAAAATAGCAGTACCCGAGATTTAAATTACCAATTTTCTACCTCTTGGGTTTTATTAATTCCTGATAAAAAAAAGCATTGCTCCCGACGAAAGGTACAACCGTTTTGTAAACCTTTTCAAATACATGTTCGCCTGTCAACCAAAAGTAATTTTAATTTAAAATTACAATAAAACCTCAGGAATTCATTCTTTATCTTAAATATGTTATTGTTAACAAGTTAATCAGCATTAAAATGTTCAAATTCCTAGTGTTTAATTGAATTCCAATGGGCAAATTTGTACACTTTTAGCTATATAGAGAAGCAGGAGAACATAACATTGCAGGTATATTTTATTTAAAGTAGTACCATTTAGGCAACCGTTATCAATAGTCAACCTTCACCAAGACATGTTCTCCTGTTAAATAAAACCTATTTCAATCCCCGATTATAATAAAATTTTAAAAATGTATTTCTTATCTTGAATATGTCAGTGATAAGAAATTAATAGTTAAACGGTACTTCATTGTTAAATGAATTATAACTTTTTACAAGTTATGAGCGCCTGGTTAAAAAAACATCGATTTTACAGTGAATTCTAAGGCAATACCATATACAATAATGAAACTTGAACAATTTATTTCTTATCTTGAATATGTCAGTGATAAGAGATTTATAGTACCTCAAAAATGTGGTACGTAATTTGATTAGGAGTAATGTTTGTACCTCCTTTGTAGTTATAAGTTCCTGATTATAAAAACATCGATTTGGCAGCGGATGTAAACTCACTTATTATTTAAATTGATTTTTTTAATATTAAATGTTTAACTTACTCAATAATGGAGTATCCAAGCAGCCGAACAGAATGCGCAAAAAACGCAATAATGATAACATTAATATGTCCAATTTTTTTCGTTATCTTGTCCGCTCCATACAAAAACGGTATGCTACTCAAAGTCCCAACGGTTACAGTAATCCCCAGTAAAGAAGTCGAGGCACCCATTTCTTGCAAAAACAAGAACAAATACGTCTCAATAAAACCCCAGATGTTCCCAAGCATAAACAAGAAAAATATAAACAGGGTTATTCTTGGAATCCGGATAATATTGAGCACATCCCGAAATACATTATCCGCCGGTAGTTTTGTATCCAACGGCATGAAAATAACAGCAACTGTTGCCAGAACCATAAGTACATCATTTGAATAAAACGCGGCGGAATAATCCGTATAACCGGCATGACTACTAGTCAAATCAATAATCATTCCGACCAAAGGCGAGAACATCGCCATACCAAAACTGGAAAAGAGCTTTTCCTTCCCGAAGTCCCCCCCGAATTTCTCAATCATTGACAACGCAATTGGGTCCATAACAGTAACAGCAGTTGTCAGCATTGATTGTGCTAACATTCTCAGCGTGAAGTAGATCCAAAAGACGTTATCGGAGCTTTCTTTGAATTCTGGTGGGCATACGTCGGGTCCCCCTTGCACAAAGTTGCATTTCTGCAAGATACAGTCGTAGGAATAGTTCTTTAGAAGCGACTGGCTTTGAAACGAAGTTGTGGTAACCACGCCACCACAGCGAAGGTCTCTTTCGTCCAGTTCTGGCACATTAACTCCGAAACGTCGCAATAGTCTAGGTCCAAATCCGCGTTTTTTGAGGTCTGTTACTTCGTTACTGCTTTCTCCTGATTCTAATTCCATTCCGAATTGTTCTATCGGGTCGCCAAGGTTTGGGTGCATTTTTATGTCGAGCGTTATTGGTGCTAATCCCGTTGACCTACGTCAAAAATTGGGATGAGCTATCTGTGCGCCAAACGGCATACGTTTAAATCGTTAAAGGCTAAAGCATGTTATAAATGACTTACGGCTCATCGAAATTGGTGCGGTTTTTTTTCTTCTTTTCTATATGGAAATACAAATCGTCCATGTACCCTATTTCGCTCTTGGTTATGTTCGTATTTGGCTTGCCTCTTTTCTTCAACAAGCAATAGTCCTCACACGAGTCCAAGATCAAGTCCAATTCCTCGGTTTCAGGACATTCTCTGCTCGGGCAAGGACTCCACCAAACTTCAACGTATAACTTTTTAGGATGTGTTATAACGTAACCGGGTGGTTGAACCCCTGGTTGCTCTTGATGTGGTATGAGTAATAAAGAATGGTGCAGGATGGCGGCAAGTAGAAACGATATTACAACCACGGGTTTGTATTTCCCGAACTTATCTGCTAAGTAACCGGTTATGGGAGGTGCTAGGAATGTTGTAAAGGGTAGCGCCAGCGAAATAAGTGACATTTCTTGTAGCGTAAGTCCGATGCTTTTCATGTGGACTGTTAGATATGTTTGCAGGCTTGAATTGGCTGAAATATATTAGGTTTTATTGTGTATGTTACGCAATACGGTACAATTTTACTCACCTCCGTAAAGTAGGAACAGAGCCAGTTTCAGCATAACAAGATTCTTGTTTACGTTGCATTTATTTTTTCGTAGGCCTTTCTCTACGGCGTCCATCGACGTCGATGTGTCTTCACCCATTTTTTACGTTTGATTCACCAAAAACTTACCGCATAGCGTACAAGGTTTTTAATGAGAAATTCGCATTTTTAGTATTTGTATTTAAATCTAACGGTTGATAATGTCATGATGAGTAAAATGTAATAATTTCGTCAATCAAGTTAATCCACCCTTGACATTTCTATGGTAGATTTAATAACAAATTCTGTGCTTAGACAAATATTTGTCTTTAAAATTAGAGGTATGGAATAAAAAACAAAATGAAGTGACATTGTTTATTGATTTCAACAAAGGCAAAGATACATTTAAAAATATTAACTACAAATAATGTACAGTAATAATAAAATTAGGTAGAGCAATAAAATTCCAATCTTTAAATAAAATCATGATACAATTCTAAGAATAAAATTAAATAAAAATCAAGATTAAAGCAACAGTTTCGATGCAGATTAGACAACGATAGAATGCAATTAGTTAACAATTGTTCAGTACTATTATTATTATAACATTAAACATAAAGGTTATTCTATCTTTGTTTAAATAAAATTAAATAAATAACACGATATTGAAGAAAAAAATCCAGAGACATAAGCAGGCTTCAAATGCGATTGATATCTCATTTAAATAAATAAAAATGAAAAATTTATCTACGTTAAATACGTAATAACCAAAATAAATGTTGGCAAAGTTTCGCAAATGTATCTACTATGAAGTATATTTCATAAAAAAAACTTGTACTAGTTCGAGAAAAATTTCTTTGCTTCTGAATAATGAAATCAATGACAAGAAGTGAAACATTAAGCAGATCAGAATTAGAATGGCTTAAAAATATCTCTGACGCACCGATTTTCAACTTTATTTTTCAAACGCATCTACCTCTACAAAGCTTCCATAAATATTTATAACGAAGTTATGCAGCAAGTAAATTATTTGGTATTAGTAAATTCAAAACGGCCGGCGGTCTGGGATGCAAATTTTAAATTCATTAACATTTTAGAAAGCTAATTCTGAACTACTGTACCAGTATACAGAGAATAACATGAACAACTAGAGAACAAATTTCACGTATGCGCAATAATCTAACGGCGCCTTACTGAATGCGCACTAGACCAACACGGTTCGCGAAGTGACAACTATCGATTCTCTTTATACTGGGTTTTCCCTAGACCGTTTTCAGCCCACGAAAACGGAAATGGGCCAATAAGAAGCATTAACTAGAATTACACATATACAATACATTATTTCATATAACATCATATGGGGGATGAAGTCACATAAAACAAATAATAATTCTTAGTAATACTTTGTTTTAAAGTTGACATGAGGGACTGTACCAATGAAAATAACACGGAAAGGGGAAGAGAATGTGCTAAATACTTGTATTTGAATAGATGATGAATTTTTATTGGTGCAGGCTTCATTTTTTTACTTTTTCACTGGGGTTTGAGCCGCGGGAGCCTTACCACTGCTAGAATAAAAAAAACACTGTTTAGTTTAATTTTCTATCCAACTCAATATGATATTTAAAACGATTGCATCCGTTAAAATTTGTTTGTTTAGACTAAAGTCTAAAGGAAGATGTTACTCCATTCAAAGAAACAAGATTTTAGAACTGGTTTTCAATGACAAGCTTCTTTCGAAAGGATTCACACGTAGTCACAATTTCTTTGTTACAAATCATGTGTAATATCACCATCTTAATTTAGCTCTTTGTTCCAAACAACCCGAAGTATAAACATAAAGGAAACGAGACGTCTGTATTTGCTATTTAAAACGAGGTAAGGGACGAACCCTTTAAGCAAACGCCAGACAGACCTATGAATAAAATCAAAACGTAGCCTTGAATTAAAATAAATTCACTAACCTTTCTGGAGAAGCGCCGCCGTCCTTCGCCGGGTTAACGATGTCCAAACCAAGTTCAGACAGAACTTTAAGTGCCTCCAAAGCGGCTTTCTCGTGGGAAGCCTCAGTGGTAGGGCCCTCGCCGTGGCACACCTGCGGCGGAGTTGTACTTAAGGAAACCAGAGTCAGGTACATCTCGTGATTGGCTTTGGGAAAGTCGGAGAATTGTACAGAAATGTTCATGAGTTGCGCTAGATACATAAGCTTGTCCTTGGAACGAACGCCTTGAGGCGAAGCTGCTGGAGAGGTTTCTGTCCCGTTGGTAGCAGCCGGTTGGCCACTAGAAGCTGTAGGAACTGCTGTACCGTCCTATGCAAGAAACATTTCCTATTTGAAGCCGCCACAAACAACGGTTTAAACGCGTAGCTTACCTTCTTATTTTGGAACTGATCGTTCGGACCAACGAGCAACAGCCCAGGCACCAATTGGCGCCCGCCGCTCCCACCAACGTTAACAGGACTCTCAGTTTTCTCTTCGACAAACGTGACTTTGCGCCCTTTTTCAGCCGAATCGCCGCCGCCACTGTTTTCCTTTTCTGGTTTGTTTTGCTTGGGAGTGTTTGGTGTTGACGGGGAGTAGCCCAAGGCGTTCAGAAGTGCCTCGGCTGCGTTGCGCTTAGCCACCTTTTTGTTGGGCCCGTAACCAGTGCACGAGACACCATTAACGGAGGCCTCGATTACGAATTCGCGGCGACGAGGCGCGCCACGCTCTTCTAAAACTGTGTACACCGGTTCGCGCTCTTTGTTTGCTTGTTGGATTTGGATTAATCTGAAATGGTACTGAAGAGTTAGGAAAGTGTCCAAAGGAGTATGATTTTTGTTTGCGAATGTGTGTTAACTTACCTCGAAATGGGGTTTATCTCCTCAACAGGATCGGTAGTTTTGTCGACGTTCATTTTAATAAGGTTCCTAGTTTTCTTCTTGTTTGTAACGCGCTTGCGCTTAAGCTTTATAACGTTTTGGAGCGACGGTAGCACCGGCAGTTTAGATAGTTCATCTAACATTTTCTCAGCGGCCCGTTTCTTCGAGATTTTCTTACCGTTTCCCTCACCTTCGGCACCAAACGTGCCCACCCGACATTGCGTAACAAACACCTAAACAAATCAATGTTTAATGTCTTGTTATTATTATCGTATTCAGTACCTTCATATGCGGCGGACCCTTCTCGCTCACCACTTCAAAGGTAACATTGAGATTCCGCTTAAGCGCAATCTCATGTACCAGTGATATAGGCGATTTAAGATCGGTGTTAAGGTCTGGCGGAACTGACGTTGTTTCGCAGGTACCGTTCTCCACTGGTACTTCAACTCCGTCCGGTCCCATTTGCTTGATGTCTTCGATGGCCTTCGCCGCTGCGTCGTGTCGCGCTGCTTGCACCGTGTTGCCAACTCCTGGGTACTCGCGTTCGCCCACATGCAAACGTACCGTATATGGGTCGTTGGGACTCTGGGAAGCGGGACCGTTGGGTGCTGGTGGCGGGACTGGAGCGCGGTACTGGCCTGGACCAGGGCCGTAACATCTTTAAATAAAAGGATTAGTTGGTTTTGATTGGCATGCTTTATTGTGGGGATTACCTTCCGTCGTGGTACGACGTGTAGTGCCCGCGCATTGGTCTTCTGTTGTCGTAGCCGCCATACCGCGGCTGGGGTTGCGTATACATATTGTGCCGTGGTGGGTAATAAGTTGCCTGTGAAAGATATTGGGGAGTACCGTTTTCTAAGACGTAAAGAGTACGTTCACCGCGTTTCATAGCGAGCGCGTTAAGTTCTACTGTAGGTGTGACTACACCTGTAGGAGGTGCGCGCGCACCTACGCGACTACATACTGTTTTAGGTGGGGGATGCTTGAAGTCGGTGTTGACTAGGGCTTGCGCAGCGGCTGAGTGTTGCGCCTTCTTGATGCTGGGACCTGCGCACCACCAAATATATTGAGTGAAACATCTTAAGTTAAGAACGACATGTGTATTTACCTTCTGCTTCGTATTCTTCATTGCCCAACTTGAGGGTGACGGTGAACATTTTCTTGTGGGCTGGTCCTTTTTCCCCAGTGAGTCGGTACTGATGTTGAATTTTGTTGTACCGTGCCAGTTCATTCACCAAGCACATTGGTGTTTTTTCTTTTATGTTTGCCAAAGTATTGTTGGGCCCAGAAGAAGTATTCGTGTTTGGGGAGCTCTGTTCGACACAAGCGTGCTGCTCCATGCTTTCGGCCGGAATGCCATTGTCGAAATGATATACTGCAGAGAACAAATTAATCCTTTATTAAAAATAACTTCAATAACAACAAACAACTAAATTAAATACCTTGCTGCATTCCTTGTTTTTGTGGCTGTTGAGGTATTGAAGTAGTAGTGATCAATGTAGGACCTGACGGTGGCATCACGAGAACCCCTATTGAAACACGTTTTCAACTCATAATAAACAGAGTGATCTTACAAGTAAACAAGTTATATAGGGTGAATCCTGACGCGACTAAATCAAAAAAAATAAAAAAGAACTTCTTTCACTTATTTTTTTGTGCTATCTTTAAAGGAACGACAGTCAAGAAGGGATTCTTTTTCTAGCTTGTGTTTTTAGTTTTAGACCCTTGCTGTGACATACTTAAGTAGCAGCCTTCAATTACAAAATAATCTGATAGAAAATTAGCAAATGAAACAAGGAAGTAAATGTTTAATGTGTTTAATCAACACACAGTATCAATTTGACGACCTACAGTCCGGAGTAATCTACCTAAACCTACGTTTTCATTTCGCCTAGGTACGAAATTTATTGTTACTAAACTAAGGCGTATTCTCACTTAAAAAAATGTATGGCCTACCTGTGTGTGGGGCTGGAACAGTCTGCTGTATGCTCATGATCATGGGTTGGCCCCTTTGATTCGGTGGTGGGCCCATTTGTTGCATCCCCATTCTAAAACAGAGTCACAATAAGTAACACTTCCAAACGGATATAGTGTGACTTCTTGATTGCTTTCTACCTTGTGTTTCTCTGCATTCCGTTCTGTGACAAAGGATGGTGTTCCTGAAGCATTTCCTACTCACTATCAAGAGAATATCGCGAATTTTCTAGCAATTCAGAGATATTCTGCACTGACACCGGCACTACCTTAATTTGCGAGATGATTTTTGGCGTTTTACGGACCACGAATTCACTTCTTCGTCTTGTGGCACGTAAAAACTATATTTTAGGTTGCTGATTTTACCAAACACCACTACTAAATCTTTAATTTACGTTGGCAAACAATAAAGAAATTAATTTTACTAACATGCGGCCATGTTAGATTAGTCGCAATAATTTCATGATCATGTCATTTTAAGAACTCGAGAGAGTTGCGCGCTGCTCTTTGCTTATGATTTATTTCTAAATTGGGGCGCTCCATGAAGCATGCGTCAGACAACAAATATTTTTATGCGCCAAGGTAAACAAAAAATTATCAACCCTTTTAAATTCTCCCTTAATCTATTTGCGAAAAATGAGCCAAACAATTTGTAAAGTTTATGATTTCTTTACAGAAAAAAAATAGTATAGGTACTGTATATAAAGTGCCCAACTTAACTGAATAGAAAAATTCTTTGATTTTAAATAAATTTTTGTGTTGTAGAAAAAAGATTTATTACTTTTTTGAGTTTTAAATCGTAGTCCTAAACTTGCTGAATAAAAAATGCAAATTTGAACTAAAAAATAAAATGTGTTGGTATGCTTGCTTAATTAAGCACTTGTGCGCCCTCTACCTCTTATAACATGAACCTCTATTCAAAATATTAACCAAATTCACGTAGTTAATAAAGATTAAAGGCAATTTATACTTACGAAAACGGAAAGAAAAACTTATTATTTCCTAAATAAAAACCAAATTTCCACATTTTATGTCTGTTATTAATTGTAATTAAATTGTTTTATTTGCCGCGTTTTGCCACACCTGTCAAACGTCATATTTGATGGTTTTGTTGGCAGCGCTGTTTTATTAGC
This sequence comes from Cartodere bifasciata, assembly GCA_963920755.1. NCBI lineage: Eukaryota > Metazoa > Arthropoda > Insecta > Coleoptera > Latridiidae > Cartodere > Cartodere bifasciata. Next base: position 6,362,018 of record OY987201.1, on the reverse strand, counting down.
GTTCTTCAGAAAGCTTCTTCTGTCGTACTTAAAATACAAAAAATTTATAAAAATCATAAAAATAAACATTTTAGGAGCCTAAAGTACGACTATATCATGAAATATTAGTGGTGTTACAAAATAAATACAACAATTCCAGCAAAACCACCAGTAGTTTGATTTTCAGACACACACGGAATGCCCGGCTAAGTATTGAAGCAACAAAGCGTGTTTTTCGAATTCAGTGATTTTGTGTTTAATGGTAATTTTAAGAATAAGTATACACATGTTTACGTTTAATATATCGAATGAGTAACCGACTAGTACGATAATGGAAGCCCTGAGTGATATACCGCTTCCGGGCGAAATAGCCCCTGACAGCGCGCCAGAACCTACCACAACAATAACTAATAATGAGCCTGAAAAAGTATCAGAAACAGAAGTTGGAGATAGTTCTGTTAGTGCTGAACCCTCTGAAGAACCTGTAGCAACAACAGGTAATCTAAAAAACCTAAACTTGTAAGTATGTTTTTTTACGCGAAACATTTTCTAGATACAGATTCAAACGAAGTAATAGATCAAAAGTCAACAGACGATCAAGAAAAAACAGAAGTACATGAATCTATAGAATCGGAACAGACCGAACCTATGGATGTAGACACAAACACCTTAAATGCGGAAAATTTAAACGAGCTTGAAGTTCCAACTGTGGAAACTTCTGCTGAAAATGAAACACCTATGGATACCAGTGATGTAAATAAAGAAAGTAGTGATGTAAATACAGAAAAAGAAGCTGAAATTATTGAAGCTGAGACTACGATACAGGAAACAATTGACGAATCCGAAAATGAGCCCAAACCCGGTATGTAAACACGCTGTCAGTTAGGAGATGTATTTCATTGTAATTATTTTAGATGATGCTTTAAAACAAAGCGAAAAAGAAACAGAAAACGAGAGCGATGTCGCTCCAGAAGAAGTCACAGATAAAGAACCAGTTGTCACTGAAAACTCCATTGACGCAAATGACAAATCGGAGAGCAGTGAACCTCCAAAAGAACCCGAAACAGAAATGGACACAGACAAAACTAATACTGCAAATGAAGCAGAAAAAGAAACCCAAGAAAAAGAAAGCGAACAAGTTAAAAAACCAACAACAAGTACAGAAAACGAAAACACAGAAAGTTCAGAAAAACAATCTGAAAGCACATCAGATAAAAACACATCGGAGGCTGGAACTTCCATGGACATAACCAACGAAATAAGCAAAGACACCGCCGACATTAGTAAAGACCTAAACGAAGACAGTCACGAAGACGACGAAGGCACAGAATTCGTCCAAGTGAACACAGAAAACGAACCAAACGAATCAGAAAAAGACGACTCAAACAAACAGGACGAATTCTTAGAGGATCCAATTGGAGCCGATGAACTGGACCATGACCAAGAACCAGAACATGAAACAGAAACAATGGGCGAAGGCGCTGACGAAGAATTATGCATTATCCCGGACACTGAACGCGTTATATCGCAAGCTGAAAAAGACGCTGCTTCGTCAATACCGCCGCTGAAGGAAATATCAGCAACTTCTGCGTCCGAATCCACAGAAACTAGCGAAACAGCACCAACTCCTGAGGTTTCTACCAAAATCGTAATCTCAAAATGCACCTCGGAAGAACAGCAAACGTGCATGAAGTGCCAAGCGGTAAGTACATTTAATTCTTTAGAATTTGAATAAAAAGGCTAATTGTCTGACTTTGTCCAGCAAAAAAAAGCCAAATATTCCTTAACCAAAGACGGTACGGACCAATACCTTTGCGACGACGCTTGTTTAGAAGAAATTAAGGAAGCAAATGCTGGGAATGTTGTCCTGAACTGGGATGGTGAGATACGCGTTAAAGATTTAGGCCCAAACAAGGAAAAGGAACCAATAGTGGAAGTGGTTACCTTTATCCGAAAGTGCGCGGCTTGTAGCCAGAAGATATCCAACGAGGAAACAAACCTAACATGGGAAATCATGGATTTCTGCAACGAAATGTGCTTGTGTACGTAAACCTTATTAATAACATTATTTGCTGCCATTTTAAAATATTAATTTACAGCAAAGTACCAGAAGGAATACGGCTCGCGTTGCTCCAGTTGCTCAGGCGAAGTGCGCGCCAATTCGTTAGGAAAGTACTGCGTCCGCTTCGGGAACGACATACGTCAATTCTGCACCAGCCACTGCCTCGAAGAATACAAAAAAGGCCTTAAAGTATGCTCCTACTGTCAACAAGACATGTCAACTGGTCAGGAAGGCTTCCTAGCCCCTGTTGGGGATAAAGGTCAGTTCAAGGACTTCTGCTCGCAATTGTGTATGGAGAAGTACGACATTATGACCAATGATCGCCCGCCTAAGGTACCAGAAGGCACAACATGCTCCGTTTGCAAGGCAGATAAAGCCATTACCATTGATTTTACACTCGAAGACAAGTCGAATTTCTTCTGTAGCGAGCCTTGTTTCGTCGCGTTTAGGTTCGTCAACTCGGTTAAGGCTGGGAAGTGCGCCATGTGTCGGAGGTACTTTCCGAGCGATGTTCTTGAAGGGAATACAATGTTTTACGATAATGTGCAGCACAGTTTTTGCTCAAATAGCTGCCAGAATATTTACATCATAGCGCACAGAAAGATAGTTCCTTGTAGCTGGTGCAAGGTCAAGAAGTACAACTTCGATATGATACGGAGGTACAATAAAGATGGGACTTTGCTTAACATGTGCAGTGTTAATTGTTTAAGCCTTTACCAAGTTTCTATGAATGCTGTTAACTCGAAAAAGTAAGTTGTCACCTTTAATATATCGTTATAAGTAGTTACTTCGTTTGTTTGTGTTGTTGTAGAACCTCATGCGACTTTTGTTTGAAAAACCTCCAAGCAATGTACCATTTAACAATGTCAGACGCAACGATTCGCAACTTTTGTTCATACAACTGCGTAATGTCGTTCCAAAACAAATTCGCGAAGCAGCCAATTACACTAAACTCAAATTCAGACGCTGACGCCTATCCAATCCCAACTGGTGGTCCAAAGCGCAGCAAACGGTTGAGTAAACTTCCTGAAAACGCTTCGACAAACAGGCTTATTGGTGAATCGCCCGTTTCTGAGATGCCTACCATTCCAATAATCAGCAGCGTACAGGTTAGAAGCCTTTCTGAGCAACGTGAGAAGTACTTGGGCTAACGATTCATGTTTCAGAGTTTGGCCAACACAAACGGGACTCTTTCAACCACAAACGCGACGCGACAAACCCGCGCCAAGGCAGCAGCTACTCCAACCGCTTCGCCAGCAGCACCCATCGACATTCCAGTGCAACTCAAACAGCACATTATTGTGAAACCTACCCCTGTACCAGAGCAAAGAAACGTAATGACGATGTGTCGCGTCAAAATGGCAAACAAGGGCTCAAACGCCGTGCCTAAAATGGTTGACGCTTCGGTGCAAACCGATAAACGTGAAGCTGATAAGATTTTAATACCTGTTCCTGTACCGATTTTTATTCCTGTTCCCTTGCATATGTTTACCGCGCCTGTTCCTACGCCAGTTCCGTTCCCTATCCCGGTCCCTGTTCCCATTTTTATTCCTACTACTAGGAACTCTGCCAATGGTATTTTGAAGGAAATTAAGGTAAGTCTTGTGCAAGATTTCAGCTCTGGAGTATACTTATGCAAGTGTCCTGTTGCAGAAAATTCAAGTTAAGATTCCAACCGATCCGTACGAAGCCGAGCTCTTAATGATGGCCGAAATGGTGGCTGGTGACAAAAAAGAAGACCATACTGATTCCGAAAGCGATCTCGACGACACTGGCGCTGCAGACGATGGTCCACCAGCAGGCGGCTTCAGTCCAGACCCACAAGACGCAAGCAACACCTTCGGCGACGACATGCTCCAAATGGCGCTGAAAATGGCAACAGAACTCGAAGAACCTGCTGTCGACTTAGAGGGGGCTCTAACAGCAAACACGATAACAGCAGCGGCCCAAGCCAACGAACCCAACAACGTCCATCACGAAGAAAGCGTCGACGATCCGCAGATGTTAGAAAGGACAGGACAACGAGGGCGCAAGCGCGGAATGCGCGGCAGCCGCTCTGGAGGGTATCCGTCGAAACGGGGCAGGCGCAGCACCAGTGCGCAACAACCACAACTCGACATTCCGATGATGGGCGGGCACCAACAACCCCCTCCACCGCCTGAGCCAGTCGAAAAGCCTGACGCCAACATGTGTCTCAAGTACACCTTCGGCGTGAACGCCTGGAAGCAATGGGTGACGTTCAAGAACGCTGAGCTCGAGAAATCATCGCGAAGAGTCAAACTATTCAAAACTGAGATACTACAACTTACGTCCGACGAGCTAAACTACTCCCTCTGTTTGTTTGTAAAGGAGGTGCGCAAACCGAACGGCGCAGAGTATGCGCCAGACACGATTTACTATCTGTGTCTTGGGATACAGCAATATTTATTCGAAAACGGACGAATTGACAACATATTTTGTGATACTTACTACGAGAAGTTCACTGATTGTTTGGATGAGGTTGCACGGAAGTTCTCCGTGCTTTACAACGACTCGCATTACATTGTGACTAGAGTGGAAGAGGAACATTTGTGGGAGAGCAAACAGCTCGGGGCGCATTCGCCTCACGTTTTGTTGAGCACGCTCATGTTTTTCAACACGAAACACTTCAATCTTACGGTAAGTACGTAGTTAGTGCGCAGTACAGGATGCGCAGTGTGATAGGATGCGCAGAAACAGGCGTTTGTGTAGTACAGAGTGGCAAAGTGATTTTGTTTGTCTTACAGACCGTCGATGAGCATATGCAGCTGTCGTTTTCGCACATCATGAAGCATTGGAAGCGTAATCCTAATCAACCCGGAGCGGCCAAAGTGCCTGGCTCCAGAAATGTACTACTAAGATTCTACCCGCCACAAAGTGCCATTCGTAAGTGTTTTGTTATTAGCCAGAAATGTCTTATTTGTTGATTATGTCTTGCAGAGAATAATGCGCGAAAGAAAAAGGTATACGAGCAGCAAGAAAACGAGGAAAACCCTCTAAGGTGTCCGGTTAAACTCTATGAGTTTTATCTGTCCAAGTGGTAAGTTAACTGTGGCAGATTTTGTTTGGGTGGAATCTAATTTGTTTATTGTTTAGTCCCGAAAGTGTTAAGACAAGAAACGATGTCTTCTATCTGCAACCGGAGCGATCGTGCGTACCGGACAGTCCGGTGTGGTACAGCACGATGCCTCTCCCACGGGAAGCTCTTGAAAAGATGCTTCACCGTGTGAAAATGGTAAAGGAAATCAACGTAGCATTACTTACCAGTTAAAACTTTACAATTGATATAGTTGTATATAATTTAACAATTAAATCTAACAAAAATATAGTAGTCCTATCACTTATTAATTCAACCATGTTTTTGTATATTCTTTTAAAATTCTTATATTACGTGTGAGAATTTAAAATTTAATTATCACGACGACACCCTTGTTTTATTTTAATTATTTGATTGTGTATTCATCCAATTATTTAATTAGGTGAGAAAATTATTGTACTTGTTTTTGTTGCTATTTTTATTTTACTATTGTAAAGAAAAGGGGTCGTCAATTTTTATTGCTTCATATTTTTTTGATTATTTTCTTTTTCATATTATTTTTACATTTCTTGCAAATTAATAATTGTTTGTGATTACCTATATAATTTTTAATTAATAAGGCACCTAAGAGTAATTGAGTAAATTTTATCTATTATATTTTGAAAAAAATTATTGTAATTATTTTCTTAGTTCCTATTTGTATCTGATATGTCGTATAAATTGTTTAAATATTATGCAGACATGTCAGACGTGCAAATAGCCACTGCGAATTACATTTGTAACATTTTGTAAAATATACTTTTTTGGTTAGAACGATCTGAGTTTTCGTAATAAAAAGTATTTCATCATCAATCGTTTTTGATTTATTAATAAAAGGCCCTAAAATTCAATAGAAAAAAGTTGGCAGAACGACAATACCTTTCTCTTTTGTAGAAAGAAAGAAGTTTCCTCTAAATTAGGTCATTTTTTAAATAGTTTTTATGCTAAAGTTATTTCCTACCCCGTATATATTTTTAATAAAATAAAAATAGACAATTTTATCTATTCTTAAGTTATAATGACAAAAAGAAAAGGCCTAGAAAATAATTAATGCAACTTCTCGTTTTTTTATTCGATTGAAATAGGCGCGCATGGCAACCACGGAGTTTCAAAAGATCGACATTCCGTGCGCACACATGCGCAGTGTGCATGCTGCACTGAACAAGGCCTAGTCAATGAAACAACAATTTATTATCAGTGAAATACAAAAAACAGGTCTTGCTATAATATGTCCCCAAAATACAACTAAATAAGCGATTTTAAAGTCCCGATAAACTGTTGCTAGTGTCTTTAGTGAATTGAAAATAAAATTTAGTCGAAAATGTTCTCCGGACTCACGAACCAGGTCTCATCATGGATGGGGTCGGCAAAAGGAGACCAAGAAGAGAAGGTTCCCACCCCCACCGAAGATGCTAATGCTCTTGGAAACCCAGAAAAGAAGGATATTAGGTAAGTAAGGACTATGAAAGCACTTGACCTCTTTTTTGTCTCAGTTTGATCCATAAATTTGCAAAATAGTCGATTTTTGATACTTTCTGCACCAATCCAGTTAGGTAGAGCCAAGTTTAATACATTTTAGTTTACCATACTTTTACATTCTTTAATCATGTTTGTTTTGCTATGATTTTGCCAATTTTTTGTCCGAAACATTGCTAAAATGATCTGCCGAAAATTTGTCAATAACTAGTTCTAAAGCCAGAATGTCTGACACGCCAAATTCCACCACATCGTTTGTAGTAAAATCGAATTTTGGTGACAAGAATCCATTCTTTTGGGTTTACAATAATTAGGTTTATGTTTTTAAACCATAATAATCGTTTTTAGGTCATGTTAGGTATACTAATTGCGTATAAAACTTTATAGGCTAAATGTAGGTATAATTAAAAAAGCCTAAAACGCATATGAAAACATGTAAATAAATGTGATTGTACGTAGAAGTACGTTTCATGTCACATAAATAACATTTACAATGCAGATAAAGCTAAATTCATAATTAGGTTTATAAAATTTGCGATGAAATATGACTGTTTATACTTGCTAAAAATTACAAAAAAACGATTGGATTCCTATAAGTATTGGCATCTCAAAGGGAGTTACACCTGTTGCTTAAATTTTGACATTTTATGACGTTATAATAAGGCTTTTAATGGCTCCTAAAAAGCCCCAATCGAAATATTTACTTACCTATGTTGTTACGGGTTTTGGTAAAAATAAAATGCCTTAAGAGAAAATAAAAGGAGGATTGAGTAAGGTCTCATTTTTTATGAAATTTAATACTTGGAAAAATGTAATTCCTTTGTGTTCTCAAGTTTAAGATTAAACTAACTTTGCCCTTTAATCTGAAGATTCAAGAAGAGTATATATTCCATTTTTCTCTCCAGAAAATACAATTAACGACAATGTCAAAGCCTTTTTAGTTACTGACGTTCTTTTTACTGTTGCGTAGGCAATGTGACCTTTTAACAAGAACAGTTTTATATTTCGTCAAAGTTGGGATTAATATCACAAAGTAGCTTTGAAATTTCATTTTGCGTTATTATCGATATAAGCAACAGTATCAAAATTCGCAGTTAGATGTTTTAACAGCACAAAGAATTAATGTTTACAAGTTAGTGGTTAGTCTAGTTAGGAAGTTGGTAACGATGCCCCAATGCAAAATAAACTGAAACAACTTTGTTGCTTGCTTGCAGTCCCACAAAACAGAGCGGTAGTAAGTTAGATATGTTATCTAACGTTAAAACGCAAATAGAAGGGATCGGGGGCTGGTTAGGCTCTAGCATCCCTAAGCTGAGGAAGGGTGAAGAAGGCGCTGTTGAGGGAGATACCACCGGAGGCCTGGAAGAAGAGGCCCCTACAACTGACTTTGTCAAAGAGCGTCCGCCTAAAGATGACGATGACAACTCAAGGTAGGATAGAACCACTCGTCAGCATATGTGTCAGCAACTAATTCTTCCTAAATTATTATAACACTGTCTGCCTCTTCTAGAAGTTAGAAACTTGAAACTTAATGTATTTTTGACGAAAAAACTAGGGCAATGTTTTATAAAAAAACGCTGATTTTTTTTGCGACCCTCTGTTATGATTTATTTATTCACATCATGTTTGCATTGTATTGATTTTACCATTAAATTTTAACGCTTTCTACATTAAAATTACCTACCTAGCCTAGAATCTACTTTAACAGCTTTTCTTTCTCTCGATGTGCTGCTCTTTTAAGAGCGAGTTTTAATAATAGTGTTTTTCATTTAAGTGCCACAGGTGGCGCTGATTCTGGACCAGGGACCGCCCCGGACACGCCCACCGAGGATAAGGATGGGCAATTTGGTAACGGTAAGATTACGAAAAAAAAAACAAATTTGGTTGCCGACTTAAACGGTTAAAACTAACAATAATGTCTGTTGACACAAATTGAATAGTTAGGTTTCTTGGGCAAAATTCAATTAAGCAGTTTATTACTTAAATTGCTGGAGCGATAAAGTCCCGGAGAAATTTCAAACGCAGATAATTGAGTTAGACATATTTTACAGTTCAAAGCAAAGCTCTCGCCGGCGCAAAATCCTTCGGAAGTTTCTTATATTCCGCCGTTAACAAAGCCGGCAAAACGGTTGGCGAGGCCACGGCTAAAATAAAGGAAACCGTCGAGAAAAATGTAAGTCCTTACAAAAAGTTTTATAGCCTTCTAACCTAATTTTTGTAGACTATGTTAAGCGAATTTAACAAGGAGCAGGAAGCTTTTCTGAAAAATCAAACCGGTAATACTGCGACTAACCTACCTCCTTGGGCCGGTTGCGCCAATGAAGAGGCCCTGAAGGAGGAATGTTTGAGCTTATCGACCGATCGAAGGAATTTCGTACGTAGTCCCCCGGCTGGGGTTGATTTTAACTTTGATTATGAGGTGTCATATCCCGTTGCCATGGCTATTATGGAACAGGACCCCAATTTGGAAAAAATGCGCTATGAACTCGTGCCTAAAGTGTAAGCATCAAACCAGAAAAACCATAACTTTCACCCTAAAAGCAGTTTTAATAAAAAATAATTTTAATTAAAATTAAAAAATTGTTTTGTTTCAGAATTAACGAAGAAAATTTCTGGAGAAATTATTTTTACCGTGTAAGTCTAATCTGTCAAGCAAACGAATTATCCTACATGTCACGCGAAGGGGACAGTCACTCCGTTTCAGAAACCGTGACCTCCGAACAACCCTTAGGTGAGTCATTTATTTAAATTATTAATTAGATCCTGCACTTTTTTGCTAAAATTTTAAAAAACCAAAACAACAACAACACTTTTACCAAATTACCCTTTCAAAAAGTTTAAACCCTTAGAAAAAATATACAGAGTATCCTATAACTATTTTTATTCACTACGAGGACACTCTGTTTACGTAAGACTAATTATAGAACGAATGCAACTAAATTTACTATAAAAAATTAGACAACCTTCTAAACTACATTTTTGGCATGCACTTTTAGATTGTCTATTTTAATCAAATTAAATTCTATAGTCTGTAGTTATTTTTGTTTTGGAATGAGTTTTTTTTCTTTTGCGCTAGATTACGAAAAAGAAACGCATGAATTTGTTTCTGATTCATTACAAACAAATACGGAGGACTTACTAGAAGTCCAAGAAGGTATGAAACAATTGGCACTCGGCTCTACGGCTAAAGGTAAGTCGTAACAAAATTAAACAAAACAAAAATGCAAAATTAACAAACTTTATTGCCAATTTAAAGCTTATTATATGTTTGCTTTATCATATCGGCTGCCTTTTCACCGACCATAATCGATGGCGCATTCGTGTGAGCTGATAACGCGCGGGGTATTACGCTGCAATCCACGACTCGTAATCCAAATATCCCATGCACCTTCAATTCGTGATTGACAACTGTAGTTGGATCACTTTCCGGACCCATTTTCGCCGTCCCAACTTGGTGGTGAAGCGTCACACTTATAGAACGAATGCAGCACTCCCAATAAGCATCAGAATCAAAAGTGTGGCCTTCGCACCCAGGGTGAACGTTCGTGTTCATGGTCGAACCCAGTCGAACAAATTCTGGTGTCTTAGCCAGTTCTTGCACGAACCGAACAGCGTAAATAAAGGATTTGACATCGGTGTTGCCGACGTCTGTGAAAAAGTTGCCGTAGAACAAAGGATAGTCGTACGGGTTGGTCGAGTTCAATTTGAGATATCCGACGGACTTTGGGTGGATGTGCATTGGGAATACGGTCCACTGTGGTTTAGTCTCTACAGGTTTAAACAAACCATTGTATACCTTGTCTGTTATTTTCATTCCTTTTCTAACGATAAGTCCCAAATCGCTGGCAAGCGAAGCTCCGATGAATAGCAGTTCCATGTCAGGTTGTGGACCTTCTTCAACCGCGAACGGTGTCTTGATGTATCCGATTCCTTCCACTCCTCCTAGACTTGTTAAGGGTCCTTTGCAGTCAATGAGGAAGTCCTTAACAGCCTTTGGGGTTAGGACATTTGAGAATGATAAGGAGAGAGGTTCGTTGATTAGGAACGTCATTCCTGGGAAGGTTAAGTGGTCTTGTAGGTTCTGCCCAACTGGGAGATCCTTAAGAACTGGTATTCCAAGTTGTTCCAAATGTTGTCTTGGACCGATTCCGGCCAGCATTAAAAGTTGCGGAGAGTTAAATGCACCTGAAAAATGTTTTATACAATTTTAATCAAGATTGGGATTTGGTAATTGGGTTCAAAGTACCTGCTGATAAAATTACTTCCTTGTTTGCTAGAATTGTTGTTCTTGTTCCAAGTCGGTCGAACGTAACTCCATATGCTGTTTTTGTTGCGGGGTCAATCAGGACCTTTATGACAAAGGCTTGGGTGACTATTTTGAGGTTCCTTCTACTCTTAACCGGTTCTAAATAAGCTCTAGCTACCGAATTTCTTTGTCCACACTTCAAAGTACCATGCACGGTTGAGGCCCCGAAAGGCATCACCTTTGGGCCGTTGTAATCCACATTCGGAAGCCCAAGTAGTTCTGCTCCTTTTACAAAAGCCTTTACCAATACCGACTGATATGTGTCCGATACGCTTAAGGGTCCGTCGTGTCCATGAAACCCTGCGTCCTCTTGTCTAAGCGAAGATTTCTCGGATTTGATGTAATAGGGAAGCACGTCTTCGTATCCCCACCCAGGGTTCCCAGCTGCTTTCCAGTTGTCGTAGTCAACTTTATTGCCTCTAGTGTAGATCATATAGTTTATGACGCTGGTACCGCCCACTGCTTTGCCACGTGGCCAGTGCATTCGTCCGTTTACCAGGCCTTGGCATAGATTGTCTTGGGGTTCCATGTAGTACTCCCAGTTGTATGGGGTGTATTGCAGGGCGGGGGCTAGCAGGGGGATGCTTGAGATGAAGTTCTCGGTCGTACCTACTTCCAATAAAAGGATGTTCCATTCTGGGATTTCAGACAAGCGGTTTGCGAGCGTTGCGCCTGCTGAGCCGCTTCCGACTATTATGAAGTCGTATTCCGTTTCTGTAAGGCATAATTTTGCAACTTGAAACGTTTAAGAAGGAGGGACTTACTTAGTTGGGATGGTGTATCGAAGTTGAGCTTTTTTAGCGTTAGGGCTTCTGCAGAGTTGTCAAGAGCGTTTAAGGCGTTCATTAGGACGCGGATTGATTCTTCACTGGTCAAGCCATTGAGATCAAAGTACGATATTATGGTGGTAAGGCATAATAACCCGAGCGGCAGTAGCGTCGAAAAAGAAGGAAACAAATCGAACATATTGAAAACTGGGCATTGTGGAAATAAATCACTTTTTTTTGTTTTATACCTGACATAACGTGGATAATCTCTTAGACTGTTGGTTATTAAATCACCTGAATATTAACCTATGGATAGCATATCTGTTCTAATACATATTTTATGAGTTTAAAAAAATATGGCAATACTTTGTAATTCTACATTTTTGTTCTTTGACAATTTCTAATGCATAAATCATGTCACACTAACCAGAAAAACGAAATTGGCTTTACAAATAAACATTTTTTATTAGATGTTGTTGTGTATGCTTTTTTTCTAATAAGGAACATATAGGGGGGCAATTTGCCTACGGTAAACAAAAAATGTTTTGGCAATTTTTAATTGGTTATTATTTTAACCAATTATGTCAAAGCATTATGCTTTTTTGTAGCACTTGGTAAAATATGCTTTTAGCTTTTTTAATATTTAAATGCATGAGTTTTAGTTCTTAACGTTCAAATACTAACTTTTATACAAAATTGTTAGTTTCCTGTTTGTTTGTCGCAGCTTAAGAAGAACATCGTCTACTAACGCTTCCAATATTGTGTTTTCCAATTTCCTTTCCTATCCCTTTATCAAAAAACAAAACACCTAATTTTTATTTTAACTTTGTCAACAGTTATTCTCACCTAATTTAAAACGCCTCTTAATTTATACATATTATATACATAAAATGTAAGATAATGTTACAAACAAATGTACATTTAGAACAGTATTATTATTTTGATTGTGATTTGATCATTTTTTGAACAAAATCGCGGTCTTTTTTATTTGACAGGCCGGGGCTCAGGAACAAGCGGCAACACTGCGCTTTAAGTAAAATAGATTTGTAGTAATGTTTTAAGGAAAATTGATCTTTGGAATTGAATAAAAAAACGCGTAAATGTTGCTTAATGTAACTACCTGTTTTGTTGAATAAGGCCGTTCTTTCTTCTAAATGTTGGTATAGATATTTTCGACACGACATTGTATTTATGCAGTGTAAAGAGAAGGAAATTCGGTAATTCATACTTTGCTAACTCGATATTAACAACTTGTATGGCACTATAAAAAATTTAACTTTTTAAGTGTGAATTACCGTGTTACTAAAGCTTAAAAAATGACAATACAGGATTGTGTGTAAAGAAATGTTAATATGTAATAATTCTGTAGAACGAAAAACACTGACAGCTTTAAATTTTGGTCAGTGTTTTTCAGTTGTTTTGGTGTGGACCCGATTGCGCAAGCCCCAATAATATACCAAATTAAACAAAAAAAAGTGGATACGATATCCACTTTGGCAAATTAATAAGATAGGACACCAATCAATGTATGTTTAACTCTTTTAAAAGTAGTTTAGAATCTTCTATGTGTGATCTAAAATGTGTGTAAGATTAAAGTATATTATGGGGCTTGCCAAAAATCTAATAGGGCCAAATGCTCAGATATGACCCCTTCTAAAAGCTTGATAAAAACAAACAGGAAACTAATTGAGCATCTGGCCTTAATGGAAGACTGCTCATGTTATTCATTATGTTACTTAATCTATGATAATTTTATGGTCGGTAAACTGGCGTTTTTCAGAAACAGGATTTCGTATTTTTAACTATGTATTTTTGCTCAGCTTAAAATCCAAATACGACATCCTCTATTCTGTATATTTACTTAACTTTTGGGGCTTTCTCTGCAAGTAATTTAACTACCGGTAAGGTTACTACTTAGGTATAGGGAACACCTAATATAACGTAGCTCAAACACCTAATTTCATATCCCATTAATAATAACATTTAATAATCACGCAAGTACTTTTTTTTGCCTATCCTCTGATCCCTAATTTTTTTGACATAGAAGAAGAATGGGAGAAGGAACTAGAGGCCGAGCTTCAGGATTACGAAGTGGTAAGCGATCAAAAATCTTCCAATTCCAGAAGCGATAACAATTGGGAAAAGGAAATGGAAGACATGTTATCTGACGAAAATGATTTGAAGTAAGGAGTTTAGACTGATTTTTTGTTAAGCATTCCGTAATTTTTTTATGTTTTCTAGTCAATATGAGTTAAAGAAAGCTACCCTGTTTAACAGGACTTGTCCTCCAAAAGGAGTAGTTTTCTTATTTTGTTTAAGGTTCGTTTAAGTTTTGTGATATTGGCACTGGGTCTACACCTTTTTATGTATTTAATATAAATATCGTCACACTATAGTAATCTAAATTGTGCATTCCATTTTTTTGACTTAAAATACATAATATTAAAGGAATGTGTGCCATCTTTGTAAATAGAGTGCTTTTTTCCAATTTTTTTAACTTGATTTCACTTTGTATATATTGGACAAAAAAAAACCCTAAGCGTTACATTTTATTGGCACTTCCTTAACTTTTAAATAACCAAATAAACTGTCAATTTCAAATAGTATTATTTGAATAAATAGTTGATTGAAAAATATAAAAATCTATCTATATAGAAATTATTTAAATGTTCCGCAATACTGTTTTATGTTTATTATATATTTTATCTATTTGAAATAGTGCAAACTATTATAGCTAAATGTACGTTCTCTAGCCTAGTGTATTGTGCATGTTACTCTTATATTCTAACTGTTATTCTAATTATATTGTTAAATATATGTAGCAATGTGCCCAGCCAAAAAGTTTGTTTTATTCCACAGTTTGTTACAAAACTATTAAAAAAATATTTGGCGCAAATCTATTGTCTACAATCATAGCATGATTGTACTTTGACCTAACAGATAAAAATAAAATTAGGCAATGTTTGTCTAATAACAACTATTCCAAAGATAACATTATCTTTGGGTTAAAGATTCTTTGTAAATTAAAATGGAGGGGTTTATTAAAAAAAACAAAGATGTGTACTTTACCATTTTATTGGTTTGGAATTGAAAAAGAATGTAACCATATTGGTAACAATTGACTAGTTTAAATATCTACAAATTGCAACTACATCTAAAATACATAACTTCCATCTCAAATTTAGAATAAAAATATAATTCATTTCTTTCATTAAATTATTTTAAAAGGTAACCTAACTTCTAAACATAAATAAATTAATTTAAACAAAAATATAAACATATTATTACAACTCCGTTTCGTCAATAGGCTCAGGTTTATAGACGTACTTAAAGGACATTTTACAGGTTAACAGCGAACCAAATCGCCATTTTAATTTTTGAGAATTCTTTGATTTTTGGTGGGAATCGTAATTTTTTAAAACGTCGCTGACATGCGAGTGGCATTTGGAAAAATCACTCGTGTTTATCTTGCAGCGCCTTTGAAGTTCCATGATAACGGCTAACAAATGCAACATTTCCACTGAATAATATAACGACTTATTTGGAACTTCATGTGCTAAAAAGCGCTCCATTTCTATTTGGATTAAGGCTAGGGCTAGCATTGATGGTCGGTAAAAGGCGCACGATGAATCTCCCATTAGGACTGCCAATCGCGAGGACAGCAAATCTTTCTGCAAAAAAAAAACACAAAATAAATATTTTGGAAAATGATAATTTGCAAGAAAAATTTCTTTCATTAATCTATAACGCACATTATAAAGTCTACTCAGGTAAAGTTTGAAAGCATTTGATTTGTCGGAAAGTGAAAATTTTTAATTTAAAAATAAAGGGTTTGGTTAGATCAGGTTGAAAACTTGAAACAAAAATATTCGGAAAAATAATGATTTGCAAGAAATATTTCTTTTATAAATCTATAATGCACATTATAAAGTATACATAGTAAAAGTTTGGAAGCATTTTATTTGTCGGAAAGTGTAATTTTTCAATGTTATAAAAAAAGGCTTTTTGTAAAATGGCGAATGCGCTGGGTCACTAAAATTTGAAAGCATTTGATTTGTCGGAAAGATTTTATAGTATATTTACCTGAAGCATTTGCTCGACGAGGTATTCGGCCCCCAATTGAACAGAGGCGCATTCCAAAATGTCCAAAAAGACTTCCATAAAATTTAAAGCTGTGAATGTTTTAGGACTGCTCTTCTTTACATTTAATTTTATTTTGATGAGATCACACATACGTTGCATATCTTTAGTGCTAAATTTACTTTGTGAAAGACCAACCAACTTGTCGGGATTTATTTCAAAACCCTCAGCAGTGGCGGCAACATAAAAACAACTCGTACATAAACATGATAAATATTTTTCTTGAACCTGAAATAAAAAAAACATTATTTAAAATCTGTTTCTAGTGTTTTTACAAAAATGGAATTTTATGACACCTTGGCTTTCGACATAAATAATAATAAGAGAAACTTTTATCTACCTACTCGTACCTAGTTTAAATTGCATAAAACTTTAGCAAACATTTATTTACAGAATTGCAAAATTAAAAATACTTATATGGTAAATAATCGGTGTGAAATTGTTTGTACTTCGTACGAAAAAGCGTTTATCCAAAACAATTGCGTTATTTTTTATCGATACCTGATTCTTTATTAATCAATTTAAGGTAATATTTCGCAACTTTTGTTGTCTTTTTTGTTGTTTAAAAAATACAAAACATTTTCCATTATTTCAAAATAATTAGAATATCATAAATAAACATGTTTAAAAACTGTAAACTCATTTTTGTTGTTAACGTATCAGGTAATTTCCAAATTTTTGAATAAACAAAAACATGTTTGTTGTTTTCAAAAACATTGCTATACAAATTAATTAAATGCGTGATTTAAAATTGAGGTTATGATATAAGACACCTAAAAAACAAACTTTTTAAAATATTTTTTACAAAAGTATTTTTTGTTAGCCGTAAAATCTAAAAATAATCTGAAAAAATTGGCTATTCCCCGTGTTTTTATTTTGTATATCAGAATAACAGAATTTCTAGAAAGATAGATGACGCAAGAATTGCCTGATCATTCACGGTTAATTTTATATTTTATACAAGCTCGAGCTTGACAAAACTTGTTTTTATTTTTCGACTAATTTTCTGTTTTTTTGTTTTTAATTTAACGAAGGAGTTTTAACGACGGTTTTAGCTTTAAAATAAAAAATAACAGTATTTTCTAGAAGGTCACCACTAATTAGAATAAGTTCAAAGTCAAAGCAGGTGGACTTTAATTTTTTCTCCATTTTAAAATTTGTTAACAAAAAAGATTGCAATTTTTTTAACTTTGTTTTAATTGTTTTTCGTATAAAGTGAAGAGTATAGAATAAATTCCGTCAAGCAACAGTAACTTTTATTTGTTTTAACATGACAAATTTCAGATAGTAATCTAGGACCATAAGTTATTTTCTCCAGATGTACATTTTTACTAAAAAGGGGTGCTCAAAAAACAGATGTCGACCACTAAATTGCAGATGTCTTTATCTAGTCATAAAAATTCCAAATCAAGCATGGTGATTACGCAATTTTTTTAAATACCCTTTGGCGTTTTTTAAGCCACAGAATTAACCCCTTTACAGATGAAAAAATAAATATTATTCGCGATGATTCAAATACAATGTAAAAACCTTGTAAACGCAATAACCTAGATAGATTTAAAATGCTGGAAATAAATAAATTGGGTAACCTCAAAATTTGATGGTCGAGGTTTTTTTGTTTGCGAACAAAAATGACCTCATCCTAATTCAAGGCAAATTTGGGAAGGCACCGTTTTATTCTTGATTATTAATAAATTTATGTTTTTGTTTACTAATATGATAATTAGAGAAAACTATAAAAAACTTAACCTTAATACTAGAGGATGGCAATGACGCTTAATATTTGTTTATCCGAAATGTTTCTCCTAGTTACATCACATTGTAAATGTGTTGCAAAATTATTTCCCAAAAAAATAACAAGCCAATTAGCAATAGAAACAAAGGAACTACGATTTACAGTTAATTAATTAATTGCTTACCTTAATTTTAGCCAAAAATTGATCCAAATAACTAACGGAAGTGAAAAATACGGATTGAGGCATATCAAACCATACTTTCAGGAAACGTAAAATTTCCACAGCACAATCCCTAGCGGAAAAGCTGACTTCCCAGTCATTTCTCTCAGTTTTCAGGAGTTCTAGATTGGGTTTACAATCGGTGTTCTCTCCTAGAAGGGCTTCTTCTAGTTTGCTTGTGAATTTTTTGAACTTAATAGCATCCGGCACAGGCCGACTCCGTCCTTTGCGTTCCTGATGCATTTTTGCTTCGTGGGGCACTATTTCTTCTTAGTTTTTAGTGTGTGTTATAGCGAACCATTCCCCAATTTATGCAAAGCAGGAGCTGGCCTGGAATCTGAACAACGACTTACTAATATTAAAAAATTAGATAATTGCGTTGTTCAGCGAACAGTACTTTGTTCCTTTTGTGACAAATTTGTCTTGCAAATACTGAACACTATTTTTAAACAAAGAAAAATACCTTCGCTGGCCCTTGTTTAGTAAATAGATGCTAGAAATATTTGCTTACCCGGATGCCTTTGTGAATTTCAACCAAATAGTCTTCTGTTCCTCGTAATTTATCACTTTACTCGGACTAAACCAACATAGAACTGAATTCTAGAATGGATATCACTATCGTTGCGAATGATTGGTATGACAAAAAATGACGTCACTATCAGTAATACTACTTGGACAAGTTATAACATGTTTACTAAATTCTTTGTCATCACAACAAAGCCTCGTCGGGCCAGATGATCGTTTACTACAAATAATTTTACATAAAGCTTGGTTTTCTCTATTTAGGGGCATGACTCACTCTAGTTGCACGTGCGCGTTTCCCCCAAACACGACTGCGCATGTTCGTGACCTCGTTTGATCCTAACGAGAAGCCTTATTGGTGAACGCATGTTAATGTGTTAACGCGCCAAATTTAAAACTTTACAAGTAATGGTGTTGTACCAATTCTTGTGTCATCCGTGAGTAAGTATGTCCTACTTTCTCTAGTTGTTTAAATTTTATTTGATTATATTAGAAAATTGTTTTTTAATTACCGAATTAAATAGGTACACTACTTTTGTTTGTTGGGATATATGATAATAATTGTTATATGACCAGTGGGCCAAAGGAGTCTAAATAAAAAACGCATAAAAATCAACTGAAAATTTTATTTTCCCAAAGTTTCCATTAACCGAAAGTGAACAAGGTTAATACAAATTTCAGAACGATGTAATAATTATAAAAGGGTACAGATAAAATGAATAAAACGGAGGAAATACACAAGTAGTTGGTAAATTCCAAACAATTCTGACATAAGATGTTAAATCAATTTAAAAAATAAATACAACGAAAGTTACATGTATTTTTTTTTTATCAATATCAAAGTGTTGCGATTTTTATTTATTTTTTTGTCATAAGACATGTTTGCAATTTTTTTTATTTTATAATGTTATCTGTGATTTAGTCCTTCTTGATTTGAGTCGTGGCTGCTTGTTTGGCCTGGTGAGCCTGCAACACGGCGACTGCCTCTTCGACCTTAGCCTTAAGAGACTCGTTGTGTTCCAACATGTGTAGAAGTTCGGAGTTGTCGATTTCCAACAACATACCAGTGATTTTACCGGCGAGATCAGCGTACATACGCTGAATCAGAGGGAACAATCGTTCACCCAGCATTTGCTTCTGCTCTTGTGGAGGAGCAGCGGCCAACATAGTAGCGGTCAAAGGATCCTGCCCTTGAACGTGTACAGCTTGTTGCACGGGCCCGGCGTTGTTGGCCATACCCATGCTTTGCGGTGGATTGCGCATGTTCTGTGTGTACTTGAAGTTGGCTTGACGCTGCGCAGTAGCTGGCGCGACTCCTTGAGCGGCCATAGGGCGTCCCATTTGCTGTGGCGCCTGTTGGCCGGTGATGGGCCTGGGTGCGCTGATGTTATTGCGCATTGGGACGCCTTGGTTGGGTGGACGAGCTGCGGCCCTGTATGCGTTGGGAACGCCGGCGTATGCTGTAGCAGCGCCTTGAGCACCAGGGCGAACCTGGCTTTGAGCTGGCCAACGGGGGCTGGTACGGATCTGAGTTACCTGAGCGGCTCCGTAGAAGCGCTGTGGTGCTGGAATAGTTGGCACAAAGTAGCTGGATGCACCTGAAAACGAATAATAAAGAGTTAAGCTTCAATCACACACTATGAAGTTAAGTTTAAGGCCTTACCTGGTTGGATAAATGGACCCATTTGGTGCATGCGCATATTGGCCATGCGTTGCATGTATTGCGATGTGAGATGGGCCTTACGGTCCTCCTTCCTCTGGGCCAAGGCCACGTACAAGGGTTTGGATCCAACGATACGTCCGTTCATTTCAGTAACAGCCTTGGTGGCCTCTTCAGGAGATGAAAAGCAAACGAAACCGAAGCCTTTAGAGCGACCTTCCTCCATCATGACCTTAGCGGATGTGATGGTACCGAAGGGCGCGAATTCCTTGCGAAGACGTTCGTCATCAATGGTGTCGTCGAGATTCTTGACGTATAAGTTGACGCCCTGGTAACGGGTCAGTTTCTCGAGTTTCAAGGCTTCGAATCGGCGTTTCAGTTCTTGTTGGCGTTCGGCTTTCTTTTGGGCCCGTCCCACGTACAATGTTTTGCCTTCTAGGAGTTCTTTGCCGCTTGACATGCCGTTAAGTGCGTCAACCGCAGCTTCAGCAGCTTCTGGAGTCTCGAAGGCTACGAAACCGAACCCTTTGGACTTTCCGTCTTCCTTGCTCATTATCTTGTAGCTGGTAATGGTGCCGTATTGTTCAAACATTTGACGGAGTTGATCTTCGGACATGTCCTCGCCGAAGTTCTTGACATACACGTTGGTGAAGAGCTTGGCCTTTTCTCCCAGTTCCTTTTCGCGTTCTTTGCGGGGAATGAAACGGCCTACGTATACTTTCTTTCCGTTCAACAACATTCCGTTGACCTTTTCGATGGACTTGTTGGCTGCTTCTTCGGTTTCGAAGTGGACGAATCCGTAGCCTTTGCTGGTGCCGCTTTCGTCTTGGGCTACTTTGCAACTGAGGATATTACCGAAGGCCGAGAAGGTGTCGTACATAGCCTTGTTATCGATGGAGCGATCCAAGTTTTTGATAAAGACGTTGCCTACTCCTGATTTCCGAAGGGATGGATCACGTTGCGACCACATAATACGGATTGGTCGTCCTTTTATCATGTCGAAGTTCATGGTGTCGAGAGCTCGCTCGGCTGGAAAGAAAATCATCATTTAAAACATTGTTTTGTTAAGAGCCTAGGGGGATTGTTATTTGTTAAACGTTTTGACTAATCGTGTTAGCGAGAAGTGTTGTTAAATAACAAAGCTATCAAGATTGTGCTTATCAAAAACTAATTAGGTATAACCAGATGACTAAGGTAGTTAGTCATCTGGTTTTTTTAATTGACTGCATGACAATGTAGGTCGATACGAAAAAATTTACAATCATATCTAGCAAATTTTGTTATGGTTCACTAGTTTACGTTAATAGCCAAAGAAATATCCAGGTCAACCAGCGTGTGAATGCAATTGAGTACTTTGCACGTTGGGCGACCATGCTGCTTGAGCACAAAAATGCATTCGATTTTGAAGGTTAAGTTCTATTGCACAACGCGTCACCATCATAAACCATATTTATCCATATGGAATATGATGAAGGGTTGTTTCTAGGATGCTTACCATCAGCAGGTTGCTGGAAATTAACGTAGGCATATCCTAGGGACCTTCTGGTGATCAGGTCCCTGCACACGCGGATGGAGAGAACGGGTCCTGCTGTTGAGAATTTTTCAAAAAGCATGGCTTCAGTAATATCGGTATGCAAATCCCCGACGTACAGGGACGCCATAGGGTAGTTCGGCGCTCCAGGATTCATTTTTTATTCTTCTACAACGACAAAATTCACAGATATATCTCGTAATAATTAAATGAACGTATGCTCCGCTAACACATTAGAACGAAAATAATATGAACTTTTGTTTCCTATTTTCGCACAGTTTTTCGATTTTTTTTGTTTTTTTAAGAGTTTTTAATTTTTTTTTGTATTTTTATAGTAATTATTCACTTTTTTTTGTAGGTGGGTTGTGGACCTAAACGGGACACAACCACACGCGTACACAACTACTGAACAATAAAATGGACGACCGGATGAAGACATCTGTTAAAATACTTTCCCACTTCCGTGTAACGGTTTCATACAATTACCGCGAAATTTAAATAATGTGCATAAAAACATCCATAAAAAAACCTAAAATGTATTTTAAATCAATAATACACGTATATATCGATCCTAAACATGATAATACACCTAAATATTTGTTTAAATACCTTAAACAACAATAATTTAACAAATTACAAAAAACTCCGTGATTTTCTGTAGAAAACTTCGTGACCGACATTACAGTTTACGGTTTAACCGGCAAATTTAGTGCGGCTACTCATAACAAGATGGCGCGCGCTGCTAAAAATCGAAATTATTTTATTGAACACTTCTTCGGAGTGCGCTCGTAGTGGTTTGTGCATTGTCTATATGACGTAAGAGAGAACGAAGACGAAAGAAGAGGAATGACTGACAATAACAATATGGCGCGGTCTATTTAGGTTTTCAACGAGTGTATAACAAAAAAAGTGCTACGGGAGAGTGTTTTGTGTATTTTTTTTTAACTCTAGTCAGAAAGTGATAAGACCAAACAAACAATTCGGGAAATGTAACCAAATTTCGAATTAATGATGTGTTTATTAGAAGAAAACTGATTTTTTGCCGTTGAAACTGCCTTGGGAGGCCAAATGGCTGGAACAGATATAGAAATAAATGCCCTTCTGGCACAAAAAGATGCAATAATTCGAGAACAACGAGATCAAATTATTCGATTGAAACGGGAATTAGATGGGGTAGCCAGCGAACGAGACCTCCTGCTTTGCGAAAATAGCAACCTTCGCTTTGAATTGGAAATGGTTGAGCTAAAACGTCTTCAGGATGAAAGGTAACGTATTTATTTTTCTATTAACTAAGAATGTAATGTGGATAATTAAATTTATTATCTGTGGAGCGAATCCTATTTAGAAAAACATGCAAATTGTCTACAGATGCGCTCGGTTGCATTCAGCAAAATTAGGTTAGGTTGTACCTAAGCAACTCCCTTGCGTTTAAATCAGACTGGATCTATCTGTGTGAAATTTTTAAAACAATGCGTTTTCAGCCTAATTATATTGTTTAATACAAGTGGTTTCATGCAATAAGTATATAGGTTGGCATTAGTTATGGGTATAGCTAGCTAAAACACACAACCGCAATAATTTACAACACATTAACTAATTTTATTGTTTATTTTTTTGCGATTAATAACAACACTCTAAGTGCATATTATTCTATTGTTGTTTTTCTAAGAGCAAGATAAACGAGCTAAATAAATAAATGTCGGGACTTTGCTTTGGTATTTCTTGGAAGTTTGGGAATACGAGTCACCTACCAAGTACCTATAGATTATAACAATTATTCCATGTAAAAATAAATACTCTGTAGTCTGTGCAACCAAATTTATTATCTTAAGATTCAATTTCTGGAGAACATAAAGATCTGGTTTATTTTAAATTAAATTAATAAATATGCGTCTGTGTCGGCAGTAACCACACTGTGCCTATTAATTTAATTTTAAACATTAAACACCATATGTGATGACTATAAGTATTGTACCAAGTGTTTTTAAACAATTTTTCCCAAATACTTAGCAACATGACTTTATTTGACTTAAATATTATCAGAAAGAGAACGTGTGCTTTTTGCATGTTTTATAAACATATGTTAATGCGATTTTTTGTTTCATATGTTTATGGTTTTGTACAGCGAAACTGTTATGATAATTATTAATAGTTTAATAACTATTGAAATGTTGAAATTGTGAGTTAACACTATTTAGTCAAGGCTGCATAATCAGCACATAATAATTCTGCTAGACTTATTATTCCTTGGAGGCTATTGCAGAAATTCGCAAAATATCATATTGGTTTCGGGACCGATTTCAAGGCCGTTTTTTTAAACCCCGATTTTATATTATTTTGGTATTATCCTTTGCAAAGGCGTAGAAATTATTAGTGAGTGATTTGTTTTATTTAGCTTGCAGTGTCCAGGATCAAAAACAGGAACGCATCCCTTTCAAAAAAGTGTCAAACCAAATTTTGCGATGACAAACAAGAAGGTTCACTAATTTTGCAAGTTCCGTGTGTGTGTGAAAATATGTAGTTTTGTATTCTCTTATTTGTGTAGTTTTAAAATATAGATGTTCCATTTAAACTTATTAAACAACAATTCTAAATGTTGTGTGTCCATTTTAAGTTCCTATTTTTCAGTATTTTAGTTAATTTATTATTTTATTTGACAATAAAAAATGACAGGCACTGAGCCGTTAAGAAATAATGTGTTTGTTTTATACAAGTCATAAATAAGGCTAATTAACAATTTTAGGTGTTGTCAAATAAAATCCAGTCTTTATTTATAATTAATTTATGGATATAATTTATTTTTTATAATTATGTATGCTAAAGGACAAAAATGTGTATTGTTTGAGTAATGTGATTTTTTGTGATGAATAAAATGCACTAAAAAGTACTTCATATTTTAAAATTATTTCCCTTATAAAAAACAAATTTGAATATACCTTAATTTGCATAAAGAAAACCCACACCATTATTGGGATCCAAAAACAAAGCCAAATTCGTATAGACAACATAATAAATTATAATTTAATAATAGTTTATGTTATTTATAACCGCTTTCCAAATTTGGGTACGGTCCTTCTTCATTCACAGATTAACAAAGAATAGTGGGAAAAAACACATAATTAAAACTGACAACTCGGCGGGTAAGGTTCTCGATCTCAATCTAGTCTATAGCATCAGAATCAAAGGATATCCGCTAATAGGTACTTTCCCTCATTTTGTGGCTGATAGCTAATCAATAACATCGCCTATGTATTGCATATTTTTGTGAATAAACTTAACAAAGGTGCAATTTTCTTTCTTAACGAGATGCTGTTAATTTAATAATACCACAATTTTAATTAGCAAATTGAAGAGTCAACGTCCTTTTCACAAAATCGTGTTTATCTAAATTGTTTGAAAAGTATGGGTACAAATTGCTTACATTCGCAGTATTAACTTCATTTTTATAGCCTTTGTTAGTTGGAATACAAAAAAAAACGTATATGTGATGTAGAGCAACCACCTTTATGAGGGCCCCTGATCGTGTTGTCGAGACTTACTATTGTTTTCGCTGCTAGCACTTCATATCTACGTCCCTTACGTATCTCTTTCTAGTCTCTAAAATCCACTTAACAACGCCCTAGTAAGTATATAAAGTAAAGTACGCGATGCTGGGCTTTGTTAAAATGTTCGCTGATTCATTCGAAAACATTTTTAAACAATAATTTTGTACAATGCCTTAACGGTAGCGTAAGGTTGTGCCAGTGTTAACAAATTATAAGATAAACAACTAGTCTATACAATTTCTGGACATTCGCAATCCTCTGAAAATCTGAAAAAAAAAACGGCGTTTATCACTTAAAAGTTACTCCAGTCAATTCCATGTTATAACAAAAGCGCAATTGTCCATCTTACGGAGGAATCCGTAAAGTTTTTACACATGGTTTTGGAAGGGGCTACAATATTTGATGATTTATCATGGGTTTAGTTTCCAAGTCAGCTGCTAGATAGCGCTAACCAGTCAATTTTTATTTCTGACGTGCTTTCCACCTACGTTGGCCAATTAAATTATTAAATATGCATATCATATTGTGTGCTCTATGGTCCGCAAAAGGACAACAGCACTAAGTGGGCTTCCTTCGATTCTTGCGTGACTCAATGTTCGTGGAGTTAATCAACCACATTTTGGATAACATTACAAACAATGAAGATTGTTATTTCGGGTTCTAATAAGTTAGACTCCATCTATAAGATTTACTTGGACATTGGGGCAACTTTTAGCCGAAGGGCAGTCACAAAAACTGTTCCGTTCTTTATCTAGTGCAAAAAGCCGTATTTTTCTGGACAACTCCACTGACCACTGCCCATAAAAAACACAGGATGTTTCGCCACCACCTATGCGGTGTTTTCTATGCAACCCCCCACTGTTTATAAAATACCATATGTTCTAAATTAGGGACAGCAGGTCGACGGACGTCGGCCTGCGTCTCGACGACCGACATGCAAACAAGCTAGGCACACTGGACTTCACGTGATGCAATCCGCGTAATGACGTCATGTCCCGCGAACGAGTGGTACCAATAAACTCCTTCCACTTAACTGTGCATTGTACCTATCAATTGTTTCATTTCTCTTTACCGCGACGCCGTGTTTCCTTAGTCAAGTGAGCGTTGGCTAGCTTAGGTGATAGGTGGAGCATAGAACTACACATAGTGCACGCGGCGCGCTCTATGGTTTTTGGTCCTTCGAGAATTTCTGTGACAGTTTCGATTATTAGTCGTTCGCAAATTGGGATTGATCTGTGACCGAAAGTGACAGTTGTGTTTTTGTGAGGTTGTTATTCTGTGACTGCAGTAATTAATACGAATCTCCAATATTGGCAAACTGTACTATATTAAAAGAATAGTTTTAGACTTAATTAATTAGCCTTGTTTAACAAGATTTTTATGAGCCTTAACAACAATTTTTTTTAAATGATGTCTGTTTTGGTTGATAAAAAACAAGGTCAAGAATATAAAATATAATTTTAAAACTTTGTACCTTAAACGAATAATAATTACTACCTCAATTAGGTCCCCACGTAAATGTTTTATTGTTGGACATATATTTTTGGACTATCTTTAAATTTGATGTCATTGAAGTATTTCCGTTTAATGGTAATAATTGTTTAATAGTTTTTTTTAAGTATGGATAAATATGGGAAAATTTAGAACAATCATAAATATATTTATTATGCTACATAATAAAATAAACGCGTTATAAAAATATATTTCTTATTGTATTGGCATTATTTTTTTAATGATGTATTTAAAAATTGTATAAATCTTCTTAAAGGATCCAAAATCAGTCTGACTGTTGACTAGAGAAATCAGGAAAATTGAATGTATTAATTTGTACACCTATATATTTCTTTTTATTATTATTGATTTCTGGTTTATTTAATAACATAGTAAAAAGCATAAAATGAAGTTATTGCTTTCCTAATTAGTTATTTTGCCCAAAAGTAGATAAAATAGGTACCAAACATTATTAATTTCTTATCATTAGAAAATCATAAGCACGGAATTCATTATAAATCCAAGATAGAAAGTGATAGTAAATAATGAGCTAATATGTAAAGTATATTTATCTAAGACCAGTACAATATTATAACCAAAATAGGTTCTTAAAATTCAATTTAGAAATTGGATTTTTTTTTGCAATTATCTTTACGTGTGGATTAATTGAAACAGGATTATTATTAGCTTTCTATATTTATGTTTAACCATCATTTTTTGTCTAATTGAAATTGATATGGCTATTAATCTTAGTGGCAAGATACTTTTGCGGTTTTTAACTTTAACTAAACAAACACAAAGATCTAAAAAGCATTGCCATTAAACTTGCCAATATAATTTGACCGGTTTAAACGCCTAGTATCAAATTTTAAACAGGGGGTGTATCATTTGAGCCGTTAATGTGTCTCCGCTCTTAATGAGTTTTATAATTATTATAATTACAAATTGAAATTAGATCACACAAATAAGGTGATAGTTCTGAATCGTATACGCCTCGAGTTATTTATATCGCTGTTCAATACAAACACTTGCAGTTTCTTTGCATTTCTTGTAACTGTGTTAAAGTAACAAACACCGGTTTAGAACACTTTTAAAATAACAATCGTTGATAAACATAGCTATATAAAATCAAATTATTTGTTTTGTTAGCGGCACGCCGGTTTTCTTGTACTCATCTTTGTTAATTTTAATTATATCAAAATCGGTTTTAAAATTTATTATTTTTAGAACAACGTATTTACATATTTAAATACTTTCACTTGTATTTGCATTTAAATCTACTATTTCAAAAACAAAAACTTTTAATTATGGTTCAATATTAGCTATTAAGATATTGAAATTAAAAAAATCGTTACTTCGCAGTTTCTAGAGAAAGGTATAACCCTCTTTTTATTGCTTTTTGGCTATGTTATTAGTGTTGCCAGTAAAATATGTCATTTGGGTAAAATAAGAAGACATCAATAATTAAAAAAAAGTCACGTTTGCCATAATTGGAGATTCATTATTACTATTATTGAATCGTTAAGTTAGTTTCTGATCGTGATCATTTATCTAGAATTCCGTTTGGTTGCTGCAGCCGATAGTGCACCGCCGTTTCCTTATTATTCGGTTTTCTCCAGTTACCTGATGGCCCCCGGCCGCCTTAATGAATAGAAAGTACTTTTACTCTTAACGTAAATATGTGCCGCGAATTAAACTGAAGATGCGATCGCATACAGCTGCTTCGCAGCGTTATTTATCGCCTCCCAGAAGCCAATCTGCGCACTCCAGGCTCTCAAATGGTAATGGTAGCCAGTGCGCAGTTACCACTCTAACTGACATGTGCGATAGGACTGTAGTGCGCGTGCGTCGGTCAGGTTTGCACCAGGAACGTATACGCGTGGTTTGCACCACTACGCGACAACACGTGAGCCGTTTTGTCACTGTGACTGATGCAAAAGTTGCCAACGGGCCTTTGCCAGCGTTGCCGCCTTATAAGAAACATGTCACTGTTATCAGGTAATTAAACCTTTGCTCTTATTGAAGAAAAGTTAAAAGTGATAATGTATCTTTAATTTGGGTAACTTTTTAAAGGTACTAAATGAAATAACAAAGTGTCTTTAAGTCAATATTTATTTGTCGTTAAATTAAGATTATCTGTCTTTACAGTTATTCTTGGGGTTTAACGGTGTTTGTGGGTTACAGGCTTAAAATAAATAATTCATTTTATGATAAAAAAATAGTTTATTGTTATCATGACGGTTTGTTTTAAACAATGCATTTGAGTATGTGCTCTCCAAGTGAAAATCCATTTTTGTGTTATGTCGCGTTTTTGTGGCGTAGGACATACCAATGTTTCAAATTGTTATTATGGTATGTTTGTTTATATTCATTAATTTTAGCACTTTGCTGCGGCAATTTAATTTATTGATGCAACAATTTATTTTTGGAAATTAACAGGAAATGCTCTAAAACTTATTTTAAAAGCAGTACACAATAAAACGCAATTAATTTATTAAAATTAAGCGAACTTCGTTGCATAATAGTTTAATAAAGGAATATTTCTTATTACAGTCGGTAATTTCGCGAAACTAAATTTAACAAGATGTAAAAAAGAAAAAAATCTTTACAGAATCAGTCAGTCGGTGAATTCAAGGTTAATTTCACAAATAATTTTATTAATTACCCGATGCAGTGTAGCAACAATAATTTAATAGATTATTAACAAGAAAAAACTGCATTATTGTTGTTAATCAAAGGTTTTTTTTTAACAAAAAAGTGCGGCGGTAGCCATCAGCTGTTATTTTACTGAGAAACAGAATTCTATTGTTTTTTATTGTTAGCAATGATTAAAAAATAACAATTATGATAACATTTGAATATGCATCAGTTCTTCAAAGCAAAATTATCGTTTTTTTATTCCTACTCAGAATTTTCTCCGAGATTTTTCAAGTATCATAATGTTTATTTTTCGTTTTTAATTTGTTTATGCAAAAAAATTGAATTCGTTTCATAATATCTTCCACTTTAATAGCATCATTATGTTCAATGACTTAGGTATAAGGTTTATTTCAATTATTCGTTACCTTGAAGCAAAATATAGATGATTTTTTACCTTGAACCTCTAATATATTTTATTTTGCAAAAGTGTTTGCAATTTAAGCATGCACCAATTTTGTTTTAAAGTGTACATAAAACTGACCTACTGCGTTTTAATTTTGACATTTGCAATATTGGTAAAATATTTTTTACATTTGCGAAATATAATAGCTTTGACCATGGAATTTTAATGAATTTGGTTTATATCAAATTTCATTTTACACTGAATCTCTATATTAATTTTGTAAAACTACATTTCCTGCAAAAATAGTTTGAACATCATATTTTTAATACTACTAATTTAAATGTTGCTCTTTAAACTAAGATATACATAAGCAAAGGAAATAATTGTGTGAACGGAAAAAATAAATTTTTGCACTTATAAAATAATCTATTAAAATTTAATTGGCTGAATAGAATGTCAAGGTTCTCATTTTTACACAGGAGTAAGTAATTATAAATAAAGCATTTATAATACATAAGAAAAACCCTATTAAAACCAAAAAAAGCTAGAATAGGTGCTTAATCTTTTTTGTGGTGAATTTATTTAAAACAATTCAAAAAAATTAATCACATTCACATGTAAATAAACGTTATCACAAATTGTTACTATAGTGGAATAGGTTAAGAAAATAATGTGAATAATAAAATTAGCGATATTCTTGTTTTAAATCTTTTAAATGAACTATTGTTAAGTGTTGAGTCATATTTGTTAAACATGGTGAATCATTTACTTGCTGAATACAAAATGGACAATTTACCTTAATCACCTTTATAAAAGCACACCCTTATGCTGCTTTTAAGGGTTATAAACACTCCCAGGGGTGGATAACCCATTTTCTTAATCATTCTCATTATACTTCGACTTTCGTGCAATAAAACTACTATTTTTATAACTTTATTATTACCGTTCTAATTAAAAATCAATAGTTGGGTATTTACAGATTTTTATAAGGCAGCCTCCTACGAATGATTTTGGCAATAGTTCTTGGTAAATAACATGACCGCAACGGGAATAACGACAAAAAACTGTTTGTTTGCACTTGAACCCAAAAAATACAAGACTTTATTTAGAATTAACGTCCTAAAAAACTTTACCATATGTGATGCTTGTTTAACTTAGTTGTAAACAAATCTGTGTAATTAACTTTCTTAAACTTGACTAGTGTCTAAGTGAATGTTATTATTTCCTGAGTACTCTCTTTAGTTTAATTTCTGTTACTGCTTTTCGCAAAATCCATAATGAACACTTGTTGAGGATTAAGATTTTAATTTTAACGCTCTAGGAAAAGGATATGTATAAAATGTGTAGGCTCTTCACCCACATTTAAATATTATGCAATGACCAGTTATCTGAAGAACCACACCAATTACCTACGTCCTGTAAATACGAGTTTTTAGCCTCTTTACCGAGGATTAAGTTGCGTTAGCGCCATAATATCGGCGCCGATCGATATCATCAAGACTATTTTGATACACACTATTTATACCTTAACTTATCTCACTAAATGTTTAAGTTTTCATGTGGCAGATTATTTTGTGTTAAGAAATAAGAGCTCTTCAAATCGTTCAAGGTTAAGAAAACTGTTATTTTCAAGCGGCAGGAATCGTCGCCCACTTTGTTGCAATTTGCATTTTGTTTCAATCGTAAATCTTACTTAGATATTAAATTAATGTGGAATTGCACACCATCCGTCGTCAGTCCATATTTGGCTGCAATAACATATGGTTTTGTATTTTTGTTTATTGTGTCGATGTTATCTACATCCAAATTTGTACTTCCATTTGTCCCATTTTAGATTTTCTGTTTTTAAAATGTGACCGCTTGGTTGTTTTAAAGCGCAACAATTAAACCTTTTTTTAATTAAGATTTAAGAATCTTTATTTGCTTGAGGTCAGTTTTTTTAACCTAGAGGAATTAGGTTGAAGCTTGTTAACCTATAAAATAAAAAGTAATATGTATTGCACGGTACGTACGAGTATATAAATTTAATTTAAATACCTACATTGTACCGTTTTTGAAACAATTAACATGCTTATATCGTTTGGTGCACTTGTAATCAAGGCCTACATTTCTTTAACTGTTTTTCTCCATAAATTTAAATCTAAAACAGTGTGAACATTAAAGTTTAATGTTGAATTCAATTAGAGTGTTCTAGGCATCTCTTTTTCACAAGGATGCGTCTAAGACTACTTTTGATTATTTGTATATTAAGTGATGAAAAAGTTCCAAATAAAGAAGCATTAGCAAATTAACGATTTCGATGTAGTATTAAATCAAATAATGAGTTTTTTAGTTAGTATTTCGTACATGTTTCATTCATGTTTGATTACAAATCATTTTAACCATTTTAAGATAGATGTGAAAGCGCGTTAAATTGCCATGGTATATTCTATGCGGTATGGTATTGTAAAACTCCATCAAGTTGTCTGTTACGAAATTTAATAGCCTCTGTCGCGATATCGACCAACAACTTCTTAAGTTCACCTTATTGTATAATAACAGGTGTATATTAGCACTATTACATTATCATTAAGTTATTAAATACTAAGCAATTAAAATTATTATTATGCGCGGTTGCTATTTATTAGAAAATGACCGTCAGCGTCAGTTTATTTATTACAGATTTTTACTGATGCATTTTGCTTATACCTTGAGCTAATATTAAACGTTTTAATTACTGTACAGGGTAAAGGTTTATTCCATTTGGAAGACACTACACTATGACTAATTTTTAAAACAGTTAACCACATAAACAATGCATGTCACACTAGCAATTATCATATTATTATTATTATAATTTGAACTACGAGGTTTCCTATTAAAAGACAGTCCATTGTCTAGCAGGAAAGTGGTTTCTTCGCAAACACCAGTAGTTATTAATAGTTCATTATAAAAGATTGTGGTGGCTGTTTTGAAGAAGATAGAATTTCTTTGTTAAGATATGTGTTGTATTTGTAGATGTCGCGATATTTTTAGATAGCAGTCTTTTATTTCATTTATTTGTGTTAAAATCATATTTCCAGACAAGACAGCTGTATGACTTTGTTGCCAATGAACATTGTTGCTGGAACACTGAAAATACCCTTACAATAACCTCAAATTGTAATTAAATCTATAGACTTGGAAAAATTGTTGTCAAATATTTCTTTTGGTGCTCTTAATCTTCCTAGAGCCTTTTTATGGTCTCTGTTTTAAAAATAAACTCCCCAAGGAGCTTAAAATTGGCTGCTGTAAGAATGTTATCCAAACTAACGCGTCTAGTTCTCATTTATTTTGTAACATTCTTTTGCGTTACGAAATGTTGAAATAAAATTTCGGTTCCTCGCCCAAATTTTATACATTATTGATTTATGATCCAATACGTTGTACTGAATAATTAAAACTAATACTATGACATTACTGTATAGTACCGCGAAACTTTCTGTTTTATTTTCTCATACTTGTTTAAAAGAAATTTAATTATTGTTTAATTTCTACAACTGTATAAAAACAATAAATGCAACTGTGATCAAAGGTATTGTTTTCATTTCATATCTGCGGGTTATGTTCTTGTTTTACTTACGTAACTTTCCATTTATAAGAGAAATAATGTTATTTAACATCTATTTATTATGCACATTTTAAGGGTTTTTATATATGTATCTCTTGATTTTTATGTTACATGAGAAAGTGTTACATTTTATTATGCAAAATAAACCACACTATAGTCTTTATGCAATGCATTATCAAAATCTTATATTGCCTTAGAACAATAAATATTTTTTAGTTAATTTCCTTTGTGAGTAATTTATTTTTTCCTTTTTACTTGTAGTCTTGTCAAAAGGACTAAAAAAGTAAGTATCTTAGTGTTTTAGTTTCTCATTTCATTCATTTCAATTTAATCCATTCTTTTTTTCATTAATTAGCTTGTACAAGTAGAGAATTATTAAAATTTGTTTCTAGCACTATCGCAGTAAAAAAGGCTGCAATTAGTTTAGCAACATAATTGTTAGGGTAGAAAAACTTCAAAACATTCGGTAATAAATATCTTTAATTTTTTCTAAGCCGGGCCTTTATGAGACAGCCCCTTGCAATTAAGTTTGTTACGTCATTAAAGTGGCATTAGATTAAGTACCCTATGCGGTTCTTACGCCAGGTTTATATGTCTTTGGTGTTTATATTTTATAGTGCGACCCTTTTGAACAGCTTCTATTCTATTAATAAACACGCTCTAATTAAGAAATAGCTACGTTTGTGTCGTATTCACTCTACAGGGTGCAGTGCAAGTTAATAACCTGCATTAGAATCGCGAAGAAAAAACTATAGCAACACCTTTTTAGTCTTGTTAAGATAGGGGCGGGTGTTACAGGGTGTTTTTGAGACTCCCTGTATTTAATAGACGCGCAATTTAAAGTAACTCACCTGGTATACCTGCACGTGTCGTGTCCGCCGGATTATTAAGACTAAGAGTAAGGGAGGGGGCTAAATCTAACTGATAGGCAGGTGGTTTCCTTTCCACTCAACGGCATGTGTATGTCATACTTTTACGACCGGCAGATGTTTTGAAAATGGATGCAATGCTGCTGATCGTCATCCCTGTACCCTTCGTGTTGCTTCACAATATCAAATAATAGTCTTCAATATAAGGAATTCTTTACACCAATATATCTTAAGGTTCAGGTAAATTTGTACTTAGTTATCATTTCATGAAAGTCGTGCAAAGGACACGCCATATTGTGGTGTTGTATTGACCTCAAAATTAGGAATAAAATGTGTACAAATACATATCGATTGGGTAAAAGGCCTGTTCTTAAAAACAATAGGGTGCACCATTAAATTTAAATAAGTTTGTTTGGAAATTAGTTTGTAATTAGGGCCCTTAACTTGAGACAATTAAAAAGTTTAGTTAAACTTTCTTTCAAACAAAAAATTAAGAACAGAACCAAAATACTTTGGTTTTGTATGTAGTAAAAGCGGTTTAGTTTTGCCATAATCGATCATGACTTTAAATGGATATATGATTGTTTTGATTCATGATAAAATACCGTTTTTAAAAGAAGTCACCTGTGCTAATCCATTAAAGCACGATTAAAATCGCAATGTTTATAAAAGAATCTTGTTTTCTGACGTGAATAAATTTGATTTCGCTTTCTTTCAATACCAGATCGTGCTACTATTGGCTTTATAAAATAAAAGTAAAATTTTTGTTTACCTACTTTTCTACTAACCTTTTAAATAAACTACCAAATTTGGCATTTAGCTATGTGGAAAAAGAAATATATAAATGTTGTTTAAAAAAATAACGTTGGAAATATTGCATAAAGAATTTTTAATCAGGGACGTAAATCCAGAAAAATTTAAATTAGGCTTTGATAAATTTTTAATTACAGGATTTAGGTTTAATTAATTTTTTGACACGTCTGCACATAAATTATTATACACTACAGCAACATGATTTAAAACTAGACACTTTATTCTAGTTAACACATAAAAATGTACAAAGGCCTGTCTCTAACAAGACCTGAATTTTCAAATTATTTAAAAAAAAAATTTAAATCTTAGTATAGAGAATTAATTTTGCAAGATCTAGAGACTCAAGCCCTAGCAGAATTTAATTCAGGTATCGGTATAACTTGTAATTACTTTAAAGTTCACTAATTGCATTTTCTAGTCAGCTTTCCATTGGAGTAGTCAGTCAGGCTACCTCTAATTATTTAAATATAAAAAAACGCAATCAAGGCTGTACTATATCTTTCTTTAGACTTATAGAGAAATTTAAATACGAAATGCTTGCTTGTTTCCCTTTAACTCGATTAATTCTAGGCCAAAAATTATTAATCCGTAACAAAATAATTTCCAGAGCAACTTTTTTCTATTTTATTTTGTTTGATTATCTACCATTTTATTTGTGTGGTATGTTATTAGCGTAGCGAGCCTTGTCATTTTGTTTTCCTTGAAATATACAAGTAGGTAAAAGTGCAGACTTATATATTTTTTTAATCTAATGACTGTCGTTCTTTACATTAAACATTAAGTACCCAGAACGTAGCAGTACCTAGTTTATTTGTTTATGGTTATTATCAATATTTATTGATTGAACAACCTATTTTTTATTTAATTATATTGTACTATTCCACTTCGACTCTTGGCAGATTAATTCAATGAAATAAGGACTCTTTTTTAAACCCCTATTAGTTTGTTTAATGTTTCGGGTTTTTCAGGTGACTTGTCAGGTTCCCAAAAATTCTTAAGGTGTTTTCGCAATATTGTTCCGCCCTGTATACTTGAAAACATAAGGTATCTCGGCCTTATGGCTTAAGGGCTGCACTCGCATGCTCTCACATGTTCCTCTGCAGAGTATTGGTTGGTCCTCCCAAAAACAGCAGCTGTTCACCGAAGGTTTATTATTTTTTCTTCGTGTGTTGCTACCTGTGATTTTTAAGATTGAAACCATTTCATCTTGGTTAGTTTCACATCTGCCTCTTCGGGAATAACACTCACATTTTAGTAACACGCTTTCTCCGGGACTTGTATATGTTTTTAATTTTATGAACCCCTTATAAAGTGTCTTAAGTTTGTAGTAAATTCAGTGCCACCACTATGATTATTTGTATATCTGGATTTCTGGTCGGAAATGAGTATGTTTTGTTTGTTTATTTTTAAACGAGTTGGAAAAATACAGGATGTCTTGTTGTTAATGTCAATTTACACTGTATATTTTAAGCTGATTAATATTTTAAATTTAAATAAGTTTGCTTGGAAATTAGTTTGTAATTAGGGCCCTTAATTTGACACAATTAAAAAGTTTAGAGTTAAACTTTCTTTGAAACAAAAAATGAAGCACAGATCCAAAGAAATACTTTGGTTTTGTCTGTAGTAAAAGCGGTTTAGTTTTGCCATAGTCGATCATGACTTTAAATGGATATATGATTGTTTTGATTCATGATAAAATACCGTTTTTAAAAGAAGTCACCTGTGCTAATCCATTAAAGCACGATTAAAATCGC
Source organism: Cartodere bifasciata (assembly GCA_963920755.1). Lineage (NCBI taxonomy): Eukaryota > Metazoa > Arthropoda > Insecta > Coleoptera > Latridiidae > Cartodere > Cartodere bifasciata. The sequence goes on along the minus strand of OY987201.1, from coordinate 6,325,422 downwards.
AATGTTTATAAAAGAATCTTGTTTTCTGACGTGAATAAATTTGATTTCGCTTTCTTTCAATACCAGATCGTGCTACTATTGGCTTAATAAAATAAAAGTAAAATTTTTGTTTACCTACTTTTCTACTAACCTTTTAAATAAACTACCAAACTTGGCATTTAGCTATGTGGAAAAAGAAATATATGAATGTTGTTTAAAAAAATAACGTTGGAAATATTGCATAAAGAATTTTAATCAGGGACGTAAATCCAGAAAAGTTTAAATTAGGCTTTGATAAATTTTTAATTACGGGATTTAGGTTTAATTAATTTTTTGACACGTCTGCTCCTAAATTATTCTGCACCAACATGATTTAAAACTAGGCACTTTATTCTAGTTAACACATAAAAATGTACAAAGGGCCTGTCTCTAACAAGACCTGAATTTTCAAATTATTTAAAAAAAAAAGTATTAGTATAGAGAATTAATTTTGCAAGATCTTGAGACTCAAGCCCTAGCAGAATTAAATTCAGGTATCGGTATAACTTGTAATTACTTTAAAGTTCACTAATTGCATTTTCTAGTCAGCTTTCCATTTCCATAGTCAGTCAGGCTACCTCTAATTATTTAAATATAAAAAAACGCAATCAAGGCTGTACTATATCTTTCTTTAGACTTATAGAGAAATTTAAATACGAAATGCTTGCTTGTTTCCCTTTAACTCGATTAATTCTAGGCCAAAAATTATTAATCCGTAACAAAATAATTTCCAGAGCAACTTTTTTCTATTTTATTTTGTTTGATTATCTACCATTTTATTTGTGTGGTATGTTATTAGCGTAGCGAGCCTTGTCATTTTGTTTTCCTTGAAATATACAAGTAGGTAAAAGTGCAGACTTACATATTTTTTAATCTAATGACTGTCGTTCTTAACATTAAACATTAAGTACCCAGAACGTAGCAGTACCTAGTTTATTTGTTTATGGTTATTATCAATATTTATTGATTGAACAACCTATTTTTTATTTAATTATATTGTACTATTCCACTCTTGGCAGATTAATTCAATGAAATAAGGACTCTTTTTTAAACCCCTATTAGTTTTTTTAATGTTTCGGGTTTTTCAGGTGACTTGTCAGGTTCCCAAAAGTTCTTAAGGTGTTTTCGCAATATTGTTCCGCCCTGTATACTTGAAAACATAAGGCATCTCGGCCTTATGGCTTAAGGGCTGCACTCGCATGCTCTCACATGTTCCTCTGCAGAGTATTGGTTGGTCCTCCCAAAAACAGCAGCTGTTCACCGAAGGTTTATTATTTTTTCTTCGTGTGTTGCTACCTGTGATTTTTAAGATTGAAACCATTTCATCTTGGTTAGTTTCACATCTGCCTCTTCGGGAATAACACTTACATTTTAGTAACACGTTTTCTCCGGGACTTGTATATGTTTTTAATTTTATGAACCCCTTATAAAGTGTCTTAAGTTTGTAGTAAATTCAGTGCCACCACTATGATTATTTGTATATCTGGATTTCTGGTCGGAAATGAGTATGTTTTGTTTGTTTATTTTTAAACGAGTTGGAAAAATACAGGATGTCTTGTTGTTAATGTCAATTTACACTGTATATTTTAAGCTGATTAATATTTTATTATTAATCAATTGGGTACATGTAAATTTACTTTAAATTGTCGAGTTACCGTTTATGCCAATTAGAGTCATTATGTAAATTATTTTAAAGTTGATGGTAAAACCATTTTTTTGTCTGCTTTATTAAAGACCCCCTAATTAAGTCATAAATTCAGCGCTGCATGGTGGAAGCCGCATCAATAAACATTTCTTTCTTAAAATTGTGAGATTTGCGGAATTTTCTGCATAGCTGCGTGTACGTAAAGTTTCTAAAATAATAAAAAATAATATTCAGCTCATATAGTTAATGTAGGTAATTTGTTTAATTTTTAAATAAGCTAATTGTTTTTTAATTTGTTGTACTGTCAAACTGCAACAATGAGTGAAATTTCGCTTTTATGTAAATTTAGATTTATGAGAAATTCGTAAAGAGTAAATAAATGTTAAATGTTTTTATCATCCTCTTGGCCTGGTACATTACCTACTTTGAAGTAATTGATAGGTATTTAAAAGATATTTATTACACTTTCAAGTTTAATTCATTTTTTGCCTTTGAGAATTATTGAATACAACATAGTACCTAGGTTTTTTGACATGAAATTCAAATGATGGACCTTTACTTTCTATTTGATAATGAATGGTGACTGTTTATCTTTATCCACAATGAATTTTATCATGTATAAATTATTTCAGTTTTTGCAAAATTACATGTTTTTGAATTAAGACGTATTTTTTTTTTAAAGATTCTTAGCTAAAGTCCCTAAAATGTTTAAATAAACAGGGAAAACATAGATCCAGTCTGGTCTATCCCATTTAGGAAAAACTATTACGTTAGCAGAATATTATATAGGGGTTATCTTTTACTTTCAAATTTAGCTAGTTTATATTCAGGGTGCAAAGGTTTCATTAATTAATGCAATATTTCAAATATTTAAGAAGTGACTAAGTACAAAAACGCGAAAACAAAAAACCAATCAGCGCAAATAAATTAGAAATATTTCAAATACTTTTTTTCGAAAAACAAAAACTAATTACCATTGTTTACCAAAACCAATTTTGAAGAAATATTTCACTATTAATAAACAAAGTTGTAAATTTCATTCAACATGCCAATATCGATAATATTTAATGAAATATTTTAGAAGTGACTAAGTAAAAAAATTCGAAAATAAGAAAGCAATCATGTTTTTTTTTCACACAAAAGAATTAAAAATAGTTTAGATATTTTTTTTCAGAAAACAACAAACTTATTAAGGTTGTTTACCAAAAGAAAAACCAATTAATTAAAAGAATAATTGACCATGTTGGGATTTAATAACTACAGTCTAAAAAAAACATCCTATACTATAAGATTCCCTTTTCCTTTACTTTCAAATTAAGTCGTCAACATATCATGTATTAAAATCGATGCAAATTAAAGTTTATTTTTCCTTATTTTGTTATAGCTTTCCACCAAAAATGGATCGTTCTCAGGTCGCTAACTCGACGATGGGATCTGACCACATGCAAGAACAAACCTATATTCAAGCTCCCAGTTTTGTTCAAGCACAAAATTACAGTAACCCACCCTCATCAAACCAAATATACAGTCGATCGTCCCCTAATAATTCGGGCTACGTCACTGTCACACAAACTCTACACAAAAAAGGCTCTTTGCGAAATGGAGACGTCCTTAAAAGATCCAGAGTCCAAACCACGTAAGTAAACCATGGTTAAGTTGACAGGTATGCCAATGCGCATCAAAAGTGACGTCATGCGCTAGAATATACGAATTTGGTTCTAAAACTCGGCACACCGGTGTAATTAACCATGGTCAACTTGTTTTTTTGCAGATATGAGCTTTCGCAAGACATTTTGGACACACAAATAGAAGTTCTGGAACGGAAATACGGAGGCGTCAAAGCGCGAAACGCCGCGTTAATAATCCAAAGAGCCTTTCGTCGTTATACCTTATTGAAAAAATTCGCCGCCATTACAGCGATGGCAAAAGCCGAAAAACGGCACAGTCGACGACTACCGCCAAATAATACGGACGAATGCAGTCGGACAAACGTCACAGAAACTGAACAGTGCCCTGAGTATTCAAGGACATATGAAAGTCACGATTGCAGTTCTGGACGTGTCCTTCCAGTTCGTTCCATGTCTTTAAGAGAGAGACGCAGCATTGGTACGTTGAAAAAACTAATTTGCTTACGCATTTTTATTATTTTGATAAAACTAAACGGTATATATTAAGGTTTTCTTATAGACGTTGATTTAGTTTTTTAATCACCACTACATTTAAAACAATGAGCTGGTTCAAATTTCATAAAACGTACAAATACGTTGTCAATGGCAATGGCAAACGTTAGTTTCTGTCAAAATCCTAAACCTTATTATTAATGACGACATTTTTTTTTCCCAGATAATATGCCAATTCCCAGAAGTCAATCTGGCACACCAAACGTTTGCTGGGAAACTTACACCTCTCATGCATCCCTTCAACACTATTATTCGCCAGCGGATACCAAATCTGACACTCAAGTAACGGCAAGTCCGAGTTCTTGTAGCACTCCGACTACCAACAGTAATGGGTATAGTCGTTCCAGAAACAGCATTAGTTGCCGAAAAGTACCTCCAGAGGTGCCGAAGAGGACTTCTAGTATCTCGTCCAGGTCAGTAGTCGACCGCAAGAACGAGTGGTTCTAGTTTAAAATAAAAAGATGTCTTGTTGTATATCTTTTTATATTGTCACAGAAAAAAACAAAGTCCTTTTTTCCTTATTGTTGAAATTAAGGAGAAGATGACTTTGTTTTTTTTTTGATTAAATACTTCTTTTATATACTTTTATACTTGCACACAAAATATTATCTTAGGGACAGCACAATTCTGAGCTTTTAGATAATCATTTTATTTTTGTACTATTTACAATGATCACTATTAAAAACGATCGAGGGCGTTGTTTTTTGTAGATGGAGTATTTAGAAGAATTGGGCAAAATATGTGATTTTGGAAGAATATGTTTACCATTAGGTTTATTTTTTACATACGAAGGAAAATGCTTTTATTTTTTCTTGTTAAATAGCAGTACAAACGGATTTACCAATATTGCTTTTTTTTGGCTTAATGTTTGTGAAAAAATGTACATCTTTCATTATGTTAAAGTTGTATCATCTATATATTTTATACACAAATTAAAATAAATATATTTGCTTATTGCGTTTATTTTTAGTCATTAATTAATACAAGTTCTTAATTTTATTAATCATTTATTAATTAAATGTTTTAAACACCCCTTTTTTTAATAATAAAATATTTGTCTTGGATTTAATTTTAATAAACAATCGTAATTAGTTTTTGTTTATTCAAAAAAGAAATATGCAAAGTATTTTTAATTCTTTTGTGTTTAAAATATATGATGATTGCTTTTGTGCACTTAGTCAGTTGTTTTTTTGTAAACAATACCTTATTAATTTTGGAATTTTTTTCGCTAATGGGAATATGTAATATGGCCAATTTATATCCCCTCCTAGTCTAGGTGATAAGATTTTGATTACAAAAGTAGTATAAAAGACTTGGTTTGATATACCAGGGCACAGTCTTTCAAAATTTTGACTTGAAGTAGCTTTGCTAAGATTATTTTTGAATTTAGACTTTGACATTTTTTTGGTGCAGTGCAAATAATTTATGGACAAACCTTTGTGTTTTTTCTAGTCTATTCTTGTAGCTGTTTGTTAAAATAGCACAAGAACTTTTGTCCAAAACTATTATTCAAAATAGGTTTAATCCAAACATTTTTGCCTTATACCATAAAAGTTTTAACTTTGCTTTTAAATATTAGTCGCGAATTTATTTGGTTTATTTTGTAATAATACTTTTTGGACAAAAGATCTTGTATTTAAACAAACAATAACAACAATGGACTAAAGAAAACACAACTGTTTGTCCAAAAACTCTTTGCACTGCAGGTTTTTTTGGTAATTTAATTTATTTTGGTGTGAATTAAAATTGAATGTGATGTAAAGAAAGCATTTATTTTGGACAACAATTTGATTTAAAAGTGGATGCACATAATCGATGCTTTCTCTTCGGTTAATAATTCACAATTTTAATTTACACCATGTCTGTTTTTTTTAATTTTCGCGTGTTTTATTTATTTCCGATTAGTCTATTTTGTCGGAATAACATAGTTGTATGTTTACAGATACCAAAAAAGCAACGGATTATCCAAGAGCACAGAAAACGGATCGCTATCCAGTGTCCAGAGCAGTGGAAGCGACAGCAGCATCTCAACAGATCGCATCCAGTGCGAGTTTTCCGGCTCTCCAGTTTGGAAACGTAAAGGCAACCACTTATCCTCCGAATATGCTGAACCTAATCTTGAAACTAGTCTCGGGAGCTTAAACAACGCGACTTATTCCATTGAACGCACCGAGCAGCCCGCGCCAACAAGTTATAAAATAACAGAAACCATCAGAAAGAGACAATACAGAGTTGGTCTGAATTTGTTTAACAAAAAACCGGAGCGTGGCATCGCTTATTTGATACGGCGAGGCTTTTTAGAGAATTCCCCGCAAGGAGTCGCAAGATTCCTCATCACTCGGTATGTTCCACTTCAACTGAGCTTAACAAATGATTTTTATACATTATTTTGTCCACAGAAAAGGCTTGAGTAAGCAAATGATAGGAGAGTACTTGGGAAATCTGCAAAGCCCCTTTTGTATGGCCGTTTTGGAGTGTTTTGCAGGCGAACTGGACTTATCAGGAATGCAAGTGGATGTTGCTTTAAGAAAATTCCAACAGAACTTTAGAATGCCAGGAGAAGCACAAAAAATTGAACGCCTCATGGAGATATTCTCGCAGAGATATTGCCAGTGCAACGTTGACATTGTGGCGCGACTCCGATCGCCAGACACTGTAAGACATTGCCTAAACAATTAACTTACTTCATTTGCTAATGAATACTGTATTTGTTTCAGATCTTTGTGCTAGCTTTCGCTATAATAATGCTAAACACAGACTTACATACCCCCTCCATCAAACCAGAGCGTCGCATGCGCATAGAGGACTTCATCAAGAACCTACGTGGAATCGACGACTGCGGCGACATCGACAGCGACATGCTAACCGGCGTTTACGAACGTGTCAAAGCCAACGAGTTCAAACCAGGCTCAGACCACGTGACACAAGTCATGAAAGTCCAAGCCACGATTGTCGGCAAGAAACCAAACATGGCGTTGCCGCATCGACGCTTAGTGTGCTATTGCCGCTTGTACGAGATACCTGACGTGAACAAGAAGGAACGACCTGGTGTACACCAAAGAGAAGTATTCCTGTTCAACGATTTACTTGTCATTACCAAGATTTTAAGCAAGAAGAAGTCGTCAGTTACTTATTCCTTCCGGAATAGCTTCCCGTTGTGTGGAATGGCTGTTTCTCTGTTTGAAGTACCTCGTAAGTTGGATTAATGCGCAGTGCTGTTTGTGTAATGCGCAGTACAGTTTGCGCAGTGGTTTATAACGTTGATTTTGTTGCAGATTATCCATTTGGTATTCGTTTGAGCCAACGTGTGGATGGTAAAGTGCTTGTTACGTTTAACGCACGGAACGAACACGATCGGTGCAAGTTTGCTGAAGATCTTAAGGAATCCGTTAGTGAGATGGACGAAATGGAGAATTTAAGAATTGAAGCTGAGCTGGACAGACAAAAATCTAACCGAGGAGGGAACCGCACAGGTAAATTAAACTATTTTAATTTTATAAGTTTATTTAATTGTTTTTTTTTTATTTATAACTTAGCTTGAATGTTTTTTTTTTTTAATTTACAGGGACTGAAAACAGAGACAGCGGCGTAGCGGATGTCGAAGTGTGTGATTACAATTGTCCATGTTCAAATCCTGTAACGAATAAGAATTGCACCGAGGAAGTTCCACACGATCCACTGATCAAACGGTCCGCCTTGAGCAACTCGCTTTTGGATATTCATGAACAATGTAAGTATTTTTACTTTATTTTATTCTTTTTAATGCATGTTTTGTGACGTAGGGTGCCCCCATAATCCTAGAACTTGTGGTTTAAGGGAATCTGGCATGCATAAACCATCCCGTTTGTAGAATCTTTAAGATGTTGTCATGTCATTTGCGATAATGGACCTTAATAATATCATATTTTACCTTGTACTTTTTAAACAATCTATGCTATCTTTTTTAAATAATATTAGGTGTTGTTTTTAACAACTGCGGTTTAGTCTTGCCTAAAATAATTATCATATGGTAACGTCTTGATTAGGATATTTTACTGCGCATACTGTACTGCGCAATTTATTTAGTGTAGCTGTATGCCTGCATGGTTTAAGGGTTCCTGCTTTTATAAACCATCTTGTAAGTACTAAAGTTAAGTGCTATGACCGTTGATTGAGAAAACTGTCGCTCAATTTAACAGAAGGGCAGACTTACTTGATGGTTAATCATTTTTTAAAAAGGGGAAAGTATACGCTTATTTAGTTTAGAGACTTAGTTTTCTTAATTAACGTTCAGCAACGTTATATTATGTTAAAACTAGGACAGAGCGCCTTTATAGTACAATATTTTAATATATTTTATTTTTATGCAGTATTTTATTAAATATTTGCAATTGCATGAGCTTTAAAAAATTAGTAAACATAGAGTAAACGCTTTCTTACGTTGGTAGTAGCTCTTTATGCATGCTGCTTGCAACATTCGTATTTTTAAGTATTTTATAGTTCCTATTTTTGTAACCTTAAGTATGGTTTGGCGTAAATTGCTTTATATTAATTATAGCGCATGTTGCTTGTTTAAATTTAGTATATTTTTATATATTTGTATTTTTATAAATAAATATGTTTAACTGCTTGCATTTTACTGTTACGTCTTTGAATTGTGGCAAATATTTTGTTCAAAGGAGCCAAAATTCTACAGAGTAAGCCATGTCTTTATTGCGCAGCTGCATTTAAAGCGGACTTCTTAGTTTGTGGGCGTGATTTCGCAGTTTCATTCTTATTTTTGGCGGTAAGAACGACAGTTAACAACCAAACAAATGGCTATGGAGTTTATATGAAGACTTAAGTGTCAATAAGCATCCATCAAATTGCGAGGCCACGCCCAGAAGCAATGAGGTAGCCATGCGCAGTAGTATTTAGGGATCTTAGCCATGCGCAGTAGTAATTAGGGATCTTAGCCATGCGCAGTAGTTATCACTTAGTGTGTCATGTGTCAAATAAGCAGAAGTTTAGTTTTTGTTGTGTTGGGAACACTGTAGCCTTACAAATGACACCACAACTGTCGAAATTTGTGTCATTAGGCGTATTTTTGTTTAATTTACTAGAATTTAGGTGTGTTTAATAATAAAATTCTTTAGTTGCAGGAGAAAAAGCCCAAAGACGTGGCAGCGTCGGGTCTCTAGACAGTGGAATGTCAGTGTCCTTTCAGTCAACGTCAGCAAGCACGTGTTCTCGCTCCGACAAGATGATCAACAAGGGAAAATCGGTCCCGTACAACCAACAATCCTTCCTAGGAGGGCTTTTCAAGAAGCAAGGTCCCCTTGGCATGGTTGCAGCTGGCGGCACGGTCATAAAATCCACAGAAGTGTAAATCTGGCAACGTGCCAAAACCTTGCAATAGTAATGTTCGTTGCAATAAAGCAATATTCGTTTTTGTGCATTGTTTACTTTAAATTGATTTTGATAAACAGTATTCAGGCGAAGCTATGTTTCTTTTGTGTAAGATTTTACATTAATATGCTCAATTTTAATTGCATTTGAAATTTTTCTCGAATATTAGTGTTGATCAAATTTTTTGAGTGTTTTTTATTGAATATAAATAGCTATGTCGAGGTTAGTAACGTTTTAAAAAGTTTAATAAGCTTAAGCATGTTTCCAATTAGGACTTTTAAATCAGTATGGACTGTCAACTGTCAAACAGGATGTCCCAAATCACTGTTATTCCGCACCTATGTTCATGTGACAATATGTTCCAGACTGCTACGCAAACGGTGCCTTATTTGTAGTGTTTTATAAATTGTATTTTAAAAATGATTAATCTAAATTTCGGCCGCAGTTTCTTTGACTTTTTACTCTTGGGACATCTTGCACTTTTCTCTTGTAATGTAAGGGATGGAATTTTTGGTCCTTTTTGGAATTAACGTCTTTAAAATTTTTCAAAAATTAACATTTTATTTGTTCGCTATAATAATATTAATCATAGTGGTTACCTTTTCATGTTGACCTTAATAATCTCTAGCTGTCAGGTATATTTTATTTAAACAATTGTTTCTGTAAAATTAGAATGTAAATATTGAGTTTAAATTATTATAAAAAGGGCAAACATGTTCTAGTCGACTGTAAATAATTTAGTTATAACACTGTACTAATGAGATTAAATTAATTTAAATGTGTATGTATTAATTGTTTTTTTAATTATAAATTATAATCAATAAATAACTTCGTCATAAATTTGGTGTTTTATTAAATGCGCATTTCCCAAACTTTTCGATTTTTTACCTTTTAAAATTTGAGAATAATATATTTATTTTTCGGGACAGTGTGTAGGTATCGTTAAGCGGTCTACAATTCTTGGGGGCGTGGCCTAATAGGCCACACCTCCGAAATTTTTGAAGTGGGCGGAGCCAAGAAAAACTCGACCAATCAAAAGGCAGGATTTTTCGGTGGGCGGGGCCAACAAAAATCCTGGCTTCTGATTGGTCAATTTTTTCTTGGCTCCGCCCACTTCAAAAATTTTGGAGGTGTGGCCTATTAGGCCACGCCCCCAAGAATTGTAGACAGCTTAACGATACCTACACGCTGTCCCGATAATGGATATTGTGAACAGGCTCTAACTTTTTTATTTGTTAAAATTTTTCAAAAAAAATTGTTTTAAAATGAAGCTTGACTCACGCTGAGTTCAGCGCATTCGCCATTTTTTCCAAAATTTTCAAATGCGTTTTTAAGGGTGAAGGAGGCCTCGGAGCGATTTTTGAATAAGAGAAAAGTAAAGAGAAAGGGCTCGCATCCCCACACCTCAAACTTTTTGAAAATATAAAAATCTGGGTCAAAAATTTCCAAAAAGGCCAAGGTAAATAAAACAAAAATTTAAGTATAAATATTTCAAATTTATTAAAATTAATATGGCAAATTTAAATAATTTTAGTAAAAACTATAAATATTAAAAATATTTACAAGTACAAAATGATTTATTAGTTTAATGGTTATAAAAAAACGTTGATCTACTAAGGCGGCAGTAAAAGCTACCTATTTACAAATAAAAAAAACTAACAGTTATTATAATGATTGCTTTTGATTCGAATATTTTCGATATGAACACCGATTTGTCTGTTTAACTCGAGAATCTTTTGCTCTAATGCTTTGGGATCAATCTTATCACCAATTTCTGACTTCATATCATGTTTTGTCTGATCAACTTTCACCTTAAGTTGAATAGCACGATTGGAAAGGTCCTTAGAACGCTCCTTTAACGATTTCACGATGTTATTGTTGGTTTCCAAGGACCTCTTGGCTTTGCCGTACTTGTCGAGCAAACTGGTGAAGTTCTTTGTGGTATCCTGGGCCTTAAGGAGGATCTCAGCTGATTCGTTGATGACGCGGTCTGCGTAGATCTTGTTGTTGGTGATGTTGCTTTCGAGTTGCTTGAGTTTATCGGCCAGCTCGTTGATATCGTCGGCAGTGGTGTTGGTCTTCGAATGAGCCATTCTGGTCTTCTCATCAATCTGAAATACATTAAAATTAAACAAGCTGTGCAAGTTTACTGCGCAAACTGTACTGCGCATATGAGTTCACCACGCAAACTGTATTGCGCACGTAACTTTGCAGCGAAAACTGTATCGCGCACCTAAGTTTACTGCGAAAACTGTATTGCGCACCTAAGTTTACTGCAAAAACTGTATTGCGCACCTAAGTTTACTGCTAAAACTGTATTGCGTACCTAAGTTTACTGCTTAAACTGTATTGCGTACCTAAGTTTACTGCGAAACCGTATTGCACGTCTAAGTTGATTACAAAAACTGTATTGCGCACCTAAGTTTACTGCGAAAACTGTATTGCGTACCTAAGTTTACTGCGAAACCGTATTGCGCACATAAGTTTACTGAAAACCCTTTTTTGCGCACCTAAGTTTACTGCGAAAACTGTATTGTGCGCCGAAGTTTGCTGCAAAAACTGTATTGCGCATCTAAGTTTACTACGCAAACTTTACTGGGCAAGTAAGTGTGCTTACCTCGTTTAAGAGTTGATTGACGGTGTCAGTGTCGTTCAGCGCCTTTTCTATGGCCAGTTCCGCTTCCTTTTGCTTGTTCGTAGAGTTGTTCAAGACGGCTTTCACTTCCTTGGCTTCGTTTAACAGTTCTGCTGCTTTGTCTCTGATGATAAATAAAAAATTAGCATTAAATAAAGCGACAAAAAGAATGGTTTATGACTTACTTGGCATTTGCTGCGTCGTCTTTGAGTTTATTGACCTTTAACAGATCGTCCTTTGTTGCATCAATGATGTAGGACGTGTTTGTCAACGAGTTAACAATGTCCTTGATGTCGTTGGCCAGTTTATCGATTTCGTCTTGACTTAAGCTGTTTATTTTCTTGCCTAGAATCTGCAATAGAGTTTTAGTAACAAGCTAACACGTTTTATAAAACAAAAGTATTACCAGTTTGCCTTCCTCCGTTATATTTTTGATGTTTTCGGTTATATTCTGGTCCAAGAACTCTTGAATATCGTTTTTCAACGCATCGACGTCGTGCAGAGTCAAATTAAACTTCTTAAACGCCTTCTCAGCTTGTTCGTAAGTGGCTTGGGCCGTATTTCGAGTTTCATTCGTGTTGATTAATGATATCTGAAATAATCGTACATGTACTGACTTTAATAATACAAAAAGAGGACTTACATTTCTTATAAAATCATTCGCAGTGGCTTCCTTGTTTCTAAGCACGACTTCAGCACTATTCGTCAAGCTCAACGCAGCTTCCGCCTGTTGTTTGGCACCATTTTCACAAGAAACAGAATTACCACAACTGTTGCATCCGGCTCCACCGCAAATGACGTCACAAGGGTCGCCGTGGCCATCACAAACCAGGTTGTTGAGATCCGGAAGAACGCCCTTCAGTCTTTCGAGATCGTTCTTAATCCCTTCCAGCTTCATTTTGTTGTTTTCTAGCGACTTCTTGAACGTTGTTGCTGTGTTGTTTACTAGAGCTTCTGCCGCTTTGCACTGTCGCTCGGCTGCGGATATTGCTTTCTGGAAAACAAGGTAATGAGTCACTGCGCAAACTGTACTGCGCAGGTAGGGCGTACCTGTGTGTGTTCAGCCTTTTCTTCAGCTTCAGTGGCCTTTATTTGCGCGTTTTGGATTAGGTTAAGCGCACCCTGAACGTTGTCTGCTTGAAGTTCTGTGCCGTTCTTTTCGAGGTTCTTGATCTTGTCGTTCAGCTCGTTGATTTCCTCGGTCTGTTTCTTTAGGTTGATGTCAGTTAGGACCATTTTCTCCTTTGTTTCCGCTAGTTTGTCGTCCAGCTTCATACGTTGCACTTCAGTGTCGTTTATTCGTTCCCTGAGCTTGCTTAAGTCCTTGTTTATGTCGTCAACGTCAACAGTGTCAGTGTTGTTCAAGAGTTGTTTTATGTCATCTAGTTGTGACTGCATGTTGTCAAATTCTTTGGTGTACGCTCCTCTGGCTCCTACTTTCTTTATATTGCTTGCTCTGTTGATTAGATCTGTAGTATTACCTAGAAGAGACGTCACAATTAGTAGTGTTGTGGCGCAGTACAGGATGCGCAGTAAACTTACTCCTGGTTTCTTGCAAAATACGATCCCAGTTGTCGAAGCATTCGCCACATGGCTGGCAATTGGGGAACTGCCCCAAATATCCTCTAGCGCAGGTATCGCAGTTGTAACCTCCAATTCCAAGTCGACAAACGCATGCGCCGGTTTTTCTGTCGCACTGTCGATGCTCAGATCCCCAGTCGTTACACTGACAAGCTAAAATAAGGCCTTAAGACATGTTTTTTGGTTAGGGCGTTTAACTTACATTTGCATTCAACTTTTGGATCACCCCAAGACAAACTGGTGCACTCGCTACATTGCCGTCCGCCAAAACCTGGTTTACAGACGCACTGACCATCAAACTAAACAAAAATAATAAGCTAAACATGCCTTTAAGTAGGAAATTGGTTACTCACGGCGTTACATTGGGAATCAAGCGAACCAAGAGGATCACAGTCGCAACGCTCGCACCCAAGACCACTTGCGATTTTCCAGTAGTCCTTAATACAACCGTCACACCTCAATCCCGAGACATTAGGCAAACAGGGACATTGTCCGCTTTCCGGATCGCAAAAACCTGCAGTTTTGTTAGTCCCAAGTCCGTTGCAGTTACACTCTGAAAATGGTACCGTCAAACATTGCCGAAACTAGTCGTGAGGAGTCTTACCTTCACAGAAGCTTTCCTTAGTGTACCGGAAGTAGTTAGCCCGACAAACCTCGCAGTGATCACCAGTGGTTTCGTACAAACACTTAAGACATTTACCACTGTGCGGGTCGCAATTACCATCACTCAACATGTCAATCTTGTCATTACAGTCGCACGACTGACAGGAACCACCTTGTACCTCTGGATTCCCGTAGTAGTTGTTGGAACACAGGTCACATCTTGGACCAGTGTAAGCTTCATGACACTGACAGACAACATCTTTAGTGTACGGGTCCAAACTGCAATTAGTGGCGAAGGAATGGTTCGAATTGGCCAACCCTGGGCAGGGACATGGGCGACAAGGAATGTCGGAGTTCAGTTTGGGTTCTCCGTAGTACCCAACGACGCATTCGTGGCAATAATGTCCTTGTGTGCTGTCTTTGCAGTTGATACATTCGCCTGTTGTCGGGTGACATGTTTCAGCATGTCCGTTACAATCGCAGCGCATGCAGTTGGGGAAATTCCAGAACCCGGTACGACACTGGTCGCACTCTCTACCATAAGTGTTGGCGCGACACTTGCACTGACCAGTCGTGGCGTTACAGAAGTTGTCAAGTGCGCCAATGCTGTTACAATCGCAAGCTGCAAAAAGAAGGGTTATTTCATGAAAATAAACGTTTTTAATGTGCTTACATTTGCATCCATCGGGTCCGAAGCCATAAGTACCAACAGCGCATCGGTCGCACCTTCGACCAACGACGTTAGGCTTACAGGTGCAGTTGCCACCATTTTCGTTGCACAAGTTACTTGTTGAACCAGTTCCGTCGCACTGACACGCTGCAAGGATTATACAGTTCAAAAAATGTTATTAAACAGTTTAATCAGTACTTACGAAGACCACCATTGTTGATATCAGCCGAAATGCTCTTGTAGAAGTTCTTACAAGCCTCAGGCGCCTTTTTAGGATTCAGGTAGTAATCCGGATTATCACATTGGTGTCTCTTGAAATCTTCGAAGCGCTGCAAACCTGCCAAGTTGTTACCATCAAACCATGGTATCTTTTTTATAACTGGTGTTAACAAGATCTAAAACAGACATTTTACACCCCTCCGCGATTAAAATTATGCGCACAACTTACTGAATCAATCAAAATCGAAGCGGTAGGCGTCTCCTTAGTCGTGTCGTACTTCCTGAACTCAATTTTAATGGTGTAAGGCACACCAGCTTCCAAACAGACTTCAGAATGCGCAACGAACTGTCTGCTGTTTGGTGGTAAAGGTATAAGTTGGCTTTCTTCGATTTGGGAGCGGTCACAATTCTTAGGATCAGGTTTTTCAGGTCGTATAAGCGTAACGACGGCCTCGCTCCAAACATACGGTAGTGTAGGTTCGTAACGAATCACAATGTTGTAGTCTGTTGTTTTGGGAATGTTATTAACGTACGTAAGGAAATACGAGTTCTCGAAGTTCTTTAGGTATCCTGTCCCAGTCCAAGGGTTCTCACGACCGTCGCGGTAAGGCTCTTTAATCACAACTTGGCAATTCTGGAAAAACAAACAATGTGCTATATTGTCTATATTGATTTAATAACTTGTCTGTCCTTGGAATTAGTGCTTACCGATGTATTGGGAGACAACTCTGCCTCGTACAGGAAATAATCCAAAGCCGCAATGTAGTACAACTGATTCGACGTGTTACACGTCCTACCCATTAAATTATCCCTGCATCTACATTTCCCTGTTATAACGTCACAGTTATTATCAATTGAACCACCAGGATCGCAGTCGCACGACTGGCAACCATCCTTTTTCTCTGACAAGCCCCAGTATTCCGGTAAACACTGGTTGCAGTCGCGTCCAGTCACATATCGTTTACAAGTACACTCCCCTGTATACTGGTTGCAACCCTGGTTATCAATCGTACCAAAGGTGTTGCAGGTACACGCCTGACAACCATCTGGATTGGTCTCGGTGAAGTTCCAAAATCCGTTCTTACAAGAATCGCAACGGCGGCCTTCTACATTGGACTTGCAGTGACAACTACCCGCTTCTAAGTTGTTGACAGGATCGGTGATTGAGTCGCAAATGCCTCCGTCGAGCGAGCCGTGCGGGTCGCAATCACAAACTGGAAAGTAACAATTAAACTAGAGCTAAAACTAGAAAAGATGCGTACGTTTGCAGACTTCAGGGTCTTGAATATCACGTCCTGGGTCTCTGAAGAAGAACGGTTTACATTGTTCGCAATTCGGGCCTTGCGTGTTGTGCTGGCACCCATCGCAAACACCTCCGCTAAGTTTACCAGTGGATTCGTATAGAGCAGGGTCGAAATGACAGCTTGTCGCGTGATTATTGCAGTTACAACCTGGAAAACAGCACTTACGACATGTTTTATAATTATTTAATGTGGATATTACGTTTGCAGGCATGGGTTTCTTTCCCAATCGCAGGCCTCCATGGCAAGTCGTTGTAAAAGTCTTCGCATTTCTCGCAATTACGTCCCTTAGTGTTGTGGGTGCACTCGCATTTCCCGTGGACCATGTCAGGCTTAGAATCGATGCCAGGAAGTGGTTTGCAACGATTGGCATGTCCGTAGCATGAACAAGAACCACGGACAACCATCTCAGAGATGGCGTAATAGTACTTCTCCTCTATGTCGTCTCGCGTGTCCAATAAGTCATCTCCTAGAGTGTGGAGTCGCGTAAAGTTGATTCGTAAGTTTGTCATCTTGAGGAGGTTTTGCACTTGCTCGGAATATGGATTGTCGATGTGGACAGTGGGTGGTAACACTCTGTAAATGATTTCACCGTCTTTCGAAGGCGCGACACCTGAATAACGAGATTCGCATATGACATCGGTTAGGTTCTGAGGTGAGCCGGTGTTTATTCGTGGGAAACTGCCTTCGCAGTGGTGCGCAAAGTATCTGTAGACCTGTAAATTTACATGGGGTGTTAGCACGAATTAGGGTTTGCGTTTAGGATGGACTTACATGCCAACTTTTACCAAAATCGTACGATCGTTCTATGAGCATAGCCGCTGGTCTGAATGTCTTGAATGTTATAATTAAATGCGTGAAATGAAACTCAGCCTCTAGGTCTAATTGTATAAAGACGTTTTCCTTCCCGTTTTCTGACTGCCACCAGGACTTCGTCCTTGTCCTAAAAACCGTTGTGACTTAAGACCCTAATTCATTTCAACAATAAACAAAACCTTACCCTGGGTACATTTTATAGACAATGTTGCTAATGTTGTGATTTAACAAAGGGTTAGGCTTAGTGGTTGGACGTGAATCGCACCAGAAGCATTTTTTACGATCCGCATCTAAATTAGAGACTATGCAGTATCGTTGTTGCCCCTGAAGACCGCATGTAGAAGAGGCACTTAATTGGGCCTCTCGACCTATGAGAAGATTTCCAGTAGCAGGGTAGCATGAACTTTGTTCGCAAGGGTGAAGTTTTGCTGGTATATAACCTAAGGAGGAAAAAGGTTTAAGAACATATTTTTATAATGTACTTAAGCAGATGCAATTAGTTTTCGGTGTTATTTTTGGCGGTATGTGCTTAATAGTGAGTATGTTAAATCGGGAAAAACCATTGCGAAGTTGTTTAGTAGTCCGGGCTAAAAATTAAAAACCAACACCTAGCAGGGCCACAACCTAAATAAGCCAGAATTCATATTTAATCAGATTTTGTAATGATTTTAAAAATATAAAATTCTGGAAATGGGGAAAAACCAACCCACCAGAGGGGCTATGCGAGTACCCAAAATGTGGGCGGGACTTTAATACTTCCGCAAACGGATGCATGATCACCTCCTGTCCGGGCAATTCCAGCTCCTCTTCGATAACCGGATTTTGGTCTCCTCTCCCGTTAAATGGGACTAGATGCGTAAATAAAATAAATAATAATAAAGCAGCTAACGTCAGTTAAAACATAAAACACAGAAAGCATTTCGCTTAAAATAAATAAGCAAAAATAAACACAATTTATGAGTGACTTCAAAGATTATATAAATTAAAAATATTACACTTAATGGTTACGAAAATAAATAAAACGACTTACCTCTAATTGGATTGCCCCTATACCTATCCCTCCCTTGTGGTGGATATTGTGCATGAATTGATACCCCTTTAAAAATTAAAATTGTGTTAGCTCAACAAAAATTTTTTTATAAGTTTTTGAGTACTTACTAAGTAATACTAAAGAAGTGGCAATGTATAACCATACTTGTGTGACAAAATGCATGGCTGTTTGGGGACGTTATTTCAGCCCCTAGCCACTCTGAAATAAAAAAAATAAGCGTAAACATACTTGTTACCATATGGCGCTAAGTTATTTTTAGCTGCACGTAAATTTCAGGAAATTATTTTTGTTTAAAATTGAGAACTAAATTTAGAAGCGCCAATCACTTGGCATTAGCAAGCTTTTTCATAAGACAAGCCTTTAAAATTCAGGATTAAACCGCATTAAAAATATAAGAAGCAATTTTAAGATTCTTTAATGTCCTAAAACAGTAGGTACATTTTTACTGTTTTAATCCTTAGGTGTTTAAAATTAAGATCTAAGAATAATGAATGACCACTCTAGGTAATAATCGTTTATGTTTCAAGTAGTGATTTAATTAAAATTCCAAGAAACCATTATTATTATGCCATTATTAGAAATGTTTATTTATGGCGTTAGTCCATTTTAAATATAAAAGACACATCTAATATAGTAATGATTTTTTGTAAATATGAATTTTTACAGCGTTAAAAAAATACAGTTTTTAAATGAGCTGCTTAAGAGAATATTGGCCTAGCAAATAAACCAAAAGCAATAAAATTATGAACCATAAATAGGTACTATTTATAGAATATTTATATAAATGAGTTTTGTTTAATGCCTAATAGCAGTTTATACATTCCTTTAGCGATTTCCTTATAGTTTTCTCGGAACTAAAATAAACCAAAAATAAATTGAATTACAGCAGAAAATTAAAACGTCCTAGTCTGTTACGTAAGACTTTTATTAATACTTGATAACGTTAATCTTTAATAAAAATTATTTAATTTCAATTAAAGCGCCAAAATAAAATGTTAATATTAAGACAAAAAAAAATGTCAATGTTTAATAAACAAATTCACCTGCTTCCGATAATATGTTCAGCAAACCTATTTAAATAATAAAAACAAATATGTTATGCTAATAAAATGTACAAACAATGCTTTGAAGTCGAGAATACAAATTCTTATGTGTATTAGAATTTTTTTAATACTGTAACTATTTTTTTTAAAATTTTGATGTAATGTACAAACAGCTTATTCTAAATAATGATGCAGAGGTCAAAAAATATTTGCACGTCCATCAGGGCAAAAGAGGAAACGAACGGAACTTAAATTGCGATTGCGGATTATCTCAGTATTAAGTCCGATTTTCCTGTAACATATCAATGTCATTTGTGTATTATAAATAAACTACAGGAAGTCTATTGCTTAGATACATATGTCTAAGGACAATAAATTTAGTTTGTTCTACTTGTTTTTATTATTCAATAAAAAAAATGAGCAATACATATTATTGGAACGTTTGAGAACATTTTAATTAAAATAAAATTAACGAATATGTTTAAACGCGCTTTGGTCTATTAAAAGCTATTTTATTGCCGGATACCATAGTGTACTGGCGTAAAAATGAATTTTAACTTTTTGTTTATTGTAGAGTTTGTTTGCCTTTGCTCCTACGCTACGCACCAACATTTCTTGTATTACATTAGAAAAAAAGTATTAAATATACATAAATATCTGGTCACATTGCTTCTGGATATGAAAGTTTACATGTTTTGGTACTGTATGAGTACCAAGAGCACCGAGACAGAGATTAAAATTTCTCACAATGTAGCTTAAATGCAGTTCAGCCTATATTTAAAAGGCTGGATTCAACAAGCACGAGACCGAGAGGCTGTTTACCTTTTGGAGATATACCTGAAACACGTGCACTTCACCAAAATAAACTATTCAGGTTCAATTACATGGCACCCACGACTTATCTTGATAGCAAACTGCACTTATAAAACACATACTTTGATAAATATTAGGTTTTGGTTCACTCAAGCTAGGTACTGTTGAAGACTGGGCACAACTAAAGACTTACCTACCAACCAGTCACAGTCTGAAAGCTCGATCTCGCTCGGTCGACGCTGTTGGCTCCCCGCGGCGGGCGGCTTCTATCTTTTGCTGGCTGGATGGATGGTTTAAGGCCCCGATCACTTGCAATGTACTTATTTAACCAAAGCTGTGCAGGTCCTCATCATGGAGCATATGGCGAACACTTGCCTCGACGTGCTGTGTGTGCTTCGACTCCCGAAACTCACTAACGTCTTATCGCTGGTCCTTCTTATCAGTCAAGAATTTCGGACACTGAACTTAATGATCTTCGACACGATTTATCAGCTCCCCGAAACGTCTTAGCTGGTTTAAATCGTTTTAATTCAGTTGTTTTTTAATATTTTATTATCTGAGTCCGTAGTATAAAATTTGAATGATATCTTTTCCTACAACTTCCTATAAGAGTGGGTAGGTAGAGATAAAATAGCATCCGGGACCGAGAGACATTGACAAACGCGAGAAAAACTAACTCAATACTATTTTAAGTTAATTCATGAATCAAAATGCTCTATATTGTTATTCAGCAATAATGCTTTTGTACGTGTTATACCTTATCGTGCATTTTTTATTGAAATCCTAAACCAGCACTAATTCGAATTGTAAACTAGGTTTGTTTTGTTCTAGGCTCAACTTTTAACTACAACTACTCTATAAAAGGCCACAAAGGCTGTAGACAAGACGCTTACAAACATAGACATTCGACAATTATTTAATTACTTACCTTGTACAGTGATTTCTAGAAAATCTCCATTTTAGACCGCTTTTGCTTTTTGTTAACAATCTGAAAAGAAAAATTATAATTAATTCAAAACGAATTAATTTGGTCTATTATACTAGACAGATAAATCATTGACAAATCCTACGAATAAAAGATTATTTTTAGACCCAAATTCATATTACAAATAGTTTAAAAATGATTAAAATATTTAAATATTATTTAATTAAAAAGTTAGAACCAACATTTAAATTCAAATATTGTTTCGACACCTGAGCGCCATCTATACGTCAGTAGCCAAACCTACATTTCGACTGGTAGATTTTGGCACATTTTCTACTTATCTAACATGTACATAACCTTAAAATTCGTGCCAAAATCAAGAAAAACGACATAAACAGTGATTAATTTAAACAAAATGTGTATTTATCAATTGATAAATAGAGTTACCGCGTACTCACCATATAATTAATAAAAGAAACAACGCATTAAATAAGAAAAAAACTGCTTGTTTACAAAAAGACCTACATTACGCCATACTTCTTTTGCATTTCTAACATGAACCAATGAGCTGGCGTACATTTCGCGCGAACTGTTTTGTTAATTTAAAACTTTAGACATGTTTGTCATCAGAAATATAATAAAAGTACCATCAAGACGACTCATAAGCATAAGCGCAACATGTCGAAAAAACAATACAGATGTAGACGAACTAGATTTAGACCCTGAATATCAAGAAATCTCAAGTAATTTCTTCAACCTAGGCGATTCGCATCGCTGCTTCATTATACAACCCTACGTAAAATGGGGTAAGGACAAACTACGAGACATAACCCCTGAAGAACAAATCGGCGAAGCTACAGCGTTGGTCAAAACCTTGAATTCGTGGAGCGTCCAAAGCACAATTGCTGTTCCGTTGGAAAACTTAGAAAAAAACAGTCTGTTCAAAACAGGTTCAATGTCAAAACTTAAGTCAATGGTGCGCTCAAACAGAGACATAACTGCAGTGTTTATCAACAAAGGGAATTTAAAAAAGGCACAATTCATAGCACTGGAAGAAGAATTTGGCGTGCCGATATTCGACAGGTACAAAATTGTAATGCAAATCTTGCGAAACCACGCCACATCAAAACACGCCAAGCTACAAGTCGCTTTGGCTGAACTCTCATACATGCAGAAGAACTTAAAGAACAGTAACTTTTATGCGAAAGACCCAGAAACGCTTAAAATGATGTTCCAGACACGGGAACAAAAAATTAAGACAGCTATCGAACAACTCCGGACGCAAAGAACGATTCTAAGAAACAAACGAATGAAAAATGACTGTCCAGTTGTTGCAGTTGTTGGGTAAGTAAATTTTAAACAAAGTTAAAGCACTACAAGATGAATTTAAGGTACACTAATGCTGGTAAAACGTCTTTAATAAAAGCGCTGACAGGTGAAGAACGCTTGCAACCAAAGGATCAATTATTTGCGACTTTGGACGTGACAACTCATGAAGGAATACTTCCGTCTGGACTTAAGGTGCTTTACGTTGATACAGTCGGTTTTATAACTGATATACCAACGAATTTGATTGAATGCTTTGTGGCCACTCTTGAAGACGCAGTTTTAGCCGTAAGTTTATTTTGTTTGCCTTGAAACAATGTGAACACATTTTTTCTGTTATAGGACGTAGTAATTCATGTGGAGGATCTATCTAGTACTTTTTTCGAGCACAAACGAAAGCACGTACTAGCAACATTGCAAAATTTGGCTAATTCCCTTGGAACAAAGTCATTGATGGATAAAATACTAAACGTTGGGAATAAATGTGATATTAGCAAGAATACATGTGATGATTTAATAGAAGTTTCAGCCAAATCATCAAGCGGTATTGATAATCTTCGATATGTAGTCGAAAAAGAGATTTTAAAAGCAACTTCACGCCTTAAAGTTACGATTAAAGTACCCAGTGGTGGTGACGAAATACGGTATGTCACTTCTCTTAATTTGTTAAGTATTTAAGCATTGTTTTTAGGTGGTTGTATAAAAACGCTACGGTAATTGAAGAAATACCAGATGAACAGGACAACCAAATATCGAGAGCTAGTATTATTATAACAAGTGCTAATTTCTCTAAATTTAAACACCATTTTATATAACTTTAACAGTACCACAGAATAAATATTAAAAGCGTAACAAATTTATTTAATTCTTTAAGTTACAAAATGATAAAAAAGGATTACGTACTTGTGTCCACGCTATGAATGGCGTCAATAAATGTCTTAACTGCTTCAATATCCATGTCTGGGTAAATACCATGCCCCAAATTAACGATGTACCTCGAAGTTCCGAACTTCTTTACCATGTCCAATGCTAATTTGGTTAAATCACTTTTGGGTGCATACAATGCGCATGGGTCTAAATTGCCTTGTAAAGTAATGTTCTTGGTAACTTTACGTGCTAAATTTGGTTCTAGCGTCCAGTCAACGCCCAGAACTTCATATCCTAGCGAAGTTTGGTCTTCTAGCGAGAAGTGAGCTCCTTTTGCGAACAAAACCTGAAGAATGTATTATTAATCTGTGTTTGTTTGACAAAAGACTGTACTTACGACTGGGATTTGTTCAAGCTTCTTCTCGTCTAGCCTTGATCTTATTTCCTGTCTTATTGTCTTAAGTTGCGAAAGGCAGAACTTCGAATACAGATCTTTGTTCAGGTATTCAGCGCTGCTGTCAAAGATTTGTAGAATTTGGGCGCCAGCCTCGGCTTGCATTACCATATATTCGATTATGAGGTTCGTTAAGATGGTTAGGAGCTTGTGTGATTCTTCCGGATGGGCGTAGAGCCATTTTTTGGCCTTGGATAGCGTTTTGGATCCTCCGCCTTCGATCATGTACCCCATTAATGTCCACTTAAGAAATAAAACGTTAAACAATGCAAAGATGTAAAAAGGTGTACTTACTGGAGCTCCGCTGAACCCAAAAAGTGGCACTTTTCCTTCTAGTTTGTGACGAGTTAAGGTTATGGCTTTACCAACGTAATCCAGTCGATCTACAGCGTTCTTCACTTCTAGTTTATCAATACCGTCCAATGTTAAAGGGTTTGGTAACACTGGTCCCTTAAAACACATTATGTAAACACTGTTATAATAAATAAATAAATATTTGTACTCACAACTCCTGGTCTCATTTCAACAACCATTCCCAAAGCTTGAGGTATCACAAGAATATCACTAAAAATAATTGCAGCATCCAAATCGTACCGTCTAATCGGCATTAAAGTAACTTCACAGGCGAGTTCAGGGTTTTGGCATATTTCAAAGAAACTGTGCTGTTTTCTGAATGCCTGGAATTCTAAAATATACGGTAAGTATTTCTGCAACACTTTTGAGTGTCTAAAGTTGTATTTACCTGGTAAATAACGTCCAGCCTGTCTCATAATCCATACCGGCAGTTTGTCAGGAGTTTCGCCAGCAATTGCTTTAAAAATTCGGTCGTTTTTCAAAGGTGGAAAGTTAGAATTGGACCCCATTTTTCTGAAATTATGAAATTTGCGTTAAAAATGTGCTAGTCATGTATATAATTGAATAAATTGTTAGGAATTATTGCATTTGACGTTAATATATGGGACATAACCTCAAAATGTTTTATAAAATAAAATGGAAGCGGTCAAATGCACTCGAGTGTGTTCGGAAATGACGATTTGTAGTTGTAATAACGCAGGACCGTACTTAAAAATATTTGATTGAATAAAATCTGCTTGGTGCTTAATTTTAGTCTTATTCGATTACTAACATGTCCTTTTTAAGTTTATTTGGGCTATTTAATGGTTTTTAACTATTTTATGCAGGTTTTTATTTATTAAAACAAAAAATATAATTTTTTGCTTATTAAATTATTTAGATTAGTTCTTTATTGGATCGATAAGGTATGTAAATTTTTCTAGAACAAATACTCAAAGAAAACAGAATTTAATAAAGTATTCCATAAAGAAATTAGTCGTATTTTGCATAATGAAATTATATTACTCATAGTTTTGATTGAAACCAAAGCTAATAATTCTTTTATTTGAATAATTTACGGTAGATTTTTACGGAATGCATTTATTAATGACGTACACCCAGCCCAATTTTGTGCATATTAATCTTCCTTAAGCAGAACGCAATTTTTTAATGTAATCATAAATAATAAAATAATGCAGTCTTGTGAACAATGTTTCAAAGTGTTAAGACATTTATTTAAAAATAAAGTTGATGCGGGTACCTAGTGGTAAATATCGCCCAAGGAGACTGCAATCAAGAGATGTGCGTAGGTTGCTGCTGGTTAAAAATAAGAAGTTGCTTTCAAGAAAATTATTAAGAAGGAATGAACATTTTATAAGGGAAGGGCTATTAAAGTTAAAAGCAAAATGGGGCCTCTATAAAAATAAGAACTAAAAAAAAAGGCGCTACCACAGGTTTAAAGTAACATTTTGTAATTTTAAGCTAAACCTCTTATGTATTATGAGTTCCTAATAAAAAAACATTTATCTCGGCCCAAAGGTTATAAGAAAATTAGAAATAAAATAATAGTATACCTGTATACCTTTGTTATGGTATTGTAACTGTTATTAATTTAACTTGATAACAGGTCACACTATAACTAAAAAATACCTAATTTTAAATAAAACTGCATATACCTACCTCTTCTTTAGTTATAGGTCCCTGTTTAAATAAGCATCGATTTTGTAGCAAAAGGTACTGCTAAAGCAATAGGTAAATAGGTACCATTGTTTGTATAGGCAACCGTTATCAATGTTTTACCTATATCAAGTCATGTTCTCCTGTTAAAGAAAAACCATTTCAACTCACTATTTCAGTAAAATTTTAAGAATTTATGTTTAATCATGAATATGTCAGTAATAAATTCATATTGTAGCATTGTTCCTCAAAAAAATGCGATAATTCTTTATTGTTATAAGTTAATCACAAATTTTTAGTACCTTATTGAATTTAAAGAATGTTATGAATAACATTTTTTTGCCTCTATAAGTCATAGCGATAAGCGATAAGAAATAAATTGTATCAGCGGTACCTGAACAATTTTGTGATATACCTCTTAAATGTTATAGGTTTCTAATAGAAAAAATCATTAATACTCAGTCCCCCCAAAGGTATAAGAGAACTGTTACCTAAAAATTAATTCTATTTTTTAACTGTTGTAACCAATGAATAAAATTTGCAATACTTTTCCGTTAAAGAGTAGCAGGAAAACATAAAATCGCAGATATGTTTTATTTTTAAGTAGTACTTTAACGTACAGTATAGGCAACCGTTATCAGTTTTTAACCTTTAGCAAGACATGTTCGCCTGTTAAATAAAACTTATTTCAAAACGATAATAGTAAAATTTCAAGAATTTACTGTTTATTTTGAATAAGCGATAAGAAATTTAATTCAAATTGTACGTTTAATAATGTGAACGTACGTCATTTTCAATTTAAGAATTAACTATATTTTTATCGTTTTTATTGATTTAACAAAACAAATTAACAACGAAAGGTCATCGACTATTGTTTTAATATTTTGTGCATAAAAACTGTTAAGCGCATACACCTATTAATTAAACTAAATTTTTAATAACCCATTAATCAGAAATTGAAAAATTAAAATGTTCCAATACGAATCGGCTATCAATAACATAAAAGGTAGGTCGCAAAATGGCTTTTAATTTATTTTATTGTTAAATCTTGCCTGTTCCAGGCACAATTAATCATCAAGAGATATAATTCCTACAATGACTTATAGAACGTTGCCATATAAGTAACCAAGTCTACAATTTTGTTATAGGATGTACCGTAGTGCTTTATTATCTGGGCGTCCCATCCTGCGGCCAAAGAAGAAGACGTTTATAGCTTTTTCATGTTAAAATCACCATAGGAACAATATTCAATCTATGTCACTGTTGTTTTATTGTCCAACTGGCCTATAGTTTTCCTATTTAATACCTATAGATTCTGATGTAACTTTTAATGTGGAACCGAATGTTGTTCTTTGAAATTTTACCTTAAAGCCTATCACACATGATAATTGAACGAGTAAACGAAAGCTGCGATACATAAGTCTTCTTTGAAATTTGACAGTCAGGTGCCTATGCCTTCAACAAATAGACCAAAGTAGCTATTCGAAACTCTAGTGTAATTATGTAAATTTTATAAATGGACCAAAACAAACTCCTCTACTTGGAAATTTAAATAAATTAGAAAAATGTCGAGATTAAAAATTAAAATACTGACAAAGCGTTATGGGGCAATAAATAACTAGAACATTTAAAAACGTGCTTCTGGATGCCCATTGATTTTTTCTTATTTTTTTTCGTAAATACCTATGATTTATGAAGTAAAATAGTTATGTACGAGTAGGTATAACAAAAGTTAAATATTGTTCTTTACTGTATTTTATCGTTTCCATTCTGGGTCATCGATTGGAATCAAACAGCTGGACAAAAGTAGATAAATCAAAATCATTCTGTTTTAAATCGTGTTTGCAGATTGCCTGCAATCTTTCAAAGAGGCAAAGAGCCTGTTCTTTTTGTTCAGTCCTTGTAAAGGGATACAGAACTGTAATTGCAAAATCGAAAAATAAAACCACCCCAAGGCTCTACAATTAGGTATTTTAAAAGACAAAAAATGAGGACTACGTAGAATAGAAACTTGTACTGTTTCAGAAATTCGCTCTGCCATTTCATTGGCTTCTTTACATTTCTGAATAGAACAAAGAAAGCTTACACAATAAAATGATTTAAAAATATGTGTTGACATATCTACTGAGTAACACTACAAAATTTAACGATATTCACAAGCTGTTTGTTAAGACACCATAGTGAGTAAGCCAGCAAGCAATCGTGCATAATGAACTTGTCGGCTATCTTTGATGACTTTTCAATCTATGCCTAATTAGATGTTAATGACAGAATAGAATCTTGCACTTCAGAATAATTTAGTTGATATCTTAACTCTGCGAATAATCATTGTTTAATGGACCCTAAGTGTTTGTTTAAATTTTTTCTTCACACTTTTATTGCAGGTATATAACTACATTAGCATTTTATTCCCGATGAAGCTTTCAAACTTTTGACGTTAAGACATTCTTGTAATGACTAATCGTAGCAGATATTTTTTAGTACAGAATTTGATTACTTTTAATTTTGAAAGAAAGGGGATCGCGAAAAATGATTTATAACCCGGAAATTTCTTTTCTTTCGCAATACGGCAGATTGATTACTTTCGATTCGTAGATTAGAGTAAACGTAATTACTACCTAGCATTATTCATTAAAATTTGAAATTATAATTCAGTTTTTTTTATTTTAAGGCACCGATTTAAATTTGTGCTTTATTTTTGTATGATATAAATTGATATCACTAAAAAATAAGCTTAGACATCTCAAGGGATTAATTTGTTCAAGATCCAGATGCCCATTAGTATTAAAGACTAGTGTTAAAATCAAACGGTACTATGTGTGGATCCTAGTATCTGGAGGTACGCCTTCTCTATAGCTTAGTCATATCTTGCACGCGTTCGCGTTAACACTGGAACCACAGATATAATGGTACCCAGCCGCTTAAGCCTGTAACGCGTCAGGCGCCTACCAAAATGCTCGTTCATCCCTTAGCTTTTGTGACACTTTCCCTTTGGGCTAGTTTTACCATTGCTTTTACCCCTTACATCCCAAAATGCAAGTACGACGAGGCTTTTACAAAAAGCGATAAGTTATTAACAGGCGCCTTGCAAGAATCCACTTTCGTGTTTACTGGAAAAGTTATCTCAAATGTGAATTTAAACAAAGATCATATTAGTTTTAAAGTGGAGGTTAAGCGCTGTTTTAAGTGCAATGGTTCTGTGAAAACTGGTTCTGAAGTCACTGTTATTAAAAAACTGGAAGAGGGTGAAGGGATTTTGTGTCGACAAGTGGTGCGAAAGCGATTTACTGCAATATTCATAGGAGATGATGCATTTGCACATCAGAAAGCAGATGTGCAACTTTCCATCAGTCCTGTTTCTGTCACCTTGGCAAACCTGGATAAAGTCAGTGCAGTCACGAAAGGTAAGTTTAAACCACGATATTTTATTAAAAAGAACCTTATGTAAATAACTTTAAAGCAGAGAAATTAAAACATAACTTGATTTGTGGGCTTCTTAAGGCGTTAACGTCCAGGTTCCTTGACAGCTCCCGGATTTTGGATCAGGCGTCCATGTCCAGCGCCACGATTGGGTAGCATTTGCCCCCTACCACCACGTCCTGCTCGCGCTTGCGCTCTTCCAGGTCCCATTTGGGCGCTTCCGCCACGCGGAATTTGCCCTCTAAAACCGCTTTGCTCCAATCCCGTTGGCATAGTGCCTCTCCCTCTTGGAACTAAAACTGTATAGTTGAACGTTATGACATTCAGATTCTAAGGACTTACCACCCTGTCCCCGAAAGAATGAGCCTCTGCCTCTTTGCATGCCCCAAGGTCTGGGTTGAGGTCTAAACACTGGAGCATTTTTTAACATGTCTGGAAGAATAAAAAAGCTAACGTTCGATCCTCTTAGGAAGACATTGTCCGACTGAGTGACTCGTCCATCTCGGTCGGTTATAGTTACTTGTTGTAGGTGACAATTCATGTTGTCGCCAGCTTCTATTAGTTTTCCTCTGTAGATTTCGCCCGTTGCTGTTTCGCACGTTACGATAAAGCCTTCGGCTTCGTGAAGAATCTTGATTGGTACACTAATCGACATTTCGTTGTTCAGTGTTTGATCTTCGAAGAAATGTATCGAAATATTTATTCCAGTACTTATGGGTCGTTTAAATACAGCCAAAAGAAAACGTTGCTGACGATTGATGCAGCACGCTTTTTAAAACGTCAAGCGCCAATGCGCAGGTTGCGTTTGAACTACGCGGCTGCGTCAGTAGGACTACTCGTGAAATGTCAGTTGCACCATTTGTAAGTCATTTGAAAGTCACCTTTGTTGTTTTAGTTTTGAGTTATACAAGTTATATTTGTGTTAAAGTTGGTCTAAAAAATCACCCTTCGACTTATAGTTTAACCGGTCACAGATGTAAGCAGCCAAGTCTTTGATTAAAGGCGACAAATTGCTAACAAATACTTGAAACCTCCCTCATTGTGTTCCAGAAAAGTAATTTCAAATGTAAATTCAGACAAAGATCACATAAGTCCCAAAAAAGATAAGACATTTCTACAAAACCAAAGTCGTTCTAGTGAAAAAATGCAAAAGGGTCGTTGTCGCAAAAGCGTATTCGTTCGAGAAACTGTCCACGTCCACTAGAAGGGTGCAACTTTTAATTAGTCCGATGTCTGGAACTTGGGCCAATCTGGCTAGAGCTAGTGCAGTAACTATAAAGGTACTTTAATGATCAGTGAAACTAGTCGATAGAACATGCACAAAGGGTCTGCACTAGGGATGGAAGTTCATGTCAATAGATATTTATTAGTTTGGCATCTAATAAATCCGTAGGTTGTATATTTCTGTTTAGGTTGGGTCGCAAAATGTGTGGTATAATTTGCAGTTTATGCAAATAATGATTTCTCTACGGTTTTCTATGACTAATGTTACCAAGCATTAATTAAGTACACGAAATTATTTTTTAAACTGACTATACAGATGTTTTGTTTAAACAAATAACAGCGCAAAAAGTTGGACTGTTTTTTAAATTAGCAAAACATACTACTACGCGTGACAAAGCAAGGAGTAAAAAATGTTACAAAGTTTGGTAGGTCTGATTGTTTCAAAGAATTATCTCTATGAATTATTTCCTTATAAAGAATCTAACTGGTGAGGTTTATTATGTTTTGTTCAACAGTTTTTAACCTTTTAAAATCACCTGAAGTTAATATCAAATGTATCTTTGTACGTCGTCTCTTCAGTTAATTTTGACTTCTTAAGGGCATTCGGTTTCTTAAAGATCATTACGATTAGGAAGGTTATACTACCTGGTTTTATCAGTCAGAATCGGAATTGCTATTTAAGAACCTCGCTTTGTATTTTTATTTGGATATTCGTTTCATTTTATTTTCCGGAATTAATATGTTCAATCACGAACCGTAAACAACAATTATTAAGAGTTAACAAGAAGAGAATTTGTAAAAGTACGTTTATTAATTTTATGCCTGCCTGCAAATTTCAATAAAGCCATTTAAAAGCTGTTTACTTTTAATACAGTAAGTTGACTTGAAAATCCAGAAATGGTAAAGTTTATTTTGTTATGATAATATGCGTATAGAAATTTATGAACATAAAAGATGGACAGGTAATGCATCTAGTAATTGAGTGTTTACATATTTAATGTAGGCAGCCCTCTTAAGGAAGTTCTCCAAATTAAGAGGCATCGATTAGATCCGAATTTGGTAAAAAAATGCAAAACTTGACCCAACAAAAAAACCGTGATGCTTTGGGCGAGCAATTAAAGACACATTTTGGCTTAAACCCTTGAGGTACAAATAAGAACTAATGATTAAGATGTTAATAACATAAGTATGAAAGATTTACGCAGGTAAATTGATTGCAAGCAAATTCCTCGTGGTTTAAATGAATTAATCAAGCAAATTAAATCTAAAAATACGCAGTTCAAGTGCAATTTCAGTTAGAAATCTAGTTGGGACATATAATAAGATTAGTTGAAAGCCGGTATACTGCCCACGCTGAAATGCCTTCACACCATCAGGTCAAACTGATATGCTCTTCTTGGGCATCAAGTAGAAACTGCATTTTTTTACCAAGATCAAAGTGCTCATATGGTTTTTGGAGATTATTACAAGCCATAAATAATATTAGTATATGCTTATCATAAACACATTTTCAACGTTGTTTTTTTTTCTATAAATAGTTAGTTTACCAAAGTTCAAGTTTTAATTTTTCTCAAGCGCCTTCGCCAAGTTTTATTGTTTAAGATTTCTGAAATTTCTAAGATTTTTGTTTTGATCAGACTTTATAGCATTAGAAAACATATGTTTTACATAGTCATAAAGTGACTTTTATTTATTTACGAGGGAATGCAAGTAGAATAGTACTAAATCATGCAGTGGACAGAAATACCGCCTATAGATTAAATATAAGTCGAAACACCGTTTAAACAAATTTATTGTAAATAATATGGGTAATATAATAATAATACTTCACAATTGTGCTTTGCTTTTTCATTTGTATTGACGTTAAAAAATGTACATAATTTTATTTTTGACTAACCATAAGTGCAGTTTAGCAAACCATAATTGCGACATTTACCTTTTAGTTCCTCTATTTAGTTCACTTAAAATAAATTTTGTTTGATGGTCAAAGATATTTGTATTTGCAAAAATTCATAAAATCCACTCATGTCATACATTTTATTATTCTCTTTGCAAACAGGTCAAAGGGAACGAAATGTAATTTTTATTAGTGATTGAGAAGAATCCTGGGATCAAATGATAAAGAATTCAACCCACAAGAACAAACAAAAACGGTGTTTTTATTCAATAGCCCAAATTAGGATGCGCTTGTAGGTATTCCAGATATGGAATGAAAGCTATAAATTTCTAACTTGAATTTCCCTATAATATAAATCCGTGTATAAATAAATAGTTAAATTCAATAGTGTACAAAGCTGTGTGGCACTCTTAAATTACCTGATGCCGATGTCATACAAAAAATATCTCTATTAGCATAAGTCTATTTAGGAATGACAAATTTAAGCACACCCATGATCTCGTATTTGTTTAGGAAGTATTGGTTTGCTCTAGTCAGATCCATAAAGAAAATGTAAATGGAAAAACTACATATTTACATAATGTACTTTAAAAAATAAATTCCGTTAACAAAACTGTATCCTACACTTAATTGTCTCAACGAATTCCAGTCCAGATTCTTGTGTGTAATTGTTTTTTTATAGAGTTTTTGTCAATTTATCGAACAAATCACGTTTGAAGCATACCCAGGTGCAAAAGCATAACAAACGATATCGTTAATACCAACTTATTACTTCAGCATTGTTGAAATGGATCCTGATTGCAAATAATAATGACAGGACCTACTGGTGGACGAGGGATTTGAGATATGAAAGCATTAGCAAGAGCTATTGGTTGATACCCATACAACTGACGAGGTTTTAAGTCAGTGCAAACTGTGCGTAGGACGTTGCGACGCCATCAGTCTGTGTTTTCTCCGGTCGACCATGCTCGCATGCAACTATCTTTTCCTCCGGCGAAATATTAATCTTTTTGCTTAAATACTACCTATACGTCCATTTAATTATAATGACAGAAAGAGAATTGACACGCCAATTGTTGGTACAGGCTGCTCCTTAAGACGCTCCTCTTTAACACTATTGTTTTATTCAGATGAAAAAAAAAATTTATAGACTTTTTTAAAAATTTTCATAATTTGGCCAACTTTGAAATGCTCTAGCAAAAAAACAAAAGCAGTTGGAAAAAAACCAATTGCAGATTTGGTTTGTACTGCTTCTAATTAATCTTAAAACACAGTTACAGGCAATTTTATTTTTTCAAAATTTACCTCATTTTTAACCAAGGGGTAAGGGTCCAAATTTTCTCAGTTTTTTAATTGTCACGACCACAAATGTTGTTTGTCACCAATAAATGCCATCTGTGCTTATGCAAACTGGGCTGCTGAATCCGAATCTGACACTGTAATAGTTCCAACGCTGATGGTTTTATTGCTACGAGCTGTTAAAGGCAACTCTGAACGCGACACCCCATTTTTTTCAAAGTCTCTAACTTCCAGAATATTCTTTTTAGAAAAAATCGAAATGCAGATTTGTATTCTATATCCTAAAAGCTATCTACAAAATAAGTTTTATCTAAATCAGAGACAAAAAAAATTTTTTTAAGCATTTTTGGACATTTTCATAATTTGGCAAACTTTGAAAAGCTCTAGCAAAAAAAACAAAAGCACTTGGAAAAAAACCATAAGTTGATACTTATACGATTGCCTTTTGAAAGTAAAACAGAAAACTCGGACAGGTAATACTCGGCTAGTTAAAGCCTAGTTTGAACAACTTGATTAAAAAGAATGGTAAGAATACGAACTATAAATACGATTAAAAAGACTTTATCTACAAAAGTAGCAAGTTCCAGTTTTTGTGTTATAATAGGATTGAAATATAATCGGATTGTCACATTGCATTCACAGCTATGGGATTATTCAAATAATTACACGGGTGGGAAAAACTTCGCCCTTGTTCATTCGCTTCTCTGTAAGGAATTTAAAAATTATGACAGAGGCATTAATCTGTAATTAGCCTTGTTGTTTCAAGCACCCTCTTTACCAATCAGGCATCTACATCTATCTATCAGGTTCAGGTAGGTTTTAACCTGGCGACCCCTGAGCTTAGGCTGGACCGATGCCGCCCCGCCGCATACAAAGCCATATATCGCTAGCTGTCGTCCGCCCGATTTTAAGCCAACGACCCTCTCGTCGTATTTCTACTTTTCTTATTTGTTCTGTGCTTTACGGCCTTACCTTTGCCCTCCAAGGATTAATTTACGTTTATACTTTTTGCTATGGAATTTTAAACTTTTATGCAATCAATAGTTTCGTTTTAACTTGGCATGAAAGGAAGGCAACTTTCGAGCTATAGCTGGTAAAATATTAAGGAATCAAATGCAGTGGGTGGCAATTTGGTTTAAATTTTAAATGTTTTGCATAATTATTATTTGCAATGTTACTTTTAGATAAGGCTGTGCAAATAAACGATTTCCTTAACACCTTATTTAGACTGTAATTATTTCCATTAATTGATTAGCAAAAAATCAAAAACAAAGCTATATTAATTGAAATATAAAATCGGCATAATGTTGATGTTTATCTAGAGAAATCAGAACAAATCCAATCTCACCGTCCCGTCCGGTTAGATCTAGGCACCGTGTATACTAAGACGCTCGCATAAGAATGCTCGATGGACGCCCACGGACCAACTTAAACTTGCCCATTATTAACTCACCATATGGGGAAAAGACTAATTATTTCCCCGTATAAAACTCACAAAAACCTTGATTACACATTTGAGAGTGCCGCTAGTGAAGGGAAACATTCAGATTTTGATGTCATTTCAAGTGCAAATTTCAAGATAAGTGCTCTATCCGGATATGTTCACCATATGGTTTAATTATAATAATTTTTAGAATATTATTAGGTACGAACAGTGTTAAATAAAGTAGGTACTTCATTAAACTGTTTATGTATGCAAAGGCGCGCATAACCTGCATTTTTCTGTAGCATAATGGTTGTCATAAATATATTTAACATATTTACTGTAGCTAGATCTCTATTTCACCTTTCTTATTATGAGCTGTTTTGCATTAAGTATTTGTATTGCAACGCGCATGACAATTGAGCTTGCGCATATATCTAACGTGTTACACGAGATGTTTATAAGGTTTAATGTAAAGGCAACAGTGTCGAGTTATTTTAATTACCTTTCACGACAGGTAAATGACAAAACACCCAATTTGTATGCTATTGTTTATAGCATTTAATCATAGATATAAGAAAGAAGATACCTGTAACTACATGGACACAAACTTGTTGAAAGTTTATTTTAATTGAGATGTTATTTATCGAGTGGTTTGGTCTCCGCAAGGCGTCTTCATACATTTTGTATTGAGCACCTTATGTCTATGTCGCCAAGATCTTATTTTAAAGGTTTCTACATATTTTACTGCCGCTTTATATTAGAGCAAACATCTTAAGGCTTAAAGGCGCAATTCAAAGCAGTCTGACAGTTCAATGATTTTAATATGAAGGATTCTTTCCCACTTCCTTATAATGGCGGTCATAAAAGCTTAAAGGTGTGAATACGTATATAATTTAAACGGTAATAAAACCATATTTTTGCTCAACAATCAGACAATATGCAAAACTAATAAACATCCAGTCATATAGTGAAACCCCATAAAAAGATTCTGTGTGACAGCCTCTCAAATGGATACCCACGAGAGTGATATAAAAATCTGTATCTGTAAATAGGTTGCTGCGACCACATAAAGAGGCTCTTCGACAGGGTTATTATGCTAAGACGATTAATAAAAACAGATTATCAGGAGTGATGTTGTAGCCAAAAGGCAAATACCATGGTTAACTGGTTCGCGGCATAGGGGTACGTGGAGTTAACAGGATTACTTATGCATGTTAGAACTAAGTAAAAACCGTATTACGGTTACTTTACGGAGCTTTGATAAGTCGCGCCTGTGTCCAAATCATGAATACACTAGAGTGATGATTTATTGATTGCTGGAAGATGTAAGGTAATTTATTATCGAATCGTTTTTCTGATCAAATTTTTAATAAGTCATTTATTTTGTTAGGATTGTGCTACCTGAAAAGCTACCACTTTTTTTAAGAGTACAAGGCCCTCAAGCATCTTCATTTAACGTAGCTTGTCTTGTCTAAGGTAAGGGTGATTAAAAAGATGAAATAAAAACGTGGATACAAATTAATAAAGTCACACATGTAGGTCTTGCGAATAAACACGACCAAAAAGTATAAACTTGTTCAGCTGACTTAATTTGCATTACTTATTTTAGCAGATTGCGAACGTTTATAAGTGCAATTTAAATAAATTCATGTAAATTACGTGTTTTAAATTTTTGTACTTCTTATTTTTATAAATTGGTTTCACTTGTGTGAGAGTTATTATTTGCAGTATTAAGGTGGGTCACCCTGTGTTAAATACAATGGGGTAGGCGTGCAAAATAAAACGTTAAACTGGTGTAGTGGGTGCAAAGTTAACTTTAGCAATGCCACTGCCGCCTGTTATTTACGACGTTCTACAAATCTCCAATCATTATCAAGAAGGCTGGTTAGTGATCTATGTTCCTACCTGCACGTTCTTTTCGTTTTTTTTTAAAAGTTAGTTTCCAATTGTGTAAATTAAAAGCTCTTAAATTAACGTTGACTGCTACAATAAAAATGTTTTTGTGTCGAAGCCATTCCTTTTCTTTCAATTGTCTCGTTAAATTGATAAAATGGAATTAAATAAACTTTACTGACGGTAGATATCTTGCACTATCGTTTTTAATTTGTCAATAGGCGCCGACGTTTATTTACTGCTTAAGAAGGTGGTTCTTCTACGAAATACACATTTTTTCTATTATACGCGTTTTAGAAAAAACGAACTGCAGCACGAAATACAAAACTTAAAATGTTCAAAATATGCTCTCTTCCTCCCAATAAAAATGTCCAAAAAATAATAAATAGTACATAAATTATGCTAGATTCAATCTTGGCCACTTCGTGTGTAATAAAAAAATATTTATTACACATTTTGTGACAAATCAACCATTTACCTGTATTTAAATTCGTAAAAGTGATACTAATGAGGTTCCTAACAATAAAATCTGTGACAAGATGACATTCCCCGCAGGGGTACAGGATCCTTTCTTACGAAGTTACCCGCTGTCAAAGGAATATTTAAAACGACCGAACAATGGCAAAACAAGGCGTTCTATTTGGAATACAAACTAAAACTACTATATTTGATAAGGCTAGGTAGACCACCCGCAATTTCCGTCTTCTTCGAGTTCCATAAAATGAAAAAATGTTTATGAAAATGTCTCTCGTGTATAAGGGAGAAAAGGATCCACTTCGTAATTTCGTAAGAAATCGTGATAAAAATAATACGTCTTACTTGGGAAGCGGGGTGTAAGATACACGTAATGTTCACTTGAATTTTTTTCAGGAATTATGTTGAAGTTAGTCATAAACTCATTGGATATAAAACGGGACGTTATTGAGCCATAAAAGTTCCGTCGCCAATACAGTTGGAGCGGGGGTAAAAAAACGAAGCATAACCCTTTTATTTCTATGACGTAAAAACGAAAATAATTGATATTGCTTCGGAAAAATTAAAACATCACAGTTAATACCGAAAATATTATCAACCACAATTTGTCAAAAAAATGTTAATTAAGCAAACAAAATATGACGAGGGTTAAACGATTTTATGTTTTTGCGTTTAGCTTCTGTTGACGTAATAAATATGTTTAAATATGGTTTTATATCCACTGAATTCTTTCAGTAATTTGTTGTTTTATTTGCGTGTAACTTTAAACAAAGTTATTTACCATGATGTAAACGTTTTAAAGTGCAAATATTAGGGTTTTGTCGGTAGTTTTGTAACTGATGTGGTAAATATTAACAGTTTATAATTAAGGGTAAGCGGTCGGGTGAAAAACAAAACTCGTAATGAAAGTGCTGATACCGCGCCTACGTGACATAAAATATATTTTTAATTATTTTAATGCACAACGGACAATAGAATAGGCATTAATGGAACAAAATAAAGTTGTACGTTTAAAGGTCCTAATGTATTAGGTATTATTTTTTTATCCGCCGCTTTTTGTAAGCGGTTCTTTTATTCTTCCACTAATTTTTAATATACAAAAAGTTTTAAAAGTCGATGTCAAGGCATATTATTATAAAGTGCTCTGTCTTGTTCTTTTATAGTCGGTCTGAGAATTCAAGTTTAGTAGAAATCTAAACTTAAATGCATTTTATATGTTTTCACTATAATATTACGACTGTGCACTACATTCGCGTTTTTTGCCTTTAAAGCATAATTCTTTATGGAAAAACTTTTTACTATAACTGTTCCGCTTTAGCTTTAGGTCAGGATGCTAGAAGACGTCGGTTAAGTTCAGTTTTAAATGTTTGAAAGTTATGGAGCGATTTTTCATGTACCTACGAGTTTTCAATCTACGCACAACATATAATTATTATGGGCATATTATAGTGGGTAGTTGATGAAGCAGCATTTAACACGAAGTGACTAATATCGTTTGAGATATATCTAAGGTAATTGAGAAAAATGTTCCCGAGACAATTACTATTAATTTGAAAGCTCAGTGAATATAATTAATAATATTTACATACTGGTTAGTACATAGGTATTCGCCACAGTACAACAAAGTAAAATAAGAATAGAGAAAAGGACTGACCCTTGGGACACCCCAGAAATACTTTAAAAATCCAAATAAAGTATACACTCTGCAGCCACTATATAAAATTCACAATTACGCTAACTAGCTTGACAAGTAGAAATATTAAGAACCTTGTCAGAGCTATTGTGAGCAACCATATGGCCAAAGCAGTTAACAGGAATATAGTATGTTCTTTTATTTTAGATGCATGGAAAATTATTGTTATGGCAACTACTGGATGTGCATGAGAACTTGTTAACGCAATTCGCGATAGGTAATATCGATTTAACTGTCGAGTATCATTCACAATAGTCAAGTGGTGTAGACGTAAGATCTGAAGAATAAGGTCCTTAATTTTCTTTAGGTAAATTAAAAGATTAACACACGATTGGATTTAAATTACAATGACAAAACAATGAAACAGCATGTGTAATAATCAAAACTGTAAACGTGGCCTATACGTTCACTTTGACAACATAGAATTAGAGCAAACTGTCAATTCTTAATTATTAATAACATAACATAAATTTGAAACACGTTGATATGGCAATAAACCGATATAGTATAAACAATATCCCTTGATGCGTCC
Organism: Cartodere bifasciata; assembly: GCA_963920755.1. NCBI lineage: Eukaryota > Metazoa > Arthropoda > Insecta > Coleoptera > Latridiidae > Cartodere > Cartodere bifasciata. The sequence continues at coordinate 6,286,040 of OY987201.1, read as the reverse complement.
AATCAATTCCATCTGACGGATCGTTAAACTGTGTTCATTTCTACCTAATTACAGTTATGGAGTTACATTTTATTATACCTAATGAAGCTAACGCAAAAGTTACTGTAACAAAACGTGATATAGCAGGATCATTAGGATCAGGATTAACACAAATCTCAGAAGGACAACTAGTAGAACAAGAATGAGTTATATTAGTAATAACCCTTTGGCCAAAAAGTCATGAATGAATCTGTAAAGAGTACAATATTCAAAGGAGAGATTTAGGTGAAGCAATTGTGGATCTAGGTAGAACCATTTCGGATCAATTTCTTAATGCAGATTTGTGCTATTAAGCAAATAAGAGCCTGTTCCTATGTTGTGGGATAAGGTGTGGTTAAGAGAAGTATAGACTAAAGTCTAAAGGAAGCATGAGTATTTAGAAGACTGTGTGTCTGCTGCCTAACTAGCAACTACATAAAGTGAAATGCATAATATTAAATAGGGTTTAATTTTGTTAGAAGTGGTTTCCAAAGTTTAAGACAGAGGGATGGGTAAGGACCAAGTTTCTTCTACAACAATTCACCTACTTCTGGCATACCTTCCAATATTCCTTATCCTTCGTAACCTAATTCGAAACTCAAATACTGCTATACTTTTAGTCGTATGTCAATTTTGTGTGTGTTCATGTAAGGTCCTTGTTAACTTAGTAGAAAAGGTAACAAACAGATTATTTATTAACCTAAATTGTTGAGGAAGTTTGCGTCCAAGTGGCTAGCCGCTCTGTTCCATGAGTTAAATTAAATGTGTTAATTAGTGGATTTCATTAAGAAGCCGGCCGGTTCGTAACAAACTAGAATGTTATTATATACTTCTTGTGCTCCTCTTTCTTAGTATTTATCGCGTAAATTTACGCACGAACTGTGTCACAAAGTTAGGCAGTTCTAAGGTATCCCTAAAAGCCAAAACTAATTTTGAACAAAAAACCTGACTTGACATTTGCCATTTATACCAAATTTAATTATCTTTAAAATGTAACTACATAAATTTGTTGTATGTTTATTTTCGCGAAGTTTTACAACGATTAGTTATCGATGGGTTCAGCAAACGCGTTAATAAAGTTGTATTTAACACTAGACAGGTTTTTGTTTCACAAATGTATTTATTATCTTTCTCAACAATTTGTTTTAGCAAAGTTTCGCTTGGACTAACAAAATTCAACAAAAGGGTTTTTTGGCACAAAAACCCTTTTTTTAGGAGTCCAATTTTTTTCACTTTCCGAAAACATTTATGCTTTGAAACTTTTATCAGATATACTTTGTAATGTTTATAATGGATTAATAAAAAAATAATTCCTTGCAAATCATTATTTTTCAAAATATTTTCTTCTGAACTTTCAGCAAAAAAGCCATTTTTGAGAAGTTCAACGAAAGAAAAATACTGTGTTTTTTATTGCTTAAAAAAAAATTAATTCACTGAATATTAAATTTATTGTGTTGTTTTCAGAGTTCCAGTTTGCAGGCAAAAAATTCGGTGAGTACCTTTTGTAATATCAAAACGCTGGAGATAAAATTAGTCGGAAAATATTATTAGTCTGGCTTAATTTTCCTCAATACATCAAACGGGAAAAATATTCCTATATAGCTAACATTGTATAAATTAAAAAATTCTTTTATGGGATTTTTTAGCGTTTAATTTCCTTTTTGCGGCGTTTAGCCATTTTTAAAGATAATACAGACTTGAATGCAAGGAAAAATGCAGAAGGAACTTCTTTTATTTTACGTTAACATTTATACAAGATAGTATGATGTCCAGTTTCTTAGCAGGATTAAAAGAAAAATTCTTTAAAACATTCTTGAAGACAACTACAAGCTTTTTTCTAGTGAAAGAAAACGTACCTTTCGTTTTAAAATACATTCTTGAAGTGGATATGCTAATTTTCTTAACAGAAAATAAATATAAACCCAATATAAAATTTGTTGCTTTTAAAACATTTAAAAGAAAATATTTTCTTTGCATCAAAGCCTACAAAATGCTGAAACTTCTGGTACCTATTCATCAAAACAAATATTTATTTTCATGATAATATTTCTACATTTTCTGAAATTTTTCCTTTAAAAACAATTATAACATTATGGTATACCTAAGAATATTGATGAGGATAATGGTGTCTCATTTGGCATTAGATTAGCATTAGTCCCTATGCATAATCTATTCATTTGGCTTTAGATTATACGGTTCTAATACCTATTCATGTAGACTACAGCAAGCATTGTGTTATGTAATGTATATCATGTACAATATTGTCTAATTATGAAATTGTTCTCTTCCATTCTAAGCTGTAATGCGAGCGCCAGAATGCATTCTATTCAACACTATCCCAAGCTGTACATCTCCAAGAATGTAAGAATTAAAGTCGACTGACCGAGCCGTTGGGTCACCTGCGAAAACATACATCTTTGCTATCCTCTGGGACCACCCTGGCCGCAAATTCAGAACAGACTGTGACAAAGACAAATTAGAACATGGAAAAATGTAAAAATATGCGACCGAAGTCCATTAAAATGGCTTTTAGTTTCAACCATGCGATGCTAACCCACTTTACGAAGTAGGACAAATATCTAACGTTCTCTTGATGGTCAGCCAACTTTACTTGATGATAGAACCCTTTTTGATCCTATCTGAAAGGACTTCGCCCCTTAAGGTGTGTAAATTGAGAAGGTGGTCAAGTTCACAAGAGGACATCGGATCTGTTTTATGCAAAGTATCTATTACCTCTTGAAACTATTGACGATGACGATAAAACTAAAGCGATCGTGGAAAGTAAATTCACAAAATATGACATACGTTTCTTATATGAAGCGGCTTATCGCAAGTCCAGTAAACAACTTGAAAAGACTCCTTTAGAGCTAGTTTAGCCGCACTATCAATTCCCAATTGTCTCGTTTCGTTTCGTCTAGTTGGGGGATTTTGTTTGTTGATTTTAGCACGTATCAAATATATTACGTGGAAAATGAAGCCTATTATGGTACCCGGAAATAAATATCTCATCCCAACGTAAGCTGCTTCCTGCATAAGCCTCAGTATAAATTAATTTGAAAATTATCACCTTGCCGAGATGGTTCTCAACCAAATTTGTTACCAACTAAGGCTGATAACGTTGTAATGATCATTTGTGAATGCGGTAGAGGTGGCAAATAAGTAATATTTGGGTTAGTACAGCCAAATGTTTGCACACAGCAGCGTACAATTTTAATTCAGCCTTCCAAATTATGTTTTGGTGGGCCTTTATTAGATTTTTATTGCATTTAAAGTTCTCATGTGCGGCGACGTGCATTCTGGCTACTTTCTGGAATAGTTAATAAGAACACATTCAGTATCTTTATAGCGTCCAACTCTTTGGGGATGTTTTTATATCATGAAAACGAATAAAACTCCTTGGCTATAGATCGGATTAGCACAAAAAAAACATTTTTTTCTGGAGACCTTTTCAATGCCACTGTTCTTTTAACTAAACACGAAGCAGAACAATGGCGACAGCACAAAAATTTCCGTTGGAAACAAGAAAAGCATAGTTAATTCAATGATAGACGGAAATTCGTTAGTGCTCTCGAGCATTGATTTGGCATTATTCAAACTGAACGAATCTGATGGAAAAGGTATGGAACTTGGGAAGTGAATAAGTAAGGAAAGGCCACAATGGCTCTCTTAAAGAAGAAGGCTCCAGGTAATAGATTTTCCACGCAGCTAGTAAGTAATCTATATCTATCTAAAAGGCGTGCTCTTGTGTCAAGCGAGAAAGTTGGTGGCATCAGAAGGCCAAATGTTATTATTAACCTCAAACCCCTGTGTTAAAGGGTGAATAATTATTTCCTATCAATTTTGTTATTCAATTTAGTCTGGACCCTTTTCCTTTTTACATTATTTACGTCCGCTCCTGACACTTTCCATTCAATAGAGAAAGAGTTTTGCTGCAAGGCATTTTTTTGTCTATTTTGTGCTCTTTTTTAACACCTTAAACACATTTTATAAATGAGACACTGATAATTTGCATAGTTGAGGAAAAATTATCTATTATAAGCCATAAAGATTATTTATAATGTTGTACCTGCTATCCAATTAGTGTACTAGAACAATATGAACATCTCCGCTTACCTATTTACAATTTAGTTTTCCTTTTATTTATATCTCTTTGGCAAAGGTATACTTCCTTCTTGCTGTGATACAACTTCCTTACAGAACACATAAATACTTCAGCTTACAAAAGCGCTTTTAGCGTTTATTAAACAAAATTTAATTAACATTTAGCTAGGTTCATATCTATGTTATAACACGGTTTGAGTTCTCAAAGAAATACCTCGTGAATACGTTTCGACTGAGTCTTTGAAATCGTTCCTGCAATAATAAATATCATTTTCTTAAAGAAGTTAATATTTTTTCTCCGGTTATGTAATTTTGTTCCGGAAAACGGCTACTAAACTTTAGGTTGTATGCTTGCTCCCATTTGCAGGCAAGCCCATATTTTAATCTCAAACTTTTCTGACTAATGTAATTTTCCTTAGTAGTTTAGCACCATGCAAAGCAAGTCGGTATTTTCAAAATTACTCCTTTTACGAACCTTATTGCATACTTTTTATTGAGCATGTAAATCAAAGTTAAACTACCGCTAATTTTTCTTTGTTTCATGCTAATCAAAATGTAATTTCATATTAAGCGACTTTCTTCCTAGGGTAGCTCAGAATTAACATAAGGTCATAAAATAATACACATTTACTAAATCGTCTTAAATTTGCAATGCAAAACAAGGTTTCCGGTAGATATCGGCAGGAACCTTTGTAAATTAGAAATTCTTTCCTGATGTTGGTATTTCAACAGGTGTCATACACGTCAAAACGAACTTTATCGCCTTTCCATCCATTGTATTTCAATTTATTATTGATACTTTTATGAAACATATGGGTTAGAAAATATCTATGCAACAATGGGTTTCTACCTATTCCCCAGATTGAAATTTTTCTACAAAACAATTTGTAAAGTTTCAAAATGCTCGGGAAAATGTCCTAAGTTATATTGACACATTGTATTTCAAATAATTTATTTTGTTGGGAAAATAAAATGTTCAATCGAGTGTTCAATTCACGGATCACTTTATTTTAAAATTTCTGGAATAAGACAAAAGAAGCTATAAAACAAATTTTAATTCAGGATTTAGGAATTTGCATTGAACTAACGTTTCAAAGATAGAAACGATTTATCAGATAAAATTACAAATTATTTTATACATTGAATATGTAAACTCAATTAAGAATTACGAGACATAGACTTGCTTAAATTTAAAATAAAATTATATTAAAAACAAATAATATGCCTCGTGTATGGAGCAGCCCATATTGTTTGTGACATTTTCTGTAGAGCGATAGAATACATTTTTTAAATTAAAATTGAAAACACGTAGCCCTGCAGTGCGACCAAGTACACACGGATTTATTGATTAAACGAAATGTAAGAATTACTACGACTTCAATATTTTGCAGCTTTGATGTCACACATCTTTATCGAATTAAGATTTTCATGATGTACTATTTTTAATTATATAAAATATTGAATTTAGTTCAATTTACTTGTGTAGAAGGTGTAATTTCATACTTGTTGTTTTAACATTTTCGAGTGTATAATCCAAATTACGGTGTTAAATCTTTTCGGGGAGGGTCGTAGGTTTTTCCATTTATGTACTATCATTTTTGGTAATGGTTTCCACAACGTGAAAAATATATTTTTACGTGCTTTTATGATGTAATTTGTTACACGGTTTCCCAAGTTCTAAGAAGTATACAAAAACTAATGGGTTTCATTTTTCTTGCAGTCATAATGTGGAGTAGTGAACTTTAACCCAATAGGACTGGTTTGAAACTTAATTGACATCAATACCTTACGAAAGCACATGGGTTATGTTTATTATACTTTTTCCAGACAAATTACAAAATTAAAAGGGCTTATATGTTGAATATATTGACTACCCTATATAGTAGCAAAAATGAGGTATATTTAAAATAGTGAATGATCTAGAAATGAAGGATGGATGATCCTGAAGCCCTTAGTGTGCCGGTTGTATGTACGCGAGCTATGTTACCGATATCTAACTCACCACCAGTCTCTCGCTGGCTTGCCGGAGGAAAACACGCGTTTTCCTCATTGGGAAAGCGGGCTTGAGATCTCGTAGTCCACGCGGCAACTAAACTGTGTTGTTTGTTTTGTTTTACTCTCACTTACAAACTTTGTACATGTGTTTCTTCATGTAGTTTTTCGAACAAAACTTTAAGGTAGGTCAACGTTTTTTATCGACACTTAAGATTTTCTATAAGCGACAAAGATTGGCTATAATATTTTTAATGTACATCTTAAATTACCTATATATTGTGAAGATTTACTACATTTATACAATAAAAGAACACATAAATTATGATTTTTTTATGAGCTGCAAGACACGCAGAATTTATTAACAAAAAGCAATTTTATGTATTAAATTTTAAATGTCAGTACATGTTTACATTGTCTGAAATGTTAATCAGCATTATTAATTTTTAACATTTACTAATATTGTGAAAGTTTATTTAAAATTTTCTGAGCATAAGTAAGGAAACTGGAAACAGTTTAAAAAGAAGAAGACTCTCAAGGTAACATAACACGAGAAATAACGCATTTTACCAAAATATTTATAGACAAATACCCAGTTGAAGATTTCTGGAAATAGAAACGTTATCCAACACAAAAATTTCACCATTTCATTGTATTTGTTTTTCCGCCGTTTGTCTTGTGGAAAGGAATAAATCAGAAAAGCAAATTACGTATCAGGACTTTCTGTCTATAAAAATTATCATATCATCGCGATTCGGGTTGGCTTTCTGTTGTAGAAAAATCGTTGCTTCGCATATGGAGTTGGTGGAAAACTTGCATTTGTTTGCTATTCGTTAGCATTTTATCTACATGTGTATACGTACCCAATTTTCAACGACATGTTTGCCAACCTGATACAAGGACTTGTAGGTAATTGCCTCTATACAACGCTCCAGTAGAATAAATTACATACAAAAAACCATACCGCGCGAACTTATACAAGTTCTAGAAGTTTCTTGGTAGTTATTTAAATTTGTAAAAAAATGGATGCACAAGAATGCACAGAATCAGAACCCTTTTTGAACAAAATACCTGCAATTACATATGCAGTTTTAGTAGTGACCTATATTGAATGAAAAATATCCGCGTTTCATGAATATTGACGATGATTGTCTGTCGAAAGAATGGACTGCTTGCGGTCAATAAAACTGTTTGAGTTATAATTTAAAATAAAGCTGTTTATTTTGCTCCCTTAAGTGCTTAATAATAACACTTGTGTAAACATTTCATTTATTTTTTTTATTCCGATGTCCGGATAATAGGACAGACTAATAACTCTTCAAACAAAAAGCCACAGTCCGCAGTCGAGGTTTATTCGATGAAAAAAAAGTGATCTGTTTGTATTTGATCGGCAGAAAATACTTAGTTATCGGTAACAAAGAAAATTGCGGCATTGTGAAAGACTGGACACACTAATTAGAAGTAGATTGAGTTACTTTGTCCATCTGTTATTTAATTATAAATGTTCACAAGGGTTGCAAGCTTTTAACCAACTTATGAAAACCTCTTAACATTATTACCCTGCTTTGGGTATTATTTTATGGTAACTATACCTTAATACACAAAACTGCCGTAATATAAAGTGCAGTAGGTATTCGACGAATATCCTTATTTACGATGTAACCTTTGTTTTTGTGTGTGCCATATTTAATCACATAGGAGAAGCCTGCTATCTAATATTAAACCTACTTAAACGGCAACGTACCCTATGTTTTATTAATTATAATATGTGCATTTAATTAAATTTAATCGTGTTACTAAGTACTATCCTTCAACCTGAGTTTCAAGCACTAATAACTAAATACGAACATTTTGCAACGAATTATATTTACCATCTTCTTGAAAATATCAATACCATTTAGAATTATCTTTATTCAAATTTTGTGTATGTACCATAAACAAATTTAAACAGTCAGTTTAAAAATAATTACGTAAAATGAGTGAATGAGAGTAAATTGCAAATATAACAATAGATGTGTTACGAATGAGTGACCAAAAATGATTGCCTTTTAGTTTTAAATAAAGTATTATTTACTGTAAGGTAAATGGACCGTTTTTAAATAGCTCCAATTTTATGGTTACAAAAATAGATACATTGTTTTTTTTTTGCATTTCACTAAAAGGCTCGGAAATTGCAATTAGATAAATGCTTAAAGGGACAAAAATGGGCACTGAGCGGAAGTTACTCTTGCAGGATTGTGTTTTTTTAAATGTTAAAACACAATCATTATTAAAAAAAAAGCATTTTAAATAAACAAAGGATAAAAAAATCATGTTTTCCAAACAAGTTTATGGATGCAAAATTTGATAATGGTAAGATAAAATTAAGTCCATCATTTTGGTTTTAAAACGTAAAATAAAAAATATGCATACATAGGTACACCAATAGAGAAATGTTTGCTTTGGCAATATTTGCGTTGTGAAAACAAATCTTTTTATTTTTATATTATCCTCTACATTTCTCAAATTTACACATAGATTTGTTCTGTCCCCATTTTGATAATAGACGGTTTTATGCATGGTTTTTTTTTACCATAATCGAGCGGTAAGAATAATTTGCACTTACTGCTTAATTTATCGACACCCTCTTTTCAGCGCTTTATGCATATTACGTCCGCCTATAAAACAGTTCTATGAAAATTTACGGGTAAAGAGCCTAATTGAGTAATTGCTGGGGTTCTAAACGAACATATAGTGTCGATGTTTTGACATGTAATATCATACTTTCTATATTGTGATTTTATTATTTTGTCGGCTTTTATTTTTATGACTTCAAATAGTGTCAAAATAACGGGCAGCCGTTTTAATTACACTAGAATAATTATTGCAATCAATAATCATACCGCTTGCGCTCGGTCAAACGACATGCATATTTAATAAACAATTTTTATTTTTAATAACCTTATACAGTATAGAATCCGTATGCAATATGACAAAAATTCCATTCGAGATAAAATTTAAATTTTATATTTTTTGAAAACAGTATAACTTTTTTAATGAAAATTATACGTCGTATTAAAAGGCTATGAGTTTTTATTAAGTATGTAAAAGCTGGCATAAAAATTTATTGAAAAATTCAAATATTGAAGAAAGCTGTTAATAAAATGCCTGACATATCACATATTATATTAAACAGTTATTATTCAGGGGTTATATTATATATAATGCCATTTTAAACAACATGCAGCTACACCTTTAAAACTTAATTTTAACTTTTCAAAACTGAAAGAGACGAATAAAAATTGATTTTTAGTTCAAAACTTTTTATTATTTCATTACCGTATCGACATTCCGGTGTTTTAAAACTTATTCTTTTAATAGCTTAAGTTAAATGTTTCGTAATTTAGCAAGATGAATTGCTGTTTAACTTTATTAAAACTGCAAGTACAAATACACGATAAAAATTTAAACGTAAGTCGTGAAAACTTAATGTTAATGATGACAGACAGGCAAAAAAAAAAATAGCAATTTGTGAACAAGAATGCATGAGCATGAATATCACCTTTTGCAGACATTCTTGGAATAAAAATATACATTCCCTTGTATGACTACAATATTTGCATTTTGGTTCAATGAAGGTACAAGGCCGGCGTGATCATTTAAAGTGCTTAAGTTATAATTTATTGTCGAATGACCACAAAAATGAGCGACAGGTCGCGCGTTTTTTTAATTATCTTTTGTCCGTTTATTCCAAACTTGCAACTTCTTACAACAAAACATACCCAAGTTGCAAAATAAATTTCACCAAAGCGACCTACCTAATTTTAAATGCTCTTGTAATTGCCTCGAAAGTTTTCGTAAACATGAAAACATTGTAAGCCACCCAAGTAAAAAAGACGAAGACAAATGAAAGGCGATATGAAAAGAAAGTATGGCTATATGTCTTTATTTTTAAAGCAAGGGGAAGTCAACTTTGTATAACTTCAGGTTAATATCCTTGGAGTGTCATGTACCGAACTTTTCACACGTTTCTGGATTATATGTATAACATAACAGGGAAGGCTCATGAAGAGTCCGGAGCTTACTCTTATATTTATTCGAGAGGTAATTACCTACAAAATGTTTTCAAGTAATAACCACGCTTTCAGTACAAACAAAAACCAAAACCTCTTTTCAGGAAATGTGTCCGCATTTTCATTTAATGGCATACATGTTTTAATAAAGGACTGCATCGGGGACTAAATATAGTCGGCAACATCCTGTATTAAGAATTTAAACAGCAGGCGTCGTCGTCGTAGGTATCACCACGCGGTTACTTAATTGTGAGGTCTCCCACCGGAGACCTGCTCATAGACAACGAAACGGGGTTTTTCTCCTACATACTGCTTCGTCCTCCCTTTTATGTCCACGATGTAACTAATATGCACAAAGGGGATATTTAGAGAAACCCATCGAGTATACCCACATTCATGAATATTGCCTTAAAATAAATTGAGCTTAAAGTAAAGAGTTCTAGGTATAAGGTCTCCCTGGGACGAGATAAAAGTTTGAAAATAATTTACTTTGTAAAGCTCCCAACGAAATCAAGATGCCTGATTTAAATATTAACAACAAGAAAAACCCTAAATTTTAACCAACTTTCCAAACGATATGTCAGTAACGACTATTACTTTTTGCGTCGAAACAAGGTGAAGCCCCTGTGGAACTCCAATGTAAGATAATGAATTTGCAGTGATTTGTAAAAATGTAAGATATTATGAAAGAAGAGGAGTGGCTGATATTGATAAACGCTCGCTAAATGCGTTTGCTACCTGAGAATAGGGGAATATAAAAAGCTATTATGTAGGTATTCGCAAAATTTAAATAAGTTTCAGATAGGTAGAAAGCAGAATAAGGGATAGATAGTGAGTAGAAAGCAGTCTTCCAATAAAACATTTAAAATTTGTGCATCTACCAGTAAGCTATCTGTACGTATAGGAATTATTAAGGCAGATTTTGTGTGCACTTAAACATGAAAGAAAGTCGTAGAAGCAACGGTGAGAGAATGCATTGTCGATTCGCGTCATATTCCAGCCGCAGCAGCAGCAGGATCGGGGTGATCGGTAGGACGCAGGGGTTTCATTTCAGAAAGGACAACCGAGAAATGGGGTTGACAGCTCGTTCCCAGCTGCTACTGAAGTCTTCAAGTTCTTATTTCATATTCACTACATGTCTTAGTCTCCTCGACTCACGTTTTGTCCGCGCGACCTGCCCGCTTACTTAAATATGTTGCTTGCTTACTGACTTCGTTTGCCAAAATAATCAAATCAACTAAATACAATTCGCAATAACTCAGCACAAGAGAGCTTAAATGAAACCATAACATAAATTTTCCCTATACCTTTCCAGGATCTATCGCTCAATAGAGTTGCGAGAGGTATTGACCAAAAATGAATGTGGGGTCTGGAACGATTAGTAATATCATGATATCTCAACGGCTGATCCTTATAGTTGCCTCCGCAGTCACGTCGGAGTTGCTTGTTATTTAGATGGAATTGGTTATTTTGTTGAAATTAATGGAAGATTGGGTGGATGAGGCGATATTTAGATCCAGAGAAAAGATATGAGCATCCGTCCATCCGTTGCTTGGCACGACAGCAGCATCAAGGCATTCTGTTTGGTCAGTTTAAGCTTGGTCGGATTAGAGAGATTGTGACAAAGTGGGTACCTATCCCTCCTTACAGAATCATCCAGCAATATGAGCTCTGGAATCATTCCGTCCGCTCGTAAGCCAACTTAAATCTAGATTGGAACAAGCCACGTTTAACAAAATTTAATTAAACAACTCTAACATTCTGAACAAAATTTCAATTAAAAATAAAAAACAATTCGCTTATGTGACCCTATTTTTATATACATCACAGACATTTCGAAATATTTTTTATAGGTACTGAACCGTTGTTTCCATTTAGAGGCGACATGTCTATCCACATGGTGAAGACTGCTTTTCACACCACTGTGTCGCGTAAATTAAAAGCACTTTTCAATAATTAACACTGACTTGCCTTTGGCGTACAATAGTTGGTTTTGCAACACACATTTACGGACTTATTGATTCTCTTGAAATTAAATTATAACACGTTTTAAAACTTTTCATTCCAGTTAAAAAAACATTCACAGTGCCAAATTACAATAATTAAATGCAAACAACACATGCGCAATGCGTTTAAATCAAATCTAGCGCACGCGTACAAGCTAATTGAAATATAACGTCAACTCTGACAAAGACTTCATTATTCAAACCCTATAGAGCAATGAAACTTAAATAGAGATAATATCACATAACATCACCAAGAGCTAGCATCTAAATTTCGGTTAAGCATGGAGAATGAAATCATTGAAACGTCGGTAAATCACGCTCGCGAAAGTTATTGCGACTTCCAACTTGACTCCTGACTGTTCAAGGTGGATGATACCCCAATGTGAGCATCATATACATAGACAGACGTATAAGGACATGTGTAGAATAATGTAAGAGCTTCTAGGATGGGAAATTTTCAGCAGTTAATACAAGTTGTAAGTAGGAATCGATAAGTGCAACGACTGAGAATATGAGTTTAAGGTTAAATGAACCAGAGATAAAGATAATTGTGTTTGAAAGATAAGGCTCTTGAACACAGTGATATTAACATTAATGGGGATCAATCCTGCCTTTAATATTGTTGAAGTTTCATCCCTCTCTACCATTATCATCAACTAAGGTGGTCAAAGCAATTGTTAAAAAACTTTTTGCTGCTAATTTCAGGTTCAACTGCCAACTAATACCGTTTTGAAATACACATGTCCAAAACACTACTCACAGTCAATTAAAGTTTTCTAGCGCTTTGCAAATTTCCAGTCAATTTAATGTTTAATTAAAAAGTCCTACAAAATATACATAGCCTTATGATGGTAGGAGAGAATAGACACTTAGTGAAAGCGTTACTTTGTACTAACTATAAACAAAAACTCTTGACTTTATGTGCAAATTTCGCGCTTTATTGAAGAATTTCTATTGTGTTGGGCTGCGAAAGCACCCTTGTGCTTTGTTCATCTCTAGAGACGTCTGCATACCTGACTTCATATGAAACTTGAACAGAATATAAATGATTCAATGGTAATTAACATACATAATAGACATTGATCTGGAAGCAAGTATATTTCGAGAGTTTCTTTAAATTGGTTGGTTAAAGTTGGATGCTTTTTCGATCTCTCCCCAGCTGCCTGATAGTGGGTATTCAGGCATCAAGCGTTTGCTGCCAGGCACGTTGAATCTCCAAGCACTTTTTGGTAGTTTGTAACTTTGTAAATTATGGTGTGACCTACCATCAAATTACCCAATTGATTTCTTCGACTCGTTAAAGTGCAATCTTTTGATGTTCGTCCGATATGGAAGGGAATACCAATAGGAATCTATAACTGCCACTTTTAAATCAATTCCTCTGCGATACTATTCACTTGGTGCAAAATATATACTAATGCTTTTTTTTGTGTTGGCCTGTTAGCAATGCGTTCCGTTTGTTGTTGTTGGTATTATTCTAATACCAAAGTAAGCTTACAGTGTTATTAGGTTAGCTATTTGTTTGCATAATTCTACAATTAGCTAAACGCCAAAACGTCACAAACATATAAACTAAATATTAATGATGAGAAGCAGGTAACATTGATATGCTTCTAGTTATATAAGTTTCAGAGAATTTGTGCATTGCAGAGTTATGGTCAAAAAGCATTAGGCAAATGTTTTAATTGCATTACAAAAAGTAGCATAAATTACGGTAATTTTTATTAAAAAAAATTAATTTAAAAGTGCAAACTTCCCCCTGGCTTTTCTGTTTTATTTGCTTTGAAATAACATCGGACTTATGTTACGAAACGTTGTTGTAAAAATGATTTACAGCTCGTGTTTCACTTATATACAATTGTAATAAAAGTTAGCAGCTATTTTGTGTTGTCTTTAGGTATCAATTTACCAGTTAGTTTTAAAACTCGAATTCATTCTCACGTTTTGCTATTGGTTTACAAAAGCAACATGCAAAGACAAACAAATAAGATTTCTATTCGTCAATAAAACGCTTTTATTTGTTGTTCATTCTTTATCTATAATGGTTTTTATAACACAACAATACTTATAATGTCAGGTTTAGCGGTTTTATAGTAAGACATTCGGTTTTATTGTGTGACCCTCTGCTTCGTTTTTGTGCGATAACCATTACCATTGTAGAATAGAAGGTTGCAATAATTTTCCTGACAGCAAAGAGCGGGACAGATTTCCTCCGAGCTTGGTTTGAGGAAGACATGCGAATGATTTCATTTACTCGGCATCAGGAAAACTTTCTTTACTCTTTGTTTTGTGTTTATTATACAACTTATTGCTTCCACCTCATTTGTATTCACCAAAATGACTCGCTCCATAATCAAGTTAACTTCCACAGTTCGTAAAGATGTTAACAATCACAGAATTTAAATTTTCCAAATTAGCAAACGTGCAGAACTGCTGCAATATTTGTAGATATTTTAGCGGTGAAGTTTCTTAAGGGCGATTTATACCACGTAACTTTTACTTTACTTCGGCGTAACTTCACTTCCACTTAACTTTACAAATTTGCCTAATTTACAGATTGCAAAGTTACGTGAAATTGGGATCAGTAAAGCGCATGCGTCTGAACTCGCGACTTCTGACAATTTATACCTGGGCTGTAATAACGGAATATCGCTTTGTAAAACCTACATAAGAAGACCTAACAGGTATCGTATACGAAGCGATATTCCGGTATCACTACCCTTGACAATAAGGGCGAATATCTCATTTTTGCAAATTTTGCGCATGATAGCCAAGCTCGGGTCTCGAGTTAGTACGACTTTATACGACTTTAAGCTAAATGAATCAGAAAAGTAGCACTAAAGTGAACTATAAATTTGTCAATACATTCCCATGTATTTTATTTAATTTTCGATTAAGTTACGCCGAAGTAAAGCGGAAGTAAAGTGAAAGTTACGTGGTATAAATCGGCCTTTATATTGCCAGCCAAGCTCGACGAAGCATCCTGCTCGTTATTGACTTTTTCTTACGTATTACGTAATAATACATCGTAATGAGAAAAGCCACCCTTTGGGGTTTATTTGTTGCCGCCTGGTTATAATCTCCTTTTTTGTTCCACAATTTTATCAAAGCCCTTTGTCAAGTGAGTATTTTTAGCAAAAATATAAATGGGGGATTAAAAGCATAATTAAATATAAACAATTGTTAAATAACAATATTCAAAATCTATTTTCATAGAACAAATTTGCCATTAATATAAATAATTTGCTCATTTATTGATTTCATTAGCAAATGTTACTAGTGGCTCATTAGTAATTAGTTATAAAAAGTTTATTTAATTATTTTACGATCAAGTAATTATGAATTACCTAACGCGCACTATTTATTAACTAATTAATAATAAAAGCTCGAATAAAAGCTCATTAGGTAGAATATTGGTTATTTATCATTTTATAACCCTTTAAAATAAATATTTTTTTTTTTAAAATACGTTTATTAATTATAATGGACACTTTTGGTGGCTTTGAATTCAAAAAAACTGCTTTAATAAGTACGGTTGGGAACAGGCGAAAGGGGAGAAATTATAATAAGTTACTTGCCCGGGCAACATCTTAGGTTGACAGATAATCCCAGTATTTCAGTGAAACGCGAAGGCATTTCTCTTCTAATATAGTTTACAGCTGACCACAAAGCTGGGCTGAACAATCTTCCAGATTCTCGGAATGTTTCACATTTTCCTTTAATTAAGTGACTAATCATTGCTGGATTAACTCCGAGATCTGGCGCATTTACGTTCTTTGTAACGGAGGAGTTCAATAAGTAAATTAAGTAGTATACGCAATTTCGCTTTTTTTATTTCATTCCATTCTGCTAACTTTACTTTTATTCGCTAAAAGCTTTTAGAACCAACTCCTTAACGTCTTGGGGAATTGATTACCCTTTTTGCATCTAATTGGTTTGTTTCTACAAATTTTGACATCATAAATGCAGTGGTTCAGTTGATTTGCCGAATGCATGTAAAGGTTATTTAAATGTAAAAATGCAACAAGTGGGAAAATTGAAAAATTATTTCAATGTGATAAGTGTTTGTCAATTCAATTCAATCTAAAAATTCACTAAACAGTTTTATATTCCTTTATCACCACAGTTTGTCGCAATTTTTCTTTTTAAAATGCGAATTTCATGTGACGTTCAACATTCAAATAAAACCGATAAAACTTGGTTCAAACGAATATGGTTTTGACGAAAAACCTTGCTCCAGTAATTATTTCTTGTGGAATACCTGATAAAATGAAGGCTGAAGTTGTTCTTTTGGTTATATTTATGTAAAGTAAAATGCTTGTCCTTTATGACTGAAATTTAAAGTCAGTTTCGAAATTGCAAACTTTCATCTTCTTGCCAATTAAAATTGGCTTTGGGTCATTTGGATCCTTGTGTTTAATCAACTGTCGCACGTCTCCAAAGAACCGGATTAGGTATATGTTATGCATATGAAATTTAAAATACTGCAGAAATTTGCATGGATATTCTCTCGTGACATTTAGTTAAATAAGGTTAAAGAGAAGAAGATTAAGTTGTTTTATATTAAACCAGCTCATTTGAATTACTGTATATTGCCTACGTTTAGATAAGCCAAAAGGCTTTTGTTGGAAAAATAGTTGTCTTTATTACGCCTGAATTATCTCTACAAAAAAAGTGGATTAAACCATGGATTAAAGACAGACTGAAGGAAAGGACGTTAAATAAATTATACCTAAAGATTATATTTAGATATACCTAACGTATTGTTCTTTAATTAAGAAATCCTGACTGAACTAAAATAAATTTGATCCTGCCTCGAAATAAGTGGCAAAGCTTGTTTTCACCTTTATTCGTTTATACAGTATAAAAAGCTACTGCTCATAAGCTTTAAAAAAAAATGTAGCTCTTCACTTTGTTTCGGTAAAACAACATACATATTGATTTTATAGACGCATTTCATAAAGTATTCTGTAATAATTAAAATATGCATGTAGATCCAAAAAACTTTCTAAAAAAGTGATATTAAAGAATTGAACCGTGCGACGCTCGCGTCGCGATGCCGACGGATGCATCGTACCATCATGTTGCATAATGAGCCCCGGAAGCCGATGCACTATTGGATTTTTTGGCCGTTCAGGCTGCCAGAATGAATTTGGAAAACAAATTTCGGAACAAATTAAAAATTGCAGACGGTGGCAAGGCAATACTTTCAATACGATCAACGTTTTAATAAAAAGTTCTTCCTATTAAATTACTGTTTTAATCAGTTATTAAAGCTTCAAATGGTTTTATTAAAAATTTAAATCACTTTTTAGTTTAGAAAAGTTTTGTTAATTATTTTTATCTAGAGAAACAGTTTTTAATAAAAATTAACAACAAATTTGAAAAACGTAAAGTTGACAGGATTAATTAAATTTGTATCGATTCATTTAAATTCATTAGTGTAAGAACTTCTTGATTACTTTTCAACTTTTAACATATTGATTATGAAGACCTTCGTTGTTTTGATACTTTGCCTATAACGTTAGTTTGATAAAACTTTTGATTTTACGAACTGATAAGAACCATAAACATAATTAACTTTTGCCGGAATGCTAAATTATTCACATTCAAAACTATGTATTCAAAAACGATAATTCCTTGTTTGATCCTGCAAAGTGAATGACCTGCAAATGTTACAGTTTCATTTTTCCCTCAAACTGTACCGAATTGTTACATTTCCCGGAAATTAAAACCAAATTGACTTATTTTCTTTGAACTCTCAAAATCTGGCATAAGCGAGAGTTACAATTTAGTTTTTTGAACTTTTAAGCATACTCATCGGACATTCGCTTTGCATTTGGCGTGGAAGAATTAATTGGCAATAATCAACTATTCCGTTTTTAAACTTTATAGCAGTTACATGTATGTAGTTTGCATTTTTTAAATAAATCATTGCTATATAGTTCAAATAAGTATAACTATTCTGAAAAAAGTAACAGTACAAATGGAAATTACTGGAAATCTAATCGCTCCTTTATTGAGTTTACTTAGGTGGATTTAGATTGCTTTAGCAATAACCAACTGAATGAGATTTGGGGCCGAATAGGTAATTATTATAATTATTGCACAGTGAGTTAATTGGTTTTAAATTTGGAGACAAATGGTCTATTGTTAGTAAATAGGAAGGAAGAGTTGGAATCATTGAGTTTATGCCCAGTAAAAGTGAAGTTATGAGGGGATATTAAGCGAATTAATTGAGCAGTAATGTTACAGAGAATGCGATTATTTTCTAATAAATTCGACTGGATTAGTGCGAATGTGGTAAAGAATGGCACCGTCTTGGGCAGACGTGAAAGCAACTGCCGTGACAGAAGCTGCCAGTAATGACTTCTAAGAAGTGAGGATAAAGTAAATACCAGGATGACTATGTATCTTAGAGCGTTATCTTGCCATGATCAATGAAGGGGGCTCTACCGTTTCATGCGTGTGTCTCTTAAACCCTATTTATCAACTTTATGTAATGTACCATTGAAACTTCCCTAACAAACTTGCCTGACGACTTGTTAAATGAGCCTAGTAAAACTTGGCGTAGCATTGCGCATGAGCAGCAGTCCATCAGTTCATTGTACGCATCGTATTTCCCTCCAACGCGCATCACATGACAGCCTCAGCGCTTTGCCAAAGTTGCAGTAATGAATTCTTACGCAGATGCCTTACTTGAATGAATTTATGGATTTCCAGATAATCTGAAATCACGACTGAACTACAAACTAACAAGGAAACTATAGCGAAGCATTGAAAGTGTTTCAGGTATTCGCCTGGCGTATGGTTAAAGTTTTAACATTATGCCCCCATTGCATGAATGTATATCTCCAATTTTTATCGTATGAATCCAACTGCTGCTTTTTGCTTTGTGGAATCTACGTGGACTGGTTAGAAATTCTTCTGAAAATTATTTATTTCTTTCTGCAGTATGTGTGGATTATTATTTTTCGCATTATACCGCAACAAGTGTTTTATTGCTTCTTGAAGGAAAATTACAGCTATTTTTATTTCACATAAAATAAGTATTACTCAAAAACATTATTTGATAGCATTAGACTGTGCACTATGACATGGATCTTCTGTATTGCAATACTATGTTTCCGATATTTGCTTCAGTACATCTTTGTCGCTGATGTAAACGGTTTTACCTTTATATTTTGTTGCTGAATACTTCCGCTATTAATGTTTATTTTCCTTTAAAATCAATAGCTAAGATGCTCGTAGGTACGGCTCTATGTTATATCATATTTGCTAAAGTGTTTCCAGGAATAAAAATCTTACATAATATGACATTTAAATAAAAAACACTTCTGTTGGAAGAACTTGTTAGTTGTAAGTATGTATATTTTTAAATTTTATTTCCTTATGCAGAAGTAATATTCATTGTAGTAAAGTACTACAGCAGACCGATAGAAAGAAACTTAAATTGGCACTTAAAAAACGTAACATTTAATAATAAAAACTGGACTTGGCTTTGCCAATTTAAAAAAAAAATTTTGCTAAGCTTTTTTATAAATTTTCATAATTTGGTCAATTTTGAAATGCTCTAGCAAAAAAACAAAAGCACTTGGAAAAAAACCGATTGCAAATTTGTTTTGTACGACTTCTAATTAACCTAAAAACACAGCTATTGGCAATTTTATTTTTTCAAAATTTACCGCATTTTTAACTAAGGGGTAAGGGTCCAAATTTTCTCAGTTTTTTAATTGTCACGGCCACAAATGATGTTTGCAAGCAATGAATGCCATCTGTGCGTATGTAAACTGGGTTGCTGAATCCGAATCTGACACTGTAATAGTTCCAACGCTTGCGGTTTCATTGCTACGAGCTGTTAAAGGCAACTCGGAACGCGACACCCCCTTTTTTTTAAAGTGCTCTAACTTGCACAATTATTTTTTTAGAATAAATCAAAATGCAGATTTGTAATCTATGCCCTAAAAGCTATTAACAAAATAAGTTTTCTTCATAACAGATAAAAAAAAAAATTTGAAAGTGCTTTTGTTTTTTTGCTAGAGAATTTCAAAGTTGGCCAAATTATGAAAATTTTTAAAAAAGTCTATAAATTTTTTCTTTTATCTGATATGAATAAAACTTACTTTGTTAATAGCTTTTAGGGCATAGATTACAAATCTGCATTTTGATTTATTCTTAAAAAATAATTGTGCAAGTTAGAGCACTTTGAAAAAAAGGGGGTGTCGCGTTCCGAGTTGCCTTTAACAGCTCGTAGCAATAAAAGTATAAACGGTGGAACTATTACGGTATCAGATTCGGATTCAGCAGCCCATGTTGCATAAGCACAGATGGCATTCATTGGTGACAAACATCATATGTGACCGTGACAATAAAAAAACTGAGAAAATTTGGACCCTTACCCCTTAGTTAAAAATGAGGTAAATTTTGAAAAAATAAAATTGCCAGTAGCTGTGTTTTTAGGTTAATTACAAGCCGTACAAAACAAATCTGCAATCGGTTTTTTTCCAAGTGCTTTTGTTTTTGTGCTAGAGCATTTCAAAGTTGGCCAAATTATGAAAATTTTTAAAAAAGTCTATAAATTCTTTTTTTTTATCTGGTATGAACAAAACTTATTTTGTTAATAGCTTTTAGGGCATAGATTTTAAATCTGCATTTTAATTTATTGTAAAAAAAAAATTGTGCAACTTAGAGCACTTTGAAAAAAAGGGGGTGTCGCGTTCAGAGTTGCCTTTAACAGCTCGTAGCAATAAAACTATAAACGGTGGAACTATTACGTTATCAGATTCGGATTAAGCAGCCCATGTTGCATAAGCACAGATGGCATTCATTGGTGACAAACATCATTTGTGGCCGTGACAATTAAAAAACTGAGAAAATTTGGACCCTTACCCCTTAGTTAAAAATGAGGTAAATTTTGAAAAAATAAAATTGCCAGTAGCTGTGTTTTTAGGTTAATTAGAAGCTGTACAAAACAAATCTGCAATCGGTTTTTTCCCAAGTGCTTTTGTTTTTTTGCTAGAGCATTTCAAAGTTGGCCAAATTATGAAAATTTTTAAAAAAGTCTATAAATTTTTTTTTTATCTGATATGAATAAAACTTTTTTTTTTAATAGCTTTTAGGGCATAGATTTTAAATCTGCATTTTAATTTATTCTAAAAAAAAAATTGTGCAAGTTAGAGCACTTTGAAAAAAAGGGGGTGTCGCGTTCAGAGTTGCCTTTAACAGCTCGTAGCAATAAAACTATAAACGGTGGAACTATTACGGTATCAGATTCGGATTCAGCAGCCCATGTTGCATAAGCACAGATGGCATTCATTGGTGAAAAACATCATTTGTGGCCGTGACAATTAAAAAACTGAGAAAATTTGGACCCTTACCCCTTAGTTAAAAATGAGGTAAATTTTGAAAAAATAAAATTGCAAGTAGCTGTGTTTTTAGGTTAATTAGAAGCCGTACAAAACAAATCTGCAATCGGTTTTTTTCCAAGTGCTTTTGTTTTTTTGCTAGAGCATTTCAAAGTTGGCCAAATTATGAAAATTTTTAAAAAAGTCTATAAAAAATTTTATAGACTTTTTTTTAAAAATTTTCATAATTTGGCCAACTTTGAAAGGCTCTAGCAAAAAAACAAAAGCACTTGGAAAAACTTGCTAAGGTTTTTTGAAAATTTTTGATTGTATCTAATTAATTATAAAAAATATATTGTCATTAATGTGTTAAATTCTTGTGTTTTTCAAATTTGAAAAGAGACACAAGTGATAATGACAATAATATGTGTGGGAATAGATGATTCTATTGTGTTTACCTTAAACGATATTGTACAAATTAGGTAAATAATTAAATAAAAAGAACGTAAAGTTACACAGAAGCATGCATAAATAACGAATGGAGTGCTTCGGTCGGTCCATGTGGCAAATATCTCTGGGTGTTGTGTGTATTGAAATGCAAATTGAAGTGTTGTTAAATTTGCAAGTATATGTTATATTCGTATCCATGAATATATTTTCCTTTTAATTTTGTCGAACTTTGCAAGTTTTGCTCCCTTAGTAGAGTTGAAGTTTCTTGATGCTTCTTTATTTTAAGTTTAGTGATTTAGATTCAGCTAAAGACTAAAGTTAAGCGGTCTATCTTTAACGAGTTCAAGTATTAATCCAAGTACTTCCTTTATCATTATAAAGTGAAACCGACTGTGCCATGGAATGACTGATTCAGACACTCAACTTCCTTGTAGATGTTGAATAAGCATCCACCTAACAAAGTTCCATTCTTTTTAATGCGGACAAATTGAATTACGTTTGCATATTTATTTACAAAAATAAAATTGAAACAATTGGTCTTGTAATAATTTACATTACCCAATAGGAATTCAACACAACGTTCTAAATATTTGCCACAACTAATGCATTTCAAATTAAAAACTACGTCCAAATTACAAAACAAACAAAAAATCATATTCATTGAGCTGAATGGTTTATTAGTAAAAAAATAAATCGTGCTGCGATGAAATAAATTTTCGCCGAATATTTCAATATAAACACAACGAAATTTTTTAGCCATACCATACCATTAAAAAATGCGAATATAATACGTCCAAATCAAAAATAATTATGCCGTAGGAGTAAAAACACAATGAAGGGCAAAGCCTATTTTATACCCCTAACAAAAAGCAGGTCAGAAGAATAGCCAGATAAATTAAAAACATTTTCTTATAAATATTCAACGATGTGAAATCCACTTTTGTATTACGCTTTTGTAAAGAACCACAATAAGAAGTTTATTTTTCGAGTATTAACACAAATAGATTTGTTCCACTGACAGTAAATAAACACCTGTAAGAAGGGGGTGAAATATTTCTATATGGTAGATATAATCCCAACGTAATGATGGATTTAGTGGTTCGAAAAGAATGAAAGCTATTTATTTTTTCATATTTTATTAAATAAGAAGCGAATTCCATACAATAATGGCGGAAAATTGGATTTCTTTTGCAATGTTACCAGTCATGTATCTCGAAGGGGGTGGGGGCGCTCTAGGGCCTAGAATCTATCAATCTTGCTGCTGTCACGGAACATTTATCTCCGTATTTTGTCTAGCCCTTGCTAGACACAACTGGATAACCTACCCTTGCACATACCTTCCATAAAGTAAAGTGGATTCCTTTTTACTGGATCTCTTTGACTCCATATATATTTTCTTTTACAGTTAACTTTTTATAGTTTAATATTATTTGTCCGTCCATATATTTAAATAAATGTACAGCACTCTTTAGAGATGCATTTGTAGCTTATTTGTAAATCTTTAAATTTACACTTGCAACCCTGCTATAGAAAAGACTTACATGGCTTTCAAAGAAGGTCCAATTTTTCTCGCATTCAACAAAATAAGTCTGCATCAGAATAAATCAACAAGTAAAGTTGAAAATCTATTTATTAAGTTTAATATAGTCAAGTTTTCCGCATGCAATGCAAATCGTATTTCAGATTTGCTATTTCAAAATAACATGACAAAAAAAGTATCAGTAGATAATTTTGACAAATAGGCCATATTCTGATAAATCGACGACGTCAAACGCAGAAGTTTTCTCTAGCGTAAAAATGCCTTCTTATAAACGTCTACACTTGTAGTTTTAAAAATAAAATAATGGAGGTAAATGAATTTGAAAAGTTTTAACCGGATTGTGCCATTACGAACATAAAGGCATATAGTAAAAATACCAATGAATTATGTTATTATAAAAGAAGTTTTAAAACTTTGAAGTTTTCCAAGCTTTAATCTGTACTCCTCTTTGTAAAGTTTTAAAAAATTAATTTAAAAGCAATTTGGTGTTAAGAAGCCCTTGTTATCCAGTAGTTTTGTATAAAAGAATAATTTTTCAAGAAATTTGAGGAATAAATTTAAGAGAACAGACTAATTCTTCAGAAATCATATTATACGGAATCAAATTCGTTTAATTTAAAACTTGGTTTAAATTTCCACTTTATCCATCTTTAACTTATCATTTCGTTACTTCTAAAATAAAAACTCTTTAAAATTCGCAAATTTGATTACATTTAGCGCTGAAACTTATATTTATTTTTAATTTGTTTCGCATCAAACTTTTTATTTTATCCGATTTGTTTCCATATTTTCTTGTCGTAGAATAAAATGTAGCAAGGAAAAGGAACTTTATTATGGGTTATCATTTTAATATATAAAAAGAACCTAGTTGTTTATCCCGGATACATAAAGAAAATTCCAGGAATGTTATACGTAACCAAAAGATGAAATGAAGTTCAATGTTTACATTCATGCAATTTTACGATTTAATTGAGTAATAAGTCACGGCGGCATACTCAAACATGAAGACAAAATGAAAAGAAAAGCGGCAGAGCTATCTGAACATTTTAAGTGAATTCGAGTAGCATACGGCAGGCATACTGCCAGCTCAAGCTACTCGTCATTGTCATTCGAGTGACAGCCGTGCGACAATGGAAACTATCAAAATATTATTGTGTTGTGTACTTGCAGGAAATTCAGGGTGTAACTACTCAAATAATATATCAGTTCCAAGAACTTTCCCACACTCTACTGAACATTGTTGCTATCTATCTGCATGTTTACGTCTTATTTTGTTACAAAGTGTTTGTTTGAGTCTGATGCCTAAGTAGATTACTTTGATACAACCAAAACTTCCTCAACTTTTTATTGGTTGTGGAATAAATGCATAAATTTTGAAAAGTGGTTTGAACTTTAATAGATTGCTCTGGGATTCCACAAGGCTCTAACACAATTATTCTACTCATTTATAACTACGTGTAAAGTGTCAACTTTTAATACAAAACATATACAATACAGAAGCAGGTTATACATAGAAACTAAATACAGTAGCAGCGGTGTTTTAACTTTGCAAATAAACCGAAAGTTATATGAAATTTCCCATGTCCATATTGAGTTATAAACACTGTTATATTATTATTTACCACAGAAAACAAATTTACATTTTACAGTTGGCACATTCTGCAATAATTATTTTACGTTAGTCGACTGCAAATGCAATTACTACACGCATTATGTATTGCTTACTGGAAGGTTTTATTGCTCCACTATAATACAGATACTATAAATTTGCAGTCTTTGTTATGAATCGTCCAGGGCGGTAATGCGAACCATAGTTAACAGATTCTTCAATTTTACCGCCACTCTAATACCTTGTAGTTATGTGATTAAAACCATGATCTAATCATTGAGCAACAAAGTAAAACATTTTTTATTATCTGTTTCAGATCGTAATGGACTAACCCTACTAACAAACTAACAACTTGTAATAACGTGCGTTAATAAAACATATCACCGTGAAGCGTAAAAATGACTTTGGTACGTTCCGGTGATAATTAGTTAAGAGCCAACGAATATAAGACTGGTGAACATGTTCGACAACAAGCATTAAACATATATTTCAAAGATGAAAATGGCAGATGGCAAGGTGTGGAAACGTCGCCCAAAAATACGTTCGATCTAACTGTGAGCGCGATGCGGTACCGCCAAGAACCATGCGGCGTAAACGCGATGGAGACGTACGGCGTCTACGGTGGCTCACAGCGACACCAGTCGACGGTCGACGAGAACGGTTTCGCCAACCCCCACCACAAGGTTATCTCTACTAAGAGCGCAGAACCTGTGGTAGATACAACGAGTGATGCGCAGTCGTACGGACTATGTTTCGGCGTGCGCACGCCCAGTGCAACCGAAAGCCCCTGTTGTCGGCCTATTGTTTTGCTTTTATTTCTCGTGTTATTAGTGGTGACTTTTGTCCTAATATCTGGAATTTTACTCTATTACAACTGTACGTATTTAATGTTGCTTTGTAGTGGGTTAATATTTTACTAGGGCTATAAAAACTCTAATTATGGTAAATGTTGCTCGATTTAGATAATAATATGACTTTATTTGTTTTTTATTCAAATAAGTAATTGCTACTTTGGATAAAGTATAATACCGTTTAATAATATGAGTTTGGATTTTGTTTTGTGTCAATATAATAAATGAATAATAATTATCTAATGGATGGGAGTATTTGTGTTTTTAAATTAAAAGACATTCTTTGTTACTGTTTATCATCGCAAATTTGCTTCTGATCACCTACAATATTATTTTTATAAAAATATATAGTGATTGATATATTACAATACATATTTATAGCACAAAGCCGACATGCCCAAAGCATTTACTGAAAATGAACAGCACTGTGTCTAACATACCTCCGGCTAGACTTTGCCTTTGCAGCGGAATGGTTGTTAATAATACCTATTTCTATGCATATTCTTTAGGGCTTCGTTACAAAATCATTTATTATGTTATAGATAGTACAGGTAGATTTACTGCGTTACCCTTTGTATCATAAAGACAATACACATCATACAGCTTTGTAACTGCTCGTTTTTAATATGATTATCAAAATTAATTTCTATTTAGTGTCTATTATTTATGCAGCCGACATATTTCTGTTTTCTGGAAACATATCTCTGGCAAGCAGCTTAAATGTGTAATTTCATAATGATGTAGATAAATATTTCAAGTAGTGAGATTGTTTTAATGCCGCAAAAACTTGTTTTAAACAAAAAACGATTAATGGCTATTAGCAGGGAAGAATCCCTTTCTAAATAGAGTAGTAAGCATGCAGGAGAGCGCTTGATACTGAAGTGGGTATTACAAAATGGCTTGGCATAAGCGTAAGGGGAACGCTACCTATACATTGTATAAATAATGCATCTGAATATTATTATGTGGATGACGATAAAATTTGCAATTATAATAACATGCTGCAGCGATTTAAAATTGAAATAAACGCGTCACATGAAATATATTAATTATAAATCCATAAGTTTTCCTTACCTTCTTGAAGTGTTGTGCCAATGACAAATTAGCTTGCAAACGAGCGACAAGTATAAATCGGCACCAACAAATTACTTTGATATTATCTATCAATTCTGCACGATTTTCCACTCATATATTTGTTTAGCACCAGGTGCTTGTCAGATTTCTAAGTCAAGGGAGGGAAATCTTCCGTGTTGACTGAATGCACAAATTAATCCGAAATACCAAAAAAGCCTTTTTTTAGAAGCTTGAAATTTTTCACTTTCCGAAAACATTTATGCTTTGAAACTTTAAGTAAAAATACTTTGTTGTTTACGTTGACTGAATGCACAAATTAATCCGAAATACCAAAAAAGCCCTTTTTTAGAAGCTTGAAATTTTTCACTTTCCGAAAACATTTATGCTTTGAAACTTTAACTAAAAATACTTTATATTGCTAATAATAGATAAATGAAGAAATAATTCCTTGCAAAATATTATTTCCCAAAATATTTTAAGTTCAAGTTTTACCAAAAAAGCCTCTTTTTATAAGTTCATTTTTTTTCCCTTTCTGAAAACATTGGTGCTTTGAAACTTTAATCAGATATACTTTATAATGTTTATAATGGATTAATAAGAAAATAATTTCACACAAATCATCATTTTCCAAAATATTTTTCTTTCAACTTTTATCAAAAAAGCCCTTTTTTAGCAGTTTTAAATTTTTCACTTTCCGACAACACTTAATGCTTTGAAACTTTTATAAATAATACTTGATAATGTTAATAATGGACTTATAAATAAATAATTTCTTGCAAATCATTCTTTGCCAAAATATTTTTCATTGAACTTTTACCAAAAATGCCTTTTTTAGGAGTTTATTTTTTTTCACTTTCCGAAAACATTCATGCTTTCATACTTTTACTAAAAACATTTAATAGGGTGCAAAATAAATTTATATCCAAAATAAGTTCATTCAAATCATTATTTCTCAAAATATTTTCTTTTGAACTTGAACCAAAAAAGCCTTTTTTTAAGAGTTCACTTTTTTACACTTTCCGAAAACATTCATGCTTTCAAACTTTTATTAAAAACACTTAATAAGGTGCATAATGAATTTATAACCAAAATAATTTCTTGCAAATCAATATTTGTCAAAATATTTTCCTTTGAATTTTTACAAAAAAAGCCTTGTTTAGGAGTTCAATTTTCTTTCAATTTAGGAAATATTTATGCTTTGAAACTTTTATTAAAAATACTTTATAATGTTAATAATGGATTAATAAAAAAATAATTTTTTGAAAACCATTATTTCCCTAGGTATTTTCCTTTGAACTTTTACCAAAAAAGCCCTTTTTTAGAAGTTTAAAATTTTTCACTTTCCGACAACACCTATGCTTTAAAACTATTACCAAAAATACTTTATAATGTTAATAATGGATAAATAAAAAGATAATTACTTGCAAATCATTATTTCCCAAAATATTTAGCTTTAAATTTTTACCAAAAAAAAGCATTTTTTTCAGAGTCTAATAAGAGATTTTAATTTGTATATATTGACAAAAGTATTTTGAAAGACAACCACAAAAAGCTGCGCTGTGTTTCTAAGAAACGTGCACCGGAAACTCCCAATGGTGTTTATCGTAAACAAGGTCGACAAGAAATGGTTGATTCTATTTTTCTGCATAAAAATAATTTATCAAGGTTTCACTTTTATGCTTTTGTTAAAAATTTAAAACCGAATATTTTATGACCACGTTCCTTTGGGTGATCTGTTGTTAAATTAAATTATACTTCAGTTTTGATTTTCCTAAAATGCTCCTTTATGTTTTGAAAAGAGCAAAGTATGTTCGTGCTTTGGGAAATCTAATAGTATTTGTATAGGGCTCTTTAAACCGACGATTTACTTTATAAAAGAGTTTTTTGTTATTCTGAAGATATCGTTTTAACCTCTCGACTTGTAGCGTGCATTATCTATAAAAGCAGCTTAGGCTTTGCATTCGATTTTCTGTCTTATATATTTCCATATGATATAATCATATATTAATATTCACACCACACAAAAAATATAAAGGCTAAAGACAGACTGTCTTCTGATTTCATACCATTGGAAGTGTAAGGTTACAATTTTTATGCAAAGAATTATGGCGCAAATAAAAGTTAATTTGTTTCCACAGCTGTGTTTTACTTGCATTTTTGCGATTTATTTTCAAGATTTAGTGCATTATCGAAGTTTTGTTTGCCACTTGCGTAATTTATTTTTCAGCAAAGTTTTGGCCAGTTAAAAAGATATTAGCCTGAAGTTTTTGCGTTACACTTACCGGTTTAGAAACTCTCGTTTTAATAGATCAGTGTGCGAAAGATGCTTTATAACTTAAGAAAGAAAGTTCTGAATGAAATCAGGACTTTACGCAGGCAATGCGTGGAACTTTACGGAAGTTTATACTTTATGAAGGAGCACGCGTAGAAAATGGCGAAGGAGCCGGGTTAGCAACACATGCAAAACAGTTTTCATTTTATTGGTATTTAGGCTATTGATCGTAATGAGCCGGATTTTGGTTGGGCCTATCTACGGAAATTTAAATGAAAACATTTTATCGAATGCGTTACAAGTGACAGGTAGTTAATGTCCGATTGGACCTCAATGAAAATGCGACACCATCGATAGAAGTTATTTGGTAACCATACCATTTAAAATTCGCGCTGCATATTGCATAGTAACAAGCAATAAATATAATCTATTATTTCCAGCGGCTATTGTGTATAAAGAGAGTGTCAACAGCAAATTTCTCCCTATAAAAGTAATCCAGAGAGAACCGTCCCATCGATCACTCTTATCGCATGTATCGTGATGTCTATATAATGGCAATGTGTAACACATGCAGAGTGATGTAGCGGGTAGCGCCCTCCCACTGGATGGCCCTAGGGCCACGTAGTTAGGTACGTTTGTACAATATCTACTAAAGGACACTGATAGGTACACGACATCTGTCATTCTAGTCTTTTGCTCTGACCATCAGTACACGTGATTACATAATACCCTAATGCGGCATATATTCCAATATAACAGAGTATATTGATAGTATTGAGTTATACACTACAACCAGGTGGATGGATCAGTCAGCTCCTCTTCGCAGATATTATACGCATAGTGCCCGCTTAGCGGGACATGAGTAGGCTGCCTATATGTGAGTCACATCTGTCTCGGCAGATGGCGGTAACACTTCAAGTCCTTTCTTTCGATATTTGTTAAAAAATACAAGTATCGTTTCTTAAGATTATGCATCGACTATTCCTGATACGTGATTCTGATAAGCTCCTTACGAAATAATGGACTATTAACTTTTAAATGTTATATAATTTTAGTGACTGCCGATAACATGAGAGTGCATTCCACATTAAATACGAAAACTCAAAGCATTAGAAGACAAATCATGTAATTGTAGAAGCATCTTATAAATCGCCTTAAGCGGTTTCTGCAATAAGGGATTCAATTAAACAGGTTTATTGGGTCGTGGATGAACGCCCCAATTATTTAAGTTTTTGCTTCCGTTTCGAAATTTGTATGAGAACACACTCTCTAATTTACGACGAACGGCAAAGTTTGTGCTGTAAATAAGTAACTGCTGTTGGTACATTCTTCCTAATATATGAATGCTAATCAATTAGAGTCTAACATGTCAGAAATGTGCGGCTAAAATAAATGCCTTGGAGCCAAATTTGCAAAACAGTTTTCATATGGGAAAACTGCGTTAGTTAGTCTGTAATTTCATAGAGCGGCGCACTTCCAACAACTTGTAATTTATCTCACTCAGAAGTTTCTCCTATTTAAATCATAGCCTGTCTTGTTGATACGACTTCAACTGGAGTACTTTTCGAAATAATGCTAACTATCGTTGTAACTACCCTTTGCCAATTTATTCTATGTTGCACAACGTAACACTCGCCTTTATTTGGATTCAATTAGGAACTTTGAAGCGTTAATTTAATTAGGAATGTTGCCTAAATTGTAAATAAAGATATTACTAACGTTATGTCTTTACTAAAAACACTTAATTATGTAAGTTGATATTTAACGATTTTATAATTCTCATATATAAGCATATTACTTTAAACTTTCTGGGAAAAGCACAACGTGGCTTTTTTAATTTTAATATATTACACAAAACAAAATAAATAAAAAACGACTCTATCCATTTGCTTCCAACATTTTTTCTTTGCGTTGTTCCATAATGTTATTAATTCTAAACAAATGAATATTATAAAAATAATTTCTCTCTTTTTTTCCAGACCTAACACACAAGCCAGTGCCAAGTATTATTATAGGTAAGCTTTCATGTTTTAAAAAATTTAATAAATGAGAAAAAACAAAATAATTATAAAGGTTTGTAAAATGTATGTGTTCAATAATTAAGTAAATTATGTAAAGGATTTTACTCAAATAACTAATCAAATATCCCAACGCTTTATAATAAAAGAGCTCCATAAATAAACCATGTTTGATAATGTAAATTAATAATAACCAAAATGGTTTTTTAGCCGTCATAAAATTGTTTAATAAAAAATAATAGTATTAAATGCAAAATTTTATTTATAATTGAAATAAATATAATTCCTAATGAACAAACCTAATGGGCTTGGTAGTTATTGTTAAGTTAATTATATATTACAAAAATACAGGTTGTTTTTGAAAATTGTAGGCAATTTTTAAGCCACTCGGTGGTTTAACCTCATTTCGAACTAGGGGTGTGGAATTTTAAAATGGGTTTAGAATTACCGTTTTTATTACGTTTATTGATTGCGTCGAGTTTATTATGGGTCGACAGCCATTTTAAAATTCTAATTACGATTTTGGCGCTTAAAACAGTAAATTGTAGAATATGGCGGATGCGCCGGGCAACTTTACATTATGGCGCATTCGCCATATTATAAATTTTACGTATGGCAGAAATAGAAGTTTGTTTCGTTTTATCTAGGTTCTTTGACAACAATGACGCATTTTTTATATAGGTTGAGAACTCTGGCATGGTTAATTCAGCGGTTTTATATACAAATGCGTTTTAGCTCCCAAGCCACTTCTCGGAAATGTATCTGCTGAGCACTCTTAATTAGGTTTCTTATCTCTTGAGATTGGTAAATGAATAAAAGTGCCGGATAAATACAAATCAAGATTTTGTAGGCAAATTTTTAACAGAGGCTTTAACAAAGTAGTTTTTACCAACAGAAAGTTAATTTTAAAGTTAAATTAAAAAAGTTTTGTTTCCTTACAGCCCATGTTTACCATTTTATTAAAAATAAGTTCGAGATAAGAAACAACAATTGTGGTTTTGTGGGAACTCTTAAATTATGAACAAATATTTGTCAGTTCGCTATCTCTACTTTTTTATGAACTCAGTCTGGACGAAATATTGGTTCTGACAAATATTTTCACATTGTGAATATATCCATACAAATGTAAAGAATACAGAAATCAATTCCTACCAATTTGTTTTCTTTAGAAACAGAATAAACTAAAAAATGTAAATTCTATGTACGACATAAATTGAGTTTTAACTGTATCAAGTTTTTGGCTCAATGAAAGAGGCCACTTGCTTTGCTTGGTAAACAACGTTTCACGCTTTTCACTGAAAAGTGCACACCTATATAAAATTGCTGATAAAAGTTCTACGGTACGGGTCATAATTTTTCTTTTAACATTGCAAATCATCCTACCTACCGAAATGCATTTTATTCAGGCGCGGTTTTACTCTTCGTTTTTTGTTTAAAATTACACTTTATTCTACCTACTTATAACTTTTTTAAATAATAATACAGACAGAAGACTGTTTAGTTTTGATAGTTTTCATGCTTTTGGAGAACAAACAGTGTCGTAAAATATGTTGACAAAAGCCAATATCAATTTTAATGGGGTTATAAAAATTCTGAATATATAAAAATAAGTACATGCATGTCTTGTGAAAGGACTTTGATAAATATGTTTCAGTGACACTAGTGAAACTTAAAGAACGAAACAACTTTGGAATCATGATATGGCAGGTGTAGCATAAGCAAAGTACTGAAACTTTCAGAGGACCCAAGTTTCTATGTCCGTGATAAGAAGTTATACTTGTACATTCAATCAATATTTGGCGTATAGATTGGATAGGTACCTACTTTTCCCTATCACGTTGGCATTGCCGTTCTTCCTCCCATAGCCCAATATTTTCTTAGTTGCTTGTCCCTCGCAAATGTCAACGCCTTCTAAATCTTGCGTAAATAAAATAAAAGGGAAAATGCACAGTTTACAAAATTTGTAGGGCGTTGAATTAAATTGTTTTATTATCGCTTCGTCCTTTGTTGGGAGCGTTACTTTCGCATTGTTTTCTTAAATTAAATTCGTATAAAACTTTAAGTTATGTTATAATTTTAGCCGCTTTTCTGGAAAGCTAATGCAAACGTGATATACATTTTTATCGCTTATTTTCCCGTTTTTACATTGTTATGGCCGTTTCAGCGAAAAAAATCATTCGTTGTAAATATAAATTATACCAAAAACCCTTAATGTTTTTAAACAAAAAATTGGAAGAACCAATAAAGCAAAAAAGTTTTAATTCATACAACGGTAATCTTTTCATGAAAAACCATTTCAGAGAAAGGCCTTTGAAGTTTATTATCTCTGCTTAGAAATATAGCTGAAAAAATGGCAATAATTGAAAAGTTTATTTATTCATTGAATTTTTACTGTTTTAAAATGAAAGATGATTAGTCGGAGCTAAATCCAGCTTAAACCGAATGGAAAATCGAATTTTGAGATTCGTTTAAAGCATTAAATTAAATTATTTCGTCACGTTCAAGCAAGCAAGATTTACGTTCACAAATTTGTGAATGTCGATTTTATTCATAACGAAAACCTTATAGCTTATTTGGACGTTTTATTTTAAAGTTGATGTTAAAGGAATTTATTGGGTTTTAAAAACAACAGAATTTTATAGAAAAAATATGCATGTAATCGTATTAATGTTCAATTTTACCGGTGCAAAATGACGAAATGAATATTTAGACTCGCTTAAAGGTGGATATGCATCGCATGCAGGTTCAAAAGGCTGGTTTTATGCCCAAGAGTATTATACTTTACCTGAAGTTGGGCGCCAGCGGCCAAAGTAATGCGCCTACGTACACAATATTGTTGAAAAGTGCATTATGCACACACTTTGGTGCTATTATAACATTACACTACGGAAGGAAACAAAGAGGCATTACCCGTTCTTTTATTTTAATTAAGAAAATTAATCACAAGCACATAAAAGGACTAACGTTAACATGTTAGCAAACAAATATTGTTATTGTTTTGTGACTTTGTGTATTCATCACGTTACGCAAGGACCTAATATGAAACGGAAACAGACTAGAAATATTTGAAAAACGCAACACAATGTTATATTGTTCTTTCCAATCTCAAAACATACGGAATTACAAAGACGAAAAGGGACGCAAAAAGAAAATTTAAACCAATTATATGCATTAAATCAAAAAAGGAATGCCTGCAATCTGTCTGACAGCTATAAAGCTTGGAAATTTGGGTCAACTCGAGCTCCCTCCTATATAGCACCTAGTTCTTATCGGATGGAAAGAGGCTTAAGGGAAGGCAGAGGCCCTATCCAAAGTACTTAATTACGTTGATGGAAATCAGATTAGAGTCCGACAAAACTATTAAGATTAAAATATAGTAATCCACATTCGAAACGATACCATAAATTTGTCCACACTTACGAATTTAATGTGGATTGACAGACAATCAAAGTAATGCATAATCATTAACGCTTGAAAAAGTTTGCTGAAGAGCCTCCGGGCTAATTACCAAAACAACTGTCTAATTTAATAATCAAGTCTGTCTGTGTGCTGTTTAGTTTGACTAATTAAAAAGGGAAGAAAATTACATTGAAAAATACTTAACTTTGCAGTGTTTCAATTTAATTTATTCGGGATCCATTATAATGCAGTAAAAGGAAATGAGTTTTGATCAATATCGAACATAATTACAAATTGCAAATAAGTGTAAATTAGTTTTCTGTTCAAACCTCAGGAAATATTTAATTTCACAAAGACGTGCTTTATTAAACGGCAATTACCATTTTTGATTTTTAATAACCACCAAAAATATTCCCATAATTATTGTTATCCTTGACGTAGTTGGATTTCTATGGCGAAAAAATGTCATTTATTAAATTTTTGTGACGCATCCTGTATAGAGTTTTTTGTTGGTAGGAATTTTTAAATGAAATATTTGGAAAGTAATGCCCCAACGGCCGACCTCATGCATCAGGAGGTGAGCTACAACACTTTGTTCCCGTGCATGACGTACATTAGGGTAAAGAAGCACAGGCATTCTTCACTCATTAATCAATTCCCTTTCCAGACCAAAACTTGGAAATGAAGTTTTGCATGCAAATATTTTCATGAGCTCGGTCTGTCTACCCAACAGTCTGCAAATTATATATTAGCTTGCGATGCATTGAATTTACCTCCTTGCAATTAATAAAGGTTAATCGCTTTGTTATCCGAATAATAGTCTAGCTTTTACTCTAAACATGAAAATAACCACCTTCTATTTAATTAACACACTCTCCATTTGTTTACAACGTTAGTGAATCCGCCGCCCTAAATCACTGAAATAAGAACAGGCGACTACAATGCATTATTTCTAGGACCTTCATCCTTCTTGTTAAATATTTAAACAAGCGCTTGTATGTAATGTAATAAAGTGTGACATGGTGGAGAAGCCGGAATAAAACTATTTTTTTTTCGAATTTAAACACAAGATTCAGTCAAGTGGTTTATTTCTATAGAAACAAACTAAAAGCTTGGTTTAAAATTCTATATGTCACGCCCACGTTCCCAATTTTTTTGAGATTGTGTGCATTAGGAGAAATTTGACACTGAAATGTATGCTTTAAGAGTGCTCAGCACTTGAGTGAAAAGTGTTTGCAAAAGGGGGCATTCAAATTCAAAATATCTATAGTTATCCTTTGGGAAAATCAATACACTCGAGGCATGGAATAACAATATGTGGGTATGTAGACCGAACGACAAACACGCTGCACTAAAGTTAAGAGCGAATAAAATATTTTTGCTTTTGGTTTTGCTCACACTTAGGTAAATTTGTGGTTGGATGGAACGTTGCTAATAAACAAACAGTAGGAGAATGATTTAAAATAGCAATAATTAACATCATGAGTCGCTCAAATCCTCCAAGGTGGAATCATAATGAAGAGCATATAATATAAAAGCTCGAAACTTAATTTCTGTTTAACAAACACACGTCAAACAGAATTGTTTTGAATTCAGATAACATGTACATACACGGAAATACGGACTCTCAATTTGTAGAATTAATGGCCACTACATGGCCAGCAAACATATATTTTCTAAATTGCATTCTATACAGGGTGATTTATATATGGGACACTACTAAATTTAGAGTTACAGACGTTTTCGCTATAAAAACATTATTAAATGACGATGCTCATATAGCTATGTAATTTGGAAATCATTAAACGTGTACACAAAATTACTCCATCGCAAGCGAAATGAACAAAATAAACTAGCGGGTGGTAGGCGGATATATGAATATCAGGTGATTACTTCAAGCGAGACTTCAACTGACAACAAGTAGCATAATTTTCTTCAGTTTATTGGAGAGAAAACATGCAGGCGTTCGTTACTCCTCATTTTCCATAATATAACATAATACGGCTCGCGAATGAATAAATGTCAAGCTAGACGTCCTAATAAATTTCAACTTCCAACTTTGTTAATTTTCAGAGTAATGCATCTATTAAGGAAAAAGGTTGCTACACACCATAATTGCGCAACTATGTGCTGTATAAAGGTGCAATATTATGTGCGCAACTCATTAGAATAGTTTATGGTTCAGTCGATCTTGCAAAATAATTTTCCAGAAGCAGTTTTTAAATTCATCGAGGTTGGGCGTGTTTAGTTATGGCCGTGAACGAATTCCTTTGAAGCAACCACTTTAAATTATCTTGATAGGAATCATTTATCTTCCACCTGAAAGTCGCCCTTTAGAACTTCCACTTAGGTATTTTCCGGCAGCAATGATTGTATTAGGTTTAAAATTATTACGTTTTTCAATTTAAAATCAATTCTTACGACGTATTTACAACACAATTACATTCTCTATCTAAACATAAGGTCCATAAACGTTAATCTAAAAATGTTTGCCCTAGTTTTTGTTATTTTCACACTCAGGGTGTAGTGTTATAATTTTACCTTAGTGTATTAGATTTGAATTTCATCTGATTTGTTTTATAATTAAGTTAGTTCAGAATGCCTGAAGTTTTTATCGTGAAAACAAGTTGGAAACAAAGCTCTAGGCATCAGACGAAACGCCAGTCAATCATTAAATCCCATTCTGCTAAAGATATCTCGTTATGTTCGTGTTATAATAGATAGTATCGTTCCACTCAGGATTAAAAGGACACCACTGGAGAATTTTAAGGACTACTTTTGATTTATGCTGACATAATGTACCTTATTGTCACTAAAACTATTCATTTCAATATTATATTCATACATTTATACCTCTGCCTGATATTGTAAGTACTTAGTTTAAACTTAATCTGGGGGCTATAAATTCTGAAGTGGATAAATTTAAATTATGTTGACCCTCTTTCAATGAACTGAATCTAATTTACTTTAAACCTTTTCCAACATCTTGTTTTTATTCGTGAGCGCCTAACAAAACCCAAACGAACAGTCGTTGAATATTCGACATAAGCTCAGTCATTCCCTAACATAATAACATTAGCTGCAGACAGACAATACCAAGCATTCGCCACACCTTAACAAGAAGGACTTGGTTGAGGTTCAAACAACTGAAGTCATTTCCATTAGCTGGGATTGATTTACTCATTCGGTATGTAAAATAGCTTTGCGTTCTCGGATCATTCTTTCCGTGATTTCTAAAACTTACATTAAAGTTTACCCATTTTATTCCCAGTTGCCTTTTGATACTCAAAATAAAGTTGTTTTGGCGGAGTTGTACATAAAACGACTAATCCAGGGATTGCAACTAACAGGAATCTTATTGCATGAAAGAAGTCAGATAAACGAAGTTGACTTTTAAAAAGAACGCTTCAAAAAAACGTGTCTCAATGGAGACATGACACCATACCGTATAATGCAGCAGAGAAAGTAGGGAATCTAAATCTAAAAGCGAATAAGCTACGATGCAAAAAAGCTCTCGCGAGAATACAGAGCGCAGTTACAAGCTCGAATGGAAAACACTGTTCTCAGCCACATCAAAGACTAGTTCCGTCGCGCAGAACATGCTCTTATTACATGCTAGTATACCTTCACCATTTTCTTGTTTAAACACAAAATCGTGCTTTTTTATGCCAGTACACACTACAAAGATAACACAGCAACCAAAGAGCCAACTCAAGCGACCAACGCCCGCACCACAATTCTTTTTTTTATCGTGGTATACCAGATATGCCACTTGACAATTGTTTCAGCTACCCAAGGAAAACCTATTTGCAGAATATCAATCATGGAAACATTGGAAACCATTCCACATTGATTTATCTGGCGTTAATGTTTCTAGAGAATTCCATCAGTAAGCCGCACTCGTTTACCAAATATGTGTCACTCAAGGAAATAAACGAAGGCAATGGATGGCAGTAAGACTCTTTAAAACAATACAATGGAAAGTCTTTTTGAACACATGAAAATGCTTCGTGGCATATCGGCGCGGTGCAGCGCTTCAGTTAAATTATCGCATTCGCCTGTCGTTTTGAGGAGTTTTGGCAGATCCATTCTGGAAGAGGCACCAGCTCTACATAGATGGGAAACAAAAGCGATATATCAGCAAAAGCTTCGTTAAGGCCATTTGGAACAGATTTCCAAGGCTTTAAGAAGAAATGAATTGGGATAAGAAAGATAAACGATAGACTACTGAGTGGATTGAACAGTGAAATGAAGTGATGAGAAAATTTCAAATACCTACAAAACTTGCAAGCGGCTTGCTTTGTATGCTATACGTTTCATTTTTATCAATGGAATTTAACATTTAATCCCTTGTTTAGTAACTTCAAAGGCTAACTATTACAATAATGGTGTAGCTAAAAAAATAGTCACAAAATAAAACAATAAATATAAATATATCGCATCAAATAATGGCATTAAAACGTGTCAAGTTTACACAAAGCAGTATTATTGTTACATATAACAATTTATTATTTCAGGCACGTAAATGAAATAATGATGTTGACAGTTGCAGTTTATCTCCTGCGCTTTCACCATTTTCCATTAAAGATCGCTCCGGGAATAAATCCCTCAAGGCAAGGCTTCCTCAAACCCAATATATGTTTAACGTTAATAGTATTTGATAACTAAGAATTACATGACTTGAACTTAAATATTCATACGCGTGCGCATAGTATATGTATTTTTAATTATCTGCTTTAAAAATGTCTTCCGACATATATGCAAAATGTTTTTTGTCAAGCTGTTTATTTTACCCGTCCAATTAAAATCCGATTTACAAAATGGACAACGGATGGCTCCAAAGAAATAACCAACTGCATTGTAAAACTTTTTCTATGTAAACTATGTTAACTAAGCAGAATTAACTAGCTTCTGAAAATGTTGCTTTTGTGGAAGTTCCAAAGTATCAGAAACAACCAGCTTTACCGAAGTTTTTTACGAATAAAAATCGAATATATTTGTTTATTTTATATAAAGGTATAAAAGGGCACTGGGAAAGCTTTATAAAACTTCACTGACTTAATTAAATTATTTTATTTCTTTACAAAACTCCTAGTAAAAGTCCGTCGTCCTCTGGGTTGCAATAAAGCACACTAAAGCAACTAAAGCCTTTCAATAAAGATAAAAAAAAGAAAAATTGAAGTTTCTATATACTGAAAAGTGGACGATTTACGTATAGGTACTTACCTATAATTTAGTTTATTTTGTCACTCTTTGTAGTGAAAGTGCTTCGGCTAAAGCTAAAATCGACATTTTGATAGAAGCGTGTTTTTGTTTGGGATTTAGTCGAGCTTTTTATCTAAATTATCATCGCTTTTTACCCTTTGTGTGGTTAATCGCGCTGTACATTTATTAAAATAACAATAACACTTACTATACTTGCTGCTTAAGATAGCACTTTTATTAATAACATCATTGAAGAACCGTTACCGTAAGATTAATGGAGTTTTAAATTAGGTTTAAAAAAATAATGGATATGTCACTGGAGGTCATCCCAAGAGTATTTTATCTAAGTCAAATATAAAAGCATCTAAATATAACAAAGGTATATTTCTGCAAGTTACTTAAAATATCAAGACAATTTAATTGCTTCTAATTTTGCTCAAATTATTATTTTACACAACATTTAAAACCTTTTATAAGTCATATAATGGATCTAGGCATTCATTTTATTTTAAAATGCAAATAAAACTGTTAACGGCTATATTTGCGTCAAAATCCAAAATAATATAAACCCGTTTGTATGTTATACGAAAGTGCTAAAAATGAATATAAAATTTACCTTCGAATTCATGAAATATTCTAATATTAATATAGCCATTAAATATTTGCATAGTAATACCCGCCTTTGCTCTTCGAGCGCTATCATTTAAATGAAGTAAATCAGCGTAGGGATAGTTGAAGATTAAAGTTAACAAATTGGAATGAAACGGTAATAGGCAAAGGCTATTTGATCAGGTGAAGATCATTGAAGTTTACCAGCGTAGGCGTATGATTTGAATGCTGGTCTAATGAGATTACACACTAATTTAATTAAAACTTTGTAGTTTATTACGTTTGTAGGCCTAGTTAAATCACTTCACGTCGGAAAATTATTGGAATGTGGGTATGAACTGACTGAAAAGAACCTCAATAACTAAGTTAAAAAACTACATTCAGACACAAACTTGATATAGATCACTAAATCCAATCCAATAGAAATTTTATCCAATTGTTTTTGTGCCAAAATCTAATGGACAAATTTTGTAGAGCGTTGATTAATTCAAAAGTATGTAAATGAATGCCACTGTGGATTATTAGGCTACCAAATTGAAATTGTGTGTTAAGCGCATCAGAAATGGAAGAAAAAGCCACGAAAAAAAGCACTACCGATAAAGCTACTAGAAGAAATCCATTCTAATTATAATTAAATTAAATAACCAAAAACTGTAAATCCCTAATAAGTGTTTTTTTGTTTCAGAACCCTGTGAGAAGACTTTCTGTGCATGGGGTGGTCAATGCGTGACCGTGGCCGACGGTCGTGCCCAATGCGTGTGTCTCACAACCTGCAGAAAGGAAACAGCTCCTGTTTGTGGCAGTGACGCCATAACCTATGCCAATCACTGCGAACTGCGAGTGGCGTCTTGCAAAGCTCGCGTCAACACTTACGTCAAATTCACTGGAACTTGTGGTAAGTTTGCCACACTGACGGCCCTGAATTGGAGCCTCTTTAACGTTGTTTAGGCGTAATTACGAGCTATGATTATTCTGTCAATCATTTGTTAAGGTGTTTGTGAATTTGGTTACACTGCTTGGTTTCGAGCTATTAATTGTGTATTTCTACCAAAAACATAGCGGGTGTAAATCTCTTTTACATTAAACTTAGGTTTTCAATAGTTAGCTAACTGTTAAGAAAGAAAATAAAGTTAGTATATCCATGGTCTAATAACTAACAGAAGGATAACAAGTTCAGGCACCTTAATTAGTTTACTGCTCCAATCCTAGCCATTAAGCCTTTGGAAAACGCAACGACCCTTGCAGGAAAATACCTACTTCCACCTTAACCAGAATCTAGCACAATAAAAGGCAGAAACAAAATTTAATGTTGTAGTTGCAGATAAAACCGAAGTTAGATGGTAGAACGTAAGTGGTAAGTAGACGTATGGTGGAGGAAGGACTTTTTTAACTAAAGTAAAACTTGTGATTAATTTCCTTTAGATTACTTCAGCGCACATGTGAAGTTGGAAAACATTTTAATCTAGCATTTTATCAACGGCTACAACCTAAAACACCTTTTAAGTGGCTAAAGTGTTTCTCCCCAACTTGTTTATTTCAGATTTTCACTTTGATTAAGAATATTAAGCTCCAACTAGTATTAATTTCACTTTTTCACTGCCGCCCAAGCCCAAAAACATTACCTTATTTTTATGAAGCATAAAAATCTGGTTTAGGATCTCAAGTTATTATTGGAGTAAAAATGGGCAAGATTTCTGTAAGCACCCTATAAAAAAATCTGGCTAGCTAAATTCGGTCTGAGTTGGCACTCCAGGGAAATAACAGTCTCACATATTTCATCATCTGATGATGTATCAAAAGCTCTTGGGGATGTTATGGACGCATGAAGGACGAGGCGTGTACTTTTTAATAAATTATGACCTTCACGCACTCTTATATTTACGAGGTGACCAAAGAATATAATAAAAACAAAGAGTTATCTACGTAAAGGACTTTTCCAACCATGTTTCAAATACAATACCTTTAAAGCTTTAACGGTGTTCGGAAATCGGAATAATTTCTTTTTGGAATCATTGATTTGTGAATAAGGGGCACAATTAAATTTAAACTATATAAAACTGTTTTGCAGCATATTGCTGTGTCATGTTTTGCCAACTTTTAATACATCAGCTTTTGTTTTACTGAAAATTTATGGCGGTAATTAGAGCTTTGCTATATTTTAACAGTTTTTCCGATTAAACCTATAAGCATTTTATTTATTGAACTAATTTTTGCCATTCTGCGTTGCTTAAGAAAAACTGCATTATGGGAAGTATTAAATTTGGATCCTACCTCTGGTACGGGTTTGGTGATTGAACTGGAATGTCGATCGGTCTATATGGCCTAGCCGCAGGGGTATTACGCTGCTATATGGAGGTCCATTTTCGTTATAAAGTGAGAATTTGTTGTCACACAATAGAGCGCATTGTTACTGCCTTTAAAATTCCTTTCTTTAGATTACCTATGCTGCACAGGACCTATTTTTTTGTGCTTCATTTTCCAGGTTTTTTAGGTAACATTAGCGACATAATAAATATAATAAATGTTTGTCGTTGAAGTATCACATCAATCATGGTTAATAAAAAAGTACAATGTCATTTAAGAGCAAATATATTTTTGTCTAAGCTAAACTAATTTGTCATTATGACTTGACACCGCTTCACTTACAGTCTGCAATACATCAAAACTATAGCTCCCCCAACAATATACTATGTAAATTTTGCTTATATACAACTTAGTGTATGCAGGCATATCTAGGTATGCGTATGAACCTAATATTAATTCTCATTATTACTTATTAAGATGCCACATCCGTCGAATAATAGCCGCATTTCCTCTAATGCTGTTAATAATCTGATATCCCGACAAACAAGAACCTTCGATGTGAGCTTAATAGAGAAGGAAACATACTATTCAATTCAGAGATGGATTCCAAAAGCAGTCACCCTTTCCATCCACAACATATTCTTCTTGATCTTAATTAGGCTTAAGACACTGGGAGTACCACAAGGCAAAATTTTGGTACCCGTCTTAAGAAGCTGGCATAATTATCCTAGACTTTGGATAAACAACATTTAATGAATAAACAAAACTCTAATACGAAAAAGTTTAACGCCAACCACCAACAAGTTTATGAAAAAAAAAAGAAAACTGCAAAACATATCTCAAGAAATAATCTGTCTACTACTAATTACACAAAAAGAAACAGCGACTTTTTTTGTTATTTCCCAGTAATAATAAACGGGGACAACAAGTCTGGTGCACTTCAAATGCTAATGTTGTTCAAACATTCTTTCGTGTTTGAGTTTCAAAATTAAAATTTCCAGAAAGTTTATGTCAGCGTCTGGTCTTGATTCCTGATTGATTTCTCTGAAGTTTACGAACTGCCGTAAAAGTTTTTAGTTGCGACGATGCTGCATGTACATAATTTTTGCGGCACAGTTATAATTTGAATTGTTTGGTGTGTGCCATAACTTAAAATCAATATGGAGCTTGTTGTCTCGGTTACTGCTTAGGGTAAAATTACTGCTGTTGAAATAAAGACTGGTTCATTTAATTAAAATCTGTGACATATAAAATGTATACACAAAATGGAATAGTTTTTTTCATAAGTGAAAAGCGTGCCCCCCTCCATAAGTAGTCTTACGCGTTTGCGCGCGAAATAGATTGTGCCATTTTTCAAAAAAACCAGAAGAACGAATATAGCATTTTCTTAGATGAAGAGGTCTAGTGGAATGCGTAGGTCCAACAGTGTTGTGAACCAATTACCCATTTAAAATGCATGATAAGGACAATTGGGGGTGAGTGAACGAGCCCAAACGGGACATAACTGGCAACTTGGGAGTCGCGTAAGACACCCGCGGCAAGCGAGCCGGCACAGTCAGTGGTCTTTAGACTCGT
Organism: Cartodere bifasciata; assembly: GCA_963920755.1. Taxonomy (NCBI): domain Eukaryota; kingdom Metazoa; phylum Arthropoda; class Insecta; order Coleoptera; family Latridiidae; genus Cartodere; species Cartodere bifasciata. The sequence goes on along the minus strand of OY987201.1, from coordinate 6,241,621 downwards.
GCAGTGTTCACGCTCTCTCTCGCTCGCCATACATCGACATCGATCGCGCTATTCCGCGTCTGTCCAAAGTGTCAAATGGTGTTCTCGACTCACGTTTAGCTCCTTTCCTCCCTCTTTCCTAGCCCAATCCGCCTTCCTGTCAATGACAACTTACAATTACACAAAATGTATAGCTAATGTAGGCAGATATTATGCCAAAGCTCAAATAAACTTTCTTATGTCGAACTTTTTGTTTTATTTCTTAAGCTTAAGACATTTGTGAATTTGATGTTACCCGATGGAATATATTGTTTTTAATTTAGTTGTTGCCTGTATACTACTACTTTTTGTAGACAATTCATTTACCTGCTACGTTTTTCCAAAAGGTAAGTGATCAACGGTTCAAAAAATAATCTTTTTTGACGCGCTAATAAGACAGAGATTCATCTGGTAGACTTTACGTGACAAGAAACAATAAATTGCTGTTGCGTAGATTAGCTTAACACGTATTTTATTAAGTTAATTTATTTAACAGGTAAAAATTATTGCGAAGCAGTGACAAAACAACTCATTAGCTTTGAGAACTAAATAAAGCTCTCTTAACTAATTGTTGGCATCTCTTTTTTATGGCCCATACACATAAAATCATGAATATGTAGGAAACTTAAGCTATTTAAATTACCACATTTCCTCCATGAACAAAGCTGAAATATATTTATGACACACTTTGTCATAAATCCTGATTTACCCGCCAACTGTTCTTAGAATTCGCGTTTCAATTCATTATCGTCTTGTTAGAACTAGGCACTTTTATAGTACTGGAAATTCAAGAAAACTGCAAATCGTATTGTGAAGAGGACTAATTCTGAAAGGTGTATTTACACATAAAAAGTAATTGTTTCTAACTAACTAACCCATGTCGTATAGGATATGTAATAAGGAAAGAAAATAGTGGTATGCTTTTAAATGTAACTAATGCGCTCCAATTTGGACAAACAGTATTAAACAAATACGTCCTGCTGTTCCGAGTTATTGCCAAATTGAATTTTCATCATCCACATTTAATTTGCCGGCGAATGTTAGCAAATGTATAGATATAGGAAAATTGACGTACAAAATCGAGCGTCAATCTATACAGGGCACGTTTGTGCAACACTATTAACCTGGAATTAGTCCGTTAGACTTCAATTCAAACTACTTCCGCAAGCAGAGCAGATCCTGCATCCCATGCAGATATATTATTATTTATTAGCTGTCCTCTTCGTTTACCCTCGATATCTATACTTTGGCGATTCTCCATAGAACTAATGAACCATTTAGTAAACCCTAAAAACAAAACTAGAAAATAAATAGCAAAAACCGTAAGCAACTGAAAATTAAACTTCCTGCAATCTGTATAAAATTATAAATATATTACTTAAGCAACCATTAGAATTTATGGAAGAAAACGGCGTAAATTCGTTTAAATCTCTATTAAACAGGAAATGCTTCTTAAATATTCATGACCTTTTGAAAGAAAATCATTCCTGCTTTTATCCGGGAGAAGCCTACACTATAAAATCAGATTACAATAACGTTGTTGGCAATTGGGTAGCCAATACGGTATTGTAAAAATTAAAGTGGACATTGTGATTTTACAGTATCTATGTAAATTTACAATACCTTTTTTAATTATTTATACAATGTTATTTGTAAAAAAATACATAACGGTAATTTAATTTTACAAAACACAATGTGGTTAAGTTACAAATTTTGTTGTAATTCTACAATATTTTATTGTAATGTTACACAACTATTTTGTAATTTGTTTTTACATTTTGTGTTGTATTTTTACCATAATCTTATTGCAATTTTACATTATTTATTGTTAGTACAGTCAATCCGTATGTGGACATCGACAAAATTCCTGGTAGGGCCGCCTATTTTATATGATGTAACTGGATGTCCAAAGAGTAAAACCCCAAATTGCCGTATATCTACCTGCTTCAGAAACGGAGTTATGGCCCCCCAAAAGGGCCCCCTTTAATTCATCACGGTGAAACTGCACCAAATTTTGCAAATAAATGTCAAATAAGGTTTTAAAAAGATTTTTATAAAAAAAAAAATCTCTAAAAAAAGTCCTTCACCCCCTTAATAGCCCCCAAAGACCAAGACCAATCACATTGGATTTACACCAAATTTTGCAGATAGATGTAAAATGAGATGCTAAAAAATATTTATCATTAACTTTTTTTGAAAAAAAAAATCTATGCCCCCTTAAAAGCCCCCTTTATTTATGTGGCAAAGGAATTATTTTTTGAAAAAAAGTTATAAGAAAATATTTTTAAGCATCTTACTATGCATCTATTTGCAAAATTTGGTGTAAATACAACGTGATTGGTTATTCTTCTTTGGGGGCTATTTAGGGGGTGAAGGAATTTTTTTAGAGATTTTTTTTTATAAAAATCTTTTAAAAACCACATTTCACATCTATTTCCAAAATTTGGTGCAGTTTCACCGTGATGAATTAAAGGGGGCCCTTTGGGGGGCCATAACTCCGTTTCTGCAATAGGTAGATATACGCCAATTTGGGGTTTTACTATTTGGACATCCAATTACATCATATAAAAAGGCGGCCCTACCAGCAATTTTGTCGATGTACCCCCATTATTTAGGACAGATTGACTCTAGTATGTTGGATTTTTTTTGAATTGAAATAAAAACAGGTTTGATGATAGGATCAGAAATATTAATAAATATCTGGTTCGAGTCGAGGTTTTGATATATTTTGCCATCATTTTTAAAACAAAACTACTATGGGGTGTATTCTGTAACTTTTCCGTTGAAAGTTAAAATTTTAAAGGGCGTCACGTTGACGTAAAACGGTTGATAACGCTTTTAAAGACCCTTTAAAATTAAAATTTGAGTTTGGACTTTTCCCGCCGTTAACCACCTTCGCGATCGTTATACTTGGGAAACGTCAGATACGCGTCAGATTGACTCAAGTCATTGTTATGCTGGAGGTCATTCAGTTTCCCAAGTATAACGACCGCGAAGGTGGTCGGCGACGGGAAAGGTCCATAGAATAAATTAAATGTTGCAAAATATATCGAAACCTCAACTAATTGAAAACTGATACTACCTATCCTGTTTTTATTTATAAATATTTTGAAATAAAATTTTTGCGGCATTATGCAGAAAAAGCAAATTTATTGAACGAACACTTTACTTAACTACTAAATAAAACTAGAATGGGTAGAAGTCAAAACGCGTTGAAGTTAATCTTCGCAAATAAGTGAGTAGCTTGAGTAGAATTCGAATTCGGTAGATGTGTAATTTTATATTTTTTAAATCAAAGCTAAATCAATATTTTATATAATTGCTACACATTCTATAAAATACCCTTCTCAAGAAAAATATTGTAGGAAAATAGTTTTGTTCTAATAAAACAAATTTTATTAAAAAAATGTGCGAAGAGTGCAAACTATTAACTGAAAACACGAAGAATTTCATTAAAGAAGAGGATAAACGTCAGTATACTAACCTCGGTGGAAATTTCCTTTCTGTCTCGAGAAATGGTTTACCGCGGCGCTACGCGCCTTGGTAAACCATCTTTTTCTCTCGACAGAAATGAAACCCTTTCCACCCACGGTAGTAATATACTATTGCTTTTTCTGATCGATTGCAATATACTCTTCGAACAATAACTAGATAAACACTAAGAAAAAATAACAGAAAAAGATTTAAGTAGCCATCATAAAAAAAAACCGTATTAGTAAATAAAATTACTAGATAAACACTGAGTCAAAATAATAAAACAAAAATTTAAGTAGCCAACCTACAAAAAGCCGTATAAAAGTATATCTAACCTATTTTTTCTTGCTTATTTTATTTATAAAATTCAAAACTTTTTTCTTATTTTGTGCCCCAGATGTGGATCCCTCGTCTTTCGGGTGCATCTTAAAAAAATATCTTTGGACGAACTCTTACGTAGAAGAAATTTTAGGAGGATATTGAATGTTCAACATGAAATAGAGAAAAAATATCGTTGCAAAAGCTTCATTAAATCCCATATTTTCTTTGATGTAGAAATTTTCAACACAACATTGTAAACTTTTTCGTTGCCTGTTTTATCTAAAAATAAATAAATAATCGTTTAATATATACAGTGTGTTCAATTGAGGATTAGACACCCCCTATAATTTCTTAATATAGCAAATATATTTTTAAGCAAAAACAGGTCAATTTAGTTACGGAGGGGGTGAATCTAAAAAGTTAAAATTTTTTTTTTCAATTGAGGATTAGACACCCCCTATAATTTTCTTAATATAGCAAATATATTTTTAAGAAAAAACAGGTCAATTTAGTTACGGAGGGGGACATCTAAAAAATATAAAATTATTTTTTTTCTTTAACCCTCTGTCGCCCACCAACCCGAAGTTTCATTTTTTAAATTACAACCCCTATATTGCGATACCTCATTTGAAAGAAAAAAAAATACGCTTTACGATGGCATTAAAAAAACTAAAATCGGTTGACCCCTTTTTGAAATAATAAGAGGGCCGTTTTCTGGCGATAACTATTGATCGGTTTGTGATATTTACTCCTAAATTTTTTTGAATAACTTTGTAAATAAACACAAATTTTTTGCAACAAAATTTTTTTTTTTTATTTTTACACAAGGATTTAAACAAATGTTTTGTTTTTTTCTATTAGTAAGGTGATTATGTGACACTTTATTTTAAAGGTATTTCTATTTCCTACACAAAGATTATAAAAAAATTAGTTAGTTTTTTTTTCAGAACTTATTATAAAAAATTTAACCCAAGGACCTTTTTCAAAAATGATTTACCTTACTGCAAGTTTGAAATGGGCACAATTATTGGTCTAAGAAAAATTAAAGCCAATAAGTTGAGCTATTTCTGCAAAATGCCTTTCTGTTTTTTTTTTTACAACAAATTCCTAAAAAACAAACCAACGAACTTGTTCTAAATTTTGTATAATCTTTGAGTAGGAAATAAAAATACTTTTAAAATGAGGTGTCACATGACCAATCTTTTCATTCAAAAATATAAAAAAAAATTTAGCCCCTTGTGCAAAAGTAAAAAAAAAATATAATTTTGTATTGTCAAAAATTAGGGTTTTTTTTAAACAATTATTTAAAGTTTTTTAGAAGTAAATATCACAAACCGATTAAAAGTTATCGCCAAAAAAAGATCCTCTTATTATTTCAAAAAGGGGTCAACCAATTTTAATTTTTTTAATGCAATCGTAAAGCGTATTTTTTTTTCTTTCAAATGAGGTGTCGCAATATAGGGGTTGTAATTTAAAAAATGAAACTTCGGGTTGGTGGGCGACAGAGGGTTAAAGAAAAAAAATAATTTTATATTTTTTAGATGTCCCCCTCCGTAACTAAATTGACCTGTTTTTTCTTAAAAATATATTTGCTATATTAAGAAAATTATAGGGGGTGTCTAATCCTCAATTGAACACACTGTATATAAGTTGTTTTTATTTTTTTTAAGACAGAGCTATGCAATTTTGCAGTTTATGACAATATTTAAAATACAGGGTGTTTCCGAAAGGTTGGGCGCGCTCGTATACGATGATATACGATAAACAGGGTGTCCGCAATCAATGTGTTTTTTTTAATGGGAGATAGACAACTGAAATTAACTTCAATGGCTTAAATTTTGACAGATCTAGTAGCTAGTGTGCGCCCAATGACGTCATAAGTGCTTAGAATTTAACTTAAGTGTGCTTAATGCTTAATTTATTGTAAACAATGTCAACCAAAAAATGAATATAGGTAATAAAAGGAAGCTCAGAAAAAGTTTGTTGGATCCCGATGAACGAAAGAATATAAAAAGAATGTATATACTTCCTAAGGTTAGTAGACTGTGTCTTCTTAGCCCCGTTTTTCTCAAATTTAAAAAATTAAATTAGAAATATAAGTGTCTTTTGATTAGATGGCCCTTTTTTGATGCGATTTTTCAGATTTTTTTTGCCCAGTTTCCCATTTTTTATTTTCATTTAACTTTAAAGTTTTATGTATGGGAGATTTATAGATAAAAAATATCATTTTGCTTTCTGTTTACCGCACAAAACAACTCCATTATTACGGTTTTAATTTATAATGAAGTTTTTACTCTAATTGTCACTTTGACTTTTTTACATGCACTCAAAATCTAATGTAGCCCGCCCAGCTACTACCTGAAGAATCTTAAAATTGCGTCCAAAACTTAAGTTTGGAAGTTATCTCGTAGCACTAATTTCAGTTGTCTATAGCTGGGAAAAATCCAAGACATTTGGCAAAAACAGTTTTTCGAAAAAGTTCGGAAATAATGGCCTTTAAACATCAGGTAGACTAAAAACACTTAATCGTAAATATTTACCAAACGATTTGTCCAACCATCATAAAAATTGTACTATTAATAAAGGTCATTTTAAACCCATTTTGAAATTTGGGGCCCCCTTTAAAATGGGTTAAAAACTGGTAGTGTTGATAAAAACTGCATGTAATTTCTTTACCTTTGAGAATTTTGTAATTTTATTTATGGAAAAACTTTTTTTCTACAAATTTTTGAGAAAGTGTACCTTTTATGAATAAACTACTAAAAACACCTTTGATGTACCCCATACCCTTAACTAGACTTTCTTTTGAAATTTGTCACTTACCACTGTCAACGCCAACTCAATACTTTTGTCTTCTTGGCATGGTTTCTGTGTATGTGGCTTTTTAGACTTTTGTAGGTTTTAAAAGGTATGCTGCAATTCTTATAGGCACAAATTTCCAGGACCATTTCTTACATTCCTGTGAAAAAAAACATGTTTAGGAAATTTATTAACCGTTGCCAGTTTCTGAGCACATAAATTGCCTTTGTAGATCGTCTTATCGGCCATACTATTTTAATTTATGAACCACTTACCTTTTTTTGAAAAAAAACACTAGAGATACAACAATAAACATGAATTTTTCACTAAATGCGATGTAAAGCGCATGCACGCGTCAGTGATGAGGAATGCGCTGTGGTGGCGTGCCATACGCTAATATTACTTGCAGTATTGTAAAATTTACAACACAAAATGTAAAAATACGTTAAATTATGTAAAATCGCATTAAATAATGTAATTTACCATAAATTGTTGTAAATTTACATGTGTAAATGTTAATCTCCAATAAATAATGAAATAAATCAAAATTTACTGTAAATTTAAATTTTGTTTGTGAAAATACAAAATGCATTTTATTTTTTCATAAACTTACGTAAAAACGCAATAACACAGTTGTAAATCGTACAACATGGTTATTGTGAAAGTACATCTGTTTTTATAGTGTACCCAAAAATTACAACAATTTCAATTCATACAACCTCTTTTTTTTTCAGAACAAAATGATCCTTGTCGAGATAAGATATGTCCCAATGGAGGAAAATGCGTCGTCCTTCCAGATGGACGAAATGCCTCCTGCGTTTGTCCTGATAAGTGTCCCAACTATGGGGACCACACCACAAGCAGACCAGTTTGCGGTACCGATGGACACACATACAACAATCAATGTGAACTGCAAAAGGCCTCCTGCACGCTGAACGTGAATATCACCGTGAAATTTAATGGCAAATGTGGTAAGAAAACGATAAACATAACGATATTTAGTTAAATGAAAAGAATATTTAATTAGATGATTGTTGAAAAATTAAAGCACAGTTTTATGCTCATTTTTTTGAATAATTGAAAATTAAAATTTCAGAGTTTAATAACCAGCTTTCCGTTTATTAAATGAAATTTGCTTTCTTCCATTAAGTGTCTCTTAAGTACTTGGTGTAGAATAAAACTATAAACAGGATTATCAAAGTTTTAAAGTGCAAAGTTTTTATCTATTAAATATTTAATTTGCTCGAAACGGGAACAATTTCTTATAAAAGTTTTATTTTATAGTTAGAAGTTTATAACGTTTTTGTCTCTGACAACCATTAACAGATTTACTTTTATGAAGATCTTTCATTGGCAATTTTGTCCAAGTTAAATAATATAAAGAAATCTCATAAATCCAGATTACTATACAGGGTTTTACTAAAGTTTACAACTGTCGGAGATAAAATTGCATAGTTTAGAAAATAAGCCAAAATAAATGTAGCGTAACAAACGTTTTCCAAACAAATGAATGTCAACCAGATATGGATATGTTTCGGTTTGAGTTAGACTCACTTATGTCAGGAATTTGTATTTATGTTAGGTATTTGTAGAGGATATGTGTATATTGATTGATTTCAGATCCTTGCGCTGGTGTGAAATGTACAGAACCTGAGATATGTCAGTTGGATGAACATCGCAATCCCATTTGCAGATGTGGCGATACCTGTCCATTGGAGTTCACTCCAGTTTGTGGCTCCGACGGAAAAACCTACTCCAACGAGTGCAGCCTCCGACAGGAAGCCTGCAGGCGCAGAAAACCTCTGAATATTATTTACAGAGGAAAATGTAGCTCAGGTATATATGTTTTTGAAAATTACAAAGAGAACACCTTCAGGCATCCTTATACGTATAAACGCAGATTCTAATGACAATTTTAGGTATTCAGAAACATTAAAATGTCTACATATTTAAATCATTGGTTTCTGTTATTAAAACTTACACTTCCACAAGAAAGCAAATAAGCAGGCAAAGTAGGAGGAACAGGGTTATTACTTTCATCACGCTATGTAAAGCTCGTGCTCGAATCATTCTCCGTCTAAATTCACTTTTCATGTCGTCGCTGCCTGCGAACACGAACACACTACAACTCTTAGCTTTTGAAATGATTTAAAAGAAAAAGTAGGTCCTTATCTCTGCTTTAGTTTAACATAAGATTTGCATCATGAAATAAAGAATGTATATCTTAATCTTTCGTAGTTCTTAAATGTCTTCCTTGGTTTAAAGAAAATTCCATTGTAAGGATTTCTCTAATCTTAGTCTCAGGGGTCTTCTTTAATACTTCTAGTTTTAATTATTTTTTGCCTTGAATAAAGAAGAGAAATGTTTATTTATTCAAACTGCCATAAAGCCATCGATCGCCTATTTCCTAATATAAACGGAAGTTGCAAAGTCAAAGTAAATCGCTCCAGACACCTTTTTAAAATCAAGTTGTTAAGTTTAAACTTTACTTTGTAAACTTGAAAGTTTTAATTTCCGTGTCCAAACCAACTGCTTCAAATAAATTATAAAGTAACTAAATAAATTTTAAAAAATCCACTTAAGTAAGATAATTCAATATCTTTTTTATACAGAAGGTTTAATTGATGCAATAATTAGATTAATTATACACGTCGCGTCGGTGAAAAATGCATAAAATCTAATAAATGAGGTAGACAACAATCTGTTACGTCTAAAAATGCTAAAATCTTTCCCAGCTTGCACAAAATTGAATTCAGGATTAATTTTCTTAGCTCATTAGCTTACATAAAGACCAAATTATGATTTAATCGACTTTGCTTTGATGCCCTATAATGCTGAAACTACTCCAGACCCAGTCGTAAATCGTTTTAGTAGAACTGAACTGATACTAATATTCAGACATTAATCTAATCTAACTCACTCTTATTATGTTTTAAAACAACGTTTGTGAATGTGACTCTTAAATTACAGGAATCAATCCATGCATAAGTGTAAAATGCAGCCTAGGCGAAGAATGCTCCATCAACAAATTTGGAATCGCCCATTGCGAATGCTCACCCGCGTGTGAACCGATAATGCGACCCGTCTGCACAAAAGACGGTCGAACCTTTCCTTCAGAGTGTGAAATGCAAAAAACGTCGTGCAATTCGCGCGTCCCAATGGAAATAGCATATCATGGAGTTTGCGGGGAAAGAGGCCCATGCAGCGATGACCACTGCCACTTTGGTGCAACTTGTATCGTGAAAAACGGTAACGCGTACTGCGAATGTCCGAATTGTCCTGCTGAGTTTGCACCGGTTTGTGGTTCCGACGGTATATCATATGGAAATGAGTGCAAACTTAAACTGGAGGCGTGCAAACACCGAAGGGATATTAGAGTACTGTACGAGAGTCCTTGCAGTAAGTACTGCAAAACACGACACATAACAAAAACAACACAACATTTGATGTTATTAATATTGTTACAGATGGTTGCGAAAACAAGAAGTGCGATTTCTATTCTACTTGCTCAGGAGATGGTACCGTTGAAGGAAAATGTTCTTGTCCCAAAACTTGCACAGATTCCAAAGTAAGTACAGATTTGCACAAGTGTAATAATTAAATGAAGAGTGTTTAAGTCAAAACAATGAAAACATTAATATTTATGTAGAATACTGAAAATGTATAATAAAAGCATTAATGCACTATTTTACTAGGTAGTTGATAAAAGTTTAAACGTTAACTAAATTATTCACAAGAATAGATAAAGTTTGGCAACAAACTACAGACTAAAACTTTTACGAAAGGGATAATTTAAAAATGTTTAACTAATACTGGATCATAAGAGGATTATATAGTAACATACATGAGTACATGACATTTTTTTTATTACTTTTCATGAAAGTTTCTTGATACAAGTAACATTTTAAAAGTTTTTATTTTTGTCCACCTAATCATCGGTCTTTTTTAAGTTTTTAAATGGAACAGTGTGCGGGACAGATGGAGTAACGTATGGTAGCGAATGTGAACTAAGGCTCGCCTCTTGCAAATTGCAGCAGTATGTGGTGGTTGCATACAAAGGAAACTGCGGTAAGTACTTTACCACTTCAGTAAACTTTCTTCCTCCCAAAGCAATATCTATGTAAACGCAACAACTACACATACAAGTTTTGACAAATCTTAATCTCTTCGTATTACATTCGAGCTCTTATACTTATTTACTAAGCTAAAGACCGCCGAGCCGCCTATTTGAGATAAAATAAAGTCGTAGAAATGTAATTATTAAAGAGAAAATACAGAAAAGGTTTTTAAATATGATAAAAATATAATCAGAAGCGTTTATGCAAAAAATCCCCGAATGAGTTTTCTAAAAAGGAAATCCCAGCTTGTGCACCCAGGATTAAATGAAATGCGAACAAATGCAGAAAGTCGGGAAATCTTTCATTTAGTTAGGTACTTTACATCGACCTGCCCTCCCTTTCTGTGTCTGTGTATTTACAAGCACAAGCACACTTTATCCAGATTTACCCACCTTTGTTTTGTGTTGAAATTCGTTATTTAAAGATTAGTAGGACTCCTCAAACATGAAACCGCAATAATCGTGAATTTAGGTTGTTCATTAAAATTACAAATGAACTCCTACAAAGATGAAGTACACTGGGTGGCAGGTGTGTGCTGAACAATAATTCAGCTTTTCCTTTACAGCCATGAAAGTAAAAAAAATTAATCCTGCTTTAATGATCATGTATTTATGCGGTGAATTATAAAGGTAGATAGCTCATATTTCAAAGTGCGTTTTTTGTTTGAGTTGGAATTGTGGCATACATAATAATTATATGTGTTGTAATATGTAATTTCAGATTTATGCGAGAACGTGAAATGTAAATATGGGGCTCGATGCGATGCTGGCAATTGTGTGTGCCCTACAAATTGCGAAGGTTCAGGTGTGGAGCCCGTATGTGCCTCCAACATGATGACATTTCCTAACGAATGTGAACTTCAGAAAGCGATGTGCTTGCAAGCAACTCTTTCGCCCCCTCTTACCGTCGTCTTCTATGGCGACTGTCGGGAACGGTTTCCAGTGGATGGCCTGTCTAATAGTACGTAAATCTCCGTTAAATCTTTCTTTATTCTCGAATTTGCCTTTTTCGAGCCACCTGCATATATTTTCCTCCGTTTTCCTTCGTAAAGGATAGTGGATGTTACATTAACCTTATTATTATTTAAATTGAAAGCGATCATGTACATTTTATATCTTCCTGCCATCAACAAAATAAAATTGGCAGCAATCTTGTTAAGATGCTGTTTACCACATTTTCTTGAGAGAAACAATCTCATGTTGTTTGAGATAGGTGAGTTTCCACTTAGGGTTTAATGCCGACTAACCTGCGGGTTTATCTGCAGTTGATAATAAAGAGTGATCGCATAGAATGATGAACGAAAGAAACGCTGTGTCGAGTGTATAGGTATTGATGATGTTAATACGAAGATACACTTTACTTCACGCTTGCCATTTAAGTGGTTCTGGTAAAGTGGCTACAATGTAGAACAATAAGCCTTAAGAGCTGATAAGAGCTAAATAGATACGACGGTATGCATGTATAACGCTTACGCTTTTATTGGGATTTTAATCGAAAACATTTTTGTTTTATCCATTTTGTTTGCTAATCAGACATTCTAGTTTAATTTGCCTCTCCATATTTAACAACGATTTGTTATATAACATATCTAACTACAACTCTTCGCAGATGAGTCGATGTCATTTTGTCATTATCAATATCAGAAAATTTAATATAGATTTAGATTTTGTCTGCGAAGAGAATAGAATCAGCTAGTCCTCATTTGTGGTTAACATTTCAGCAACCTCGCTAGTTCTCCCTACTAACACTGTAGAATCAACCGAGCTAACCCCATTACCGAATGTAACCCCAGCTGAAAAGGAAGCTTGCCGCGATATTCATTGCGACTTCGAAGCGACTTGCGAGTTAGGGGAAGGCAACTATCCTCGATGCACTTGTCAATTCGACTGTGGCGCTGCCGAGCTTGCCACATCAAAGCCAGTATGTGCGTCAGATCTTAGAATATACTCCTCGCTTTGTGAGATGAAAAAGGAAGCGTGTCAGCGCCAGGAGGAACTCCGATTGCGCCCACTGGATCTGTGCCAAGGTAGGATATTCATCCTACCACAAACTAATTATGTTAATTGTGCTCACGTTGCTAGCAGACTTCAATAGACACTAAATAATCGGCATACCCCGGTTTCCAAATGTATGCGACACATAATATACAGATTTCTTGAACATGCTACCGTCTAGTTTCCTTAAGCAAAAAAACATTTATTATATTATGATTTAAGAACATTCGCTACCCTCTATAAATTTCACCTTTAACTGTAACAATTCTCCAATAAATTTTAAACTAAAAAATAAAAAAAGGATTGTTGGAAATAAATCTGACTTGGGTTCGGTAGGTGTGTATATAATGGGTAAAATCGTAGATATATTTTACAAGTATAGCATATTTAGACAGCGGTTATTGTAGGAATGGAAGTGAAACCATGCAGAGGAGAAAAGCCTTTGACAGATCCTCTCACCGGAAACGAATTAGATTGTGGCAATGGTCCTAACCGGAAGGACTGCCCGACTGGCAGTTATTGTCATCATTCCGTCCGGATTTCAAGATGTTGTCCAAAAGGTAAATTACATCTAAACAACGTTTTATTTACTTGATATCCATGCAGTTCTCAGATAAGGAAATGAAATGTTATTTCCTTGTATATATTCTGTCATAGACAGTGTGCAAATAAAGGAAATGTAAACAATATCTGTTTCCAAAGTCAAAGTCCTAGGTGGTTCTCCTAAATATCAAAGTTAAGCAACCATTTAAAGTTAAAGGACGATGCGCTATTATTTTATTATCTAATTGTATTTAATTCGACAAGTAGATAAAAACATGCCAGAAGAGACAAAGTGTGAAAGCACTTGGTTTGGATGCTGCCCCGACGGCGTAACTCCCGCCCAAGGACCTAATAATGCGGGATGTCCATCATTGTGTGGCTGCAATAAATTGGGATCCTTTTCCGAGAGCTGCGATCCTGAAACACAGAAGTGTCGTTGCCGGCCTGGTGTTGGAGGGGATAAATGCGATCGCTGTGAGCCGGGATATTGGGGCTTACCTAAAATATCATCCGGACATCGAGGATGCATCCGTAAGTTATTACAAGACCCACACATATTGATACTTAAATAAAAGGATAAAAAACTTAGATTCACTTATAAACATGAAAAAACCACTTATATCGCCTGAAGCTCCACAAAAAGGATTTTATCCGTCCTCAAAAAGGATTTTTTGTTGCAGCTTGCGGTTGCTCGACCTTCGGCTCGGTCCGAGAGGATTGTGAGCAAATGACCGGGAGATGTGTTTGCAAACCCGGGGTGCAAGGACAAAAATGCACGCTATGCACAAGCCACGAAAAGGTCCTTGGTCCAATTGGATGCGTCACAGGTACAAATGCTTGACATTTAACATTTCGTATTCTATGTTATTTCGTTTCTTTAACAGTTGATCAAGCAAGGACTATTTATTCAAGTTGCAAGGATCAAGTTTGTTACTTTGGCGGGGTTTGTGCGGAGCGGAGGGGCACTGCAACTTGCGAATGTAACATTGAATGCCCTAAAGAAGACACCGACCAGGTATTTAGTTTAATTTGGATGTATTGTGTGGTTTGTTTACAATCCTGTGTTTAATTATTTTTTTGCGAATGAACAAGCAGAATACAAATAATATTTCATTCTTTTGATATTTTTTTAAGCATCAGTTGTTTATTGGACAGGTTGCATTTATTTTACGTTTATTGTTTCAGGGAAAATAAAATATATTAATTGTTTATTCGGCAGGATTTAAATTGAATTTCCAAAAAAAATAAAAAAGAGTCTTTTTATCCATTTCAGTTAAAACTTTAATGTTAAACGCTTCAGATGTATTTTAAACAAATTAAAAGAAGTAAAGTTAAAAGTGGTTTTAACTTCAAACTCAATTATCTCCTCTTTGTTAAACTGAACTATTAGGGCTTCACATAAATTTTTGTAATTTGTTTCAGTCGGTTTGTGGAAGTGATGGTCAAACTTACTCTAGCATTTGTCATTTACGTCAAGTTGCATGCCGTTTGCAAAAAGATATCGTTCTTCAAGCTTTTGGAGCATGTAAAGGTTAGTAAAAAATCACATGCTATAAATAAAACTAAAATATCAAACATCAAAAACAAAACAATGTTCGATGACAAACTCGACAACGTACAAAACAACGTTGTTCACTTTGTTCACGGAAAAAGAAATTGTACTTTGCAGAAACCATTCAATATTCATATCTTTGAGCAATGAAGATTTATATCTGAATCTTGATATTTCCTTTAAAATTTGTCACAACAATAAGCGCGCACAATACCGAAGGCGTGCATATATATTCTTTAAAATAAATCGAAAATTTTACGCCAAGTCATTAATGTCTTTGTATATTCCAAGATAATCTCCACGCCAGTACCGATGGACCGTTACACCACTACACACCCCTACAATTCACCCAACCCGACGAGACCAACTCTTTATCGAAATCAACGCGGCATCTTCTCGCTCCGGATCCTAGATATTATTATGAAAGAACTGGATCCTACATGAGGCCGGCTCAAGCCGTATCGCATCCGGCCGAAACTCATTACGTACAAACCAAAATAAACTCGCCGGATTCCCCTGGGTCTAATAACGTCTACAATGTAAAAGGTTGGTTTGGATAGATATGTTATTCATGTCCATAAAATGCCACAATTTGAGATGTATTTGCACAATTAAGTCATGTTTACACGCATTTACATGTTGAAGGATCATATTCACTATTTGCATCTAATAATTTAGTCCGTTTGATAGTTTTGGCCAGCAGTATAAATTGCCTTCAAATTAATTTTCTTTGTGACAAAGCAGTCGAATTAATCCAGGTGAATTTGCTTTAGCTTATAGACCGACTCCTGCAACTGTCCAAGTCATTACAGCGCTTTTGGGTGACATTTGTTCTGTGAACTCTGATTGTATGATCGTCAATAGTCACTGCTTAGAGGAGGCGTGTGTTTGTTTACCTGGCTTTGAGGCTTCCTCCAGCAGACAGGAATGCTTGGGTAAGTCAACAATTACAAGCCAAACCCTGCTTTACCTAATTGGGTTTTATTTTTTGTAAATAACCATCCCTTTAGCTAACGACGAGTTTCGTTCTTGCACCTCCGCTCCCTGTTTAAACGGCGGAACATGTGTGGACTTACCTGGGGCAACATTTGCTTGTGTCTGTCACGCCAATTTCACAGGACAAATTTGCGACATACTCTCGAACTACAAACACTACGAAACTCCTGCATTCAATGGACACTCCTATATCAAGCTGAAAACACTTAAAGCCTACTACAAACTTAGCGTTGAAATTGAGTTTAGAGCGTTCACTAACGACGGCGTATTGCTCTATAATCAACAGAACTTGGATGGAAATGGGGACTTCATTTCACTGGCCATTCTAGACGGTTTCGTTGAGTTTAAGTACGATCTGGGAAACGGTCCAGCTATTATACGGACTGTAACGAGAATTGAACTGGGAAAGTTTCATAGAGTAACGGTGAAGAGATATCATAGAGACGGGCTTCTTAAGTTAGATGAGGGTGAAGATGTAGCCGGGCAATCTATGGGCACATTAAAAGCCCTGGATTTGCTAGACGATACCTACATCGGTGCTGTGCCAACTAACTATACACAGTAAGTTTTAAACGGTAATTTAATTATGTTAAATAACAAACTACTTCCTCAGAATATTCAACAACATTGGAACTAGCAAAGGCTTTCAAGGGTGTATAAGAAAATTAAAAATAAACCGCCACCTTGTGCATCTCCATCTCTCGAGGGATGATAAGGTCATAGACGTAAGGAATGTATACGATTGCAACGATAAACCATGTTCCTCTCAGCCCTGTGTAAATAATGGGGAATGCAGCAACGATGACTTTAATCTCTACAAGTGTCAATGTGATAAATCGCTCTTTACTGGAGATTTTTGCGAGAAGATTATTAATCCATGCATGTCAAATCCATGCTATCACGGTTCAACGTGTCTGGAATCTCATACTGGAAGCTTCTTGTGTCAGTGTCCGCCAGACAAAACCGGGGCTTTTTGTGACCAAGGTAAGACTTCACTTTGCATTCAAAGCATTATAACTTGTTCTGAATTTACAGATGTAAGTGAAATAATAATCCCTGAATTTACTGGTACCAGCTTTATACAAATGCCTCAAATGGAAGATGTCAAGTCTAAATTCTCTTTTGAGATACATTTCCTTGCGAGCGCTCTAAATGGCCTCTTGCTGTACAGTGGCCAAAACAAGAATGGAATTGGTGATTTTATATGTCTCAACTTGCTACATGGTCACCTACAATTTAGATTTAATTTGGGAAGTGGAATAGCCAATTTAACGTAAGCTCGACAAAAGAGTTGTTTACGACAGAAAGATTGATGAAACTTTTTTTAGAACAAAAGAACCTCTGGAACTGGACAGGTGGCATAAAGTTCTCATATCCAGAGATGGTCGGGAAGGCACTCTGCAAGTTAATAATTTAACTTCTGAAGTTGGATTTTCTGGGGTTCCCATGACTGAATTAAACCTGGATTTACCTTTTTACATCGGCGCGGTTCCGTAAGTTGTATTATCTGTAATTATTGTTATATCCTAAAGTTATTTTTATTTTTAGAGCTTGGAAAAAAATTCAACGACTCTCCGGAACATTAAAGGGCTTCAAGGGAGCAATTCAAAAAGTTATTTTTAACGAAAGGTTGCTGCCAATAAATCAAAATTTATTTGATTGCTTTCAAGCGTCAAACGATACAAGTTGTTCCGCCAACGTGCAAATCTATGACGGTCTTCCTTGTCCAAGGAACAAAAACCCATGTCTAAATGATGGAATTTGCATTCCGAATTTAGAAACGTTTAAATGTAAATGTCATTCCAAATACAAAGGAAAATATTGCCAAATTAGTAAGCTATAATATATAAAAAAAAGAATCAAATAGTAACTGTTATGGTTTTAGCTCAACATAAGAATACTCCATTGAAATTTACTGGTAACACTCATTTGCAGTACAGAACAGGACAATACAGAAGGTAATTAAATTTGTACAACTAGTAGTAATTCCTTATTAACCAATAACAAATAACTTTATTGTAATACTAACAGTGAGGGAGTGGTAACTAACACTAACGATTATGACGTGGATGCTCTCATTGAAGACTACAATGTTTTCAATGAGGAGTATGCTAACAGAACTGAGGATTATGAATACGAGGAAACAGTTTTAAGCGATTTTGAGACAGAAGGATGGTAAGAATCTAAGACAACTGCTATTAACAGTACTAACATAAACAAGTTCTAATATTTGGTTGTCGTAGGAGAAGACCAGAGAAGTGGAACCGTTACGAAATAAGACTAAGAACAACAGATTCCGATGGGCTTATTTTATGGAGAAGTAAAAATAGAAACAATTTACAAAACTACTTGTCCATTGCACTGACGAATGGTTTTATTGAGCTGAGCTACAGTTTGGGAAAGGATAACCCTTTCTTTGCAATAAGGTATGTTTTATTAATGTTGCGGTGAACGAAAACTAAAAAGGTTGTTACAGATCAACAATTAGTGTAAATGATGGACTTTGGCACACCATACATGTGCAAAGGCGCAAACGACTAGGCATAGTAACAATTGACAATAATCCATCTGTTAGAGGAATTCTGAAGAAACACAACGGCGCAATTATCCTACACACAAACTCAAAACTCTGGATTGGTAGGTTTATCCTGTTCTGTAGTTAATGTATTGATTGCTTTATATGTTTCCCCATAGGTGGCAGCAGCTCCTTACCAGCCGGTCTACCAACTGCCTACTATAAAGGATTTACAGGTTGCGTTCAGCATGTCCTTATCAACAATAAACCACTTGATCTTCTTGCAAACAGTAACGTTGCAGTCAAACATCACTTCTGTCAGGACAATGAAATTTAAATTATAATCGTTAAAGATATGAATGGAGAATAAATGTAAGACATATCGGTAACTTATTTTGGAACGATTTATAATCTTCTTTCTGTTTTAAATCCTTGATATATGTAAAAACTGATTTACACTGTTTGCAAATATTTTAAATTAATTATATATATATTATTAGACGACTGAAATCTGTTCATAACTATATACACTGACAGAGATACGCCATTGAACTGCTTCTTTAACATAAGCAAAATATTTATAGTTTTTTTTGTCAGGTAACACAGATCTAATATCATCTATACTGTTCGCAATGTTCCATGTTCTTATATAGTATATTTTAATAATTTGCACAGCCAAAAAAACAACAGGAGTTCCTTTGAAAAAGCACAATGTATCTTGCAAAAAGACAACAATGTCGGGCTGATTTGTCGTCTCGATGTTTTATTATCTAATAAAAATAATAGGATTCTGTACAACGTGTGGTAGATTGTTTAGAAATGACTTATTTTTTATAATATATAATAAACGTTGCTTAAAAAAAATGTTAAACGTTACTTTGTTACGTTAGATTTATGTTACCTGAGATACCCTTTTAACTGAGAGACTGATTGTGAACTCCTCGATTCATTTAATTTTTAATGTTAAGTTAGAATAGATAAAATAGTATTCAGACAATTATTATTAAAATCATATCGCTAAAAATCGATGTGAATTCTGTCAATTTGTCGCTAGTAAATAGATTTATGTTCATAAATAAATAAATATTAAATCATGAATGTATTAAATTGTATAAATATTCTTATGTTAGAGTTAACTTAGTGCATTTTTTGTAAATTCTTTATAAACGATTATTTGGGCACTTGTTAACCTGATACTAATAAAAATATTGTTTTCTTAAAAAAATCTTTTCTTTCTTAAAAATATTAAATAATTTTAACTAAATACATTTTAAACAAGTCAAAGAAACATAATTATATCAAAAACCTTATACCCAAGAAACATAATTATTAAATATTAATCCTTTAAAATTGGATAATGAGCAAATTATCCTTTGAGGGCTTAAAATACTTGAAATTATAACAGACACTACGATCCTTTGTCCATATTAACCTGAAAAATGGCCAGGTAAGTACGCTTCAAAAACATTTTCCAAAACTAATAAAACGTAATTAAATTTAAAGAAAAGTCAAGCAACACTTAAAAATGGCAAGAATCTTGTTGCTAATTCTGGGATCGTGGAAATTTGGCTTAAACCTTAAACCATTTTCAAACTTCTGTTATCTTGCTTGGAGGCATTTGGGCTGGTTCTACTTGGCTTTTTTTGAAGCAACTCAATTTATCCGGGCAGTAATTGTGCTCATTGATAAAAACTACACCGAACTTATTGGAAATCTTGTGGTACTAGTACTATACAGCATGAGTTTGATCCGATTAAAGGCTTGCCGATCCTCTAAGTTGTTATACAGTATTATTAAAGACGTTTACAAGACTGAGGAAGAATTAGATAAAGATGGTGATGCAGAGTTAATTGGGATTTACAACAAATATGCCAGTACTGCTTTTCGAAGTTCAATTGTGCATTTCTTGTTGGGGACTGGAACCATTGCACTGTACTTTATTAACCCGTTGGTCAAAAATATAAACTCCGATGAGCATAATTTAATATTTTCGAGCTACTTCTGGTTTGACTACACTAAACACTTTAGCTACGCTTATCTTATTCAGTTTTTCGGCGGTGTTTTTGGATACTCTTACGTTATCTATTCAGACATAACTTTTTTCAGTCTAATCATTTATTCAACAGGACAATTCAAAATATTCCAGCATAAGTTACGAAATTTTAAGAAGTACGCCAGTAAGCTTAAACTAATAAATAACTATTCGGACGAGCAATGTGAGGATAAATTCATGAACATCTTAGTTTGTGAGCATATCAAGAATATCCAGTAAGGTAATTTGATCTAAATTTAAAGTATTTACTAACAGTTATTGAAATGTTGCAGATTTGTAAGGAATTTGGATACTGTTTTAAAAAATCTTACTCTTGTTGAATATTGCGTTTGTTCAGTTAAAATGGCCATTTTGATCTTTCAAACAATTAGCGTATGCAGTTGAATACCTTAAAATGTTAAAACGAAGTCAAAAATTCAATTTTTAGGCCACACAAGTTAATGTTGAACTATTTGGAGTTATCGGACATGTAATGTGTATGTTTGGAGAACTGTATTTCTATTATTTTAATTCAAACCTAATATCATTGGAGGTAATTTAATAAAATAAAAAAAAGTCGTTTTTTGGAACACCTTAAGCTGGTCAAATGACAAAAAAAACCTAAAAACATTTTTTTGTCTCCAATTACAATAAAACTTATTTTGTTAAATACTTTTGGGCTGTAGAATACGAATCTGCATTTAGATTTTTCCTAAAAAAATCCTTCTGGAAGCTAAAACACTTTGAAAAAAAGGGGGTGTCGCATTTAAAGTTGCCTTTAACAGCTCGTAGCAATAAAACCGCTAGCGTTGGAACTATTACAGTGTCAGATTCGAATTCAGCAGCCCAGTTTGCATACCCACAGATGGCATTTATTGCTTGCAAGCATCATTTGTGGCCATGACAATAAAAAAACTGAGAAAATTTGGACCCTTACCCCTTAGTTAAAAATGCGATAAATTTTGAAAAAATAAATTTGCCTGTAACTGTGTTTTAAGATTAATTACAAGCAGTACAAATCAAATCTGCAATCGGATTTTTTCCAAGTGCTTTTGTTTTTTTGCTAGAGCTTTTCAAAGTTTGCCAAATTATGAAAATTTTCAAAAATGCTTAAAAAAAATTTTTTTGTCTCTGATTTAGATAAAACTTATTTTGTAGATAGCTTTTAGGATATAGAATACAAATCTGCATTTAGATTTTTTCTAAAAAAAATATTCTGGAAGTTAGAGCACTTTAAAAAAAATGGGGTGTCGCGTTCAGAGTTGCCTTTAACAGCTCGTAGCAATAAAACCGCCAGCGTTGGAACTATTACAGTGTCAGATTCGGATTCAGCAGCCCAGTTTGCATACGCACAGATGGCATTCATTTCTGGCAAACATCATTTGTGGCCGTGACAATTAAAAAACTGAGAAAATTTGGACCCTTACCCCTTAGTTAAAAATGCGGTAAATTTTGAAAAAATAAAATTGCCTGAAACTGTGTTTTAAGATTAATTAGAAGCAGTACAAACCAAATCTGCAATCGGTTTTTTTCCAAGTGCTTTTGTTTTTTTGCTAGAGCTTTTCAAAGTTTGCCAAATTATGAAAATTTCCAAAAATGCTTAAATAAAATTTTTTTGTCT
This sequence comes from Cartodere bifasciata, assembly GCA_963920755.1. Lineage (NCBI taxonomy): Eukaryota > Metazoa > Arthropoda > Insecta > Coleoptera > Latridiidae > Cartodere > Cartodere bifasciata. The sequence goes on along the minus strand of OY987201.1, from coordinate 6,219,638 downwards.
TTGATTTAGATAACACTTATTTTGTAGATAGCTTTTAGGATATAGAATACAAATCTGCATTTAGAATTTTTCTAAAATAAATATTTTGGAAGTTAGAGCACTTTAAAAAAAATGAGGTGTCGCGTTCAGAGTTGCCTTTAACAGCTCGTAGCAATAAAACCGCCAGCGTTGGAACTATTACAGTGTCAGATTCGGATTCAGCAGCCCAGATTGTATACGCACAGATGGCATTCATTTCTGGCAAACATCATTTGTGGCCGTGACAATTAAAAAACTGAGAAAATTTGGACCCTTACCCCTTAGTTAAAAATGCGGTAAATTTTGAAAAAATAAAATTGCCTGAAACTGTGTTTTAAGATTAATTAGAAGCAGTACAAACCAAATCTGCAATCGGTTTTTTTCCAAGTGCTTTTGTTTTTTTGCTAGAGCTTTTCAAAGTTTGCCAAATTATGAAAATTTCCAAAAATGCTTAAATAAAATTTTTTTTGTCTTTGATTTAGATAACACTTATTTTGTAGATAGCTTTTAGGATATAGAATACAAATCTGCATTTAGAATTTTTCTAAAAAAAATATTTTGGAAGTTAGAGCACTTTGAAAAAAATGAGGTGTCGCGTTCAGAGTTGCCTTTAACAGCTCGTAGCAATAAAACCGCCAGCGTTGGAACTATTACAGTGTCAGATTCGGATTCAGCAGCCCAGATTGTATACGCACAGATGGCATTCATTTCTGGCAAACATCATTTGTGGCCGTGACAATTAAAAAACTGAGAAAATTTGGACCCTTACCCCTTAGTTAAAAATGCGGTAAATTTTGAAAAAATAAAATTGCCTGAAACTGTGTTTTAAGATTAATTAGAAGCAGTACAAATCAAATCTGCAATCGGTTTTTTTCCAAGTGCTTTTGTTTTTTTGCTAGAACTTTTTAAAGTTTGCCAAATTATGAAAATTTCCAAAAATGCCTAAAAAAAAATTTTTCGTCTCTGATTTAGATTAAACTTATTTTGTAGATAGTTTTTAGGATATAGAATACAAATCTGCATTTGGATTTTTTTTAAAAAAAATATTTTGGAAGTTAGAGCACTTTAATAAAAATGGGGTGTCGCGTTCAGAGTTGCCTTTAACAGCTCGTAGCAATAAAACCGCCAGCGTTGGAACTATTACAGTGTAAGATTCGGATTCAGCAGCCCAGTTTGCATACGCACGGATGGCATTTATTGCTTGAAAACATCATTTGTGGCCGTGACATTTAAAAAACTGAGAAAATTTGGACCCTTACCCCTTAGTTAAAAATGCGGTAAATTTTGAAAAAATAAAATTGCCTGAACTGTGCTTTAAGATTAATTAGAAGCAGTACAATACAAATCTGCAATTGGTCTTTTTCCAAGTGCTTTTGTTTTTTTGCTAGAGCTTTTCAAAGTTTGCCAAATTATGAAAATTTCCAAAAATGCTTAAAAAAAATTTTTTTGTATCTGATTTAGATAATACTTATTTTGTAGATAGCTTTTAGGATATAGAATACAAATCTGCATTTAGATTTTTTCTAAAAAAAATATTCTGGAAGTTAGAGCACTTTGAAAAAAATGGGGTGTCGCGTTCAGAGTTGCCTTTAACAGCTCGTAGCAATAAAACCGCAAACGTTGGAGCTATTACAGTGTCAGATTCGGATTCAGCAGCCCAGTTTGCATAGGAACAGATGGCATTCATTGCTTGCAAACATCATTTGTGGCCGTGACAAAAAAAAACTGAGAAAATTTGGACCCTTACCCCTTAGTTAAAAATGCGGTAAATTTTGAAAAAATAAAATTGCCTGAAACTGTGTTTTAAGGTTAATTAGAAGCAGTACAAACCAAATCTGCAATCGGTTTTTTTTCACGTGCTTTTGTTTTTTTGCTAGAGCTTTTCAAAGTTGACCAAATTCTGAAAATTAAAAAAAAAAATATTTTGCTCGTAGCAAAGAAACTATGAATTAGCCTTATTTAAATTAAAAATGTCTTAGGCAAGCAATGGAGTTTGTGAGGCTTTGTTTTCATCTGAATGGTATAAGTTAAAAAAATCTACACAGAAGAAAATGATTTTTATGATTCTGAGAGCACAAAAACCTGTGGAGCTTCATATTGGACCATTTTATACCATGTCTTTAGAGGCAGCTGTTAAGGTAATCATTAGTATCAACCTTTTCATTATTATCGTACTAAATTATGTCATTGTAGGTCCTGAAGACAGTATACACATATGTTTGTGTGATGCAAAAAACAGTTTAATTTTTTTTAATAACAATTTTTTAGTCAAAATGTATTTAAATAGATAAGCTTAGCTAAAAGTACTTATTGAAATGTTAGCATAAATAAAGATTAATTCTGAAGAACGATTCCAGTTTTGAATTTGAAAATTCCTCACTTTCCTGAAAAGCGGTTTCTCTCTTTTATCAATAAGTTGGCATAGTTGCCACATGATCAGTTATTCAATAAAGGGAAGGCAGGAAAAAAAGGGATTTGCCATCAGCCTAGTAACCAAAGACAACAAAGCTCATAGCAGTTTGACAACACGGCATATGGTTGAACTCCAGCATTGGTTGTCTGCTCTTCCGCCAGGCTTCTCACAGTCTACAACTGTTGCAATGGCGTCAACACTAAGCACAGATTTTTAACACAAGTTTATCGAACCCCGTCTCAAAGTGTCAATAGTTTAACAATAAAGCATATAAATAAATAAAATACAAGTCCGGCTTTAACTGATGGTGCTCCAATTTAAAAGTAATCATGTTTTTGTGTTTTTGCAATTGTCATAAGAAACTTTCTTTTACAATTTGCCTCCTTGAAGGTATGATTATTGTACTTATGTGTGGGTAAACACAATTACCTTGCATGATATGTTTAGTAGGTGTTACTGTTAACTTAGACATACTTAGTTTAAACATAAACAATTTAGATAAGATGCTTTAAACGAAATTCCTTCCGAATTTTAAACAGAAATTCATGAATCCAAAACAAAATAAAATGTTCGTAATTAAATAACAAAATTACGTGAATCTACAGCCAGTGTCAATTATTGCATTGGAAATGTCCGATAATGTTATTTACGATAGGGTCGTTCAAACAGAGGGGTGTTTCAATAAAGCCCTTTCAACGAACAGACTATTAACTTTACCAGAGAAACCTATTTGATATACCGGAGATATTTACCTTCCGACAAAAAGGTATCTTTAACAATTGGACCCCTTCTGAGAAAAATAAGCTTCTTGAATTCATAGAATCATATAAGAAGGAAATAATGATGTTGTTCAATAACAGAAAAGAGTAAAAATACAGATAAGATTGTGTTTCGGATTCGGATGTTTCTAATTACAAATGTCATGAGAACAGATTCCAGCAAAGGAATGTTTCATTTCAAGATAAATTCCTCAGAATTTACTTGCTCTTGTTAAATAAGTTCAACAAAACCCACATGAGAAGAATCTGCTTCTAACAAATTAGGTAGAATTGATGACAACGTAAAAACAAGCACTTTTTTGTTTATCATTAATGTTTTCAATATCAAAAGCGAAGGTTTATGTTTTGATGATGATTATTTGACTAATCTTTTACCAATCCTTCATAAATAACTTTCATTTTTATTTCCATAGCTGAGCAAGTTGTGTTTCTTACAGGTACTGCAGCTCTTAGCAAGTGTTATGCTGTAACGTGAATTCCGCGCCTTTATTTTATCTAGCTTGTTATAAATAATTAATAAGAAAATGGCAAGAAAATCAGATATTTCCCGTTACATCAACGTATCCGTGGTAGGCTTGTCGGGAGTTGAGAAGGACAAGGGTCACTCTGGCGTGGGAAAATCCTGCCTTTGTAATCGCTTTATGAGGTCTCACGCGGATGAGTACAATGTTGATCATATTTCCGTATTGAGTCAGGTAAGTGAAGACATGATCATGCTTGTTTAAACATTAATTAATGAAGTAACGAAATAAGAGAAAAAGCGTCTAAAATACCTAGTGAAAGCAAACCATACCAAATTTTTATTCAATCTTCTTGAAAAGCAATTTCTACTCATCAAAGTCAATTGATCTAAAACTTTTATTTCTTTTAGACTGACTTTAGTGGACGAGTTGTCAATAATGACCATTTTCTTTACTGGGGTGAAGTTATTAAAAAGTCTGAGGAAGGAGTGGATTATCATTTTAGCGTGATTGAACAAACTGAATTTATTGACGATGCTTCCTTTCAATCCTTTAAAGGTTATTATTCCTCATTCACCATTATTTTTAATGATCTTGTTTTAAACTTTTAAAACGTAATTATAGGAGGAAAAATGGAGCCATACGTCAAGCGGTGTGCAGCTACTAAAATAACTTCAGCTGAAAAGCTAATGTACATTTGTAAAAATCAATTAGGAATTGAAAAAGAATATGAACAAAAACTTTTGCCCGATGGGAAATTCAATGCTGACGGTTTTATTTGCATATTCGACGTCAGCATTGTTCCAAGTAGACCAATAGAGAAACAAATGGAATTCGTGTACAACATACTACTTAATATTTTAAAGACAAAAAAACCCGTTGTGTTCGTCACAACCAAAAACGATGAAGCAGATCCAATTTACGTTCGCGAGGCAGACAAATTAGTACAGAGAAAAGAATTCAAAGGGCTTTTGCCTATGGTTGAGACATCGGCACACGAGAACGTTAACGTTGATCTAGCATTCATGGTATTGGCTCAGATGATTGACAAAGCCAAATTTAGGAGTAAAGTAATGACGTATGGAGAAGCTTTTAGGCTAAAGAAAGAGCTTTTGGATGCTGCCAGCGAATCCTTCATGAGGCTTATTAGATTGCATGTCACCGACTATCACGCAACGTGGTCGCAAACTATTAAAATACTGAATTCTCACAACGAATGGATTTATTTTGTTCAACTTTTTGGTAAGTTTTTTCACACAAAACCAGACAAAAACATTTAACATGCAATATTATTAAATATATTTTGTCCTTCTTCTTAATACTAAAAGCTGTCCGCGGGCTAACGTCAACCACACGCATTTCATGGGTCTTTTGCAGGTCTCGACGGAACACAACGATTATTTAGACGACATATTAAGATGCTGAAGGAAGAACAAATATCCAAACGTGTTGCGCATTATATGGAATTATTACCAGATATTTTACATAAATTAAAAGCAGACACACTGTCTGATAGGCACGTATACTTATTTATTATTCACCACAACACAATCTGTTTCCGTTTTTTTTTAAAATATAAAAACAAAAAAGATACACATACAGGACCTTGCACGACGAACCAAACATTGATCATTATTCTTTATTTTATAGCGATTGGGAAACAGTAAAAAAGAGCATTAAAGCTAACCAAGACTTTTTCCAATATTTTTATGAATGTCCAGAGGATATACCCTGGACAGAATGCGAATTAGAGGCAGATAATGAGGAAACCAGAATTCCACTCAATGTTTTGGATACGCCTGAAGCAGACATGGTTTTCAAAAATTTCATCAACATGCTGCAACATGAAAAACAGCAATCGGAGTAAGTAAAGAATCTTTTTTTAAACAACTAACAACGGGAATCTCTTGATAACATACTAATCCTAACCTTTTTTCTGGTGCTTGCTTTAACAGGATGCCAAAGAGGTAAGTTGGTAAACCTTTCAAGCATTTACACACTCTCTGATTATATAGTTATTTCAGATGGAAGAAGCAGTTTAAGCAACTTTTAGAGGATACTGGTTACGTAACCCCAGGAAAACCCCTGTCAGAAGTACGAGTCCTGTTTATGGGACGAGAATGTTTTGAGGCTTTGTCGGAACACGACTGCCAGCAAATTTATGACGCACACCAGAGACAGATTATTGAAAGTGCCAAATTTAATTTCCAGGAATTGTTGTTGGAACATGCTAATGCGTTTTATAACCTAAAGAGTATGACGCCAACCGGCACAATAACTCAAGATGATATCAAGGATATAGTTGAAATACTACAAGACGATTTTAGGTAAGTAGAATTATATACAAATGGTTCAAAATTGACAACAATTGTATAGGTACAAGATGTTGGACAAACTAGACCAAGATAGAAAACTGATTTTGTTCCAACATTTGGATTTTATTCATTGTCCAATCAAGGAGCATTGTCCTTCGTACTCGAATTGCATGGATCTTCTAATAGAAAAAACCCTAGCAGTTAAAACTAACACCCCTTCGTCTTGGAGTCACAGCGGACAATGGTTTATTAACTCCGATGAAAACAAGATTAATATCTTGATTCTGGGGTTGACCAAAATAGCCGATGAGTTCGTTTCCAAAATAAGAGTAAGTTGCCACGTTAAACAACGTGATACATTAATTGACGACGCTGAATTTTAGTCACAATGTGAAGATGACGAATACAAACTGGACTGTCAGTTCTATAGCTTAGATTATAGAATTATTAACGGCGACGTTAATTTGCCACAGTATTCATTTAAAACGTCGGAGTTTGTTCCGCATGGAGGTTTTTGCGTGTTCTCAAACGGCAAGTCTTTCGAATACATTCGGGAAAGTTTGGAGAAAACATTACTATCGAATTTGGAACAGGAGGACAAACTACCATTCCAAGGTCTACCCATTATTCTCCTCTTTCTACAAGATGTCGTTCTGGATGATGACATGGTCGCCAAATTAAAGGAAGAAGGTCAAAGTCTTGCAGACAGGTTTGTTTTCTTTTGGTATTTGTTGGAGAATTACTAATAAACAGTTTTCAGTTTGCAATGTTCTTTCGTGCACGTTTGCACCGATCAAATTACGGATGAACAAATGGTATCACAAACAATGAGGCAACTAATCCAAAGTATTCATCACAGATCTGGTTTCGTTAACTTCTATCAGTCTGTTATTGACTGTCTGGAGCCAGACATAAGGTTTGCTTTTATCGAAATAAAATCAAAAGCCAATTTAAACCCATGATGTGTTTTTCAGAATCATTATGTCAGTTTTCTGTGGCGACGATTACTCGATTGAAAGCGTTCTGCAACCGTTTTTGTCACACCAATGTTGTTTCCTGTCATCTGAACGGAGCGTAATTTTGGAAACGTTCCTTGGCGACTCCCGAAGACGTGTTGAAATCATCGTGTCCTCGTTTCATGGTGCAAATTCGTTTAGGGATGAGCTAGTACATGGATTCATTTTGGTGTACTACACCAAAAGAAAAGCTTCATTAGCAACTTTAAAGTAAGAATTGGAAAAATTTAAGTAGCTCTTGATGTATTGATAATTTTTGCAGCGCTTTTTCAATGAACATTCCAAACCTACCAATACAAATTTTGGCTGTTACTGAAACCGGCGGAGCAAACGCGTTCTTTAACAACGAACTCAGTCATCACTTGATCACTGAAGGAAATGCCACAGCTGATCGTTTAAACGCACATTTCATGACATTTTCGTCGAACGTAGTTCAAAAAAGTAACTATGAAGTTTGAACGATGTTTCTTTACTAAATCCTGTGTTTTAGCCACTTTTTATACTCCGTTCTTTAAGGAGGTTTGGGAAAAGAAACCAGAAATTGAGCAAGCATTCCATATGGAAGAACCTTCAGCTTTAGATGATTTGGACTATACTGCTCTTCAAGATCATCCAATACCCCCACCACGGCATGAGAGTTATCATTTAAAGCTAAACGATGGGTCAGTATTATAAGGTATTATATTAAGTTTGGTTTCTATAAGATCTTCTATTGCAGAAGTAGCAGTGACAGTTATTTTTTAAATGGGCCTGATGATCGTCACAGCTCCAGTGATCATTCCAGTGATAAATACAACATATACCAATACAATATTGAAAATGATCTCGCCACAAAAGAGCAACGATTCCAACAAGATTTTTATTTAAATTAAGCAAGGAATTTTCAGAGAAATGATTTTAAATGACACGATGGTGCAATATAGAAGTAAACGTCTAATTAATCATTCAAAATGTTTCATTGTTATTGGACCTGTATACCTGCATGTAGCATTTCTAATGTTTCCTCCATACGACATGACGTGTTTATTACTTTAGGTACTAAAAACCCCAAATGTGACAAGTTTTAGGGGCTTTTGTTGCAATAACTAGTACAATAAACAGCAAAGGTCAATATTGTCAATAAATGTGATGGTCCTATTTGCTAAAAAATTTGGACCAATAGATAAAGCCTATAATCTGTGCTTAAACTACCTATTTGTTAGATTGTTGTTTCAAAAAATGTTACCTACTATTGTAGAACCATAAGACACAAATCGGCAGAAACACAAGTTCATTGACATTTTTATATAACGATACAGATATCTTTCTTACATTTCCACTATACAATTTAAAATAGCCTATCTTTATACTTCATGCAGAAATCGTCCGCTCAAAAGTGACTAAACAAATTTTATTTATACAATTTCTTGTTTATCGGATATATGTAAATATTTGAGTATTAATTAAATGTAATAAACAATAAAAAAATTTAGTACTATTTTGCCTAATTCTTAATCCCATATCCTATGTTCCTAGAAAATTTCAAATTGTCGCTCTGGACATTGGTAAATACGAGATTAATTACATTAAACTAAAGCAAATCATGTAATCAAAGTAATGTCTATTACTCACAAAAAAATCCTGAAATTGCCAAGGGTTATATCTATTAACCCACAAGAAAAACTAAGTGCGTATTAAAATTCATAATTCTTCATGATTTGCTCAATGAAATAAACCAGCATGCTGCACTTTGTTATTGTTTGATTAAGTCATTTTGATCCGACCTTTGCCAGAAGTTAGTCTGATAGGGACTATTCCCTAATCCGAACGTCTACTTAAGTTAGTGCTCCGATAACAACTTTAAAGCACACTACATGTTTTGAAAATTTGTTGAGAATGAGTTTGGATACGGAATGTGCTTTAAGTGACAGTGAAAAACTTAAAAGGGCCAGTAGCCCCCAAATGGCATTTGTTGTTTGTATTTTTGTGCTTGTATCGGTTTCACTAGGGCTGACTTTATATGCCTTGGAAAGGGTGAGCCGTTTAGAAATGGAGGTGATACATCTTCGCTCTTCAGTCAAATTTACGAATTTTGACAATATAGCAGTAGAAGATTTTATTATTCCAGAAGAAAGCAACGAGGTTCGTAATATAACCATACATAAGGGGAAGTTGTACAAATATAAAAATAGAAATTATTCCACTAATATTAGGATAAAAGATGATGCATTTCCTGTTGCAAAAATATTGTTGCAATTTTTTTAATTAATAACGTCGATCTTAATTGCTTTCAATTTAAATATCGCCTTTCGGAATCAATAAAGCTTCTTACCTAACAACCAATTAATTAAACTGTTTATGAGTGGCTTCGCCTCAAGATCTTTTTATTAACTTGAGTAATATCGAAACTTCAAGAAGTCATTAATTTCAATTTGAACCTAAACTTGTCTTGCATCGAAGTTCAAACAAAAAAACTTTAAAGGATCTTAAACAATCTAGTCAATTTATCAAAATTAAAATTTATATTCTACATTTAAAAACATTTTAATTAAAAACTTTATGAAGTTAGTTTGTTAGTCTGTCCAAATTTAAAACGTTCAAGTTAGAGCCATTAAAATATCTTATTTAAACTCCAATAAACGAAAGGGCCAATAATTTATTTATTTCATAAATTTCAGTTTCTGTAAAATTATTTTAATCTGCAGATAATATTCACACAAGATAGTTCCTTGGAAAACATAATGGAGTTGTCTCAAATTGTTGAAAAAAATCGCATTGAAAGAAGTGTTCAAAACCCAAATGCGAAGAAATACGTAAGTTAATTGTTTTATTTGTTAATTTGAAACTTATGACGTGGATGAGCAAAATCAATAAATATCTAATTCCTAACAAAAAAAATAGGTACAGGGTAGATAGTAGACAAACTAGATCAAAAACGATTGCTGATAAAAGATGTTTTCAAATTTTTAATAATTAAGTCAAGGCCAGTATCAATACCCAATATCTAAATAATTTATAATGCATTGATTAAATCCATTCATCATTACAGATTGCGACACAATCAAATACCAAAATTACAAATCCTGAACCATTAAACAAAGAAAGAACCCGCCGAAACATAATCGACCGAACACCAGACAGAGTACCAATATATTCTGAATCATTCATGGAAGCCAAAAGAAAAAATGATTCACAAAGAACAACTGCACATCGCAATAAGTACCCACTTTAAATCTGTTATCATCCTGAGTCACTTATAGTTTATTTTTGCAGATTAATTGCTGACTATTTACAACCACCGCCGCTAGAAAGCGAACTAACGACACAAAGCCCTGGTGTCACTTATCGAAGATCACGAGTAATGTCCTTTAGCGAGACAACCAGAAGTAGAACAGCCACACCAAGAACCGCCTCCTTAAGATCAGCAGATGATGAAGAAGTCGATGAATTCACTGTCTCTGCTGAACAGTTCGTACCAACTCCCTCAAGAAGAAAGCATCACCACAGAAACCGCAACGAAGACGGGAGAAACGCAAGGCTCAAGTCTTTGGCCGCTGTACATCTTGACGGCGACACGTCTAAGTATGTCTTTGGACACCATGTCAACTTTTTCGGCAATGGACATTTGCAACACACACAAAGAACGTATTCCGATTGGAAGGAAAGCGATTGGGTTAAATCAGTGGGCATGGGACAACATTTTGATATCAATAACGGAATCATTTTAGTGCGGGACTCTGGGTTATACTTGGTTTATGCTCAGGTATGACAACCGTCTGATTTGTTTACAACAAAGCGCATTAATATACTTTTTTCTTTAAGATATACTACGTGGATAAGCATGACACGAATGGGTTTATGGTTTACAAAAATGAAGACACTCTCCTGCAGTGCACTATAACCTCTCATCATCCGGAAGGAGATCATAAAGCAAATACGTGTTATACAGCGGGTGTTGCGTTCATAAATAGTAACGACGAGATATCTATTCGAGATCTTGCTGATTCCCGGTCTTCAATATTTGAGCCAGGCAAATCGTTCTACGGTTTGGTTAAACTAGGAGACATTAAAATGAAATAGATTTAGGGACAACATTTGTATATATTTAGGTATATTATTACCAATAATTTTGTATATTTTAATTTGCTTAAATAAAGGAATTTAAGACTAACAGTGGAATGACTTTAAAAATGAAAGGGAGTCTAGACACCTGTTTGCATTTCAATGGCATTTAAACAGTCCTTGATTTCAATAATCGTTTCGCCGATACGTCGAGGTGCGGACGTCCTGTATGGAATATCAATAGAATTCATTATCGATGAAAACAAGATTAAGGAAAATGCGAATTTTCTAAATACTTTTATTCTTGCTAGAATTCTACCCCAACGAGCTCCAATTTCGAGGTAAAACGAAATAAACATATCATATCGACCGCAAAAATATTCAAGGGCGCGTGCGTTAAGCTTTAAAGCTAGCCTTTTAAAGGAAGCGAATTCATTCATCGTTGAAATTTCACCTGTTTCTTATAGATTGTTGAATAATTATAATTGCGATTTGTTTATGAGTCGTAAGGGTAAGTTCGATGTTCTTGGCACGAAAATTTATAGGTTTTTCAAATTAGACACGCCTAGATAATGCATCTTTTTATACTACGATTGCGTCACGACGCTTAATAAATTACTTTATTATGAATTTAAAAATTGTTCTTTAATTAACATTATACAAATTTTTTAAAAATTAAAATTGCTCCATTCGTATAACCAAAACGTCAAAAATAAGGAAAAATAAAACATAACTAATTTCCTACTATGTAGAACAGTTTATTGTGGTTTTTCCTAGATACCAAATTATAATTAAAAAGATTAACCTGTCTATGCATTGTTGTAGAATGAAGTCGCGTAGTTTTATAAGAATTGGTGGATGGCTTTTTTTATGTTTATTAACTGATGTAACAAACGGACAAGAAAATTCCCTTCGAAGTGCTCTAAACGCTGTGGACCGTCGGCAAAAATTCCTTACAGGACCCAATAACGAGTTGCCGTCGGATGTAGCCTTTTTATCGCAGGAAAATTCAAGTAAGTTGTTGTTTACACACGGGGTTACAAATTGATTTGTAGATGTCGGTTTTTACGGATTTTCTTTCAGGTAAAATGTAATTAATTGTTTAATTAAAAAAGCTTTGTGTTGTTTTGTCTGCATTTCTTTGAACTTGTCAACAACTTTAATTCCCACTGTTTCTTTTTATCAAAAGCTTTTAAAAACAACATTGTTTTTCTTTTTTACGATTGGATAAAATGGAATGTTTTCATTAGGAACAACATTTCCTGCAATACATCAAATTACACTCGTCCAATTTTATGTCCAATTTCAATTCAATTTAAATTCAAAGTGAATTACACTAAAAAGATAGGTACATTGGATTTCTACAAAGCGATCTTGGAGGATTTCACTTGAGAATACAATAACAAAGATTCTTTTCAAATAATATTTTACATTAAAAAAAAAAAACAACTAAGAAACTGTTTCAACAGCTGTACTGTTATCTTAAACAGAAGATAGAATCATTACAATGAATTCTGAGTAATAAATACTAAAAATAGTTTCACTATAGATAAACATAAATTAGTTAATCAGTTGGTAATTGTTATCTAGTTATGCTGAAATGTTTTTAGTTAAATAAGTCAAAACACGTATCCAGTTTTTTTAATCAAATGTGGTTTGATGAGAAGCTATTCATTTACTGATGAACGTATTCATACAACTTTTCCTCCCTCGAAGGCTAATTGAAATGTTTGCGTGATTTTTTCTATCGTAGGTCATAGGTCAAGTATAACAAACAATAGGTAGGATTCAAACAACATGGCTTTTCATTTTGTTAATTTACAAAGCCAATATTTGAGATTTAAAATAAACTACATTCCCTCTAGAGTTTATTTTTTTTTATTAAAGAATGTATGAATCATTTTATTTTTAGTTAGCAGGTTCGATAATTCCATTGTTAGAAAGTTGTATTTTCTTTTTAAAGATGTAGAAGCCGACAAAGACGATCAAGACTACTATGAAGGGAATTACAATACTTTAAACGATCAGTTGGATCAGGAAAAGGAAAAACGATTAAATGAAATCGCTCAAAGATACTTGTCCAATATAAACGACAATGACGACGACTTAGTAGATGATGAATACCGGTCATGGTATAATTATGGAAATAATCCATATCAACCCAAAGCACGTACTTATTCCAACATTCCTGCATCCAGAAAACGAAGCTTTCGCACCCCGAGGTTTGGTCTAGATAGCGCCGGATTACGCAAGCGACAACATTACCGTAACTCAGAGACGCCTCCGGAACTTGAGTACATCCGACGTAATATGCGCTCTGACTATAACTCCGAGAAATATCCCGAACCTTCAACACAACACCTGCGACATTTCCAAATAACGAAACGGAGCAGTAATTATCAATCCGGTTCCAAGTCAAAAGTCCCAAAAAAATACAAGACAGATCCGAAAGTGGAAAAGGATCTTAGCAAAGTATTCGGTTCAAAACACAAAGCAAAAACCATTACAAAAAGGTCAGAACCCCAGCCAAACAACAAAACAACAGAAGCACCAAAACTAACCACACAAAAAACAACCGCAACCACTACCCCAAAACCAATTCACCTCTCCAAGAAGTCAATCGACTGGTCTGACTATTTTGGCTTAGACCGTCGCAAGAAGGCGGAACACATAGATAAAACATGGCTGATGGAACGATACAACAATGCCATATTACAACCAAAACAAGAATACTCCTTGCAATCGTTTAAAAATCACGACCTCCCAAAACATGAAACCAAAACCAAGAAGTTCAAACTGCACACTGACTCCGACAACTTTAAAATAGAACAAATGGACGCTAAGTTAAAACAAATGGAAAACTCAATCGTTGACGATGCGTTACGGTATTCCGGCCATGAAGAAATAGTTGGTGACACTGAGGAGGTCCAAGAGATGAAAGACCGAATCATTTCCCATTTGGCTGCAGCTTATAGCTTGGAGAAGATGCGACGCGCCTTGGAAGAATTCAAACAGAGCGTGGCCAAAGAGAGAGAAAGACTAAAAGACATACCAGAGGATGAGGACGAAGACTTTATCTTCAACGAAGACAAACGCTCCTCGGTGGCACGAAAGGAAGCAGTTGATTCAAACAAAAACCAGGAGGATGACGAGGATAATGAAATCAAGTGCGCACATGGAGGTGTAGATTGTCAGGACGAGATTTACAGACCACCTTTGGAGGTTGAACCACCGCTTTTTAACGCAGGTAGGTTTACAAGTTGGTCCTGTGGCGAAAACGTAAACATGATATTGTTGCAGATGGTTGTCCAAGGGTGCAGAGAGCATGCAGCGAAGTTTCAACCATTTTAGGCGAATACAACAGAGCTTTCGAGGCAGCTTGCAATGTCCATCAAATGTGTCTGCTTTGCGTAAGTATCTTTTAGGGGATACGTCAAATATTACTGTTATCTTTTTATAGAGTAATGAAAGTTGGTTTGCACCCACTCGCGAATGCAATATGCTATTTCTGCGCAAGGCCTACAGTATGTGCGGAGGGAATATGGAATGTAGGACCCAAGCCCAAAAATCCGTTCGGTACCTCATTGATGTTAATAGGTGGCTGCGTAATGAACCTTTGGGAGATTGTGACATGTCATGCGCTGATGATGTCAATGACAAACGATAAATTACACGCATATTCTATGACTTCCATGTTTTTAACGCAACGCTGAATTTTAGCTTTACTTAGATCACAAAGAAATTAACAGAATATCACAAAAAAACTTTTTGGTTTTAAATAATAAGATAATAAGAAATTACTACAGAAACAATAAAATCAGTAATTTTTTTAAGCACACTATATTATATACTAAATATATTCTTTGTCAAAATGTTGAATGTAATTTGGATTGTTCATCCAATTAACGATATATTTATATATTTTATTCTATCTACTTTTACTGGATAGATGTGTTACTGTACTTCATTAGATAGATAAATGTAAAAAAATATTTAAAACTATAATGCATGTTGCTATAAAAATGCTACAGAAAGAAGTGTGAGCTCAAATCTTGTCAGTATATTGAGCAAATTCTATCTCTCTCCATAAAACTAGTTTTAATTATTCAAAATTGTTAACACTAAATTAAAATTGTGTTATAGCTTTGTTAAACTATAAAAAACTAAAACTTTTTGTTACAAATTGTAACATATCTAAAAAGGATATCTAAACAAAAATTTTAACACAATAATAGACTGTTTTACAAGAAAAAATTAGGAACTCTGATATTTATCTGACAATAATACAGCTTAAAGTTTTATTCACACATGTTAATGCAAGGCTCACTTCACACTACAACGTTTTACTTAGTTAGAATATATGTATTCAAAATTCTAATATATTTTAATTGTATTTACTGTGCTTTATTTATTTTATTTTTAGAAATTAATTAAAAATGACAAACCCTTAAAACAACCCGAACAAATATAATTGCACTTCTCCAAAGTAAGCCTATAAGCTTTTAAAGGGAACTCGAAATTTATTTTCTTAAGAGCTTAAAATAAAAAAAAAAAATAAAATTCGCGTTCTAAAACATTTAATATTAAAAAAGGAGCTTTAAATAACAACATTTACGTCCCTGATTGATTAAATTCTTTTGCGATAAGTATTATAATGGTAACCTAATAGAAATTTAAAAAACAACGTACACTTCTTTTGAAAAAAACCACGGTCAATATTTTACGATGTAATCCTAGCATATCATTTCTTTAAGTGCTCGTTGCAAACTTACACGTTGATAACAAAAATTAAAGATTATTAAATGGACACTAGTGCCCTTCAAAATTAAATCCTAAATATTTTTTTTTATATTTTGTATGTATTTACTTAAAAACGTATTTGTGTTAAATTAATTCAAAGTGGCAGTTCATGTACGATTGGTAATATTTACCTTAATGGACAAAAGGGTTTCTATAGTTTTATCGGAAATAGTGTAGGTAAAAAGTTATAAAAAGTAGAATTATTTTATAGTAGTGAACAATCATAAATTAAATAAATGAACACCATGAAGTTAAGCCTTAGTAAGTATTTTTTAGGGAATAAAACAAGAGTATTTCCAATAAATTTTACTTTAAAGAAGCACCCAAGAAAATTTGCCTATAGAATTAAGATACATTTTATAAATATGGGCATTTTTTTGCAAAATATATTTTTGTTCTTGTAGGTCTTTTCTTGTTCGTGTTTTGGTGTGGATATTTTTTAATGGACATAATAAGTCGCGAGAACGCATTTGAGGAACGTTGCAGGAATTTGCACCAACAGTTTAACAACCAGATTCGGATAACTACGAGATGTGAATCCCGCGTTTCTTATACCAGAAATGACGTCTTTGTTTATCACAGTTTACCAATCACTGTGCTCACCTTCAGTTTTATGATTGCTGTGCACATTATTCTCCTATTTCTGTCCCATATTAAGATAAGCCTTATCTTGGTTTTGTTTACAACGGTTGTCATGGTAATGATGTTGTTGAGCTACATCGGAAGAAGCATGGAGGTGTTCGCTTTCAGATGTGGTAGTTACGTCATTGGTGTTTTTCTTTCAAATGTTTGCGTAAGTTAAATCTCACATAGACAATTACGACTATTACATAAATATGTTGTTTTGATTTTATTTCAGATACTGTGTCATTCGTTTTTTCGGTTTTTAAAAAAGAAAAACTTACAAAAGTCCAAAGATATTGAGCTGCACTCTCAAAACGAAGCTACTGTTGAATTTCGAAATAATCAGCCTGGTCAATATTTTGATATTAACACGTTGACTTATTTGTTTAATTTTGATCACTAATCATACTCTATTATTTTTCCTAATACGTAACTTATACATTAGCTACTGCCCAAATACAATTTTTATTTAAGTAAACTGTTTGTTTTAATAAAAAAAATTATTATTAAATTGTTTTTCTGTCTAAATAATGTTTTTTTGAATTAAATAAATTTCATAGAATAATAAGCGACTTAGTAAAGGAGATGTATTTTAAGCACGCCCTAAAAAATAAACCTTTAAGTTATATTATAAACCAAATTTGTTTTTATTCTTACCAAGCAACAAATAAAATGAAAGATGAAAATTTTAAAATGCGACGTTAAAAACGATACGATTATTTTTACCATATCTGAATACCAATACAGGGATAGTAAAATCATTACATAAATCGGATATCGAGCAATCATATTCAGGAAAATAAAAATTGCTGTTGAAATTGCAATGCACATAAGCATAAAATAAATTACTTCCATTTGAATGAACAAAACTACAAAATAACCCAAAATTTGAATGCGTTAATTAAAAAATGTAAAACAATCTTACCAAAGAAAAGTAAAGAAAACATTTTAGTAAATATTAAAAATAAAAAAAGTACTATTAATAATGCAGCTCAACATTAAGTCTTTTATTTAAACAATGCATAAAATAGCACTAGTTTAAAACGCGTAGATAAAAAAAATCAATGTAATTTCACGGAAAAATAAACACTAAAGACTAATCAATATTACAAAATTTCATTGGAAATTTATCGCCTATTTCAATTTAAAAAAAGGTTAATTTTTTAAGCTTTAAATATATCTCCTTTACGTGCCATTTAAGACATTTTAATTGTTTATTTATAAATAGGAAAGGGATTAAAAAAAACAAACAAGATCTTTTAAAATATTATATTTCAAAAATTTATTAATTTACCTAACAAAGCAACATTTAAAACAAAATAAATTCTCTTAAAAATAATAAACACCCGAATTATTTGAGTTTTTGTGTCAATTCTGGAACAGCTTTGAACAAATCGGCCACAAGTCCGTAGTCCGAAACTTGAAAAATTGGGGCTTCAGGGTCTTTGTTGATTGCAACGATAGTTTCGGAGTCCTTCATCCCCGCCAAGTGCTGAATTGCCCCACTGATCCCTACGGCAATGTAAAGTTCCTGAGAAAAAAATACTTCTTCAAACACCTTCCACATTTAAAAAAAAGAGGGCACTTACAGGGGCCACAATTTTTCCGGTTTGCCCCACTTGCAAGTCGTTAGCAACATAACCTGCGTCAACTGCGGCTCTTGATGCTCCAACAGCAGCGTTCATCTTGTCGGCAAGATCGTACAAGAGTTTGAAGTTGTCCCCTGATTTTAGGCCGCGTCCTGTTTGCAATAATTCACAAATTAACGTAGGAAAACACGTTAAAATTAGTAAAGCAGACATTCACAACAAACTTACCTTGTCCTAAACAACTATGTTAGTACAATTTTCAACAAAAGCAAATCACAAGTAACCAAAACCACAAAATGAGCTAGCAAACACCGCGATTAACAAGCATTGTTTTAGGTACCAGAAAGCAATAATTAAAAACCATGCATTAAGATGCGATATAAATCATTCTTAAGCGTAACAACAATAACAATAACAACATTGATCACCACAAACAGTACTTATTTCTACCATCAAGGTGGCTAAATCTGTTTGGGCGTATCCAAAAAAAAAACACTTACCCCCGCTGACAACAACTTTGGCACTGGTAAGCTCGGGACGATCAGATTTGCTCAGTTCCTGGCTCAAAAACTCGGTAAGATCGGTTTTGTAGCTATCAGAGGCAACAGCTTCCTGTTTTGCAGACCCCCCTTCCAGAGAATCAGGCTCAAAACTCGTTCCACGAACACTTAAAACTTTAATAGGGTCCTTCGCTGTTAAAGTTTGGATTGCGTTTCCTAAGACAAATAAAATGATTTATAAACACAAATACACTGATTTTAAAGTAAAAAAACACTTTTTATCCCGTTTAAATCGCGAAAATGCCAAAGCAATCACGAACCGACGCTGCTTTTGGGGACGCGACGCGATCAAACTAGCTTTTCTGTGACTGTGACGTAACATACCTGCATAGATGCTTCGCACGAAAGTATCAGGCGACTTGATCGCTATAACATCTGATACTGGGGAAACGTCCAGTTTCGCAGCAACCCTTGGAAGTAGGGCTTTTCCAAAAGCGGAGGCTCCAGCCACGATATGTGTGTAATTGAATTGTTTCTGTGTGGCAACAATTAGAGGTGTTAAACTTTCAGCTGTAAAGCCCTTAAATGCTTCATTTTCTGCAACCAGAACTTTGGAAAGGCCATTTGCCTTTAGGAGGGCTTCAGATGCCTGTAAAATAAAATGAATTGGTTTTTTTGGGTTCTAACTTATGTTCTTGTGTACCGATTACCTAATTCATGATAAGAATGTTAAAAAAATAAACTTACAGGCCCACATTTGGTTCCAGCGACCAATATGGATATTTCTCCTCCAAGTTTTTTAGCTGCTGTTATCGCATTTTGGGTAATGGGAGAAAGCCCCTTATTGTCGTGTTCAGCAATTATAAGGGTGCTTTGCAGCCTTTTCATGTGACTGGAAAACTACAAAATAGAAATGTTTACGTATATTCTCAAAAATGCCATATTGTAACTTACGTGCTTGGGCAGCAGGTGCCTAGGGCTTTTGGACAACATTTTGGAGCTTTGCCTTAATTAATAATTATTCTTAAATTGTTTAGCTAATATTTCGGATTAATTTGCAGATCACAGTCGAGTTCAAAGTACACAAATAAGTCAAAAACAAGATGATAACATAGGTACTAAAGCTCGGGTTGTGTAAAAGTGCACAACCAGTAAATGCAGTTATGTTGTTGTGCAGTTTTAGAGTATAATACGAAAAATAATAAATAGTTTTACTAATAAGAGTTAAATTCCAAACGATTTAAATGCTTGAAAAAGTTTAAACAGGTTTTTTTTCTTGAAAAACGCATAGATTTAGCAAGAGAACGTTGCGTTGCGTTAGCGGAAAAGAGGATATCCGGCAACAGCGCATCAACTTCTTGTGTGTCAATTAAACGTCATTAATCTGTCAATACAATTTATTTGGAAAAATTTGTTTACAATTTCTAATTATTTGTTAATTACTGTATTATCATCCTAATTTTGCAAAACTAGTGAGAATGCATTTGTTGAACGCTGATATATCAAGTGCTTTGCAGCTTCTAGAAGATATAAAGCACACCCTAGACGATTTAGGGGACCCTAAACTCCAAGTGAACACGTACCAAGACCTAAACTTATTAATATCAGTATTGGAAAACCCCGTATTTAGAAGTATAGTAACTGTTCAAGACTCTCTTAGCGAACTAAATCAACAATTAGGGCAACACCCTTCCATTCTTCCAGTTGATTTTGATATAACAGCGTCAGGGGAGTTGGCATTAAATGTGCCCCCTGCAGGAGAACTGTATGACCCTGATTACGTTAGTGAATACCAAGCAACGAGAGATTTTGACGAACAAAGAGTTCCTTCAGCACCAATATCTCCGGGATCTCCACAAGTGCATAATTTTAACAATAGTAATGACACCAAAATTATTAATAAAGTTACGAATGGGGCCCTGTGCAACCAAGAGGTAAGTTAATGGCACTATCATTTATTATTTGATACTTCAGTCTAGTCATTACAAATCGTTAAATAAATAAAACAATCCAGTTTTGTTAGTTTCCAAGTTCCCCATTGATTCGAGCTCTAAAGGTTCCCCGCATGTTTCGTTCTTAAATGCCTCCCAACTGTCGCATTTAGTGGCTAAATAACTTTGGGGATTTAATATCGCGTCCACAAAATAATCAATGGCTATCCTGTGACTGCACGAAACCCCTTAAATATTAAACAAATCAATACATAATTAGGGGGTACACTGTAAATTAGTTTACCTGCTTTAGTAAACCATTTTTCCACTAATTTGGATATGCTTTGACATCTGGGCTGATTATGGCCCCCATGCGGGTAAAAATCAATAGTTCCTAGCGGATCCTTGTAGCCAAATTTACCCCCGTCAGTATGAATCACTTGAACCACTTCAGCGTCAGAAGAATCCAATCTTTTGGTGAAATTTGTGGCACCAATTTTGTACAATTTGGCTGGGTCTAACGCAACGATTCGTTTAATTTTTAAATTGTGTTCCGACATTTCATGGAAAGATTTTGCTGCGAAACCAGATATGTGAGCCCCGAGGGAGAACCCCACCAGAAGAATATTGTTTAAGGGGACTTTTTTGTGTGCGAATAAATACATAAGAGCTTGCGATACTTCATGACCTAAAAATACCTTAAGTTAATTGTTGTTTTATCTAAGTATATTAAAGCGAGTCTTACCGACTGCAGGGGCTTTGTTCGCGGAATTCCAATACACCTTAATTTTGGCATAGTGGCTCCAATCCACTAAAATAACTTGAAAGTTATATTTTTCCAACGCGCTTTTAACTTTAAGGATTGAACGCTTTTGCGGTCCACTTGACCAGCCATGGATTACGAAAGCAATTTTCTTGGACGGATCCACTTCCTTAAGGTCGTTTACATCACCTTCGTAACATTCTAAATCGCTCGAACAAATATGATAAGAAATATTTTTTTGGGTTGAATAATCGGCCAGGTATGGGTATTTTTCCTGGAAATATGCCTGTGAAAACGACGAATTTCCAAAATCTAATTTCTTCACGGTAAAATCCTGTGCAATAACAAAACAGCTTGTTTCTAAAATAAAATTATATTTATTTCATGCAGTTAATTTGTTTTACGTACCTTTACAACAAACAAAATATAAAAACATAATCGCATAATGTTTAAACATTTTCACGCCGTACTTAATGCTTACTATGATTTTTTTATTGTTGAATTATCAACATGTTTGCCTCGAAGTTCGCTTTGAACTGTTTATAACACAATGCTTATTCAAGTCACTTTAACAGATATTAAGTTGATGAATAATCCAAACAATAATTAATATGTCTTTGTAGGTTCATGCGTAAATCCTTTAATATTGAGAGCGAGAAAAGGATTTATTTTTTATCGATTTTTTTATAATGTACTAAAATGAAGACATTGACACCCAGTAAATAAACTGGGTATTCCCACATTACCTACGTATTAGTAATGTATGCTTTTTTATTTACAGAACTTGCGAAACCATTTGCAAAAAAGCCAAAGCTTTAACAGTCACGAAGACGATATAATCCACCGATCGCCCTCAGTAGGAAGCGATACCTCCAAAACGGGTTCCGACACCCTGTTAAACAGCGAATGGTCGCAAGTCGAAAGTATTGACCTCATAAACGATGGCACGGGCTTAGGTTTCGGAATAGTCGGCATCCGAAACATGGGAGTCGTGGTCAAAACCATCCTACCTGGAGGAGTAGCGGACCGCGACGGGCGATTGCAAAGCGGCGACCACATTCTGCAGGTATGTAATGCTTTAATAAATGTTGGCACATTGCGACTAATGCAACTTAATAATGCTTTAATTAAATGTGCTTTATTTTTTTAAATAGATTGGCGAAGTAAATCTGCACGAAATGGGGTCAGAGCAAGTGGCCACGGTTCTGCGCCAGTCCGGCACCCATGTGCGCTTAGTCGTGGCCCGACCAGTGGACATAACCTCCACCGATTACAAATACCTCTCGACAGCACCCTTAGTGCCGACTAGGCTTCTCAGCGACGCAGCTGAGCTAGATAATTACTTAATACAACACAAGTACTCACCAATTTTTAGTAAAAGCGTTGATCCCCTTTCTAATATCTATAATTTCGATCAGTCGTACGTTGGCCTCTCCAGAGTGCCAGCAACGCCATCTCTACCGCTCCTTAATCTTGACATGGCGGTCAAGATCCCAGAGATGGAGAAGTTCGTTGTAGAACTCAAAAAAGACGTTAACGGTCTCGGTATAACGATCGCTGGATACGTGTGCGAGAAAGAGGAGTTGTCCGGGATTTTCGTGAAATCCGTAAGCCGCGGAAGCGCCGCAGACTTGTGCGGGAAGATCAAGGTCAACGACCGGATCGTAGAGGTCGATGGGCAGTCGCTGCAAGGTTACACCAATATGCAAGCGGTCGAAGTACTGCGCAACTGCGGAAACATCGTGAGGCTGTGCCTGGAGCGCTATTTGCACGGTCCCAAGTTCGAACAGCTACAACAAGCCATATTGGCGAGCGAAGCCACCAAACCCACAACGCCTGAAGTGCCCCCACGGTAATGGACGTTCCTTAGTTGATTGATGTTAAGTGTTTCCCCGTAGTTGTACTAACCTAGCTTTTAATGTTACTAACAAGGTAAATGGGTGTTTAATACTTTAAACTGTGCTTCGTCTACCACATCTCTCAACTCTTACAAATAACCTCGTCGCCAATGTAATAGTTGAGCGGTGCGGTACCAAATAACAACATAAGTGGCGAAGCACGTTATACAGGCCAGTGTTTTTCAAAGTTGCGTTTATTACAGATTTACTGCTGACTCAACCAGTTTCACCCCGATCCAAAAAGAAATCGAGATCTCGCAAGAAATCAAGAACGAAATCCAGAAATACCACCCAGTCAGCGATCAAGAGATAATCTCGAAATGGTCCAAAGTCATGGGACCAGAGATAAAAATCGTCGTAGCGCAGCTAAACAAATTCGGCGAAAAGGGCGGTCTTGGCATCAGCTTAGAAGGAACAGTGGACGTTGAAGATGGCCAAGAGGTGCGACCACACCACTACATACGTTCCATCCTATCCGAAGGACCAGTTGGAAAGAACGGAATGTTGAAATCAGGTGACGAGCTTCTAGAAGTGAACGGGCACAAGCTTCTAGGAATGAATCATCACGAAGTGGTAGGGATCTTAAAGGATTTACCAATAAACGTCACGATGGTATGTGGTCGAAGCCCAATCAACTTGTTCGACCAACGGGGCGAACAAGAGGATCGCACAGCGCTTATTCGGAGCTTACACAACTTGCTGCCGGCTTCGGATCGTTTGGTTAAAGCCAAAAGCGACGGGTCCTTGGCCAGCTGCATCCCGTCGGACTCCAGCTTTACTACGAAGATGAAATCGCGCTCATTGGAACCTCTAACTGGTCTAGCGATGTGGAGTTCCGAGCCTCAGATGATCGAGCTTGTGAAAGGTGAGCGCGGGTTAGGTTTCTCGATTTTAGACTATCAGGATCCGATTGATCCCAACGACACCGTTATAGTAATACGAAGTTTGGTGCCTGGAGGAGTAGCCCAATTGGATGGGCGTTTGATCCCTGGGGATCGATTGTTGTTCGTTAACGATACCGTTTTGGAAAATGCGTCTTTGGACCAAGCGGTGCAGGCGCTTAAAGGTGCGCCTAAGGGAATTGTACGCATCGGGGTTGCTAAACCACTGCCTATTTCTGATAATGTAGCACATAATTCTTTGGACATGGTAGACCAATCCAGGTTTATCATGTCTACGTTTAAGGGGTAACGATTTTTAGGACTATATCATTATATTTTTGTAGCTAGTAGTTGAGTAATAGCATATTATGGGCTGCAACTTTTCTGCGGTTGTTCTACTTAAAAAAAATCACGTTTAATACTTCGTAATTTAGCAAATATTGCAGCAGCCCATTTATTAAACATCTGGTCTGTCTAGAATTCTTAAAAAAAAAATCCATTTTTGTTGTGTTTTTATGCGACTTAATTTTTGAGCATCTTTTGGGATGTTTTTTATCAGTACTTAAGGAATAATTAAGTAATACTCATGACTTATTTGTTAACTTTTACGTAAAAGAAACTTTAGAGTAAATGATCTTAGGGATTTTGGGAATACGTAATTTTATTTAAGTCATTTTTTTTAAGCTATTTATCAATACATTTATTTTTAATTAGAAATATTGGTAACTACTGTTTTATTTATATCTCAATTCGCAATAATAAATTTTATCAACATTTACAATTAGAAATCGCTTAAACAGGGCCGCATCAGCCCATTAACATTTGTTTAAAAAAATAAAAATTTAAATACTTTTGTTTAATTTAAATGTGATATTCTTTTTAAATTAATTATTTTCTTGATTCTTCTATATTTTGATTAAACCGTTGTTTCCTTCAGATTATTTTAGTAGTTGTAGTTGTCTTTTTTTATTAATTAATTTATCTTTAGATTAACCAACATATTTTTTCCAGTATGTTATTTAAAGTATTAAAAATGTTTTCATAGGCTTAAGTTAAAAAAATAGATAGACAAAACCTAGAAAAGACAAGTTAACTCTCTAGCAACTTTTTTTATAGATCACTAATCTTATTTTATTTCTGGTGATTGAACCAAAGGTGTCGGATTTAAATGTTTAAGTTTTTTGTTTAGAAGATTTAAATAATTGTTTAATTTTAGGAAAATAATTCTAATATAGACTAAGTAGTTATTTAATTCCGAAAAAAATTATTATAGGACGATTCTGCACTTTTTAGCACTATCAATTTTTATGACAATATTACAAAATAAAAATCGTATTAAATCGTTCTTGTAGTGTATAATTTGTTCAATTAAACCTGGGAAATTTAATTAATTTAATTCTTTTAAATTAAATCCAAACTTTTAAATATTAAAGGTGGATTTATTCCGCCTGACGCCTTATCTGGCAACATCGCATTATTTAGTTCATTTGCTTCAATAATGTGGCTCCCTCTAGTGGCAACTATGACAACTGTTCGATCAAAGCGGCAGTCGGTCAGTTTGACGTTTCAATTGTTTAATGGCGTTTTTGATTATGTTTAAATCTCTTTTGGAATAAATTGAAGTAACTAATCGAATATTACCGAAATTATAAAATAAATAATTATGTCTGATCCAGAAGACGATTTTATGTGTGAAGACGAAGAGGATTACGGATTGGTATGTCCCTTGCGTTCTAATTATAGTTGTTTCTAACCTTACTTTGACAAGAATTTACGTACTAACAATATGCAAAACCATCAGCAATAGTTCTTGTTTCTGTTAATACTAAAAAGCAGTCTTTCTTTAGTGCTAGTAACGATTGATTGATTAAATTTCTGGTCTAAACATAGGCTAGCAATGCAAACTAAAAAGCTAAAACTGGTAGCCGGCAGAATTTTGGATGGTCCTATTTTTCCAGCAAGTTTAGCACCTGGGTTTTGTTTTAGGAATACTCCGAAGATAGCAATTCTGAGCCAGATGTCGATTTAGAGAACCAATACTATAACAGCAAGTCCCTAAAAGAGGAAGAACCGAAAGCTGCCTTGGTGTCCTTTCAGAAAGTATTAGATCTTGAAAGCGGCGAAAAAGGAGAATGGGGCTTCAAGGCTTTAAAGCAAATGATTAAAATTAACTTTAAACTAGTAAGTACACATTAAGTCGGATAAGCCGTGGTTTAATTCCGATTTTTAGGGAAACTTTGATGAAATGATGGCTCGGTATAAACAGTTGCTAACCTACATAAAAAGTGCAGTGACCAGAAACCATAGCGAGAAGTCAATTAATTCAATATTAGACTATATTTCAACTTCGAAAAATGTAAGTACCCCACATAAAATCGTTAGTTTAGTACCAAAAACATACTTTGTAGATGGCATTACTGCAGGATTTCTACGAAACCACTCTGGAAGCATTAAAAGACGCAAAGAACGATAGACTGTGGTTCAAAACGAATACTAAACTAGGCAAGCTATACTACGACCGTAGTGACTTTAATAAATTGGCTAAGATACTTAAGCAATTGCACCAATCTTGCCAAACAATTGACGGGGAGGACGACCTTAAAAAGGGGACGCAACTTTTAGAAATATACGCTTTGGAAATTCAGATGTACACGGCCCAGAAGAATAACAAAAAGCTTAAAACGTTGTACGAACAATCGCTGCATATCAAATCGGCTATCCCGCATCCGTTAATTATGGGAGTTATTAGAGGTAAGTCATTTTTAACCCACTTACTGAGGTAATAATAAATATTTTGCAGAATGTGGTGGTAAAATGCACTTGCGGGAGCAAGAATTCGAAAAAGCGCACACGGACTTCTTCGAGGCGTTCAAAAACTACGACGAATCAGGCAGTCCCCGTCGAACAACTTGCCTCAAATATCTAGTTCTCGCCAATATGTAAGTTTTTCAACCTAACTGATTTTTTTGTGTCTAATTCTTGCCCAAAACAGGTTAATGAAATCAGGAATTAACCCGTTCGATTCGCAAGAAGCCAAACCGTATAAAAACGATCCAGAAATTCTAGCCATGACTAATTTAGTAAACGCTTATCAAACAAATGATATTAACGAGTTTGAACATATATTAAAGGCGAATAGGCAAAATATAATGGATGATCCCTTTATTAGAGAACACATTGAAGGTACGTTTAAGCTTATTTAGCTAATTTTAGTTTATTAATCGTTGCAATTTCAGATTTGTTAAGGAATATAAGAACTCAGGTGCTAATTAAACTAATAAAACCGTATACTAGAATCCAAATACCTTTTATCTCAAGAGAACTAAACATAGACGTGTCAGACGTTGAGAACCTTCTAGTTTCTTGTATCTTGGATAAGTAAGTTATTAAAATTGGTCAATTTCTTGAGTGTAATAATGTTTTTTTGTAGTACAATTCAAGGGCGAATAGACCAAGTAAACTCAGTGCTTTTGCTCGATCGCGCAAGCGTGAGTTCTTCTCGATATAGTGCGCTTGACCGTTGGACATGTCAGTTAAACACCTTACATCTTTCGGTTATTAATAAAATGGCATAATGCGCGGTTGTCATCACTGCCATCACATAGCCTTGCTCTTAAGCTGTAACAGTTTAAAGATTTGGGTACTCGTTATAACGTTGGATGTGTATTTTTTTTTAATTTTAGTTAATGCCTATTCGTTCTTTATTCTTTTGTATGTATTGTATATTTTCTATTAAGAAGACCTTACAAAACTGTTAAAGTAATAAAAGATTCAATTTTGTTTTAAATTAGTTTGAAGTTATCAAGATTTGTTTGTTTTTTGTAACTCTAATTAATTCATTACGTAATACTAAATAAAGTATTGTATGTATTTTATTACAATTCTGAATTTTTATTCAAAGTTCCCATTCCAGTTTGGCGTTAACAATGAGGCCAAAGTAGTGAGAAAAGTAGGTCGTTCGTGCGAAGAAATAGGCAAACTATTAAAAATAAATGGAACGCCGTAATATGACACTAGAAACCGCAAAATGCCTTATTATAATATCGATCAAACAAAGCGAAAAAGTGTCATCAAACCTCCAAATCTTTGTTGGCACTTAGTTAATGAAGTTTTTGTCGTATGGTCAAACAGTTTAATGGAAATTCCCAAGTATTATACTGTAATCTAGATCGCGTGTTTGGAAACTTGATTGAAGTGTCAGATTTAACACCACAATGGGAGATTTCGGCGAAGGTAATTTAAAGTTTAAAAAGATCCACTTGTTTTGGTAACATTTAAATTTTACTCATTTTTACCCCTAAAAATAGGACAGCGCTTGCCATTTAGGTAAAAACACGTTTAAAAAAATTTAAATTACTCCAAAGCTTATCAGCTCGCAACACGATTTCTTGATAAAACTATTTTAAGCTCGAAAGTTTAATTATAAAGCTGTTATTTTAGATTGTTACATGCAAAGTTACACCTTTCGTGTACCCATTTTTATTTAGATACTTACCTAACGATTTAGTCCCTATTCACTCGTAGACGAAATATCGTTCTTTAACATTATTTCCTCCATAAAATGGTCACTTCAATTGACCCCTTGAGTCATACCAGTATTTATCAGCGGCGCGAAGGTAAAAAACCTATTTCGTGTCTGAATATACGAAATGTGCAGCTTTGCGCATGTCCAACTGACATGCGCATTGCCTTTTCTTTGTTAATTTTAGACAGTGACGACAGCGATGGAGAAGGGGGGCTAGGAAACGTAAGCAGGGTCATAATACGCCCACCTGGTCACAGTGGAAAAGCCAAAAGAGGGCATTTGTGCTTCGACGCGTCGTTTGAAACAGGAAATTTGGGGCGTGTGGACCTAGTGAACGAGTTCGAGTATGATTTGTTTATTAGACCAGACACTTGTAATCCAAGGTTTCGATTCTGGTTTAATTTTACTGTTGACAACTGTAAACAGGATCAGGTACGAAATTTTACTAGTGTGATAAAATTATTTGTTTGGAAAATTGTTATTTTCAGAGGGTTGTGTTTAATATTGTGAATTTAAGCAAAGGAAGAAATTTATTTAATGAAAACATGACTCCGTTAGTTAAATCTACCTCTAGAAATAAATGGTACATTTAAATCTAAATATTACCAGCAAAAAGATTACGGTTTTACTATTTTAGGCAAAGAATCCCAAAAGAAAATGTTTATTACCACAAATCGCATTTACATCACGGTCACTACATTTTAAGCTTCTCGTTTGGTTTCGACCGTGAAGACGAGATATTTCAATTCGCCTTAGCCCCACCTTACAGCTATTCAAAACTACAAACATTTTTAAACCTTTTGGAGAGTAAAGCTAGTCATTTAAAGGAATGTTTTAAAAGGGAACAACTTGGAACAAGTTTAGTAAGAAATTAATCCAACCCCTTTAAGACATTATTTTCTAAACAATTGAATTTTAGCAAAAACGTAAGCTAGACATAATTTCAATAGGATCATTTATCAAAAAAAAGCACAAAAGTAAAAGAAGAATAGTAGCAATAATGGCAAGGGTTCACCCAGGCGAATCGCCGTCCAGTTTTGTGTGCCAAGGACTTTTGGAACTTTTGATAAGTTCAAACTGTATCGCAACTACCTTACGGGAACATGTAGTGTTTAAAATAATTCCAATGATGAATCCTGATGGAGTATTCGTAGGTAATTACAGAAGTACTATTATGGGAATTGATTTAAATCGAACTTGGCATGTGGCTAACTCGTGGTGTCACCCTACGGCTAAAGCTGTTTTGGATATTTTGCAACTGCTAGATAAGAGCAAAGTAATACATTAAAACAATAAAAAACCTGTCTTAATTTTTGTTTTTTCAGGAATTTCAGCTTGATTTCGTTATAGACATACACGCGCACTCAAGCTTAAAAGGGTGTTTTATTTACGGAAACACATACGAAGATGTGTACAGGTACGAACGGCATATTTTGTTCCCGAAACTGTTAGCTGGTACGACTATAGACTACCAACAAGAAAATACGATGTTTAACGCTGATCCTAGCAAAATTGGAACTTCTCGACGGTTCCTTTGTTCTATCCTAAGCGACAAAGTCAATTGCTACTCGTTCGAGGTCTCAATTTATGGTTATAAGGTTGCTGGATCTGATGTCATCATCCCCTACACGGAAAATAGCTGTATCCTTTTTTTTAAACGCGTAAAGTTAAATAAATACATTTTTTTTAACGTTGTCAGATATGAGGTGCGGTAGGAATTTAATAAGGACAGTACTGGAGTACTATCACACCACTGGTGCTATTGCAATTCAACCAGTATCCGAGCTTTCGCCCAAAACTCGCAAAATAAGAAGACGGGACCGAGCTCGACCATTAACGTCATGCCGACAGCAAGCTACTCTTCGGTTGCATTTGCAAGATATCCACATTTCGATACCCGACGACGAGGAAAGCGACTCCTCTGAGAGTATAAGCCACCAAAAAAGCCCGCGTCGACATTATTTAAAAGTTTACAGCCCTATTGGTTCCCCGAAACCACAAACGTTAATAGTGGTGCCGGAACCAAGTTTGTCAATCATTGATTTTAATATAATTTCGCGAAATATCGAAAGGAGTCGAAGGAAACTTATATCAGGAAAAGTCAAGTGTTAACTATTTCAATGTTTAATAAGAAAAATTAAGGTTTAACACAATTAAATGCTTGTTTAAAAAGAAGGAACAAAATTAAATCTTCATAATTGGCACTTTTACCTTATTACTAAGAATTTTCTTTTTCTGTTAGTTCTTGGTATCTCGCGTACATCATTTTCTTAACGCAATCTTTGTAAGACTCGCCTGCGACGGCCGTGTAGCCCGCCATCTTATTTCCCAATCCTACGGTGCTAGATCGTTGCTCAGCCTGCAAAAAAGGTTTAGTTTAATATTTAAAATTTTATCTCCAGTGTTTAAATAAACTTGTCTACTTAATTAGTGTTTTTATTACCTGAATAATCGTAGTTCGGCCCTGGTTTGACTTTCCTAGCCCTTGTCCTTCCGTCCAGCCCATTTTTTGCAAAAGTCGATTACCGACGTTTTCGGAACCAATGGGTTCCATCACAGATGCTGCAACTGGCGGGATTGTATCAGCGATTTCGCGTGATTTTAAATACTTTTCTTTCAGTTTGCTTGGTGTTGGTTCGTCAGGGTTTCCGTACTTCATTCTCCTTTCCTTGGCGCGATCGCGGTAGACCGAAGAAGCGTGTTGCTTTTCTTTGTTTTCTGACTTCTTGGCCTTCCGTATTGCTTCTAGGTTTTGCTGCGGACAAAAAAGGACATCAGGTGATGATTTGACAAAAATAGGACTTTACTGCGCATACCTTATGTAAAGCGGACATCTGCGCATGCTTAGTAAGCGCTTCAGCTGAACCCAACTGTCTCTTGCATAGGTTACAAATGAGTTTTGTATAGTCTAACAGTTCAGCCTCGTCAAAGACGTCTTCTTCTCCAGAAGATTCGCTTTCACCTCCATATGCCGCCACCAGAGGGCCGCTGCTTGGACCTGGTGTCTGCGGAGGTAGGTCCTCAATCTGGACTACTTCTTTTTGGTAAATGGAAGGCATTGCTATTGCCTTCTTTTCCAAGACTGAGAATCCTATGTCAGCAGATCCAACGCTACTTCCATTTCCTGTTTAAACAATAAATGCGTAATGACTAAGCCAATATTAATAATAATAATATTAATAAATCGTTAAGATAGTAAAAATATGTACCATGATATGGATCGTATGATACTTTGGTTGAAGAGTGTTCCTTCTTCTGGTTTAACGTCTTAGCCCATCGCTCCATGTCTTTGGCTATTTTCTTAGCCACTTTAACTTTGTCCTGTTTCTCAGATCTTGGTTTTTTAGCCTCGGGTTCAACGACTGGTGGTGGTTCCTCAACCACTGGTTGAGGGGCGTGCTCTTCGGAATTAGCAGCTCGGAGATAGGTACGTTGTTCATTATCCCAGTAGAGGTAGACTTGGTGCACTGAATTCCAGTAATAAGTACTATGCGGGTCGTAGTACAAACCGGTACTGTTGTCAAACAAGTAGCTACTGTTCTTGTCCCGCGTGTACTTGCTGATGTCCGGTATCGCTGTTGAATGTTTTATTAAGACAGGGATTCGTTTAAGTCAATTTAGAATACTTACGGTACCGCTTTCCATCAACACCACTAGGCATGTTGTGATGATACCTCGCGTGACTCGTCTCGAAATTATTGGAACTGGAAGTAGTTTTGTGTGCTTTTATTTGTTGGATAGCAGACTGCGCAACAGCGGCTGCTGCGTTGGCAGCGTCCATCTGGTTGTCCTGTTGCAGAGTTATGGAATTTCCGGCACTTATTTGTTGACTGAAATAGTCCTTGTAGTACAGGAAGTACTGCGTGTATTCTGTAGGGCCTTTAGCGTAACGATTAGCCGCATATTCCGCCAAGCTATCAACATCTGTTATTGAATAAGTGCTTGGTACTGCTGCGTTTGGAAACGCGACGTTGTCCGCTTCGGAATATGCTCTTTTGTTGTCGCCCATTTGGTATTTGCAGTAGGATAAAATCACTAGAATGTTTTAAAGTTATTATCAAGACCTTGTTTAAAGTCTGCAAAAGGATTCTTACCAGTTTTTCCGTCAATTGACAGTGGTGTTGACAGGTTACTAAGGGCACCAAAAAGCGTAAGCGAGTCAATAGTGCTCTCCAAGCCAAGATAACAAATCCCTCTGGAAGTAGACGTCAACGGGTCTCTACCAATGGTAACAGCCGCTATGGTGTTTACTAGTTTGGGTACAGCTGCTTTTAAAACGTACAATACTGAATCCTCGGTTGTTAATGCATCCAAATTTCTTAACATAATTGCTAAAATAGAAGAATTAGTGTAAAAAACAAGTCTACTGCGCAAACCATAGATTAAAGCAATCTGTAGTTTGGTAGTTTGACCTTGAAGCACATTTAATGACATAGGGTTGTGCAAAACGTTGAATTAAATCGATTTAAGTAATTGTTATTTTAACCAACTTTAAACAAACTTACTTTTTGTTGCGTAACTACAAATTTCATCGCTTCCACTACCGCCTTCCTCGCTTTCCATGCGCGATGCATGACATTTAAAACAATTGTCCCTGCGTTTAAAGTTTTGTGCGCCACACTACAAAGAGAATCAGTTTTTATAGAATAAATTCTTCAATAAGAAGGGTACCTTTATGCAGAACCAATCTGCGGAGGCCTTATGTGTTGGGGGCTTGTTTTCGGCAGCAGCGGCGAGGTCTTTTGGAATACTGTACTGCATAATAGCGCGATACTGATCTTGCAACATGAGAACACCCTGCAAACAGATAGATAAAACGATATTAGACCGTGTCGGATGATACAAAACCCCTCTTAAAAGAGACCTTTCGTTGCCTAGATAAGAGTATTGGATAGGATTTGACAGGTTGGTACAATATTTCCTATTAATCGTGTTTATTTAAACGAAAATTGGCTGGTTCCCCAGTAAACATGCAGCGCGCGGCCGGCATTTGGTGCGTACTGGGAACTCGCAATGGTATGGCCAAGTTTTGCTTTAATAAACCCGTATATCGTTAGCTATTTTCCATCACTCCCAACAAGGTGTAAGTGACACAGAAAAGTGCTATAATTAAATAAAAACTGATGTATACTTAGCAAGATGAATTTTACGAACTCTTCCTGTTTTTTTGAAAGGTGGGTGGGGGTTAGAAGTGTGTGAGATACCTGTTTCATTTCCATCCAGCGTGTGGCTTCGGCAAGCGTTGTAAACTCAACAAAGGCGAAACCGCGTGACGCACCTAAACAGCACAATACACACCATATGGCATTATATACGCGATCTTTACGATAAGTATTAAACATTACGGCCTAGGAGTCATATTTGTCAAAAACCAAGCGCTGGATACTAACGTACCTGTGTCTTTTTTGCGGATCAGTCTGATGTCCTTTGGCATTAGACCACAGTTTATTATGTCCTGGCGAATCTAGAAAAAACAAACTAGTAAATAAAGTTACAAGAGAACATAAGAGGTACTAACATCATTTTCAGTTATATGTTGCGCCAGCCCTCTGATCATAATAGTGTTGTTTGGTGGTTGGCTCTTGTACCCAATTATTTCGGATCCACTGGCTCCTAAAACGCCACCACCACCAGGACAAGGATCACTAAAAATCACAGATTATTAATTAGGGAATAGTCTTGTTGGTATTTAAAATAAAATACCTGTCGCTGTCGTCCCCTCCGCGGTAGGAAGACTTTTCTCGGTCCCTTTTTCTGTCATAACGTTCCCATCGCGAACTACTTCTTGACCGACGATTACTGCTACGATGACGCTCTCTGTGGTCTCGATGTCTTCGGCTACGACCGTAGTCCGGGCTACGCGAGTAACTACGCCGTTCCCGCCCTTCTGGGGATTCCCGGTCTCTTCTGTTGGAGTATTCTCTTTCGCTTTCACTTCCGCGTTCATCTGCGTAGTCATATTGTACTAGAAATAAAAATAGTAGTTGATTTTGTTGCATTTTTAATTTTTTAAAAGCAATTGCGTAATAATTTTTGCGAAACGAAATTTAGCCCAACCCTGATTTAACTAGAGTGCGCAGTAAACAAACAATCGAGTGCTTAACCTGGCCTACCGGATTTTGGTACAAAAAATCTTAACCTGTCAAATTTTGGCGTCGGTTCTACATGCACATGTTAAATTAAATGATTTTAAAGCCAAATTAGAAATGTTTTTCGCGTAAATACAAGTGTTTGGCATGCCTAAAGCTTGGAAAACTGGATACTTCTTGTCGGGTAAGTTTGCACCTAATAAATTTGGTCCAAAACTAAGATTGTTTGTAATCTATGACCGCTGTTAAATAAATAATTTGTTTTTTTCAGTTTTAAGCAATGAATAATGCACAAAATCTCATGCTTTCCTGTCCAGTTAATCTAAACAAGATATTTGGGATGTGGGCCCCGCGCGGAATTGTTGCCCCAATCCCAAACATGACATGGGGAAATTGTGATGGTTGGAAACATTTTGGCACTACCTAAAAGTTTGGAAATTGTATCCTGCTTTGATGGAATGGTTCACGCTTTGCTAAAATTCACGACACAGCAGTTCATCTACTAAAAGGTAGGAATATCATAATAAAACTAACCCAATTTTTGCTGAGCAATGCACATTCATACTGTGGGTACCCCACAAAGGTTTTTTACTAAAGGTCCGCTGTTCTATTCTAATGTAGACTTACTGTTTTTCTTTCCTGCGTAATACGGTGATTTATTATAACCATTGTTGTGTCTTCTATAATGTGGTGATCTTGAAGGCGATCTACTTCTATAATCAGGGGACTCTCGTCTATATTCTGGAGAAATCGACATACTACGTCTTCCATAGGGAGAGTATTCTCGATCTCTCTCTCTTATTCGGTCCATTACGATGTGCTAAATTCACAATTTAATCCAAAAAATTAATAACTTATGTACAAATATGGTATAAAAATAATAATATGAATCAACGTGAGTTGGTTTTCATGTTTAACATGGCGTCAAAGACGAACAATCATTTTATTAATGCGGCGGCGCGAGAATTAATTTATTCATAGTTATAAAAGCTTGCTTAATATTTTTTTTATTAATCATTGCAAATATGACATCTTGTCCTGTAAGATAAATAATTTTTGTTCCATTTGCAATTAATGTAAGGTAATTATAATGAGTAAAACAAATTGCAGAACAAGTTTAAAAACTTTTCTTTGCCGCAAAGGTCCAATTTAAAATTGTTCTTTATTCAAAAGCGCAGGCTCATGCACAAGCGCAATAACAACGTGCCATGGGCGTAACAACTTTATAAATAAAACATAGGCGTAACAATAAAACCCAACAAATATAGAAATACAGTTTATTTTTAAATAAAAAATAATGGTAACAAATTAGAGTATAATAAATTTACTAAAATATTAGCTATTTATATGTACTTTCTTTAGTGTAATATTTCTGAAATATCATTATTATGTTGCCATATGCGGCTTCACATAAAATATCTACATAAGGTTTATTAATACTGAGGTATTTCGCCATTTATAGATTTATAAAAAAAATATCTACCCGAAGTATATAAACAAGAAAAAACGATTTACCTAAAATTAGTCTTCATTATAAAATATTGCTTTGGTTTTTTTATATGGCATTTAACATACATTAGTTGTTATTTAACGTAAGGCATTCTCAGTCTTAGAATAATTATTTGGCAAAATTAAATAAATCAAAACAATTAGAACCTGTCCGGAATTCCGAAGTAAAAATAATCAAAATCTTGTGGAATGTTATTACTTAATCATACAAAAACATTCGTCAAACACTTAAAAATATTGTCACATAAATTCTTGTCATTTCATTTGGCTCTAAAGCTCTAAATAGATGGTTTAAAGGTTTGTACCGAATTTACATTTCTGTCAGTTTGACGTGATTTAAGCGAATTTGACAGCTGCCTAGATTCTGAAATGGTCACGCTAGACTTAACTATTCTAAATAACTTAGAGTATGCCGATCGATACTGGCGATTACTGGCCGCGTAAATAAAGGGATTTACTACACTTGAGGCCCACGCAAGTATCGATGCTAAAACGTGCAGAACTGGATATTTAACATCATCGTCAAAGACGTTGGTTAACATTAGAGGTAGGAAACAAGCAAGAAAGCACAGGAAGATTAATAACATTAGTCTTGTTAAACGGCTGTCATCTTTTTCACGGCGGTTCGCTCGCTTTTCCTTTTTTGTCATTGGTCTAAAACAGAAAATAATGCATTAGTATTCTATAACATTTAAAGCAATTTAATCTACGCATGCGCTCATACAAGAGTAATTTAAATGAACCAATAAAACGCCGTAATTTAATTTCTTATTTTAAATAATGTTACTTTCAGAGTTACTGAAATAAGCGAGCATACCCCAACAAGAAGTGTTTAGTAAAGTAATTATTTTTAAACAGGAAGCACAAAAGTCAGTAACAAAACTAAAATATACAGACGTATTGTTAGTCCGCATGAATAAAAATAATAGACCAAAACATAGGCATCTTTTTGTTATGTAGATACTAAGTTTAAGATACAAAGTAGCATTTAAAATGTGTTATTGATTTAAATAACTATTTTAAAATATATAATGTGTCGAAAGAAACTTACTGCTGATGCTGTTTCAATTTTGTCCTTGATTTTTGAACGCGCCAAAATATACATGTGTATGAAATTATAATGACCAGGCATGGTAGCACAAATCCGATAAGAAATATTAATTTCTTTGGTGATTTTCCGTCTTTTTCCAATATCGTACAGGAAAAAGTAGAAGGGTTTAATCCTAATTGGCCCCAAATTCCCAAAAGTGGCAGCAGCTAAAATTTAAATATTTATTTTAATGTTCCAAAATGTTGTCTTTATATTACCATTATCAGAAATGCGATGGCCCATGCAGCGACCAGCTGCGCCCATATGGAAACTTTCGAGTAAAGCTTTGTGTAATATTGGTTGTAAGATATAAGAACATACCTGGAATAAAATAAACTTTGTTAGGGCACAATGCATGTCAATAGGATGATGAATAGCAAAGGGATATCAAAATTTATTAGTTGTTTCCTATCGGATGCTATACCATCCGTGTTGAACCACATAAAATTGGCGGTATAATTTTACTAAGTGTTAATGAATAATTTAGAAAATTTTATTACCCAAGGTTTTTTTTTGTCTCTGATTATAATGAAACTTATTTCTTAAATAGCTTTTAGGGCATAGAATTCAAATCTGCATTTAGATTTTTTCTAAAAAAAATATTCTGCAAGTTAGAGGACTTTGAAAAAAATGGGGTGTCGCGTTCAGAGTTGCCTTTAACAGCTCGTAGCAATAAAACCGCCAGCGTTGGAACTATAACAGTGTCAGATTCGGATTCAGCAGCCCAGTTTGCATACGCACAGATGGCATTTATTGCTTGCAAACATCATTTGTGGCCGTGACAATTAAAAAACTGAGAAAATTTGGACCCTTACCCCTTAGTTAAAAATGCGGTAAATTTTGAAAAAATAAATTTGCCTGTAACTGTGTTTTAAAATTAATTGGAAGCAGTACAAACCAAATCTGCAATCGGTTTTTTCCAAATGCTTTTGTTTTTTTGCTAGAGCTTTTCAAAGTTTGCCAAATTATAAAAATTTCCAAAAATGCTTAAAAAAAAAAAATTTGTCCCTGATTTAGATTAAACTTATTTTGTAGATAGCTTTTAGGATATAGAATACAAATCTGCATTTAGATTTTTTCTAAAAAAAATATTCTGGACGTTAGAGCACTTTGAAAAAAAAGGGGTGTCGCGTTTAGAGTTGCCTTTAACAGCTCGTAGCAATAAAACCGCCAGCGTTGGAACTATAACAGTGTCAGATTCGGATTCAGCAGCCCAGTTTGCATACGCACAGATGGCATTCATTGCTTGCAAACATCATTTGTGGCCGTGACAATTAAAAAACTGAGAAAATTTGGACCCTTACCCCTTAGTTAAAAATGCGGTAAATTTTGAAAAAATAAATTTGCCTGTAACTGTGTTTTAAAATTAATTGGAAGCAGTACAAACCAAATCTGCAATCGGTTTTTTCCAAATGCTTTTGTTTTTTTGCTAGAGCTTTTCAAAGTTTGCCAAATTATAAAAATTTCCAAAAATGCTTAAAAAAAAAAAATTTGTCCCTGATTTAGATTAAACTTATTTTGTAGATAGCTTTTAGGATATAGAATACAAATCTGCATTTAGATTTTTTCTAAAAAAAATATTCTGGAAGTTAGAGCATTTTGAAAAAAATGGGGTGTCGCGTTCAGAGTTGCCTTTAACAGCTCGTAGCAATAAAACCGCAAGCGTTGGAACTATTACAGTGTCAGATTCTGATATAGCAGCCCAGTTTGTATACGCACAGATGGCATTCATTGCTTGCAAACATCATTTGTGGCCGTGACAATTAAAAAACTGAGAAAATTTGGACCCTTACCCCTTAGTTAAAAATGCGGTAAATTTTGAAAAAATAAATTTGCCTGTAACTGTGTTTTAAGATTAATTAGAAGCAGTACAAACCAAATCTGCAATCGGTTTTTTTCCAAGTGCTTTTGTTTTTTTGCTAGAGCTTTTCAAGTTTGCCAAATTATAAAAATTTCCAAAATTGCTTAAAAAAAAAAATTTTGTCCCTGATTTAGATAAAACTTATTTTGTAGATAGCTTTTAGGATATAGAATACAAATCTGCATTTAGATTTTTTCTAAAAAAAATATTCTGAAAGTAAGAGTACTTTGAAAAAAATGGGGTGTCGCGTTCAGAGTTGCCTTTAACACCTCGTAGCAATAAAACCAGAAGCGTTGGAACTATTACAGTGTTAGATTCGGATTCAGCAGTTAAAAATGCGGTAAATTTTGAAAAAATAAATTTGCCTGCAACTGTGTTTTAAGATTAAGTGGAAGCAGTACAAACCAAATCTGCAATCGGTTTTTTTCCAAGTGCTTTTGTTTTTTTGCTAGAGCTTTTCAAAGTTCGCCAAATTATGAAAATTTTAAAAAATGCTTAGAAATTTTTTTTTGTCTTTGATTTTGATGAAACCCATTTTGTGAATTGCTTTTAGAGTATAGAATACAAATCAGCATTTAGACTTTTTGAAAAAAAAAAAAATCTGAAAATTAGAGCACTTTGAAAAAAATCGGGTGTCGCGTTAAAAGTTATGCTATAAGGTATTTAATTTATTAACAAAAACTTAAAGTCATAGTAGCGTAAAATTTATGCATTTGAACTTTGGAATTTGAATCAAATTTTAATTCAATAAATACTGTTATACGTACAAAAGTATATTGCTTTGTAAAACTAAAAATACTACTACACAAAACAAAAATGAATATTCAAAGTGTGGTATACTGATATAATAAAATTATTATGAATTTGCAATAATTTAAGTGATGTAGAATTTTGTACAAATAATAAGTGAAGTAAAAAAAACAAAAGTAGTTAACCTAATTGAAGAGGTCAAACGTCATTTTAATTAATCCGATGGGTAGGTGTAGTCATATGAATTATGTTTTGGTACCTATTTTAATAATACAAATGTTATCAAAGCGGAAACATTATAACCAAGTAAACGACTAAGTAAAGCAAAAATTCTTTAAAACACGATAAATAACGAATAACTTTATGTCACTTATTATTTATTCTACTTTGATAAGCATTGAGCAATACGCATAATATGTTTAACACATAGCAAGTTAAATGATTTAAAACGAAAACTAATACGTTTCTCGATAAGATTACTTTTTCATGCACATTAAATATTTACTGGTTTTTTTAAGCATCGTCCACAGTGGTAATTAATTGACACCAAGTGTCATTTACAATGCAACAGAGTACCTAACCTAGCGTAAAATGTAATTATGTTAAAAGATAACATCTCAAATTTAATGGACTAGAAAAAATTGGTTTCACTCTTCATTGCACCCAATGAAAATTACTTAAAGGCGGCCATGCATACGACGCTTTTTCCCTGGAGTATAATACATAAGTTGTTCGTTTCTTAGGTTATGATGTTATGATGAATATAACCCAAAGGGCGATGTCCTAACATCCACTTCATACATCATGAAACATGATGTTTCTATGTTTAGAATTTATGTGCTAAGAATACGAACTGTTCCAATGCACCAATATTTATTTTCTCCTAATATTAGCTTCAATTTAAAATAAAAAAATTACACCTATTCCAGGATTCGAACTGACGTAAGCGTGTACTTACCTATTCAGAGTTATTGCGACCATGTTCAACAGAGAAACAGCAACATTTCCGTAAAATAGAACCGGAAAAAGTTTGCAAAGAATATCGCCTAGGGTCCATGCTTCGTGAATGTACCTCGAAGCAGTTAGGGGTAAATTCACAGAACAAAACAATAGGTCAGAAATACACAGAGATATAACAAAAGCAGTAGTGGCATGTTGCCGTAATTTTGGACATCTGCATAATGCTATCACAGTCACTAAGTTTCCTGAAAATAAATAAAAAAATGTGTCAGTGGGTTGATTCTTTTATTAAACCTGGATTTAGTATGTCAAACAAATATACAATGTCTTTGTTTTTTTAATTGATTCGGTTATTTTAAGAATGATTTATTTCTAGGTAGTAGTAGTTCAGTTACAACCCCTTAATAGTTCGTGACAAGTCAAGGTCACCGAAATTCTACCCCTTGATGAGTCGTAGTTCTTTTAAATCGTAATAGTACTTGAAAATTTTAAATATAAGAAAATGACTAATTTTAATCTGCAAAATAGAAAACACTGCTTTTGAAAACCTGTGCATGACACATTTACTTTACTCATCTTTTATTTTATCTTGTTACATCAATCTTGATCTGTTTTACTTTTGATTCATCGCTTAATTGTTTATAGAATTAAAGTATAAACTAGCATTAATTTTTATCAACTACTGATACTTTAATTAGTTTAATTACTTTAACTAATTACCTAATAGAACAATTCCTAGTCTGTGTTTTAAGTATGTACTTAAGAAAAGATACTTACCCACAATTCCTATAATGCAAAACAAGACCGCACAAACCGATGCAAAAATTGTAGCACCCCTCGGATATTTTATAGCAAAGTCGTAGGAATCGTTTTGCATGTTTTCACTTGATTAAACCATTTATGATATTATTTGCGACCGCAAGAACTACTATAAAATCTCAACTGTAGTGTGTAAAACTTGAGGAAGTGCGATGAGCGGGCACATTCGCGTGCTCCGTTCCTCTAAGTGACTGTACTGACTGAGTTGACTGTTTGTTTTGTTGTCGATAGATTATGATGCATGTGTGCATGGATGTTCGAAAGCCTAAAGGAAGGAACGTACCTACCAACGTACCAAACCAAAAGAAAACAAACGTTTGTGCTCTGCAATTACCACTGCGCAGAGTAAACAACGTGCGGTGACTGACAGACAGATGTGGGTAGGCAGTCGAAGGGATGTTACACATTTAATTGATCAAGATTTTTGCTATTTTGCTGATTTATCACAATATAATCATTAAAGGAACGCACTTTTAAAACTAAAGAAATGAAACTAATGTTTTTAGAATGACCGCTTATCAGTTATCAGTCAACGCCGGGTGACTGCTTGTTAAATAATTATTCGCGTAAACAAATTAAATGATTTGGGATAAACACACGTTAAGCTAAGAGGTATGACATTGTCTTAAAGTTTAAATTGATTTCTGAAACCTACCCTAATTATTATGATGCTCTCTAGGTTATTTCCATTCAGTTTCTAATCAATGTTTACTTTGTTTCAGCTTATTCGTACCAGTGCAAGACTGTGGACCAGAATTGCAAATATATGGGGGAGATGTGGAATAATTGAACCAACTTATAATCAAATCAATGAAAGGTAGGATTTATTTTTTTAATAATAGTTTGACACATTTGACATTATAAAATGTTAAGGTATACCTACATAACGCAAAGTTCTTTCGCTAGTTCTCGTACCCTGAATTATACTAGATACAAATAGGACGTATACAGTTCCTATTCACTACACAGGGCCGCCGGAACAGCCACTCTTAACAAAAAGAAATCAATTTTTTATATAAATTAAATTAAATTAAATGTTATGTTGTGTTAATTAATTTAATTAAGTAAGTCTAGCTTCTTTGGACCAGAAGAAGTAATTTAGGCACTTGGTAACTAGTTTAGGTGAGCGGGTGATGGGTAAATGACCGAGTCTAAAACCACTGTTATAAT
The DNA here is from genome assembly GCA_963920755.1 of Cartodere bifasciata. Taxonomy (NCBI): domain Eukaryota; kingdom Metazoa; phylum Arthropoda; class Insecta; order Coleoptera; family Latridiidae; genus Cartodere; species Cartodere bifasciata. The sequence continues at coordinate 6,176,836 of OY987201.1, read as the reverse complement.
GGTTGTTCCTTAAGTCTGCGCTCTTGCTGCAGTAAGGAATGAGCCGCGCGATCCATTTCTTCCTGCGTCATATCCATGGCTTCTTGCATCTCCTTAGAGGTGTAGCGTACAAAATCGGGATCACAGTACTTTCCTAAGCCCTGTTCTGCAAGGACTCTACAGACGAGGCTTTCTGCGGAACCTACAACCTCGAAGGGGGGCGGTCGTCTGTCCCCTGGACTTCCTGGGAGCGAATGAACTAAACGTTCTGCACCAGCATGTCCATTGGTTTCTGATGAGGAAACTGAAACTCAAACAGTATAAGTTTCCGAAATATAACAATTCTACCTCAACAACAGTTTAAATTTTGGTTCGACAACATGAAATACTCTAAAGACAATGTGTTATTTTTGTTTAAAAAGGTGGTGTTTACGACTCTCCGTGTTGGTTGCTATAAGACGCAAACATCGGTAGAAATAAGGCATGCTGTTTTATAATGTACACATTTACTTTTCAAATTTCTACGACATTTAGATTACAATAATCATGTTCTGCTAAACTAAACATTTCTTTGAAAGATCCCTGTAGTGTCTTAAACAGAAACGGTATACGAATAACAATTAGGAAACTTAAAAAATAAAAATACTCATGGCAAATCCGTGCGCACTCAAACCTACGCATGTCATTCCCAAAAAGCAGTTGCGGTGTATATGGTGTGCATGCTGCTAAAAAAAATATGTTGGCGTACTGTGGACTAACTACTGAACTAAAAGATAGCTAGTATAGGCTAGATGGTTGGGTTAGTAATGTTAAGGCTAACCTCTGCCATGGAAAGAAGCTCTGTGATTGGGTAAAGAGCACCGGGCATGCCCATCCGGCGCGTTCGGCTGTAACTGCTGTGTGTGGTGAAGATGCCCCGGCTCTGGCAAGAAACCTGCCACGGCCATAGCTTGTGCTTGTGCGAGTTTCAGGCCGCTTGCGATGCGACTAAAGCTCGGTGCGTGTGGCACAGCAGCTGCAGGCGATGGCATGCAACCGCCGGAGCTGGCCAAACTCAGACGGACGCGTCGGGGTGGCGGCGTCGGTGGCATCAACCCACTGAGGTCGTCCTGCAGACTGGAGACCACAAACACACTGATTGGTTGAAGAAACCACAAGCCAGTCAGGCTGCATTGAGCATAATCAGAACTTGCGTCAACTGTACCTTTTTTAACCAATTCAATGGAATTATATTTGAGTTAACGGGAATTGAACCCAAGTTAACGCAAGTTACACGAATACTTATCAATAGCAACTTATGATTAAGCTAAAGTGGGTGAGATATCTCTGGTATTATTATTATTGATGAACATTTTAATTGAAACATTCAGTCACTATTAGTAAGTAGGTAATGGTCCCAAACAAGGCTTCCGATTATAGCAAAATAAAAAACAAACGTTAAATCAAACATCACACTGCAATCACACCCTCTTTCGCTTACCCTTGTAGTTAGGGTGAAGAAAACCAGACTTACTGAAAATCAAAAGTATCTTATGGACCTCTGACTTTAATTTTTGTTTTCTACTCTGGGTTTATAGGGAGGTTCACTCATTCGACATTCTACCTACCAGCTATCCAAGTAGTAGCTTGCTCCTTCACGTTTTGTGTTGTAATTTTGGTTGCTAGAGCTACTTTATTATTGCAGTTAGTGCAACAATAAAACACGATGCTCAAACACTTGCACAGAATTTGGAACGAAAGTTATAGTTCCTTGGTTAATTTAATATGTACAGTGTGATGCCAGAAGAAAGGAGAAGGTTAAAAGAGAAAGGTTATGAAGGACTATCTAACATGTACTGACAGAAGCACAAGAGGTAATAGGTAGAGGTATCGTTTCTTACCTTACCAAGGGATGGATAATTTTAAAAAAGTGTATGTTGGGACGTACGGTAGCTAGCTACAGGTAGAAGGTAGGTAGATAATGCCACCGGCTTTATACTCTGTTTGATCGACTGGATGGATTTTGCTCTGTTCCACTCCAGTGTTGAACCCCATGAAGTGGTCAAACATAACTGTTAAATTAGCAATGTATTAGCTAAAATAGGACGCCTGTAGTGAACCTCCTCTTGCATGTTTATCATTATTATATTCTGTTACCAACTCTAAGATTATATTGTCAAGGTCAACTTACTCGATGACTTGATAGTTGTTCTTCTCGCCATCTTCGGTGTGCACCAGTGACCGAAGTGGGATTTCCTCATCCTTGTAACCTGGTGTTTGAACTGGCGACCCTGTCTTGTTTATTACAGCTGACTTAGTCATTGAAGTTATGTGGTTCATTCCATCAGTAACTGCCTTCTGTATCGAGTTGTATGGAAGAAAGTCTATACTGGAAGCGGGAGATATTTTGATCTGGGTGGAATTGACTTTTAGTGATTTTGTCCTGTTGAAACTGTGTCCTCTCCTCATTGAAGACCATACGCTTCCAAATAATGAGTGGTTTCTCTGTAAAATTAGGTGTTATAGACAATTTAATGAGTTTGGGTAGTCTTACCCTATGCATGGGCTCTGGATTGTCGTCAATTAACTCGTCCAGATTTCCTGATATCGCACGCTTTAGCTCTGGGCCAGCATCATGTAGCGTTCGCAGTCCAGCTTGAAGCGTCACTGTATTATGTAAGTCCTTGTCACCATCTTTTAATTCTTGCTCTTTTCTCTTCTTGAATCTTCTGAAGTAATCTTGAATGAGGAAGGTTGCGTAAAACTTCCCCACTGTTACTTCGTCATCAACTCCAGGAGGAGGAACCACTTGGTCCAACAGTTTGGGACTCGTCCTCTTCCAAATCTTTTTGATCACCGCTCGTAGCTCCGAATTCGCGTCATCTATATTTCCTTCTGTTTTAATTCGCAATGATGTCCGCACCACAGCGAATAATGTAGCATTAAATAGAACAGTTCCATCACTATTTAGCGGCATATTCATAGAAACGAGTCTTTTGCATGCTACTCGGTGGGGGCACAGTTTGCCAAATCCTAATGGGGGTGAGATTTTACGGAGAAGGGTTACAACGTCTAAGTGTTTGATCCTGCCTTTGGCATCAGGATCATATTCACTCCACAGCCGAATAAATTCATCCAGATGATGTGGTCCGAGAATTGACCAGTCTCTTGTTAAATAGTCAAAGTTGTCCATAATTACAGCAACAAATAAGTTTATAATCTAAAAATCAAAACTTGAATAACAAGCCAGTAAAGATTGTTCAATACTTACAAGAAATGAACATAAAACGTAAAATGATATAAAATAGGGATAGGCTATATCTGAGCCACATCCAGTGTTGGATTCTGGGCGGTCCAGTCTTGAATCGCATTTGGCAGCAGGAGTGTCAGCACAATCCAACATTATTTCCTGCCAAGCTTCACCTAGAATATAAATAAATGCAGCAAACATTTCCGAATCTGCATAAACTTACCAGTCGCAGATCTAAACAGCACCAGCACAGCTTGAACAAAAGTAGAGAAATTGTTGTTTCGGGTTATTGACGAGTCGCCCGCAACAACGCATTCAATTTTCCCAAACATTTGCATCCCAATAACCGCATAGATAAAAAACAACATAACGATTAAAAGAGCAACATAAGGCAGAGCTTGAAACGATTTTAGAAACGTCCATAACAACGTACGAATACCTTCGCCTCTACTCAAGAGCTTAACTAATCTCATCACACGAAAGAGTCTGAAGAAGTTACTGGAGATTTTAAATTTAGAGCCGGGCTGAAAGAAAGTTATTAGGACATGGCTTTTAAAAGGAAAAAGAAACTTACGTTAACTTCCTGATAAACGATGTCAATGAAGCTTCCAAGCACAATAACGAAATCAAAGACGTTCCAGGCATCGCCAAAGTAGTTCTTGAAGCGAAACGCAGCGAGTTTAAAAACAAATTCCATTGCAAAAACTGCCGTAAATATCATGTTGAGATAATCCAGTATTTTATCATAAATCGGGTGTGGATTCGGGACTTTCATAGCCAGTGTTATTGTATTTGTTAGAATCAACATGAATATTGCATATTCGAACGGTTTTGATGTAACGAACCACCACACCTTGTACTGAATGCGATGTTTAGGAATGTATCTTCTGACCGGTTTCGCCTTTAACGCGAACTCTATGCAATTTCTCTGGTTCTTGTCTAATTCGCAATTCTTGTATTCTTGTTCACCTTCATTTTGGAATGTAACGATAACGAAACCAACAAAAATATTAACCATAAAAAACGCAATAATGATTATGTATATAATATAATATGCTGCAACAATAGGCCTATAATTATGAATTGGTCCTCTGTTTTCTTTATTTGAGTCTATTGAAACGTAGAGCAATCCAGGCCATCCCTCAAAAGTAGAAACTGTAAATAAGGTTAACATTGCCTTTGCAACGTTGTCGAAATGAAATCTATTGGTCTTCCATATTCGTTCTCTCATTGTGGGCCTTCCTATTTCACCTCCAACATATACCAAGTAGGTTCCACTAAAACAAAGACAGTCAACTTGTTTTCGAACAACAATTAATCCTTTCATTCTTACTTGCAATCCGATGCTGTCAGTTTGGATTCGTCAGAACATTCAGAAAACTTTCCCTACAAAGCAAATAATTAATTTCACCAACGGTAGGTGAATGAATACCACACATTTTCCAATTTAAGCCTCAAAGGCTTTTAAATTTAATTGGAAAAAGAGTGGATAACAAAAATAACATTCCAACAAAGCTAAGTCATGCAGAAAAATGTATTGGGTGTTGGATTTTGCTCACATGCAGGTATGATTGGTACTAATATCTGTAGACAAAATGCTCCCACTTGTAGTCATAACTAGTAAACATAACAAAAAGAGTAAAATCAGTTCTGTCAAAAGGTCACAGATAAATTAATGCATCCCATTACTCTGCTGCTTAAGGACGACCCATACATGTGCAGCTTTTGCTAATAAATAAAGAAGTTCGCTACAAACATAAGGGCTAAACTGATTCCCATGCGACCCATCAGCTATTGAGTGCTGATATGGTTACATGTGAGGTGCTTATTACCTAAAGACTAAAGGAATAAGAAGGGATGTTGGTTGGAGGATTTATAATGCTCTCTACTGCATGAAAACTACACAAAAAATTGTGAGTTATGCGACAACTAAATACTAACAGACATACAAATACTTCTAGCGCGTTCGTTGATTAGCCAGTAATAAGGATGGAACTTCAAGAAATTCTGCGATCGAACACATAAGGTGTCGTTAAAGATCCACTTAAACTAACTCTATTTCACATCCTACGCTTTGCGCCTGACAAGTTTATGCTTTTTCTACTTTACACATGCGTGCTAATCATTCATCTGAAAGGAGTCATGTTAAGTGGATACTAATTAATGGATCGTAAATTAACTTGAAGCACCAAGTTCTGCAACCATCAGTCACGTGCATGCACAATTATCTAGTGCAATATCTAATTGTTGAGACCTACACGGGCCACAACAAGCGTGGAACATCAGGTGGATAGATTGGCATTACCTTAAAAAGCTGTACTCCGATAACAGCAAACATAAACTGTAGCAGGTAGGTAACCAACATAATATTACCAATCGTTTTAATGGCCACTATGACACACTTTACTACATACTGGCCATATGGGAACGAAGAATCGCATGAAAGAAGGGAACATAGTCAGTACTGCTGGTTAAAATGCAGGAATATATACAAAATTCTAGCTTATTTATATATATGTAGTTGTTGCTCGCCATTGTCTTCAAATACACCAGCGCTGCTGCCTATAAGCGAAAGATAAACGAAGTCTTCGGACGAGTCCTAGATATGACTACAAGTAGAGATCAAAGGAACGGCGACAATTCGCAAGTACTTGTTCGGAGATTTCGGGCGCAAGACATACAAAGGCGTCAAGAATGTACACCATGCATTTGATTAGTTTGTTAATAAGCTTGGTTAAATAAGACACCAGAAAATCTGAAGGTTACGGTACTTGTTAATGGAAAGTAAAAGGGTAACGTGTTGAGGCGATTAATGGAGGGACAAAAAAAGTCGTATGGACAGTTGGATTTTTTCATTCCCACCCATGGGTGCTTGGATAAATGGGCAGGGCATTACCTTAAAGAGCTGTACTCCGATAACAGCAAACATAAATTGAAGAAGACAAGTAACCAATACAATGTTTCCGATGGTCTTTACTGCCGCTATCAGGCACTGCACTACTCGCTAAAGACAAAAAGTGGTAAATACCTAAATATGTAAGCCGACAATCAGCAATAATTCCAGCTGAAATAAAACACAACACAAAAAAGCAAACTGCAGAAGTCCATCTCATTACATCGTGTGTTTGCTTTGCAAAATGTGTTAGCTAAATTTAGAAGTACAATAAAATAAACAAAAAAAATGTTTATACCTTTAATCCCTTTGCTCTGTTTATTGCTCTGAGGGGTCTCAAAACACGAAGTACTCGAAGAATCTTAACCACTGACATTGCCCCACTGAAACACGTTTATAAAATATGTGCATTATGAGTCAGGGCAAAACTTACTTTACTTTAAATATGGACACAATGGACACGCAAACTACCACTAAATCCAGTAAGTTAAAGGCGGACCTTAGAAAGGCACCATCATGTACGAAACACCCATAAGAAATGGTTTTTAAAAGTAATTCAACTGTAAAAACTGCAGTAAAGATGTAGTCAAATACTGTCAGTGCCTAAAAAAAAAAAACATTGAATCTACATAACATGTATCTAATGTTTTAACACTCACGCTTATTGAAGTTGAATCTGATCGATTCGGGATAGGTTCCTCAAGAGCTAGTAGAGCTGAAGACACCATGATACACACCAAGATCACATTGCTGAAGACACTGTGATTGCAAAACCAATGGCAGAATACTCGGAACCTATGACAGAAACACAGTTTTATAACCAGATCATGAAAAATGAATTACAAAACAGAAACAGCATGTCCGTCGTCTTGAAATAGTATGTCTTGCTGAGCAGAATGATTCGGGAGCAGATCGCAGCATCACAGCAGGATGATTTTTCACACCAAACTACTCAATTCACTAACACACCAACTATCTATGTCTATATCTACTTGGACAGGGTGATGGTTAAATGTGCATGGGCCATCGCAACTATCGCACATCAGGAACATGGAGGATCACACAGTGCCGGCAAGGGGTGCAAGCCAACACAATAACCAAAACAAAAATGCCAGTCAACCAACACCAACCACAAACAGTAGGAAGGTGGGCACACATATGAGATCTCTGACTGACTACCTATATTTCACCTGTTTGTGGGAGAGAAAATGAAGAAAGAACTTGCAGGGGGAATTGGCAACTTTTGCGTCTTTGTCTTAACCTCAGACATTCGACGAGGTCGGGAACCTCTTCTGCTAACTCCTTCATCATCTGAAAGGCAACCACCACTCACATTAGTGATATCCTAACTAGACAAACATAGCTGCGTCAAGCTTAAATCCGGAATAAGATAATCGATTGGAAATATAGTCCTGATTGATTGGTAAAAGGGAATTGTAATTCTGTATAAAATGTCTACTCGGTAAATATACGTCACTTGCGCAACCATGTTCTGTTAAAGGGGGCCTACCTGTTGTTATACGAAAATATAAAAAAAGCACTCCCTTTAGGTATGGGACGGATGGTCTTTATTATATTAACTTCCGAAATGCGCCGCGGTCGGGCGTGAACTTCATCTCGATCGTCTAAAAAAGATGTCAGTGTTTTGTCCTAGTTTTATTGTAAATCTAAGTCTTCTCTAGTTGGAGGTAGGTAGAAGTAGAAGAAGGTAGATAGTTTTCTGAAACATTATTCTTAGAAACTTGGGCGATGCTTACCTTGGTCTATTCGGGCATCTTCTTCGTATTCTTCATTTTCCATGTTTATCTTTGTTTGAGATTCTGTTTCTTCGCCGCGATCGGATCTGCGTATTTCAGCGGTTATTGTTGTTCACTTTTAGAAAAAGAACTTACCTTTCTGAATCATATTGCGCTTCATCATCATCCTCATCTTCTTCCTCAGTTTCTTCCTCTTCAACACTATGCTCTTCCTCCATTTCCTCATCCAAGTTAGGAGTGCACTCCTTGGATTTGTTCTTTTCTGCTTCTTCTTCTTCCTCCTTTTCTATTGCTGTCAGTGATTCAGCGTCAGCTAAATTGTCAACCGCAATGGCCAAGAAGACGTTTAGTAGAATATCTGAATTGGCGTTAAGGATTGATTACCCTTATATGTCTGCTCTATTTTTACTAACTCATTATGTATAAAGGATACAGTTACCACATATAAAAAGAATAATAAAATATATGCAGGCCAATATTCCAGGCGATGCAACACCTCCATATGCTGCTATGCCATCGTACATAACAAGATTCCAGTCTTCACCAGTTAATATCTGTAAATGACATGTTATCATTGTAATAATTCCAAGTGTATTATTAGGTACATACCTGAAATACAGTTAGTAAACTTTGCCAAAAGCTGTCAAAGTTTGATCTTGGTTTATTCTCATTTTTATTGAAGTTGAATCTGCCTCCAAACACTTGCATTCCAAGTAATGCAAAAATAACAATGAACAAAAAAAGTAACAGTAACAAAGAAGCGATTGATTGTATAGAGTTCAACAACGACGCTACTAAATTTGATAAGGACCGCCAGTATCTAAAAATAAAACATGAAAGTACGGTTCGACTGTAATTTGACTTCAGATGGAAACATTTGATATAATGGACAACATAAATTTATCCAATCGATATTGTTTTAAATTTTCGCTTGACTTGTTTGTATAGTGGATTGAAACTAAAACATTTTACTTACTTAGTAACTTTAAAAACTCTGAGTAATCGAACACAACGTAAAACAGATATTCCCAACGGTGGCATTAGATGCGTATATGTTAGAATCATCTCGGTTATACTTCCAATAACAACAAAACAATCAAACCGATTAAATAATGAAACAAAATATCCCTGAAATGATCAAAGTTTCAAATTAATTACTAGTTTACCTGTTTGTTTACGTTTGACAACTTACTTGAAATCCTAAACTATACATCTTTAACAACATTTCCATTGTAAACAATGTTATAAAAAATGTGTTTGTATATTCTAAAAAGAAAATAAAATCAGATAAATGCCATAGCCATATGGAAGCAGATTAACCTTGAAAGTCATCCAACCATAATGGCTGTTTATGATGTTCCGTCGCTAATACACCAGTGTTCAAAAAAACTAAAACAATGATGAGCCAATAAAAAATCTGCGATTTAACCGCTTTCCTGCACGAGCGCCGTGCTCGTCGATTAATTCTATCAAAGTCTTTTTTGCGTTTTTTCAACCACGATTCCTGGGGAATCTCTTCATCACCTAACTGGTCCGTTGATTCCATCTCGTTAGTGGCGTTTAATCTTAAGTCTTGATTGGTTTGGTCCTCGCCTTCTGGCTCAATGTCTTCGGCTTGTGTTATCCAGTCCAAGTATCCTCGTAAATCTTCCTCGATTTGTTGCTTTTCTCTTAGTTTGTGGAAATCACCCCTGGCCTTTGCCTTTTCTCTTTCTTTAGAGAATTCTCTAAAAACATTTAATAGATTTATATTGGAGGCAATTATGGCTGATTTATCGTCATACCCGCTCAAGACACCAAGAATTAGATTCATCACAAAAAATGCACCTAAAATAACCATCGATACGAAATATGACCATTGCCACGTCCGCCCTAACGAGTCTTGAATCTACAAAAAAAGCCTCTAAGTAAAAACCGATTTTTCTTGATAAATACGTTCTTACGGCATAAAGCACATCGGTCCAGCCTTCTAGTGTAATACATTGAAAAACAGTTAACATAGATAGTCCAAAATTATCAAAATTTGTTATTCCGTTATTTGGACCTTCCCACCCTGTTCGACAAACCATTTCTGGTCCAAGTTCCGCACAGTCAAATCCCGATCCTAATCCTTCTATATCACAAGGATGGGGCTCTGACATCATGTCACCTAGAATAGACATTCGGAATCTCGTAGCCTTAATTCTGCCCGAAGCAATCTTACCTGTATTGTTATTATAACACGTTGTTTGAAGTTTTCCTGAGAACAGCTCCAATCCTATTATGGCGTAAATTATTATAACGAACAATACTAACAGAGCAATATGTAATAAAGGCACCATGGCACGAAGAATTGAATTCAACACAACTTGTAAACCTGATAAAAAAAAGATTAGACTAAGAATGTCGACTTAGTGCGGATGTTCTTACTCGGGACTCCTGATACGAGCCTTAAGGGCCGCAGTACTCTAAAGGCTCTTAGAGCCTTTACGTCAAAACTATCTTTGGTGAACATTTGCAATGCCGTACTCAGCATTCTAAAACATCGACAAAGCGTTAGAGAATGGCGGATGCGCCGGGTTTGCACACTTGGGCGCATCCGCCATATTCTTGTATTCCTTACCCGATAACTACGATTGTGAAATCTAGCAAATTCCAACCGTTCCTTAGATAAGCACCTTGGTGCATTAAAAACCCATACGCAATTATTTTCATTATGCATTCCACCGTGAAAATTACTAAAAATATATATTCTATCTTTTCCTGCAATTGACGGAGAAGATTTTTAATTAAATTTCTTGTTATGTAAAATATGAATAAAATGCTTACCAAATAAGCGTTTGTCGCATTTGAGTCACCGTTGGGAAAAGGAGTGTAAACAGCTAAGGCAACACAGTTAGCGAATATTGTGAGTAAAATTAACCATTCAAACGGTCTACCTCAAGTTAAGGAACATATTTTCTAAATTACGTTGGATAACAATGGTTACGCAAAATGTATACAATTTGCTCTCATTGTGGATTAAAACCGTATAGTTAGAATTTAATTTAAAGCATCTTGATATAGAAAAGATATCTCATATATATCTTTTGTTAACTGTTGGAAGAATTTTATAATGATCTCCGTAAAGAATGAAGAAGTAAATTTAGCGTTTTATTTTTATGGCTAACAACGTTCACATTTTCTTTAATGTCATTTTTTTATTATTTGTGCTTGACTTTAATTGGACGCGCTTCTCAATTGCAACAAGAAATTACTCAACATTGTAATAATGGTTTATTATTTCCTATTGCGTAGATCCTATTTTTCTGAATGGATCTCGACTGTATATTTTTTAAATTGGTTATTTTCAACCATATATTTCACAATAGGTTATTGTTATCTATTTTCATTTCACGTATTTATATCCATATTAAATTTTAACAACGTTATATGCTACTGAAGTAATAATTCCTAACTTAGTTTGTGAGTTGCCGTTCGAAAAGGGCTCTTCATCAAAGTTAAATTAATTTGACTTCACTTAGCATGACAGAAATTAGCGCCAGATACACATTAATGCATTTATAACTTCATAAAAAGATTTTGTAAGTCTTTTTAAAACTGGTTTATATTAATACTAACAAAAATAAAAGGATACTTCCACTCCACGATGTCAATGCAAACTTTCCTGACGGGGTTCTTGAGGTTTAAGCAGAATAGGGCTCGTTGCGGCCGATCGGGCAGTGGTTTGCCGGCTCGTCGCAAGGGCCGTTTGGGGGCGGCAGGCGCACGGGCCCCCGCCGGACTCGTAACGCCCGCCCCCACGGTGCTCATCGCGGTAGCAGTTGCACTAAGTGGGCCTTGCCATGCGCAACCAGCGTATGTTGGACCCACGGACCAAAGAAGATCTTTCTTACTATGTGGTTCTCGAAGTTCATACTGTTGTAGTCCTGTAAAAAACGTTATAATACGCTTAAAGAGCTTAATTGTCATTGCGCACGCGCGTCGCGCATGGCAATCAACTAATTGTGAATAATATGCGCATCTATGCAATATCGCCACGAAACACTCTGCGTTATTAAGATTAGATAAAAGCAGAAATGATGGGGCAACCAATACCAAATAAAGATTCATTTATTTCAGGAAATGGATGTAAATTTATACTAGAAATTGAAGAAAAATGTATTTGCATCCGGTGACGTTGGTGCAAAATAAACGTAATAATTTGTCATTCGTTTTAAATTGATTTCCTTTGTCATTGCTGCAACCATTAATATTTTTAATTCGTAGTGAATAGAACTTTTATAATTATAAAATTGTACTTATAAATCGATATTTAGATAGAGGCTATAGATACTAATTTTCTCCAGATTAATTCAAGAGGGAAATTCGTGATGGCGTAAGCCATATTTAATTTTATTAAGTGCGATCCATATTTTCGCTTTGGATTTATTACAGAAATAAAATAAAAAAGAGTTGTTTTTAGTAAACACGACTTCTCGAATGATAACATTGGTGTCGGGTGAGTGCATTTAATTTGTGTTTAGAAAAAGGAAAACATTGTAGCCTTTGAACTTGTTTAATATCGGTGTCCTTAACAATAAAAACAGATGTGGGCGGACGAGTGATGTGGTACATCAAACGAGAACTTTTTATGGTTATTGACGTTTTTGTGATTATTCGCAAATTGTCAGGAATTATGACTTATCTACATAATCACTTAAGACCTTTCTTTGCAAATAATGGGAAGAAGTCACGTATTTGAATACTCAAAGTCGAAAAAGAATGATTGAGCACACGTTGCGCTGTTTTATTATATTAGACTTGCATCAGCAGTAATTTTAACACTTTACGTAGCGCCAAGTATGAGTAATTGAACTATATACACAGATAGTGCAGTTTTTATGGTTGTTCAGGCATATGTTTTCGGAGAGATGCTTGAATTTAAATATCGTTACTTATACTAATTGGTTCTTAGCAGCTTATCCCAATAAAATGGAAATGATTTAAATGACAGCTATTTGCACTTACCGATCATTAAATCGGCTAGCAAAGCAATCCATTAGCAAATTTATAGCCATTCTAGGCAATTCGCGAATTTTGCTCAAATATAACTTTCGAATGGGTTAAGGAAAGAACTCGATGCAGGCAGGAAGGCGTTCCTCCGCTGACTGATTCTCGTCCGACGCCACCATACGTACCTACGCGCATTTCAGATTTCATTGATACCTACTACATGGTCCATAATTTTTCCTACGTCACAGAGAAGTTACTAGGAAATCGTCAATATAAACAATGTGTGCACATTCTTTTACAATTAAAACAACACTACTTCGGAAATCGATATGATTGTAAAACGCGCGCTTGCAATCGCTGAGGGCTAACTTTTGAGGGACTTCTAGGGGCCCGCCTAAGGACTGCGTGCCTAGCAACTGCTCTAATTCTCTTTAGGGCAACATTGTTTCTTGAAGAGTCTTAGTTATTACGAATCTGACCTCTGGAAATTACATTCTTGTAGTCAAATGCAATAACTGATGGAAACATGAAATAGTTTAGAACGACGCGCCGAACTTTTGGAATAACTTTGCATAATTATAATTGTAATTACAAGTTAAAGAGGGAACAAAAACGTTTTACTGAAACCTAATTTGTTCGCTAAATTTCATTCTTGACCATTTGTGAAGCTGTTAATAAATCAAGTCGTTTTTTTATGTATAAGATGTGCGATATAAGATGAAGAGATTATGGCTTCCAGAAAGTTCTTGTATTTAATAGCATTTCATTTTATTTCTGCAAAATCTGCTTCGCTTTGAACAAAAGATATGGTTCTTGCGCTTTATAAATCATCTTTATTGACTTCTTTTAAACGTTATAAAATATAAATGAACGAATGTAGACGTTATCTATATGGACATGGCAAGTCCAAGCAAATTTTTCAAACTGTGTTATATTTTGTTTTATAAATTAAAATCATGTTCTTGGAAATCATGGCATAAAGACGAGATTGAAACTAAATTGAAGCGAACATTTCTTGCAGCTACAAAACGTTTCGTTACTTTATAACTTCAAAAATAAGGCCGCGCCTTTCCTTTGTCTTTTTGGTTCTTTGGCTTGATTGCTTCGATTATATAATCCTTTCTTAGCAAATTAACAGGCAACATTTCATAATTAGTTATGCTTAAATCTTTGTGTAACGCCACCTTTTCAAAATATTAGAAGCACACCATGCCTAGCAATCTGAAAAGGATCCTTTGATGTTTACACACGAACTGTTGGTATACATGACTAAGCAACGGTGCTCAAAGTAGAGAAGAGAGAATTTGCAAGCGATATGGCGATAAGTAGAGAAATGATTTGCATTTGCAAATACGTTTCGCTACAACGTTTGCCATTTTCAAGATCTCGATAATTTGCTGTTGTTTCCTTTTAGTTATTGATGCTGTTTATTCGAAACAACGCCCTGTGACGTTTTGCAAATTTTACCATTTATTAATTAGGTCTGACACGGCCTGAGTGCTCTTGTAACAGCGTCACCCAGGACGCATTATATAAAATTACGCAACGGTACGTCGTTTTAGGTAATATTCGCTAAAAGAAAAGTTAACAAAACTCGTTCCGACAACACGTTTAAGCTACATAGCCGGAATTTAAATTTACATTACCTCGTCTTTGTATTTAAATTTTGTATTGAAAGTTAGCCCTTCTAATCGAACTTGCTTTTCACCTACTAGTAGTAAAAGTTATCAATTACGCTTTTCTAAAGTCGAGTTAGCTAACTTTCAAGGTGCATCCGGAACAGTAATTGCCCCGGATCGAGTTGCACACAGTTGTATAGTTTTCTGTATTGGCTACTCAATAACGAAATAAGAGCTTAGAAAACATGAGAAAAAAGTTGATATGTTGATGTTATGTGGTCTGTAATATCGATTTTAAACTGAATAAAGCATGGGTTATTCTATAGGGCGTGGTCTTCACTCGTGGACGGTTTATGTTGCTCTTTGCTTACATGCTTTTGCCCTACATATGCCCATCAATCAAGATGGCCAATGACCCACATACCGCCAATTGTTAAGGTAGCCTAAAACTTGATCTGCATACTGTCAAGCTAAGAGCATTGATTTCTAATGTTTACATGTTTACTCTTCGGAGTTAGAGTGATTTTAAAGTGGCATTGGGGTAGGACAGCACAAGGGGGCGTAGGTTACACGCAGGGGTCAGAGACCCTTGTGTTTTTTTTTTGCTCTTTTAGGCGATAGTTAATAATTGTCTTACCAGAGCAGTACAAGGCGGTATCCATAACCACTGCACCGGCACACTTTTAGTAAAGTTTTTGTCTAGAAATTTAAATGCAGAAACGGGAGGCAACTCCATTTCACCAACATCATGTCACTGCATCTTACTTAAGCTTTGGGGGGTTGGGTTAAAGGGATGCAGCTTTAAACGAATGTTTAGGCAAATGACTAGACTAGAGGTTTAAAAAGACTAGCGTGGTTCGGGCATATCTAACGGTGGACGGGCGAAAAGACAGACTAATGTCCAACCGAACTGCCGCCGTGACGCTGCGTCGCTCTTATACCGTCTCATTTCTTCCTGCGAGCTGCTTGCATGCTGCCTCAGTGACGACAACGCCACCCCTTGCTGTACGCAAACACTAACAGTGCAATCACCCCTTTAGACTTTAGTCTATTAAGTAACTACCCTATAAATTCCAACTATGTACTACTTTTTCTAAATGAGCCTATGAATGCCCTGGTTAAAGTTTTGGTCAAGATGTAAACCAAGCATCATTTGTTTTTGTTAATTGTTCTTACATAAAACATTTAAATGCTAATTTAAATGACATGGCGTGTTTATAATCAGATTGATTTATAGTCCTAATTGTTTTGGTGCTTGTTATTTTATCAGTTTTTATTAGCTATACCTAGGGTTTTAGTTGTTATGTTTTGGAAACTCACATTATAAGGCTGTTAAAATCAAAATACAAAAATCATTTATTTAGTTTATTAGACATACAAAAGAAACATTTTTTTTTTTCAGATAGGATAGATATGTGTAGTGAACTGACGCAATAGCTGTTTTACACACACGTTAGTGTTTAATGTAGTTAAATATAACACAAATACACTCATCTTACCACTTTGGTAGAAGCATGCTGATGTGTGTTATAATTAAACTGCTCGAAGTCCAAAGAATACAGCAGATTGATAATTAAGTAGCCTATATTAACTAATAGAAACACAAAACTTGAATAATTAAAAAGTGTCTAAATGGTTACGAATAAAACTGAAAAAATATACGGTCCTTAGGAAAGAATCGAGAGGTAGGTCGGTGAGCACAGCGAGCGACTGAGACTAAAATATAAATGGAACGGTCCACACAACTCTCTCACAATAAGGAAGGGTATTCTGCTCGCCCGCCGCGCCGTTGATTCACTCATTTTCCCAGCTTTATCTATCTATACCAAGTCGATAGTTAATTAGCGGGAGGGACATTTTAAACTTTTTTCAAACAGTCCTCAAATCAAATCCTGTGTTTACAAAAGCTTCAAATTTCACTGCAAATTTGTCGAAAACAAACTAATTAACAACTCCAATTACCTGTTTAATGCATCTATCCTTTCAATGCCTCCAATTTGCATAATTTATTAATCCATATTAATCAATGTAGCTTTACTAATAAACTTGTTGTGGTAGAATTAGTTTGGTTAATTAATCAACTGAAATTTATTCCTGTTGACGAGAGTTAACGTTCCTGCAGACTTTTGAATTTTGGTTTCCTACTGTTAAGTAATCCTAATTCCCATCTGGCGTTAGTTTAACAAACCAATGTTAGAGCTGAAAGTTTTCCAAAGGTTCAAGTTTAAAAGTCCCGCCAGGTGCCGCTAGTGTTCGCGGTTTGGTCCTAAATCAGGCGCCAGTCCCGAAGGATTTCCTACCAGATTTTTTAATAAGTTATCGACCATAGTTCCAGAAACAAAGCGCCTTGAATTTTTTATTTCTCCCTAATATGTCATGAGCTTTAAACTTTTTAATGATTTTATGCAGTCTACAGTCGAGCTGACAGAGCAAAAGCCAGAGTAATAAAGTAAATACAAAAATGAATTTTTATTCACAAAAAAGATGAAATGTTACAGTAATTTGTCAGGCCTCAGTTTGTTATTATGTTCTTAAGACAGCGAAGTTTTTCCGGGAATGATTGTTCAAGGAAATGTCAAATAGTCTATTCAGAGTAATAATGGAGAAAATTTTGACTTATTTGGTAACAGTTTTAAATTGTTTAATAATGATTTAAATTGAATTATTTCTTCCATTGTATTGTATGCATAAATTAGCGATTAAAAAAACTGTTAATCACTGCATATTAAGACAATACATGGGAAGAAAGTTATAACAGTATAAAAAAATAACTGGTAATTTAAATTAATATGTACATTTTAAATAAAATAAATAGGTATCTTCTATTGACTAAATAAATAATATTACAATCATATATTTCTTTTTGGTTTACACAATTTAACAAAAAACTATAAATTATTAACGCTGATGATTTGATTAATCCATCCGATAAAAGAAGAAACTTTGACATACACTCCGGGGACGTCCAGGCGGCCGCATCCAAATCCCCAAGAAACCAGTCCGGCCAACTCGTAAAACCCGTCATCTTGGCAAACTAACGGACCTCCACCATCACCCTAAAGGACATCAGCAAATATTTCATACTTATCCTTACTTACGGTGATCATAGTGCCAATAAATATTCTACTATGATTTTAAACCCGGCAATTTAAAAAGATCTTACGCACCTGACAGGCATCGTTGCCAACCTCGCCTCCGGCGCAAAAACTGCTAGCAGGAAGGATAAATATCTTCTCAGTAACGGCGTTTACCTTCCTGATGCATTCAGCATCGCTAACAATGGGAATCTCAGCCTCTCTTACTCGAAGCGGAATCGGCCCCGCTTCTCCCATGTAACCATATCCGGTGACGGTGCATCTTTTCCCAGCCGCGTGATTAACTCCCCTTGCAGGTAAACAGACCAAGCAAACACCTTCTTTGAGCTCGGCCTGTCCATGGAGCTTCAGTAAAGCAATATCGTTGTCCAAGGTTTGGCTGTTGTGATTGTGGTGAATGTACGTTGTCGCAACGCGCAGTGTTTGGGCGCCAGGGCTTCCATACTTCTTCGTGAGGTCGTGGTCCCCAACACGGACGTATATTGCGTCCCCTGATCTTACGATGCTGTAGAGGGATTGTTATTAATTGAGAGTTATGGACTAGAGACGAGAATACATACTTGGTTACGCAATGCGCAGCCGTGAGAACCCACTGGGTGCCAATTAATGCAGCGCCACATAAGTACTGGTTAAGGGAGTTGATTAAAGCGACTTGCCAGCACCATTCAGCTTGGTCGCCGTCTTCTCCCCCTACCACGCGTCCGCTTCGTGAGGTTCCTTTGACACCACACACATATTTGCTGAATTTAGACGCTGACATTGTGGTTTTGCTTATTTCCATTGCTGAAATATTGTCGTGTTAGTCGTTATGGAGTCTTAAAGTAGTGTCTTACCTTCTGTTGTATATTCGATGGTTGGCTTTAATGTTTGTATTACCGTTGTAGACTGGATGGGATCATTATTCTCAGCTGTGTCGTCCTTATTCGTTATTTCTTTTATCATTGATTTCGGGGCACAACACTTCGTTCCACTCTTTTTGCATTTAAATACTTCAGTCATCTCGGCATTTCCTGAAAATTTGTTTTGACATAATTCCATTTAGTTATTAATCAAGAGCGGCTTACTCACTGAAACATGTGAAACTTAAATACGAAACTATGCATGAACCAGGACAATCGAGTCTAGGATCAGTTGTGGTTGTCGTAACTGGATGATGCTGTTGATTTGGCTTTGGTCGATGAGTCGTGACAACAGTTCTGGTGTTATCACAACAAACTGAACCTTTTTTACAGTTTGATGTGTGAGGAATTAGTACCGATGGCCTTTCACAAAAAGCTGCCATGATGTTAATTAAACAAAAACCAGGACAAAGCGGACCCGCATCAGGCACCGTCACTTTCGGACTTGATGTCGTTGCAATAATGGTCTCGCCTTGATTAGTGATGCAACAATTGCCTTCCGATGGACAATAAGCCTCAGAGTCAATATCGTCACAAAACAATGCAAACAAACCACTTACACATTCACCACGACAAGGTTTTGTTGGTATTTGATGTTTAGTCGGAGGAGCCATTGTGGCTGACTTAATCGGGATACTTGTGGTGTGTGGCTTTTCAGTACTTTGCACATTGGGTTTGTGGTATGCACTTTTAGTTTTGTTAGGTATTATTAGATTATTAGGCACTTTATCACCGAATCCGTCACTTGAAACGCAGCATCTTAATCCTTGTTTACAAAGGTCTGGAGAATCTAGGATTGCTTCACAGTAATCCGATATCCTTTCGGCGACACAAACTCCTGGACATGCTTTTACGGACGCTGTAACATGACAAGCAATTTATAAGGATTTGAAAGATTTATTCAGGATTAGATGACATTACCTGGATTTGGAGTTGTCGATGTTGCTGCAGTGGATTGAGAAGTCGAATTGTTTTGACTAGGTTGGTTCGTAGTAGTTGTGTTGATAGTTGTAGTAGTGGTACTTTGCGTGGTCGTTATTGTTGTAGAAGGTTCGGTTGTTGTTGTTGTCGTTGTTAAAAACGTACCATTAGTCGTGTTGTTTGGATTTACCGTTTCTGGGCTGGTTGAGTTGGGGGGTGGCGGCTCCACGCAACATTTCATAGAAGGTGACGGACATGCTACATCTTCTAGCACGTCATAACATATTAATGTTGCAAGAGCGTGCACACAAACGCCTGGGCAGTCTTTTGAATCCGCGGTACTGGTTATGGTATCTAGTAATCCTGTTTGCCAACAAAAAATACAGTTTAGTGTGGGAGTTGCTCTTTTAATTAAAACTTAACAACAACAATGGAGTCAGGTGTGCGTTAATTCTATGGTAATTTTAAATAAATATGACAAGGAGCAAAAACCATATAATAATCCTCTTAAGGAAACTAGGTACCCTAATTATATTAAAATTAATTGGATTTCCAGAACTACAAAGACTTTATAAATAATTCACATTCGAGGCTGTTGTTTTTCGCTGTAATTGTATTTAACTAACACTTCCAAAAGCTGCATTAAATTTTGTTGTTTTACGATGGTTTTGTTTATGTAGAATGTAGACTGTTAGAATTGGCGTAATGAAAGCATATTTAATTACATCGTTCTTGGAAACATGAAGAAGTTTACAAATTTCACATACATGATCTTCGTTATTTATGCAGATGTAACTTTTATGTAAATTGGTAAATAGAGGTTTTCTTGTTGGTCATCCCACAAGTTTTCGTCTTAAGTGTTAACATTTACCGATATGTTCAATGCAAAGAGGAATTGATGTTACATATCTATGATATTCTAGAGTTAATTGGTTCGTACGCGTAACCGTGCTAACCTGAAAGAAAGCTGCCAGCTAAAGAATCATCTTGAGCAACTACCCCAGCAAGAAAAATGTTCCATAACAATAATAGTGGGACTGCCAACCTGTAGCTGCACATTTTTACACTTAAAGTTCACTGTCACCTTCAATGGCACACTCCACAAGGTTTCAATCGCATCACTCAACTACTCACGGCACGGTACTCATTCATATGCTATAGCACTAGCGTGCAATACTCCCATACTTACAGAAGAACCGTTTCCTTGGCGGTGCTAGCTTGTCATTCCTTCTTACTGCTGGCCTTGACTAACAAACTGGTCAACGACCTACCAAGTTCTACCTTTATACCTCAATATCTCCACGATTCCTGCTAACCTGTGTGTGAGACCCTAGATTGCTGTTCAATTTTTCATTCTTGGTAATTGTTAACTTACCTTTAGGCTTTCGAACTGTATTGAACCATTTTATATGCGTCTTTATCTTTGGTACCAGTAGGGCAACGGACACATCTAATCTAGATCAGTACCTATTTTAGTACAGTTCGGTTTTGGCGGCTCACTCTATATATTCATAAACTGAGACCGTTATGTTAATTGGTAGTAATCATTTAGTAGTATAATTTTATTAATTAGTTTAGAATGTTTATATTTATCTTGTATTATATAACAGGTAGGTGTTTAATATCTTTCTCCTTCTAATGGTATCTTCCGAGGAATCTTGGTTAAGGTTAGCGAAAAAACTAATTGAAATGCTCGCATTGCAATCATTTTTTTAAAACAAAAGACGACGGTTACATTTTAAATAATTTTATTAGTAACGGAAAACATTCATTGTACATCCTCTGCGTTTAAACTAAGTCTTATGTTTGCGTCACGCAGAAACGCGAAAATAGAGTATCAAAATTAAACAAATCTGAATACTTATAAATAGTACAATCATAATTCATTATGTTAACTAATAAAAGTATAACTAGATTTGATTTAATGTCTTGTATCACCCTAAATTCCATAGTCCTCTCGACTTCCCCGATGTATAAAGTCCATAAGGGATCACGCTGGACCCAAACATGCAAGTGCAAACTCCTGAAGTTGTAATACAAGGGTTACCAACCCTTATTGCCTGATCCAGCGTCGCTTTCATGTGTAATCGCAGCTTTGCCTGTCCAGTTGTTTTAAATAAAACAAAATAAAGATTACTCAAGATAGTAAACATGTATGTGCTGTAAATGAGGATCAAAAGATTCTTTCTATAGTTGAACCGAGTATTATTACCCTAGCGGTTACCTATTATTCATTATTACTAAATTCGTACACATTTGTGAATTTAAATAACATGTAGAATATACATAGTAAATTATCATTAGGCTTATGAAGTTAAATGAGCAGTCCGAGAGTCCAGCGGATCCAGTTTGCATTGCGGCTGGTCTTTCCCCTAAAAAACATAAATAGATATTAAAGTTTCATTAAAATTAGACCTGTAAAGCATTGTATGCTCGCAAAAGCGCTAATTCAAAAACGTAATGGGACCTAGAATAGGGCTTTGTGGGACCCCTACATCTAATATAGTTGGGATTATTTCTTCTGGATATTCTCACTTACCATTTAAAACATGCACCATAACACTAGCAACCTCAGCATTTGATGGACTGCACGAGTACTTTCCAGAATCCTCAGTGTCAGCGTGTTGAATCAGCAAAAAACTGGTGGTGACGTCTCCTTTTTCTGTGATGACACTTACACCTCCTCTATTTGAGTCGTAACTTATAACCTGAAAGAATACTAATTGGCAAAACATTGTAAATAATTGGAAATGACATACATCATCTTGGTGGTACCAGAAAATATAAGCTGGGGGTTCCGGACTAAATCTTATGGAGCAGGTTAAGTTAATAGTGCTTCCTTTGTCAACGTGTAAGTCTGGCGATCCCAAAATATGAGCAGTTGGTACTGAAAGAAATAATTTGGTTCATTAAAGGATTTGGGAAGAGGAACAACTTTAACACAAGGTACTACAACAAGTCTGTAAATTCTCGTGTTGCAAAATATGATGCTTTGTAGAGAATTTACAAAATGCCTAAATCTTAATTAAAATCACCTGAAATCTGGGATTTTTTGGTCGAGCTTCTGAATAAAGGTTTGTGATCTGATTGTACATAAGGTTCGTCTCCCACCAGGTTGTCTGCAACCAAAAAATATGAGTTATATATCTGCCAAATAATGATTTGTGATTAGGAACTTAGTTTTGTTGTTAAAAAAGTATGATTCAAGTAATTTTTTTCATAGTAGCCCATTAATCGCATGAAAAGAAAAATGATGACTAGGTTTTCTCGAGAATATTGCTAAGGTAATTGGATACAGCTGCCAGAGTTGCCAGGCAAACCGCACTCCTACAAGTGGTCGACGTGAACGTCATTATTGGAAAAAGTTCCGGTTTATAATCACGTTAGTAGCCCTGCAATAGATGGAAAAATAACAAACCTGATAAAAACGCTCTTGACTTTTATTCAATATACTTCAAATCTTGGTCCATTATGGGATCGCAAAATTGTTTGGCGTACCTATTTAATATAGGTGAGGCTTGATTAATACTTAATAGGCATCGAAATTGCCTGCTATCAATATTCCGAGCCCTGTGCGAACTTTCAATGCAGCTATCAACAAGTTGGGTAGTTAGTGCCTGTATAAAACTCGATTTTGCCTACACCTCAACACCCAGGTCAGACATCAAGTCGATAAATTGTTAGATGGAACGGGCTGTAAAATGCGTCGATGGAAGAACGCCAGTTTGAACTGAGGCGAGGGACATTTCAACAAATGGCCTAAAGCCAAAGTGCTTTTGAAAAAGAGTTGTCATCAGTTAGAGTGAGTGCAGGCAAATACTTCGGCATATTATTACACCTGAAATATAGGCCACATTACTCTCCTCGATATTGGTTCTTCTGACTGGCTATTAAAGGGACTCTATTACCTGACAGATCCTGAATATTAGATATGGTTATTGAATTCAAACGTTTTATTGAAGCTCATAGGATATCAGAAGATTGGAATAAACTACAAAGTCGATAGGGCAAGTTAAAGCGCCAAGAGGCTCAAACGCTTTGAAGTTGTTGCAATCCTACATAAATCACGGGAAACTATTTGATATGAATACCATCCTATCATAACTTAAGTTTCCTCGAATGTGCTGAACAAATTATCGGCATATTTTGCTCCTTATCGGTGGATAGTCCGCAAATTGTTTCGTTGAGTATATATAAAATCCTTTTCATGTTGGCCGATATAGTTGGTCTATAATTTGTTCAACGGGCTAACGGGTGTACTTTATCACATCATACTTTGCTCCCAATTGCGACTGTTCGATAGCTTTGAAGTCTTGCTGCTGCTGTTTGCTTTTGTCCGCCCTTCATGTGTAATTTAAAATTTTACGTTCCATTTGGAATAGGGGGAAATATAAAACAACATTGTTAGCAAAGAGCAAAGCTCGTAACCTCGTACTCGTAAACGGAAGAATAATTTTCATGATTAGTTTTTATTTCTCGGACTTATCGTATGATATAAATAGAAAACATTTAAAATTAGAATTTTTAATTTGCTAATGTAGTTTATTTAAAGCAAAAACTAGAATTTAATTTACGATTGCGTTTTAAAGATTATTTCGTATAATAAAAATGCAAATCCACTTACATTTGAAATAATGGTTGTTTTACTGCTTTTAATATAGGTACAAGTGGTCTATTAAATTTATTGTTCATAACTTTAAACGTCAATAAAATATATTTATATACAGGTGTAGCTTTTTACAACGCTAAATGCCTTGGACAACAATAGGTCGATAGTGTTCGTTAGAGCTTTATAAAAAGCTACTCCACTTTATTGATGGAGCACTTCAAAGTCTTTGTAAAGCTGGTTACTGTTAATTAATTTTTGCACTTAAAAATTCATTTTTTAAACGACAAACTAATTTATTGCTTTACTCTTGCATTTTTGGGATACTTTTTTAATTCCCCTTTTTTAATTAAATTTACTTATGCATCGACCTTCATTATTCCAGCTTCAAGTAATTTAAAAATTAAGTTGACAAATAAAACATTTATCCGCGATTGGAAGCTTTTATTTCGAAGTACATGTGCTCCGCTCCAAAGTACCATTTATTTTTAATGAGGCTCTTATGATAAATTGCATATGAACGACGTCAGTAACAAAAGAATTAAGCAGCCATTTCCTAGACTCACCTGGTTATTTATAGCTAAACATCAACTCACATTAGGAAAAGCACAAATAATACATCGAAATTTTACGTACCTACAATGTTGAGATTTATAAAGTAGCTTCTTACGGGTTGTGTGCTAATTTGACATTCGTACACCCCCGCGTCCCTTTTTTGGGCCCATTTGATTTGTAGGCTCCAGTCATCTGTTTCGGAATGGTGTGTTGCTTGGAATCTTTGATCGCTTGTGTAAGTGTAACTCCCCACAGTCAAAATGTGTATATCTCTGTGGCGAATCCAAGACACCTAAAACGTCATCCGTGATCGATTTATGTCTTACGGCAATTGGTGTCAAAGCTGTTTACTTTTGGTGTTTACTCATAAGGTACTTACCGTTTTGTTGCCTAGGTTTCGCACTCTACAGTAAAGGTATGCCGATTTCCCAACCAGTCCAGTTACATTTCGGGGCGTAAGCGCATCAAAGTAGGGCTCC
Source organism: Cartodere bifasciata (assembly GCA_963920755.1). Classification (NCBI taxonomy): domain Eukaryota; kingdom Metazoa; phylum Arthropoda; class Insecta; order Coleoptera; family Latridiidae; genus Cartodere; species Cartodere bifasciata. Next base: position 6,151,830 of record OY987201.1, on the reverse strand, counting down.
AGGTAATTAGTATCAACAGGATCAAGGATGTCTGCTTTGAGTATAGAGTTCAATCCTGTACCTTCCACGCTAGCGAGACTTTTTTCAATTAACCCTGCAAGAAAAACTATTGTGAATTCAATTCGAAACATTGTTGAAACAACTCTTTAAATAACTACATTTGAGTGCGGCGATCAGCACGAATGTCATTACATTATCGCCTGGTTCACTTCAGAAGTCAAATCGAAGGAACGCAAAGCTTTTCCTTATCGCTAAAACTGTACTTTCGTTGCAGTGTTGAATAAAAATAAATAACTCATATTTTAGAAATAGTTTGTCGATGTCTGAACCTCGGACGGGAAAATAAAGCAGCTTCGTGTCCAGATTCTTTGGTCTCATGGGATCATAATCCCGTAATACTACCGACTGCGCCATGTTTCGCAACAATAAAAGTGTTTTCCAAATAAAACAATTATTTTTTACAATTCTAATCCTTATTATTCATGAAGCTGACTCTGTCGAATTCAAACCCTATTGTAAAAATACCTGTCTTTTGAAAATAGCAATCAGTTTAATAGGTGCACCTTTTTTTTCCAAGACATGACGAAGAGCTGTTAAAGAAAAAGGGTTTTTTTCAAAGGGATACTTCAACTTAGGAGGGTCTAGCTTCCGTAGCCTTTGTCTGAAATAGTAAACCGTGAGGTGTACTCAAGGCGGGATCCAATTTACTAACATTCCACTAGCATGGTCCTTGGGGCTTACTAGATACACGACATCCCTGATGCAATCCTTAATGAAGAACCCTTTGCCTGGCGCATATAGGCGAGTAGTATAAATAAGTAAACAAGATATTGTTAACTGCTACATGAGGCCTGCTACAAACTCATGTGTTTTGCGTGGAAAAGCACATTAATGTGATTAATTTAGAGATCCTTTTGCTTGATTTTTAATCCTGGCTGACAACACAAATATGTATGATAAAGTAAATAAGTTATCGTGCTGTTGCGAATAACTAATCGATATCAGATAGACAAATATTTTATTGTGTCTAGCAGATTAATTCACACATTGCGTTTTCGATTAATCACTCGTAAATGTTTCTGTTAAAACGGGAGATTATGATGTGTCTTAAAATAGATGGAGTTTAAATACCATTAGCTAATTGACAACTTCCTAAAGTGTTAGGATAAAATTAAAAAGAGTGATTTTTACCTGCACAGATGTAGATAAAGGGCATTATAATAAAACACCGAGGCCCTCCCATGGTTGATATAAATGTTTACATAATTAGATTCACAATGCTAGTTTAAAGGAACTATCACTTTGGAAAATGATAACACAATTCGATTAAAAAGTTACTGTTAATTTGAAACTATCCAACCAGAGCGTTCGTCTGAACGTAGGTTGATTTTAGTAAACGTATCAAAACTAAATACTTGTTATTCGAAGGGACGCCATATCTCGTGAGACTGGTACAACTCACCTCGGTTCGTGTTATTTCGACTCTGTACGCGCCAGGCGCCGCGATGCCCGCGTCCGTAAGGCATAATGTAGGTCAGTTAAAATAGGATTGTTTTAAGTAGTTTTAATTATTTTTTTCCTATTCGTAATTAAGGGTCTACACAGATTTATTGTGTTCTTCTAACCCCCTCGTTTATTTTGTTATCGCTCCAAAACACTCAAGTCAAAATCTAGCTTCTGACTAGCCAAGCGTGAATTAATTTTAAATACGATTCACAAACTCATTTGGAGTTTTTGCAGGAAATTTTAATAAGAAAACTTTTATTAAAATTGAGGAAATTAAAGAAACATTTCCTGTTGGGGCGTTCGGCGTTACATCAAGCCAACTGGGATTCATATCTTTTAAATGGGGTAAAATTGTTATTCAAACTAGTTTAACTTAGGAATACAGCAATTTATTTGCAAAATTCGGCAATACAAAGGCAGCCTTATGAATATCTTCTCGATAATACCGCAATTTCAAATCCTCAGCATATTTTTCATCGATTTTAAGACTAGGTGTTGCAACATCAATTTCGGCATCCAAGCAACCAATAATGAAGCCAATTTGCCCCGTCGGATATGTTGGAACACTGGCAAATGCATATTTTGCACTGGAAAAGTTCCTTTTGCAATTTTCGAGAGTGCTCTTCACGTGGAGCGGATCTACCCAGACAGTTCCTCCTTGCGAGCACATTATTCCACCATCCCTCAGGGCTTCCTTTAATAGCCTACAAAATACTTTTATTTAAAAACATTGCTTTACTCTCAGGGACCATTTCCTATGAGTTAGGGAGATAAAGCATTAAAATAACTCATCATGTTTTACGCGCAGCTTTGTGAAAATTGAAAACTTTCTTACGAGCCCAAGGGCTTCTCTAAACCGTTTACGTTTCAAGAACATTTTTTGTGGATAATTCTTTTAAAGTAAACAATTTTTCCTACCTAAAATAAGACTCAGTGTACAAGTTAACGGCGGGTCCAACAGGGTCGCTCGAATCAGTGATTATGACATCAAATTCATTTTTGTGATTACGTAGATATTCGAAACCATCAGCGACGTGAAGCTTTAGTTTCTCGGATGTAAAGCCCTCGGCCATAAAACTAAGGTATTTCTTACTGACGTCAATCACCGTTTGATCTATTTCCACTTGCACAATGCTTTCCACCAGGGGATGCTTCTGTACTTCCCGGGCTACTCCACCATCCCCTCCACCTACTATTAGAACTGATTTTGGTCGGGGATGGGCGCATAAAGGAATGAATGTTATCATCTCTTGGTATGCAAACTCATCATGTTCTGTGCACTGGATTATACCGTCGAGAATTAACGCCCTTCCGTGGTTTTTCCTAAAATACACAATACTCGTAAACAAGAAAATAACAGTGTACAATTGTTACAAACGCAAGGGTAAAAATATGTTTTGTGCGCTCTTAAAAGGACTTAAACTTAAGGGTCCAATTACTAACTTCTGTAAAAATTGAAAAGATAACTGCATGTTAGGTTTTTATGTTTAATAAAACTTACAAAAGCACTTACGTATCTAACACCACAACATCTTGAATATCGGACTTTTCATGAGTCAGAACTTTTTTAACTTCCAAAGAGAAGCGTTGTCCTGGCCACAGGACATTATTTTCGTAAAACCACCCGTCTTTTATTTGATCCATAGCACTTTCAACAGTGGAAGTACAACTTAAAATGCTTAGTTGTAATGCTATTTCTCTGGATCAACGTGTACATATTTACATAAAATTATCTCCACCAAAGGTCAAGTTCAATGCGCTTACACAGATTTTGTTTCATTAGTTAACCGTTCAAACAAAACTTTTATATTAGTATTTTTCAACCGTTTTTAAAACTTTAATGCATCATTAATTAGTAATTGGGCTTCTAACAGCTTCGAGTATTAACGAAAAAAAACTTTTTCTTTTTACATCATCAAAAGGCAGGTCTTTTGATGTAAATTTTAATAATTATTAAAGTTTCCTGGAGCTGAAGAATTCCTTAAAGGATTTCAGTCCAATTACTAGTCTACTTTTTTTTCATTTTTTGTTATTGAGTTGTTGCTTTTGCGTATACAATGTTTGCTTGACATATATTTCCTATTATTTTGCATGGCATCATGCATTATTGTAAAGCCTCTTATATTTGAATCTAAAAAGATGTTTTTCTGTAAAGACCTCTCAACGAAACGTGAGTAAGCTACAAAATAAACGATTTTATTTTTCAGATGCTACTGTAGTTAAATATACTTTACATCGATGTTCAGTAACGGTACAAGGATAATCCCAACCCCACTGGGCCCAATGGGGATATTTTTCGGATGTAGGTGGATGCGTATAAACACAGAATTTGTTATGTGTTATGCCAAAAGAAACCTATTATCAAATCGTCATGCTTAGCGTTTCGGGAGCCTTTTCTTTTTTATAGCGCCGTCACTGCGAATATTGATTTGCAGAGATGTAGCTAACATAAATGCAACTAGGCGCAAAACGAGACATGAACGTTAGATGAATACAATATGAAATAGAAATTTCTTAACAGGGTCAACGTGAAAGTACGTACATTCAAAAAATAAAAGAGGTACAACAAGTTTCGTTATTTTCACCGTGATATCAAACAGTGTTAGATTAAGTATAGAAAGGGGTTGGCGGAAGTGCGCAACGCTTTTATTTTACTTCGTTACGCCGTGTCTTGAGTTTTGTCAATAACCGTTCGTTAGAATTACTGAATAAGGCCGCTGAAATAACAAATAACTTGTGAGGAAAATGTTTACTGCTTTGGAAATAGTTGGCTTGTTGTGTATAGCGCTATTAATAGCTTGCATTATGAAGAAAATATGTCGATTCCTGTACACTACCCTTCTGGAAAGGCTGGACACTTCAACAAAAGATATTGTCAACTCCGGACAATGGGCAGGTACTTAAACAATTTTTGCTTCTAGCAGTTCTAACAAACAATTTAAACTGAAAACATTTATTATAATTAAACATTGAATTTACAAAATTAGGATTGTTCTAACACATTAGCAGCTCGCTTGATTGGCTGGCGCCTTGCAGTAGCGTTGAGTTTTGCTTCAAATTCATCCAATACCTTTGCCAAGCTAATCTGAGGGTCCTTTCCGTTTTCCACCCACTCTAAAACCCATTCTTGACGCATCGCTCTTTCCTGGGCGCTCACCAAACCCCTTTCAATCTTAGTGTACGTTCTGAAGGTCCTTGCTGAGCTGGCGTGATTTCTCCGGAAGATATTCATGAGTCCTTGCGGTGAGAACCAACTAATTCGGATTTTACTGTCCCTTATTAATTTCAGCATTAATTTTTCTTGGAGAGCCTCGTTTAAAGCTTCGAGTTCTAAGGCTTCGTAGTCGGGTTCTTCTGATAGTCCTTTAAAGTCGATTTCCCATGCTACGGGTTTGGGTTTCTCGTCCTGTTTTAAAGGAGCAGGAGTTTCGAAAGGAGCAGGATTCGTTTTCGAGTCTGGAGCGCTTTTTTGGATTAGGGTATCGTAATAGTCACGATAGAATCGCGTCCACAGTAAAGGATTCTGCAACAAAATATGTTTAGTAGAAAGGACTAATTTAATTGCATCAGGATTTGCTTTTTAGTTTATTACAGTAAAACAAAACGGTCAAAAGGACTTATTTTTTGAATTATTGCTTACTTGGGTAAAGTCGCAAGCATAGCAGCGTCTCTTGGAGTTAAATGGCATTTTGTAAGGGTTAAAAATATAAAAAAAGGGTAGAATGATGTGACACTTAAATATTTTGGTGACACTTAACATGACAGGTTTTTTTTTAATACAGGGTCCTTGCCAAAAATGGGTCCAAACATTTTTTTGCATATTTGATGTTTTGATAATTGTACAGGGTGTATTTGTATACGGATTTGATAGTTCTTGACCCAGTTGGACATTTAGGCTTGTAGAAAAATAAATTTATTTAATTATTCCTTTGATTTCTACGTACTCGTATTGTTTAATACGTTATTGTGCTTATTAAAACATGCGTTGTCAGTTTAAATTATGTGCATGTATATTATGGGGAGGGATAGGTAATTTTGTTATCAAATTTTAGGTACATACACATAATCTAAAATTGTTAACGGCGCAATCGCTTATTTAAATAACCCGTGCTATCAGTGCCATATCAATAGCTTAGTGGTGATATTTTAGCTGTTTACTGTTTAATAGGACATAATGGCCAGTTTAGAATCATGGTGTATTTTTCTAGTTTTCGTTTTTGTAGTCCAAAAAATATTTTGCTTCATTTACAAGAACTTTTTGGCCTCGCATTTGGGAATTAGTGCTGTCGATGTTAAAAAATCTGGGAAATGGGCAGGTAACGTCTTAAAATTTGTTAGTTTAAAATATTCCAGCGTTATTAAATCACAATTCCGTAATAACGCGACCCCTGTGGAAAAAGCGCAAAATTTTTTGCGTGCTTGTTTTGATGAATCCAAGGCTCTACTTTGGACTTGATCGCTAAAATGCATTTCCCCTGTGTTTTACGGCAAATTGAGTTAACTCTCCGAGGCAAACGTAGTTAAATATTGCTGCTTTTACCGAAATCAAATGAGATGGATTCAAAAACAACATACATGACATATTAAAAAAATATTGCGAGCCAGTGCTGACACAATGTTTTATCTACCTATCATACATAATATCGTTGCTTTCCATTATTAAAAAAGCGCAGGGTAGGCATTCTTGTCTTTATTTATTTTCGCAGAAGTGCTTAGAAGTTTAAAAAAGCAATGATAACTTTTTGATTTATTCATAATTACAACACGTTGAACAAAAAACAGTGTTACTGAAGATTTATTGTAATGACAAAAATGTAAATAAGTGTTGTTTTCAAATTACGCTGCGTAAATGTAAACGACAATAGTAAAACAGCTTCTTATTACTTTTTAATTTGCTTTATAATGTAAAGGGGCTAAAATTAGAATTTAAATATGATAATAACCATTTTCCTGGCGGAAAAACGTGAACGCTTACGGATTCCACACGCAAAAAATCAATTTATATTCTCAATTCGTCGGCTGTTTAATAAAAAATAAATCTAAAAAAAGCCACATTTAATAGTATGGGATCATTGTTTAGCTTTTTCCTAACAATGGATTTATTTTTAGAGTTTTCTTTACAAACCTTCAATTAAAGCAATGAAAAATTAATTCGTTTCTAGGAATTGAGGCTAAAATTTAATGTAACATTATACACGATAACTTGCATTTTAATAGCCATTATGTTTCAAACTAGGATGGGTACATTAATTTAATGTAGGTTTGTTGTAGTCTTGTTAGCGATTACACTGATTTTGCATTAAAACAATGACATAAGGTAGTATTTAAAATTTTAATTTAACCTTGTCAAAAACGACTCATGGACTGAATAGTTTTATTTTACAACCGCCATTCAGTGTAAACGTCAAATAAAAATAGAATTAGGTTTTATATCTTTCTTTTGTACCTACTTATAGGTTTTTATGCCCTGACGTTTTAGTCAAAATCCTTTTTTATTGTTTAGATTTAAATTCAAAACGTTTGCATGTTGTTTTTCAAAGCTGCCATCTCTCGGCATCACGCTCAACTAAACTTAAAATAAATTCCTGCTGTTAGGAAACAGTAGTACATCGGTAAAACGCCAGATGGCAGCAGCGTTTATGTTTACTTTAGTTGGGAAGTTTTAAAACTTTTACTTGTGATAATAGTATTACATTACTTAATCTTATCTTTAGTTTAGATGCCAAATAATAGGTCCTTTTTAGCTGTAATATGTCCAGAACTTTAAAATAGGCGATTGAAAAATACTAACATTAACTTTTGTTTCAGTTATAACAGGAAGCACAGATGGAATTGGAAAAGCCTACTCCGAAGAACTGGCCAGAAAAGGACTCAACGTCGTCCTTATTAGCAGGACCCAGAGCAAATTGGACGCAGTGGCAAAGGACATAAGTAAGCCCACCCCCGACACCCTTTAAACGCATCTAACTTATTATTTTCCAGGTGAAAGATTCAACGTGGAGGCTCGGACAATCGCCATCGACTTCACGCAAGTAGGCGACAACTACCACGTCATAGAAAAACACCTGACCGGCCTGGACATCGGGGTGCTAGTCAACAACGTCGGCATGAGCTACAACCACCCTGATCTATTCCTAGACACCCCAAACAGAGAGGTGTTCTACGCCAACATGATTAACTGTAACATCACCTCCGTGTTGAACATGTGCCAGATTGTAATGCCAGGAATGGTGGAGCGCAAGCGCGGCATTGTGATCAACCTGTCTTCCGCTTCGTCCGCAATGCCCTCCCCTATGCTGTCCGTCTACTCCGCAACAAAGTCCTTCGTCCACAAGCTCTCCGACGACTTGGCAATCGAGTATCAGCGGTTTGGCATCACCGTGCAAGCAGTCCTGCCAGGATATGTGGCCACAAGTATGTCAAAGATCAGGAAATCCACCCTAATGGCTCCAACCCCTACGACTTATGTTAAAAGCGCTCTAAGGACTGTTGGTGTTGAAAGGACGACTTTTGGATACTTTCCGCATTCGCTGCTGAACTTGACCATTAATTTGGTTGATTCTTTGTCGCCCAAAGTGGCCAATTGGATTGTTTTACGTACGATGCAGAATATTCGTGGTAGGGCTTTAAGGAAAGCCATGAAAACATGATTTTTGTTAATTAGTTCTGTTGTTTTAATAGTTTTTATTGTTGTTTTTTATCAAAAATTGTATTGTTATTATTTATAATTGTTGTAAATAAATTTTTTAACTCAATTTGGCTTTTATTTTTGCTGTCCTGTATGGTGTGAGGTGTGGGTTTGCAATTGGGTAGTAGTAGGCAACCATCAAAACAGCAGAGTTAAAAGGGTTCGCATGCTACAGTTTAAATTGTTGGTTTCAAAAAATTCTGATAGATGTCACTCTTTTGTTAAATCATCAATTATTCGAGAAATTATTTAATAAAACAGCAAAAATTGCACAATTTAAAAACTTCATTTTCAAAATTCGAACATCGGCCTTTTTGGAAATTTTGACCCAGATTTTTATATTTTCAAAAAGTTTGGGGTGTGGGGATGCGAGCCCTTTCTCTTTACTTTTCTCTTACTCAAAAATCGCTCCGAGGCCTCCTTCACCCTTAAAAACGCATTTGAAAATTTTGAAAAAAATGGCGAATGCGCTGAGCTCAGCGTGACTCAAGCTTCATTTTAAAACAATTTTTTTTGAAAAATTCCTACAAATAAAAAAGTTAGGACCAGTGTTCACAATAAAAACTTTCGGGACAGCGTGTAGGTATCGTTAAGCGGTCTACTTTTCTTGGGGGTGTGGCCTATTAGGCCACACCCCCAAGAAATGTAGACCGCTTAACGATACCTAAACGCTGTCCCGATAATAGATATTGTGAATAGTGACCCTAACTTTTTTATTTGTTAAAATTTAAAAGTTTTGATAATTTTTTTAGTCAGTTAACTCAGGTTAAGCACTACTTTTCAAGTAGTACTTGGGTAAAAAAAACACATTTTTAAATAAAAACATTTATTAAAAGTCAAGATTTCGTACAGCATTGGTAAATACATTGAATGTACATAGACAAAAAAAGTAAATATGAAATTACAAGATAAATAGTTTACAAAACATTAACAAAAATAAGAATTACATCTATCTAAGCTTATTAACTTAATACTATTAGATCTACAGAAGTCACAGTCCCCACGAATATTCCATTTTGGCAAAAGGGTTCGCTGTCTCAAGGCCAAGTTAAACGTAAGGGTTGATCTTCTCCAAAAGGGACATAACTAGTGGCGCTGTAGCTCTGGTACTTTTCTGCTTTTCCAATGCGAATGAAGTTCTCTTTCTGAAACAATAAGAAATATTACTATCTATTTGGTTAAACTGTTAAACAAATAAGAATGCAGTATGGAATGAGGTAATTATTTAAAATAATTGTATAAATAATTATTCTGAGGGTTGTTAAGAAAATAATCACACAATAACAGTTATTTTACTAAGGCCGAAGACTTTATTGTTACTTTCTAACTAAACCAACGGTTCTTTGCGTTTTTTTTTTCGAGTTTTGCGTAAAAGAAATGTCTACTTAATTATTTAAAGGAATCTGTATGCTGCATACATAATTATTTCTCGAGTTATGTTCACAAAAAGTCAATGTCGATGGTAAGCAAAGTATAATTTACACGTGTTCAGTGTCATAATCCGCTAGGGTGCAATTTGCTAGTCATATTTGTCGGGTCACGTTCCTCGTCTAAATTCACATGTTCGAAACGTACGTTATGTACACCAGCAGGATTGCATAACCTAAAGAATTATTTTAATTATTCAAATTTAATAGATAATAAGGAACGGCACCTTAGTGCTGAAGTAGGCGATTATTTACCGTTATTATCAAAATAACGCATTGCCACGTGCTTTTGTGGTTGTAACTTGTTTTTACGTTACTTTTTACGTAACTAGGACATTATTAAACACTTTTTCTTATACTTTTGGACCGTACACAACATGTGACGTTGTAAAAAAAATTGTTTTTCCAACATTCAATTATTAGAAATAGCTTTTAATTAATTTTGGCGAAAGTATAACAAAAGTAATCAATAAGCTAGCAATTTTTCTTGTTTGCTACTTATTTTTTGAATTTTAAAGACGCGCAATGGCTTCGGTACTTTCATATTATGATTGAAGCATCCGGTCTTAAACAACGTACGAAAATAGCCTAAAAACAAATTATCCAAACTGTTAAGTGAAGTATTTAATAACAAGACTGCAGATAACTTGCATAACTTTTATGTGAAGGCTTTAATTCAAATAGAAAGCAAAATAATTGGACTTATTTAGAGTTGGGACTTTTCTAAGATTTTGTGGGACGAGCAACAAATCATTGTAGCAGAACAGCGAGCGAGCGAGCGAGTAAGAAGAGTAACCTAGATAAGAAGTGGGTCAGAGTCACTGTCACTGGGTTGAGTAGATTATGTTATTGCAGCTTTATTTCAGCTAGCGCTAGCTATTACAACTTTCCGTTGCTTGTTTGCCTAGGAGTTCTTTAACACCGCCCAAACAGCAGGATTGCCTTTCTATTCACTAAACTGACCTAACTTACTGCGTTATTTCGTTACTAAACTATGAGTTGGTAGGTACTAGGCGCGTAAACATAGATGCGCGTAGATCACAGAAACGCACTGTTCTAATCAGAATCTACAACATTTGAACTACAGGTACATTTCATCTTGCTATCGACGACAAAAAATGCAGCTCTTTATAAGGATAAGGATAAAATCAAATATCAATTAATTATTTATGACTATCTTCTGTAATTTTATTGATGATAATAAACATTTTTGCATAGTAAAACCTAGTAGAAAAGCTAAGTCAAGATCGTGTGTTGCGTTTCTCTTTGCTAATAGCTATCATAACAAGGTTAGGAGAATGATAATAAAGGTAATATTATTAAACTTTCGCCAGGTAATCCAAATCATTAGCATTAATCCATGCGGTTATGTTGGCAGTAAAGTCACGTCAATGCAGGCTCTCGGCAACTCTCTACTTTTACCACAAATCCTTTTTAAATGCACCCACGATGAATGTTAGATGCTGACATAAAAACATTTAAATATAGGTTCTGCCTTAGCTTGTTAACACGAATTAGGTACATGAGCATGACAATTGTAAGTGGATTACTCGATTACCCACGCATCGGTGGTCGATGTTACCTACTTAGAACATAATTACATTTATCTGTAATCTCCCTGAGCCGATGTTTTACAATTTTAAACCAAGTGCTTGGCCAAAACTAAAATTGTCCGTATTCTATTTGTGAGAATGTTAACGCGCAGGTTGGAAGATCATGCGCACATCGTTGTTAAACAGCTGATAGAAGACGCTTTGTTTTAAGTACTAAGAAAACAACTTCTTTGATTTTTTTCTACGGCTATGCAAAATAATAAAAAGCCTACACCCATTTTTTTCTAATGAAAAGCAATGTGAAGCATAATCCGCTGCCAGCAACGACACGACGTATTCCCGTTTTAGAAACAGCTGAATCTAGAATGGTTTTGTTTTATTTTTGAAGTTTATGAGTAAGGGACAAATCACTAAATGCAACAATTATACAATTTCGTTTAAATGTGCAATAATGATTACAAAAATTCAAAATGACCATGGAATTGGGGCCCATCTAAAAGGACACTGTCTCTAACAGGATATAATGAATTTTTGAGATCAAAATAACAGAGAAAGGAGAGCATGAACTTCACCTATGTAACATTTAGTTAAAAATTAATTAACAAAAAAGTCATGTAAGAAAAAAAATTATGATTTGAATGCTGCAAGCTAGATAAAAATTACATTAGCGACTTAATAATACAATAATAATTACAAAAATACTGATTTAATGTTTTTGTATAATTTCTCCTTAATTGAGGTCAAAGAAATAATGAAAGAGAAGGGAAGAGTTTAATCTACAAATGTACTAATAATAGAATAAAGAAAATGTATGTCAGGAAATGCGGTCACTTTCTCCGAGGTTCGACCATAGTGTACAACTGTTAGTTTGCGTTGGCATTGTTGGCAAGGAGAAAAGTACTTAATTCAACACTTATCTATGGTTGAAATTAAGTAGTTAACTGATAAAAAAAACACAGGCCATATCAGAATGAGGGAGGACCTCTAGCGCAACCCTTTTCCTTTTATCTGAGTGGCCTTAATAAGGAGAAATCGTCGTTTTAATAATCATTTTATTAGATTTTCACAAAATAAAAGTATTCACATCCTTCATTAATAGCTTCGCACAAATCAATATTTAAATTTGTTAATGCTACTATTCTAAAATACATATTTTAACATCATTAACGTGATCTTTATCTGTATCCGAAAGAAAAAGGATGTGATACTTAAGTTAAAACTTTCTTTACGAATTCTTCCGCAGGACCCAATCAAATCGTTATATTTCGGCGAGTGCCGAATAAAACCCATAAAAGAATAGGTAGGAACACAATTTGTTTAAATACAACAACTGTTACCAAATCGGGGTCAAACAAAACAATTTGGAATAATATTCTTATCGCCGTTTCATAATAGTACATTGAGGTTTTATTTTAAAGTAGGTTGAAGCATTAACGACGCAACGGTCCTTATTATTTACCTAATTATCTATCAAGAGAGAAAAACAACCAAAGGACTTTTATTAAATTTAATATTATATGGTATTATTGATTATATTTTACAAATTTATTAGGCGACGTCATCAAGAATAATTCAATAAATATGTAAAGCATCCTTTGTTGCTCCTGCTTCTTTGTTACTTTATACTGCAAGCAGGTTTTTAATCTAAAAAAATAAGTCGCATCGAGAATTTACACATTACTCATAGCATAATTCGGTTATACTTGAATCATTCTGGCTTTATATTATTCCAAGTTGCATCATATTTGTTTTTGTTTTATCTACAAATTCACGTGTAAACCCTGTATGCGCAGCAGATTTTTTTATGCAAATTTAGAGCAATTAAAGAAATTATTTAATAGACAGATAATCATTGCATGAAAATAGTTTTAAAATAATGGTCATAAGATATTTTGTACCAATAAAACCTTGGCATATTAATAACTAGAGCGTACGAAATCATATAGTATAACATATCTAGCTACATGCATTCCAAAAAGTATAGCATCTCCCTAATAACGAACAATAACAACAATAATAATTGAACTTTAAACACCACTATTAACTAAGTAACAAAACTGATTTTGAATTTAATTGAAAAAGACCAATTGCGTCTACAAACTTTCAAAAACTTGCATCTTTAGATGGGACCACGAATAGTGCGTTAATTTTACGGGAGTATATAGTTTATCTAGCATATTACGCTAATAAATAATTTTTCTTTTGTATTTTTGAAATATAAACTCATTTAAATTCTATAGAGCGTATCAGTGTTACTCCATCGACTTTACCTACCCATTTTTTCATTATCCCTTAACAGTATTCTTGTATTCTGTATTTTATTGTCACGTTACAGTTACATAAAGTTACATACACGTGATATTCATATTTGCTATTATTTAGGATTTATTGCTAATATTTTTTTAACAGGTTTTCAGGTTTTGTAACGCGTGATCCCTCATTTAAAAAAATACATTCTACATTTTTTTGAATCCACCACAAATTATGAATAAATAATATGAAAAAGGCTAATCCTTTGGAAATAGCGTGCCATTTAAAAATTTTATGATTTAAACAAGAGTCACATTAATTCATTAAATAGGTATGAATTCCTTGATTAGTTTCTATCCATACCTAATCATATTGTACTTAAAATCAATTGAAGCATGACATAAAAAGTCAAGTGCAGGCCCAACCCTCATTACTGCACTAGATAAGTATACAGGGCCCTACTAAAACACTTTGTTTTGTTGTAAAATTGTACAAATGGTTTGATTCTAATTTTGTGGAAAGTATTTAAGTTACAGCCTGTATAGCGTCTAGCAAAACATTTTCTAAATTTAAATAGAAGCAGTCAGGCACGTTTAAATAAGGCGGTTCTTAATATGAATGATTCAATGCCCTAATAATGTAACAATAATGTTTTGTTTCAGAATCAGACGGACCTTAGATTAGTTTGCCGGGATGCGAATGCTTGCAACCGCGAACTCGTTTTTGAGAAGGTCAAACTAAATGGCAAATGCATTGAGAGGTTGTCCGACTGGCCGACTGCCTTGAATCGTACATTGGCCCGCGATTTGTAGATGCAAGCACCTCCGCTTTATAATATCCTTGCTCGGTCGCTAACATTATTATACTTTTCGCTGACAAGTCAAAGACAATACAAGGTTCACTCGATTTATTTAAACAAATAAATGCAATGTCCACAAATGAATTTACTGCAATAAAACAGTCCTAATGAAGGGAGCAAATAGTTTTCGAAACGTCGACGCACTTAGCCTTTTTAGTTCTCATCAAAAAATTATCCTAAAGGAACAGTACTAACCCGCTTTCTTATCCAACCAATATTTGTTTAAACATAGCCTTAACGCGAATAAAAACAACTCGTTACATTATTTCATTTATTAAAAACAAAATAAGCTTGTTTTTATTATAGTGCAATCATTAAACGAATAAAAATAGTTTTTACTTATTAGTTCATGATTTAACGACATGTGCTTTTTTAATAAACAACACACATAACGTGAAGATTTATATAATATTAACAATGTCAACAAAAAATCAATTGTTAATACGTGTTAGAAGAAAAACAAACGAAAATTAAATAAAAGAGAAAGCTTGACAGAATTTGAAAACGGTCATATTAAGACGCCTAAAGACATATTGGTGTGCTGGTAAAGCATTTAAAGGTTAAAAAAATATAACGAGCGTATTAAAGTATTTGGCAATTCTGTAAAACAAGCAGCATTTTTCATGTGTTATAAAAAGTTTTTTTTTGTGTTACAACCTTTTTCACCCTTTTTGGTACACCAGTAATTTTTCTGTATGCCTTTTTTAAAAAGTCGCGCCTCTGCGGCAGCCGGAAACGAAAGACGGCAAAAAGTCCTTCACAATGTGTTTATGTAAGAAATCATTTTCGTAGCGAGAATAAATTAAGCTGAATGTTTTTAAAGGTTGGTTTCCACATACATAATATAAACATCTTTTGTAAATGCATTTAAACAAAGAACGACGATATATTTATATAAAATATACAGAGGTAGACCCTGGATGCGAACGATGCACTTTTATGAAGGTCATTCAGCAAATGAACAAACATAACATGTGGAACGTCTGGTCGACTATTGTGCAAAAAATATACATAGACATCGAAAAATATACATCACCGAATCTTAACCAATTGCGTCAAGAAATATTATACCTGCTAAGAATCTGGAAATCTTAAAAAACAAGCTTTATTTGCATAAGTTATTGCATTTAAAAACTGTTATTGTTTTCCAAGTTTGTAATCATTACATTTGATGTTTTTTATTATTCGATGCATTAAATTGCAGCAGCCATATTGTGTCATTGACGTAAATAACTGGAAGGAATCTTGCACAAAGGATATTTTCTTAACAATGAACAACATAGTAGTTCACATTGAATCAATTTTAGAATTTTTATTTGTTGTTTTAAAAAGAGCTAATAGGGATGATTTGGTTTAAAAATTTCCAGTATTGGTATCTAAGGGGGCCACCACAAAGGGGTTTGTTGGAATATTCCTAAACGCGACATTATTATAAGTACCTATCTTTTTATTTTTTTACATCAATTATTTTATTACAATTAAATAAAAAAATCAAATCAATAAAAATTATTGCTTTGTTGTTGTTGTTTAGTTAATTTACATTTTTAGCAAACATGTCATTGAGAATGTTTTTATTTTTGTACATTTGTCGAAATACTTTTAAAAAAATATATTTACAAAGGGTGTTCAGCAGGGGCTCTTTTTTGGACCCTTCTATTTATTTTGAGCTGAGGAACAAGTACATGAAGTTTGGACACGTTTTTAAAAACATCCTGCATATTTGCGTCTCATTCATTAAGAGGTGCTAAATATAAGAACAAACTACTTTTTGTCGGTAAATTTAAGAACCTAAATTGCAGTCATTGGTTCCTAAGTGGCAATTTTACAAAATTCTTTGTCTGCTATGTGTTTACGAATGTTTGGATACAGGTCAATGTTTTATTAAAACGTTAAAGGCGTTGATGATTCACAAATAAACATGCATGCAACATAGCATCGCGTCTAAAATAATCTTCAAGGTGACTGATACAAAATAAGCTAATAAAGCATCATCAACATAACATTGAAAACAAAATTTTTAGCAACTGCATAACAGAAAGGATGCTTTAAAAATTATCGAGAAAAACAGCATAAAAATACATTTCTAGAGAAAACGGGCTGAGGCGAGTTAAAAAACTGAAATAATTATTTATACACCTCGATTTATACTGCTGCAAAACAATTTTCTTTCCAGATTCCAGACAAAGAAATTATCGTCAAAGAAAACCTAAATATAAAACACTAAAGCCTTATAAAAGGCGGCAAATTTTTACGTAAAATGCTCAAATGGTTCATCAAACCACAGTGGGAATTTTCGGTGCTATAAAAAACCCATGCCAGACATCAAGGATAAGTGAATGCCCTGTGTACGCCATTCAAATCAATAATTTACAAGTGATTATAGAATTCAGACGCTGAACGTGAAAAACAAGTTGGGAATTTGTTTCTAAAGCAAAAAAAAAAGAGAAAAGTAATAAATCTAACTACATTGTAGTTTCGTTAAAAAGTCTTTAGTCATTTAACAGTTCCTGCCATCGTTTAGTATTCAGATTCTTATAACACAATTGTTGGACTCATTTTAATCTTTTCTAACTATCCAAATCCCAGAGTGCATACACCGCTGTGAGCAGCCTGAAGATGATTAAAACTAATGAAACAGGCGTAATTAGCCCAATTTATGAATACAATCAATGCCAAACAATTAAACCAAGTCCGACTACTACAGTAGCTGCCAAAAGAAACATTTAACCGCACATTTTTTACGTAATGACTGAAAATTATCAAACCCCTAAATGTAATATACCATAAAAGCGGTGTCGCGTCATGTTATGTCTACTTTCTGGTTGCGGGTGCGACATGACACAAAGGTCGACGGGATCAGTGCAACGGCCCCGTCGGGCGGACTGTCGGGCCAATTCACAACTCAAGGCCATTTTGCTGCGACTTGATTGCCCCTACATGCCGTGCCGGGTAAGATATTGTTGGGAATATGTTGCTCATTTTAATACTTCGAATATTATTTCGCATTCTTCAGTTTTTTTAACATTCATGGCGACACATACAAAATGAGTCGGGAGGGGGATGTAAAGTCGTATATTTACGGAATGATTGTTTAAATTGTTCAAATATTTCAGGGGGTATTCTGTATAAAGCCCATGGCAATGTCCGTTCTAGCTCAAAGCCTATTATTTTGATTAACCCTGTATCTGTTCGTTTATTTCGACCTTTAGGGGCCCAGCCCAACCCAACCTAACGCGCACTGTCTAGGCTCAGGCTAGCAAGTAGAGGCCGTGAACTGCGTTTGAGTGCAGCGAGTTATAAGCCGCGAGATATTTGCACAATATAGTAAACAGCGTCAAGGTCAAACACGTTAACTGCCTCCTGTACGATAAAAAGCCGATGATCTTTATAGGTAGGTAGATATATAGGTACTATTGTGCAAAAAAACAAAATAATAAATTGCACTGTCTGCAAGGTTCATGGCCCTCCAAGGGTTGCTTGATGACTACTGGTGCTTTTGAGACAGACGTTATATAACCCAGACCGCCGTAAGACGCAGTAACGTCACGGAAATGCACATCTTTACGTCAAAATAAGGGAAACAAACATTACATAATAAAAAGTAAAAACTAAATCATTTTGCTATTAAAAAAAATGAATCGATCGCAAATTACATTTTGTGTAATTCTAAGTTCTTTTTGCGAGGGCAAGGTGAAAGTTTGAACTTCTTGGTCAAGGTTCTTAAAGCATTCAAGGACTATGTACTTTTGCCACCTTTAAAGTCCTTCTTAATACCGTTTCCTAATTTTTTGGATTTAAAGTTTCTTATTATCCTGTGAAAATTAAGGTTTTTGGTTTTTTGTTAATGACTTTGAAAGGAATACTTTTACAGTCACCTTAAACATCAATTTTCATATCATTAGTTTTTTACAACTAATTACATTTAACTCACAGTTTCGATTTCTAATTTGTGCCACTTTAAAGTTTCAAAGACGTTAGTGAATAAAATCTTTCCGCGATTTTCTGTAATTACGATTACGCGTGCATACAAAAATAACTAATAGACTGAAAGAAATATTATTAGAAAAGTGTAACTCTCTCTGTGCCCTAGTTGGGCTGTCTTTCCATCGTTAGCAGATTTCATTTTTATCAAAGAATGTATTGCTTTACCAAGAGAGTTTTGCACAAAATGAGGTCATGATTAAATTTTCTATAGCTAATAATCTTTCTCTGTATAGTTTAGTTATTTAATAAATAAAGTATTATAATAATAATCTTACCTGTTTTTATTTCTTAATCCGCATGTTTTTGGCAGGTATGAGGAGCATCTGAAAAAATTAAATAACTTTTAATGATTAGCGCATAAAGAAATTTACAGTTTTCTTAATTTCTTATTTAACACAATTAGCATCTATTATCTAGACAACAAAAAACATGGTGTTATTTTTTGGACGACAGATGATGATCGTGAAATAATTCGGGAAATAAAAAAAAGGGGACTTATATTTTGTAAGAATCTTAAGACTAATATACAAAAAGGAGTTATTAATTAATTTTTTAAAACACCTACTTTTATTTCACTTACAATTGCATAAAACTTAGAACTACTGTCAGATTTGACTATTTTTTTGGTATTTATAACCGAAGGAAACCTCTAGAAGTAAACCACATAATTCATAAGAAAGGTTGCCAAAGAAACCAGTATAAACGGATCCTAAGTCTTAGACGGAACTACCGGAACTACGCCAACAAAAAATTGTTGAAGACACCTGAAGAAGACGTTGATTGGAAACTAAAAGAAAACCACCGTGTTTAAGGGCAGTTATCAAAAATCATGACTGAAATGTTGATAAAGAAGATGAAGTGGTTGGAACACCGATTGCCAAAACAAGGGGTTTATGGTTGATCTAATAAAAGTACGAATGAAAGAGATGCTGTAAAAGTCGAAAGGTAAACCTACGAAATTCGGTAAGAGTTCTGTTGTACAGATAATCTCACGTAACGAATATAATAACAAAATGACCCGGTCCACATTTTCTTTAACACCGCGGTGTTGCATGGCACCATCATTTCTCCGCTTTCTTCATTTTGATATCGCTCATTGCCACTACCAAGTTTGCAAAGCTTCTATGTTAGCTGTTCCAGCAGACCACCTTGTGCATCTGGGTCACTATCTCTTGCCACATCTAAGCTGCACTTGCATTGGCACAGTGTGCTTCCATCGCTCCGGTTAAGTACTTGGAAGTCGGTTACTCTGCTGAAGTTTACAGTGTTCTAAGTGGGTGTTGTGGTGTTTTACTTCAGGGTGTTTAATCCTGCGTTACAATTGCGTTTTTACAAACTTTAGGGCGGCCTATGGGCCAGCCTCCCCTTGCGTTACCAAGCATGCATTCGGAAAATGGATTACTCTTTTCTGGACCTCCTGGTAAGGACTCTTTTTTGTTTGTACAATTAACTAACTCCCAAATTAGTAGCTTATGTTTTTGTAGAAAAAAGTGTGTCGACACGCACTTGTTTAAGGCGTTTATAACCTGGTTTCGGTTTGCTTCTGCATTAGAATCACTTTATTCTAATGATGTTTTTCAATTTGAATAAAAAAGGTTTGAAGTAGAAGTAGCGCTCTACTTTACTTGCCATGCGGATGTGATGAGGTCTTTTCTATGTCATGAATTGGCGGGAAAGTTTAAAATTCTAATTTTGATTAATCTTGGACTTAATATACAAAATTATCCTTTAACAAAAAATGAGGCAAAAACAAACAAAAGTGAGTATTCCAATCCAAATTTAATAATCACCATTGCCTAATCGTGTTTATTAACAAATAATAATAAGTGTAATGTAATAAAATCAGTTAAATTAAAATCCTATTTATTACAATAACAAATAATTGAAATAAAATTAACAATAAAACCAAACTGTTTTGTGAAATTGATTTGGCAAAGGTCCTACAATAATAATAAAGTAGGTACATTTAATATTAATTTAGCATAACAAAGTCCAAAATATTATTAATTAAAAGAGGGTTATTTTAATGACGACTAGTTTTCGATTTTCTTTGTGAGAACTTAAATTTTTAAGTTGGCAAGTTCTCGATGATTTTTGACATAACACGTAATTAGAAATGGTTCACTTTTGTTTTAATTGATTTGCTTTGAACGTATTTAGTATTGAGTCAAAAACCTTGGCTAACAAAGAATTTCTAGAATATTTTTATCATCATTTTTCATTCACTGCGCTGCGTCTGATCCCACGTTGCTAATTTATTAGTAGATTTAAATTGCACACAAAGTAATTTTTTGACTTGAAAATAAAAAAACATCATTGCATATGCGGTTATTTGCCAAAAACTCATCAAATGCGTATTAAAATTTATTCCAAAAATAACATCAAATAGCAAGTCTTTGTCATTAACCCGATTTTGCATGTCCCTCTGGCATTCCCAGAAAGGAGGACTGCAGTTTTAAAAATAAAATGCGTGGCAATGTTCTTGGTCTAAATAAAAAGGCGCGGTATGTAAATTCTTATAACAGACTTATGTTAACTAGCGAGAACTTAAATTATTTTGCCAAAATATTGTTTGTTAGTTATCAAGTTTATTTTTTCGTTTCGGATTCGGGGTATTGCCGCCGCTAAGCATTTTGCTTTGTGCGATTATTTCATAAACGCGGCGCGTGCAAAGCATAGGCGTAGTTAAATTTTGGATTGGGCAATACTTGTTATCAGCTCAAAACTAGGTAAGAAAAGGAGGGAGATCAAACATGTTGGCCTATTATTCCCGAATCTTTGCCAAAACTATCTCAAACAAAGAGGAGCACCATTGTAAAAAGAGTTATAATACTTATAATTTAAGTACATAACAATCGAATTCAACGAATAATCAAAATTTGGCCCAGTTTCGATTCACGAACCCGAATTCAGGTTGAAAACAAACAGTACCTAATAGTTGCCGTTGCCAGATAACCGAAACGGTTTTTTTGTTTTATAGATACGTGTTTGGTGTTTTTCTGAAAACAAATTTTCAAAATAAGCACGATTGAAAACAAATAAAATAATAATATAGCTTTAGACGTAATATGGTTTTAGTGGGCGTTTAAAATCGCACAGGTAAGCTGCCAAAAGCAAAGATTTTTTAACACAGCAGGTTAAAGTGTAAGAATTCGCAAGTGCAACGCAATAATATTCTCTAGTTCATGTCCTATGTTAAATAATGGTCTAACTAAAAGTTATTTATAGACTTCTCTATTTCAAAACAAACGCTCTTGAACTTGAAAACTATTATATAATGAAAAAATTAACAAATTAATGTATCTGTGTATGTACTTACCTCTTGGAGTTAGGCAATGTCAGTTCAAATTTTATAATGCTTTACGCTAAATTATTACCAACAGCATCTAGGTATGTATAAAACTATTTCAAGTTTAATCAAATTTAATTCCATTTAAATGTACGTTTCACGTGAATTGAAATTTCTTGTAAATTATTAAAGTTATTTACTTGGAATATAACTATAAGTGGAATAACTCAAATGTTAACTGCATTATAAGCTGAAAATGCTTCCTGACAGTTTCCGAAACTATACCTTCAAATTGTCCGAAAATAGGTATAGCAACGAAATTTCCAGAATTGTTAGGTAATCTCGTGCAACATTTTAAATTGTTGAGTTTTTTGTTAAAGGACGTATTTTGGCGCCTTTATATTCATTAAGGTTAGGTCCGAGGTTACATTATCTGCTTTAAGATACCGTTTTTCTATATATTTTAATTCTATTGTTTTCAAAAACGTGGAATGTTGTATCATTTAATATTTCTACCTATATTAATATATATCACCCTGTAATAGTATAGCCCTAGGTTACAAATTTATATAATATGATTTAAACTGATTGTGGTTAAAATATATGGTTTGTAGTATTGGGGTACTTAGGACTTTATAGTTTCGGGAAGTGTTCAAAGTGTAACAGCCTGTAGAAAAGTTATAGCAATCTTCAAGGCGATATTATTCACATAAAATAACTTCAAAGTCTTACCGGAAATGCCTACCTTAAAGCAAAGCTACAAAGGTTTTAACAAAGTCCTTGCTTTACTGAGGACAACCACATTTACATGGAAAGTACCACCACTGCTTCAATAATAATTATACTTCCATATTAAGTTAATACCACAATCGTGTAATTTGCACAATACCAGACATTGCGTTTATTTTCAATTTAATTTCTTCATTGAAATATATTCTTATTTTAGCTGAAGGACTTCGGTCGATGGCCTTTAGGTCGTTATTTTTTTGTTTATGTAAGTAGATAGCGTTTATATATAACATTATTATTGGAAAAACACTTGATTAAATTTCTTATTCTGTCCTTAAAAAAAATATATTCTACGCCGCTGCCTCATTAGCAAGGAGTTTCTACAATTACCTAATTTCCTAAAAAAATATGTAATACCTTAAGCACCTAATTAACCTACGTGTTCTAAACAATGTGTAGAATAATGTAATGCTTAGATTATTTTAATCAAATAAAAAGTATCATAGGAAGTCTCCCTATGATAAGGCACAACAGAATGATTTAATTTATTTCTTTTTGATAAGACATTAAATGATGATGTAATTGGGCACATCCAAACACTAATTTAGTTGGTAACGGTAACCCAGATTTGGTACTGTATGGTTCCAATTTAATTTCAATGTAACGTACATTTTTGAAGGTTACCTCATAGTTTAGGATCATCTTAAAGTTACGTGCGGTTCAAAAGCCTTGACCAAAGACTAATTGTAAATAGTCCACTTTTGTAAAACGTCTTCCTTTAAGCTGTTACAACATAATTATGAACAAAGCGCGCTTATTAGTACATTAATTAAACAAAATATTGAAACAATATATCCTGTTGCTTAAGGTAGGTTAATAGATACCGTAAACACCACGGTAAAATCTAAAAATAATCATGATTGAATAGTCAGAATAAAGACACGTTTTTTGGTTGAATATTTGGGGCCAACTTAGTCACGACATTAAAACAGCATCACAATTCGTTTAATTAGAAAGTTGTTTATCGCGAATTTCCTTCAAATGATTTCCACGTGTCGCGGAATAGAATTTTCCCCACGTAAACAGTGGAATAAAAATTAATAATATGAAGTTCATCGAAAACAAGTGTATTAAATAACAAAATGATAACTTAAGTAAGGAAGTTGACTTGACATGAAACTATTATAGTTACAATATTCAAATTAATCAGGCATAACCTGAAATACAAACTAGCTTGGGAAAACTGTTAGGTACTTAACAGAAAGGTTTTCACAGCACTTACGCGTACTGATAAGGTTAAGATAGGTTATGGTTTTGCTTTTTTAAACAACATCGTTAAGAGATACAAAGTTCATGGTTATTTTTGATACGGGTGCAATGCATTTTTGTTTTTGTCGCAGCATAATTAGGCATTGTACAACAAACAATAACTAAATTCTGTAAACAAAACAAAATCCGGTACAGCGACTCTTTAGTTTATTTCTTACGCGAACAATCTTTGATAAAACCATAAAAAAACATTATTAAATAAAAAACACACTAGACATTTAACTATGTACTTATGTATTTTACAAAATTTGAGGCCTCCTCTTATGTTAATGCGTCATTAGCTTTTGTTTGTTGTTTAGATGTTTTAAATTATACCAATTTTTGAATATAAGGCTTAATTAAGATAAATCTTGGTCCAAAAATAAAATGCACTTTAGTCAAGACATGAACTAAAAAATAAAAGAAATATACCTACTTGTTTTGTTTAAAATAAAGTTATAGCTTTTTTACTTTTGTAGATATGGCGCAAGTTATTTTAAAATATGAAAAAAATATGTTTTTGCAATTATTGATTTTTGTGTTTTATAATTGTCTTAAGTTTGCGTATTAAAAAAACAAAGCTTATTTAATATTGGTTTTAAATAATAACCCTCAGACAAAAGTAAATATTTTCCTTAAAAAAATGTATTGTTGCAAAGTTGATTGTCCCTTTTTATTTTCCATATTATGTATAAACAAGCTTTTTATAACAATATTTTGTTTTGTTTAAGTAGGTATTCCATGAATTAAGTATGAAACGACAATATCATTGTTTTTAACAAATTTCGAAATAACGAATAATGTTTACCTAACAACAAATTCCATATTTAAGTAATCAATTATGTCGTTTTAATTTTTTAGAGCCTCAAATGTATATCATTACTATCTTATCTTGATTAATCATCATTGTACTTGAACAAAAAAAAACTGAAGAGGTTCTAGAAAGTGATAGGGCCCCTAAATTAAGGGGTGCTTTTTTACAAAAAAAAACTTATCACGTTTTGATAAACAAGTCTTTGTTCCTCTGGGATTAAACTAAATAGTTGTCGTTTCGAAAGCTATACTCTTTTCTTTATCAGGACTGTAATTCAAACGAAATATATTAGGAATAGTTGGGTCCTTTTGGCACAGGGGTAGGGGTAAATTTCTGGGAAACATGACGCGTCCTTAGACTACCTTAACAAAGGTAAATTAATTGCATAAGACGTGAAGGTGACATGTCAATGATTGGTGAGTCACAGAGGGTGTTGTCCTCTTGTAGACCCCACTGGGCCCCCTCCAGTCGCGTCGGCACGCGGACGTCGTCTCCAAGCTTGTTGTAGTCTAGCGCGAACGCTCGAACACGCTCAGTGTACGCTAAACAGTTGCAGGAATCAGACCTGCTAGTTAGTTGTTGGTGATTACGATATACCAATAATAAGTGTTGTTGTTTTTATTTATAACAACTTAAGCCATAGTTTCCGAATTACAATATTGTGGTAAGTGGTTAAGCTTTAAGGTCAGGATCCATTTTTAATTATTCCTGCTGTTATAGTTTTATTTCGTGTCGCTCTAATAGTCATAATGACAGTTCGATTTGTTATAATCAAGTTTTGAATAATAAGTTGTTTAACAATAATATAATGAAGTTTACCTTTGTTTATTGCGCGTGTTGTGGATTTGGGAAAAATTTTGTTTTTAACTTTAAGAAAAATATCAAATCAAACAGTAAAAATCTAATTTAGCCCAATTATTAAAATAAACAAGCCACTTAGACGCAAAATACATATTATTTTTCAGTGTACTGCGTATCATATGACGCAATAATGAGTAATAAATAATTCTTCGTAAAAGAATGAATCAACAAAATATTACAACCTAATTTTATTATTTACACAACATTATCTAATTTTAAAATCTATGACTTTGAACTTTAGCGTCGTTCAGTAGGGAGCGCGTGTACAAAAAAATCTTTTGGGATATTTTCCTCTAATTGGACTCAAAAGATTACTTTTCAATACAAACACTTCTTTGCATTACGAGTCATTTTATTACATCGTGATGTCATCTTAGTCATTATGCAGTTTCGTGCTGTCATGTTAATTGTTGAAAAAATTATCGAACAATTTTTATTTTGATAAATATCCGTATGTAGGTACACGTGCCTAGAACAATTTATTTATAGTTCAAATATCCGTTAGCAAGCAACAGAAGTGTTATTATTATGGTATGTCGCGCTTAGTCGATCTTGTAATAAAATTATGTAACCGAGATAAGTGAGCTTTGCTTTGACAGTATCTATAGTCTTGAACTCTAGATCCACTAGCCTACTGCCTTCTTTTGCTTCACTGTGGCGTGTGCTGCTTCAGCATCACCGTATTTTCCATTCTACGCGGGAATCTACGTACGTATTACATTTTTATCGTAACAGTCATTCCTGCTAAACGAACGAATGCTGCGTACTGGCTACGTCGCTCGTTATGTCGCATGATTCACTGGAATATTCTCTATCTTGATGACGGTACCAAAGCCTTTGTTTCCAAACGATTTATTATCAAACAAGAATAAATAAGCAATCAACGAATTTGATTGTCGACGTAAAAATTGGGAGCATAGTAATTGTACCGTTACCTTTGGCATAAATTAGCAAATACTGTATTTTCAGCAGAAGTAAACAATTAATATTATTTAACGATGCTATATTTAGATATTTAGCACAGAGAAAATACAGTTAATATTATATACTTTCTAAAGTAGCTCCCACAATTTTTATAAATTCGATAATAGTTTAGAATAATACAATGTCAAATTAGGTATTAAGTACCTCGCTCAAAAGCATACTTAAGTAGCAAAACAAAATGTTTTATTTAATTAACGTCTCTTCGTAACAGTGACCTTACCGAGGCCATCAACAGCAAAATTAAGGAAAGCGCATATAAGTAAATCAAGACGACCTTGGTGACGCAGTTAAACTAGTCTGCTTTTTACATGTCGTCTACATGCATCTATGCAAACCTTTGTTCTCAAATTGTTAAATCGCCAATTCTACTGATAACCCCATTACATAATACATGATCACTAATATTTATTTTTTTCTTCCAGAAATTCTAAAGCAACGTATGATGGTAGCTGAATTTATTGGCAGAAGCCAAAGTGGCTCGCCAGTAAACGGTGAACTCCCTCAGTCGAACTCCAACATGCCTAGGGAATTATCCAGAGACATGCTCTCGGATTCCAGATCTCCCTTAATGGACGAATATTCTAACAACTATTCAATGTCCTCGAGCAAACACAAAGAACTCTTCTCGTCCCGCAAGCAACGCGAGTTCACTCCAGATAACAAAAAGGACGACAGTTACTGGGACAGAAGAAGACGAAACAACGAAGCCGCTAAAAGATCCAGAGAAAAGCGAAGGTACAACGACATGGTCTTAGAACAAAGAGTAGTGGAACTAACTAAAGAAAACGCCATCCTCAAGGCGCAACTGGAAGCCATCAAGGAAGAGTACGGAATCTGCGGGGAAAACGTGGTGTGCGTCGAGAAAGTACTGGCCAACCTACCATCCAATGAACAAGTTCTAAGCATAACCAAACGACAGAAAATAGCTCATCCCACCCCATTGATGTATGGACCTCAAAGCCCTGTGCCAAATTCTCAACTAATACAACCAATGTTAAGTTCCCCAACACCACCACTACATCACTCTAATCTCATACATGCTCCAACCCCTCTTCACGACCACAGAGCAGAGTTCCACCATTACGCCTTTCAAAGTTACCACAGTCCTCATTACTCAGACGATGCCCTCAATTTATCGGCACGAGGCAGACCACGCTCACGTCCTCAGTCGCCATATGAGCTCTCCAGTAATTCTGGCGACGAAGGCAATTGTCCTACTCAAGCCAACAACAGCCTTCCTCTTAAGCTTCGTCATAAGTCGCACCTTGGAGATAAAGATGCTGCTAGTGCTCTACTTCAACTACAGAATATAAAGCAGGAACCCGGACCGCGCGCAAGTCCTCCATGGGATGCAGAGGGTTCCAGTGACGAAAGGGATTCTGGCATATCTATTGGAACCGATTGGACTGCAGCAACACAAGCAGCCGCCACCTTGCAGACTCTGCAGAAACAGTCCCAGTTGCAGGCTTTGCAGGAAGCAACCCACGAGGCCACCAACACCGAAGCCAAGTTGCGGTTTCATTCTGAGCTGGCGCGCTTGTCAACCGAGGTAGAACAACTAAAGAGTTTGGTTAAGAACAAATAAATCTATGTGCGGTGGTTGCCACTAATATAAAGTGAACTGACTGAAGACATATCCGGTTGCTGCTGTGATCAGTAACCCTATTTATTGCTAGGGTTAGTATTTATAATGCAAAGCGCAAAGTCTTAATCTGCAAAGCAAATGCTTTTGTTTATCTACTAGATACATATATTTTAGTAACTTATCATGTACTTTAAGGCGTATTCTCATAGGCAATCTACGTACCTTTTACCTATAGCGAAACATGTGTGATTTTTGTAATAATTTATCCTAAGAAATTATTTATGTAAAAATGTATTTTTGTTACTAAACGGGCAAAGCCCACTATTAGTTATGTTAATTAATGAAATTAGTGTCCTTATTAGCTTTGCGTTTAATGTAAAATATAAAATATTTAAATCGGCATAGGACAAAATAATATCATAATTTAGTATCCGTTTCTTAATACGTGCAACTTAAGGTTGAAAAATCTGTCATTGCCTTGAATATTAAAAACATTATGAGTTGTCACCAATAGTGTCCATGCCTATTTTTGTAAACGCAATTTTTAAATTATTTGGTTCTATTCCGACAATAAAACTTCACATAAAAATTATATGTTATTGGTATATTTTTATCGTTCATACATATTATAGCTTAAGGCTGGTCCTTTCCTCAAAAACAAGCAAAAGTAAATATAAAATTGCCCAGCCTTGACATAAAGAAAACAACTATATTTTCATATTACCATTGAATGTATCCTATAATGTATTAATAAATATTTGCATCGTTTTTCATTGTGTTGTTTTTTTTTATCACTTAATATAAAGCGCCATTGTCATAATAATTACAATTCAGAATAATCTGACTACCTATTTAGAGCAATTGCATGAAAAATGAATCATCAATTTTACGAAATTTCCCACATTTTTTTTAATGTGTGCCAAAATTATTTGATTAAAAACATATGTTTTACAAAAAAATATCTCACTACATTGAAACACCTCAAGATCATTTTATCGAGAAGGTTGATCTGTAAATCAGCGAATTCTAAAAGTGACCTCAAGCACATTTTGCACTTTATTGACCTTCCCCATGGAATGGTCATGACATTATCAAGTTCAATCTGGTCAGTAGGTATAATTATGATCCGCGGTACCAAATTAGGAAAGATTGAAAGTAAAATCTGGTACAACTTTTTGCCAACCAAATAAAACGCCACGCGCTTAATAATATTAAGGGATGCGTATTTCAAAACGTAGAAAGGTCACAATTTTGCTCAATTTTACTGGTTTGGCTTCTGACTGGTAAACATTAACAATAAATGTGAAATGCGAAGAAAATAGATTCAAATAACAATAATAAATGATCTGTATCTCATGCAAAACGTTGACCAATCAGATTGCAACATTCTACACGTGCGTTAATAATTAGTACATACGTTTGTTTATGGTTTATTGTTTTCGGATGATAAGTTGTACAGGAGTAACACGCATTTTATAAAAACATTAACAGGACACCACCTACCTTTCTAAATTCTTCCAACTGCATCAGGCAGGACCTCCATAGAGGCAAGCCTTTCCTTCTTTTTAAATCCTCTCGTTAGTCTGGAAAGAAGAACTAAAATTAAAACACGATTTATCAGATTTAAGGCGACGAAATTGAGAATTCCTAATCTGTTTTGGTTGCTCTGAGATAAGAGACTATTAGAGGATTGCCATGCCTACATCAATGGCTTTTTTGCTTACTTTTTTTACGAGTTGATTAGCTGTTAACACCTATCAGCCTGTTTTCTTTTATAAAGAAAATAAATTGTTGATTTTACACTGCTTTGTACCGCGTTTTAGACCGAACGTCACGTTTTCACAATGAAAAACTTTCGAAAGGTGTGTAGTTCTTCTTTTTTGTGCATGTTGATATTACAGGAGCTCTGTCGTACCTACCGGCCTTAAACTAAAAATTGACAGTGTGTTACGTTACGTTAAGCGGTCCACTGCAGATTCTAGTCCTATTTGTACCGCCAATGTATTGACAAAGTTTTTTTAAAACTGACCATTTTTCCAGAATTCATGTCGGGCCTGTGCCAAGGTATTCTGTTGTATTAAATGCAGAATCAAACACGAATCAACCGTTCATAAGATTTACGAAAACTGCGATATTTGTGTCTATGGAGCCGCTTTTCTGAAGAAACCGAATTTTGCTTTGATTAACCACATTGAAAGTTGTCACTGGCCCTTAGAGTGCCGGTATTGTAAGAAGAGGTTTAAAACTCTGGACGAGATTCTTTTAAACTACAAGTGTGCAATGATGCAGCCCCAGAAAGAAGCTCCTAAAGTTAGCAAAACAGTGGCTACCCCTTTGCGGACTTCTAATAAACCCAACTGCAGTTCTCCACCTGTTACACCCTACATCAACGAACAGGTTGGTGGCAAGCAATTCCTGCATATTCAGAATACTCAAGGTGCTACAAGTACGCCTTTGCACAGCAATGATATAAAGTATTCTGCGAAAAACCCGCCACCGATTATGACGCCAGTAGATCCTAAAAGTGAGCCAAATTTGGACTTTAATTCAGAGGATCGCCCCAAATCAAGTGAGCAGAAGAGGAAAAGTGTAACCTTTTCGACTCCTGTAATGGATCTGTCAAATGCATTAAAAGTAAAGCAGCTAAGACTAAAAGGTAAGTTTGTTTTGTTGTTTGTCCTGTTCAATCACAAATGCAGTAAGTTTCTTCTAGCTGACCTAATTTAAAATCTATTTTAGTCAAACCTGAATTACCAAACTTTGAAGGGAGAATTTCTGAACTTTCAAGCAGCGAGAATATTGAGAAAAGAAAAAGTTTAGGTAAAGTTAAACAAACTTTATGAAATGCATCTAATTTTGTATTAATTGCAGAGTCAAATTACTACAGTTTTCATGAAACCATATTCGAGCAAGAGCTTTCGGATTCTAGCAAAGAAAAAAGCGCTGAAAATGAAGAAAAACCTGCCAAAACTTCCGATAACATTATCGCCGAAGGAACAATGTGGGAAAGCGCTGTAGGCGAGATAGCCGAAGAACTAAACAAATCAATTAAAAAGGAACTTGAAAGCAACAACGAAGTTGAAGTAAAAATCACAGTCGTTACAGAAGAAATCACAGAAAATCCTGTCGAAACCCTTGAACCAATCAAAAACGACACAGTAAACGTTGAAACAACTAAAAACACAAATGTAGAAATAGTCGAAAACATCAAACAAGAAACAAGCCAAGAATTACAAAAACCAAAGCAAGTATTCAACGACACATACGACATAATAATAAAACGATCCGCCAACTCAACAGAAAAATCCTTCACCAATGAAACGCCTCAGACAACAGAAGGTCCAAAAGAAAAATCATTTGATGATACCCAGATCAGTGAAATTAAAAACAACTCCGAATCCGCTGTTATCTGCAATGGCAAAGCAACCTCAAGCAAAGTTTGGTCCTCAGTTACAAGTCTGTTTACTTGGGCTGCGTCCTCGATTAAATCGGAATCTGATGACGTTGACATCACTCATGAAGTCCGTAAAGATGAAACGAATTCGGAAATTCAAAATAATTCTGAAGCAAACACGTCCAAACGATCGCTCCCGTTGGAAGAATGTAGCACGGACGAACCGGCAGCGAAACGGTCTAAATATTACTGGGATATTAAATGTCGCAGACCGATTCGGCCCCTTGGTACTATTGTTTATCTAAGGACGAGTTATAATCCTGTTAAAGTTGACAAGTCAACGCAGACAGAGTAGTATTGTACCTTGTAAAATATTTTGTTTGTTATATTTGTTCTTTTTGCATATACAGTATTTTTATTATCCGATGTACTCAATTTTTGTTCTGATTTTGTTTAATTATAAGCTAGAATACAACTTTATATACCTTAGTCTTTTTATTATTGTACATTTATAAATAAAGCATTGACTTTTAACGTAGATAACGTTTTTCATTCCTATTAAATTATATCGTAA
The DNA here is from genome assembly GCA_963920755.1 of Cartodere bifasciata. Taxonomy (NCBI): domain Eukaryota; kingdom Metazoa; phylum Arthropoda; class Insecta; order Coleoptera; family Latridiidae; genus Cartodere; species Cartodere bifasciata. Next base: position 6,120,025 of record OY987201.1, on the reverse strand, counting down.
ATTATCAATGTATTGAATCTCTTTAGTTTCATTATTGAATGCTTATTGCTTATTGAATGTTTTTAATTTAAAAACGCAATATTGTGAAAAGAGTTTATTAAACATTTAACAATATAAAAATAATTATAGTTACTTAGTTGAGAAAATATTTAAATATTGAATCATAACGATAAATATATTACGTTGTTTCATTTATAACAAAGTAGCTGCGTTATTTTGGTACCAATAACTGATTTTTTTAATATTAACATTGCAATTAAATAATTAAACATATAAAATCTTAAATGTAACAAAATAAGGCAACTAAAACTAGCTAACTTTAAAAAATTCGTAACTAGGGTCAGTTCATGACTATTTTGCACTTGAACTTTTGCGCTTTATTTTAACTTCAACAATTCAATAAACATAAAAAACAACAAACTAATATCTTCAAACGAACAAAACACTATTTCTTCTTATACTGCAAATTAAAAAAAGCATTAAATAATGGAATTAAACTCATGTTTACCAGCGAGCTAAAATTAAAAATTAGTCAAATCTGTTGGGTCAGCTTTTTTGCAAACTTTAGACGTAAAATAAAGTTTTACCAGTTTAAATCAGTTCTTTTTTTGGCGTTTTAATCTCTAAAGGGTTTAAAAAACATCAGGTTTTATGTTTTTCGCATAAAACCAGATACAGGTGGAGGGCCTACCGCTTGGTTTTGCATTGGAGCCGTTGGATTAACACCAGGGGGAGGACTACCTCCATTAGCCGAAGTCGACGGTCTTTCTATAGTCATGGTTTGCTGTGGAACTTGGCTGTCAGCTTGTATACCCATCTCTACAAAATAAGGCCTTTAAAACTAATACTTTACGCTGAATTAAGGTTATACCGGAATAGATTTCCTTTAGGATCATTAAGATAGTATCTTCGGACTCCCAATAACAGACATGACTAGTCAGGGCGAAGATATAGTCGTTGAAGATCTCAAACGGTGATTCTTGTAGAACGTAGTCGATTCTACGGCCTTTGTTTAATATCCCGAGGGATTTGTCAGTGGTATTTGCTTCTGGTACCGAGTCTTGGTCTAAAGAATCATCAGTTTTAGCCATTTCTTCGTCAATCGCTTTGTTAACTTCTTCGTCAAGAGTTGCGTCCTGTCTATGAAAGGCGGCTAGTTGGTAAAACGAGTTAAGGGTGTTTTTTACCGTGTCCAAAACTCGGTGTTTTAGATCCGCTCCAACTCTAGCCATTGTCTCCTTTAATTCTGCAAAAGCACGTTGTTAATACAGATTTAAATGTGGTACTAAAACGTACCTAAGTGCATGCGCTTGCGCCCTTTGTGATGTGGAATCAGCGACGGTTTGACTTGAGCCAGTTCAGGGTTAATCAAAGACTCGATTCGGTACGCAACCGGATCATAGGGGTGGAATATATTAAAGAATGCGTCACATGTCGGTAAAGCGAATTCTTCTCCCAATGTATCAAGTCCACGAACGGTTACGAACATGCCTAAAACGTGGATTAAGTACTTTGTTTGGGCGCCAAAATAGAAACGTACCTATAGGCGATCCTAAAGCGAAAAATGCTTTGGGTCTGAACACCAAATTCGGATAATGGATCTGCGGTTGGCCAGTTCCTTCACGACACATCATGTAGCTTATACGTCGGCTCATTTTACGTTTTAGCGGTGCTGGTTTTGAGGTACCAACTGCGTTTATGTCATCAATTCCTTCCTCCTCATTGTCTTAAAAGTAAATACAAACATTAGTCTTGTTTTTAATGCGTTAAACCAAGTATTTACCTTCAAGGATTGGCTTTTCGGTAGTCTCAGGGTGTTGATGTGTCAACAAGTCGAAAAGAATAAGCGATCCCAAGCTATGTCCACCAAGAGAGACGCCACCAGTAAAAGTAGGATTGCGTTTTTTGAACAGTTCGTAAACCTTGTTCATTTGATTCCCGACATCAGAGACTATAGTCTGGCAGTACCTGGAAGTACCTTATTAGTTGAGGAATCATTTATTGAAGCGAATACGAACCTTGGACTAGTGTAAAGCAGAACGTCCAAAATGGTATCGTTGGTGAAGTCACGCAAGCGCGGAATACTTTCCAAAGTAATGCTCTTCAGCTTAGTATCAATGCCTGTGTCGGTGTGCAACAAATCATGCCAACTTATCGGCAACACTTCGACTCTGTTTGCCAATCCTTTTTCGCAAGAACTGTGATAGTGCGCTTGGACCAACTGTAAAGCAGTATTCCTGAAGTCGTCAACTACAAAAAAGAGTCATTTACAAAACGTTCGATCCATTGTAAGGTTTTAAAGTGACTTGCAAAGTTCTAGAGTTACATACCAACTTCCTCAACGCTACGGAACTTTAAGTCGCAAACTGAGCCAATTCCATGCACCATAAAAAGCAAATGATCCACCTTTTCTGGCTCACCGTCTTCGATATGGAATTCATCCAATCCTCTTTTGACAACGCGGGGTTTGGACTGTGTCGCCTGGTTGCCCCAAGCGTCAGGCGATTGTGATGGCGGAAACAGCGCCATTACATCAGCGGATTGGAGTATAACAGTGTCTTTGTTTGGTAGTTCCACTCGCTTATTCCACATGTTACTCTCCACAGCGCATTTGTATGCTTCCTCTAGTTGCGTGGCTACGTTTTCGTCGTACGGCGCAAGTTTGCCGTCGGAACATCCGCGGTAGAACCACGAACACCTGCGCACTTCATGTGGTTTGCCTTGCCAGTACGATGGCACGCGTTGTCTGCGCAGAATGTTGACGTCGTAGCGACCGCCGTCTGTGCCTACGACCTGGTCCTGATCCAACTCATCTACAAATATAATTTTAGACAATAGAACGAGCTACCAACGTCAATATTACTTGACATAAATGCCATCTCCAGTGCGATAGAGTCATGCATTGAAAACGGCGTCCAAATGACCTTTCCTTCCAACTCCTTTTTGTGAAACCAGTGGTGATATACCGGACGATACACTTGCTGCAAAACAAAGCTCAAAAATCAATACATTTTACCATGTATCACTACTTACAGATCCCAATACCATTGCAGGAGTTGGCGAAAACGAAACCTTAGGCGCTGAAGAAGCAGCACTACTCGAATGCTTATTAGAATGTTTATCACACATTATGGGGCTTGTGTTAAACGAATCCGGTACAAAATCAGGTAAAATAGCGTTTGCTACTGTGCCATTTAACGATGTCTCAGGCTGTAAAATCGAAGCAGATGAAGAGACGGTTTGTGTTATTGGAGGGCAAAAGAACGTTGGCGCTGTAGTGGGCTGTTGTAATGGCGCGTAAGTGACAGGAGCCTGAGGCGCAGGCGCTGCTTGAGTATGTTGGAAGGGGTTAAACGATTCTGGTTGCGCTGAATCTGTCTTGGATAAGCCGGGAACCGGTGCGTATGTCGGTCGTTTAAGACCTGGTCTTCTGTACGAGTTTTGAGGACCTTTAAACGATTATTGTTTTAATAACAGCCAAACTATTTAACAAGAAATTACGTACCAGTGGTAGTTGTTGGTAATTCCGTAACTACTGGCGGTGCCGCGGGTGAAAACAAAGGTACTGGTTCTGCAGAAGCTCCTTGCCCAATCAAAGTCTCGATTCCAGCAGGGGGTTGCGCGGTATATGGTTCTTCAGCCACAGGGGCAGTTTTGCGCCCTAATAAATTAGAAAACGACGAAAGCACCGATGATATGTTGAGATTGTCTTGTATCGTGCTGTATTGAGACTGTGGTGGTGCGAAGGACTGTCCGACAGGAAATGCTTGTTGCTGATTTGGGGTGAATTGTTGTGGTGGTTGATCAGAGTAGCTTGTTCCTTGGGGATAGCCCTGCGGTTGTAATGGGGCGGGGAAATATTCTTGCGGAGGCGCTGACGGGCCTTGTAGGGGTTGGGAGTAGACCTGATTACTCGGAAAGGGGACTTGGGTTGGTCCAGGGAAGTATTGATATGATGATTCGCCTGGAAAGAAAACAGCCTTTTAAACTGAGTCCGTTTGTCCAGAAAAATAATTTTCTGATTATTTGTGAGCAGTATGATTCATGGGAATGTTGTCCAAGAAAATGTTATTTCAGTGTACTTTTCTTATCTTAATTTCGCAGATCTAATGCGTACGATTGGGAATTACAAACGGTGCCTATTAGTAATAACTTGCGCTACTAAAGAAAACTAACATTTAGAAACAATAAGATACGTATTGGCCTAAATAACTCATTTTTTGGTATTTACCTTAAAATTGATAACCATAACTATTATCCAATTTCCGTTCAAACCCACTATTTGTCACCATATGCATACAAAAACATATTAAATTTCAGTTTTTTTGCAGTAAAGAATTTGTCTCGACCAGAAGTAAAAGTGATTAAAAAATGAAAGTAATACTTTGTTTAACTATTTTGTTTTTTTGTGTTCGGGCCCAATTTGCCGAACCAAAAGTTCTAAATGGGGAATTCGACGACTTTAACAACATTTCGAAAGTTACCCAGCGAAATTATGTTCCAAGTTTGTTAACTGAAGTTCCTAAAACTTTCATATCGAGTTATAATAGTTTCAATCCAGTTCTTGTTCTCGTGGAGCAAGATAATAAAGTTTTCAATAATGCTAAAACTTTCATGAAAAATGTTTACAAAATAGACAGTAGCGTAGAGTGGATTAATTTTTTGTTAATGACATTTAATGAAACAGGTAAACAAAACATATTTAGTCAAAGACAAGGTATAATATCCAAAGTTTCAGACACAAGTGGAATTTTGGCCGAATCGCGAAAAGACAAAACGACTTTTGATAAAAAACTTGAAACTAGACGTTTTGCTCAAACACGGAAATATTTAGGCCTTGATTCGGACAAAACAAATAAGCAAAAAGCAGGCTTTTATGCGTTATTAAATGCCGTTAACGTATTACCTGCCAATTCCGGAATTTTACTATTTATTGGAAGAGGCACTAATGACGAATCGTTGGCGCAACTTGCCTTGAGCGAAGCTAAGACAAAAAACATTCGAGTAAGCATTTTGTATAATTTTATTTGGTTTGCTTATTCCAAAACAATTAAATTTCAGGTTTACGTAATATGGGGCGGCAATCCCACTTCTGAAGTTAGTGATGCACGAATTTTAAAAGAATTCGCCACAAACTCAGGTGGATTGTTTTTAAACTACGCTGTTAAGAACATTTCAAACCACTTCTACAACAAGTACCTTACGGATAATGCACGTTTTGAGGACATTGTAAGTACGTCCAAACTTTAGAGCAACAAACTAATTTAATTTTTTCAGTCGATGGTTTTAAGTCAGAAAAAACTACGCGGTGACACTACGCTGCATATTCCCATAGACTTAAACGTAGTTGGAATTGCAATACATATAGAACCCAGTGTTGCGAACGCTCATTTGACTACGCCAAGAGGTTTTACCATTAATGTTCTTGTCGAGGAAGATGTTAACACTTATGGATATGGTTCTTTTCTTATGCAAAATCAGCAAAGGGAATCTGTGGAGGTTTATTTAAATACAAGCGTCATTAAAAGCTCCGACAGGGGGTCTTGGACGCTACACCTAAAAGCTGAGAATGAGTACAACGTTTCTGTTTTTCTGCACACGAATTTGGGAGTAAATGCCGTACTGTCTTCTAAAAAGATGAGAGGTGAGTTAAGTTTATTTAATTTCGCGGTCGATGCCCTTGTTGTTTTTTAAAGTTGGCCAAATTATAAAAATTTCCAAAAATGCTTTTGTTTCTGATTTACATAAAACTTATTTTGTAGATAGCTTTTAGGATATAGAATACAAATCTGCATTTAGATTTTTTCTAAAAAAAATATTTTGGAAGTTAGAGCACTTTGAAAAAAATGGGGTGTCGCGTTCAGAGTTGCCTTTAACAGCTCGTAGCAATAAAACCGCATGCGTTGGAACTATTACAGTGTCAGATTCGGATTCAGCAGCCCAGTTTGCATACGCACAGATGGCATTCATTGCTTGCAAACATCATTTGTGGCCGTGACAATTAAAAAACTGAGAAAATTTGGACCCTTACCCCTTAGTTAAAAATGCGGTAAATTTTGAAAAAATAAATTTGCCTGTAACTGTGTTTTAAGATTCATTAGAAGCAGTACAAACCAAATCTGCAATCGGTTTTTTTTCAAGTGCTTTTGTTTTTTTGCTAGAGCTTTTCAAAGTTTGCCAAATTATTAAAATTTCCAAAAATGCTTAAAAAAAATTTTTTTGTGGCTGATTTAGATAAAACTTATTTTGTAGATAGCTTTTAGGATATAGAATACAAATCTGCATTTAGATTTTTTCTAAAAAAAATATTCTGGAAGTTAGAGCACTTAAAAAAAAATAGGGTGTCGCGTTCAGAGTTGCCTTTAACAGCTCGTAGCAATAAAACCGCAAGCGTTGGAACTATTACAGTGTCAGATTCGGATTCAGCAGCCCAGTTTGCATACGCACAGATAGCATTCATTGCTTGCAAACATTATTTGTGACCGTGACAATTAAAAAACTGAGAAAATTTGGACCCTTACCCCTTAGTTAAAAATGCGGTAAATTTTGAAAAAATAAATTTGCCTGTAACTGTGTTTTAATATTAACTAGAAGCAGTACAAACCAAATCTGCAATCGGTTTTTTTCCAAGTGCTTTTGTTTTTTTGCTAGAGCTTTTCAAAGTTTGCCAAATTATGAAAATTTCCAAAAATGCTTAAAAAAAGTACAAACCAAATCTGCAATCACAACAACAATATTTATCGATAATACGTACACAAGCAATGCACTCATTTGTGGTTATAAACAATGCCACCAATGATTAGAAGAAACGAACTGATTCACAATGTAAATATATTCCAAGGTGTACACAAAAAAAAATAGAACTTTGATCAGGACGCGCTTAAATCAAAATTACGTAAAACAAACTAAAGATTGACCTCGCGTGCACGTACTTTTGCTATAACTGGAACAAATATGTATGGAAAAAGATTTAATAAGATTATTTATTAACAATAACAACAAAATTGGTACATTTTTCATGTTAGATAAATATTTTGTTTACTCGACAATTCTAATATTTATTCCCCGCGAAAACAAAGTACAAAAATATTATAACTAATCGTAGTAAATATATTCTAACTCAATGCAAACTCTAATGCTGATGACGCTTTGTTCAATATAAAAGATAATGCAACTTTTACAGGACTAACAACAAACAATAATAAAAACATGCTCAAGATAAACATTTTGGGTAATGTCAGTTCAATAGAAAACGTCGCACTAGTAAACAGCGAAGGACAACCAATACAATCTAATGTCAAGTTCAATCCCAAAGATGCACTTAAATTCAACAAAAGAGACACAGCAAATAGAGAAATTGACGTAGAAGTAGATCCGAAATTGGCGCATGAATCCGTTTATGCTGCTGTTACAGGAAAAGACACAAACGGTACAAAATAAAAACCTCCCAAACCTATTTATTAATCTTAAAAAAAAATGTTTTAGGCAATACTTTCAGACGTCTGTCCTACATAAGACAAAATGATAACACAAACGGAAACTACTTTCTTCCGCCTATGACAGTCGAAATAGGACAAGGCTCCGAACTTCTTACAACTGGAAACAAAGTCATAAACATTTACTTCGAGGTAACAAACAATTTAAACAAAGTTGTCTTCGCCAGATTTACCTGCAGAGATGATCAATCATTCCTTTTAAACATGGACTATTACTCGTAAGTACATAATATCAAAATAAAGAACAGTAATAACCATTTGGTTCTAGAAAATGGTTAACGCCGCAAGAAAAAGTCACTGTTAAAGTAGCTCTGGCACCTAGAGCCGGTGCTACTAGGGATAAAGTCGTTTTTTTGGCATCTGGATGTGACACCGCCACCAAAGAAGCCCTAGTTGACATCGATGCCATTTCAGACAGATACGAACCAGAACTACATTACAGTTTCTCAGCCGATTGTACCAACGTACTTTTCGGTAGATGCCAGGACGGTGTTTGGACTCTTAAAGTTACAGCAAGAGACTCTGACTCAGGTAAAACAGTTCACACAATATTGTACATTATTAAACTTCTTCCTTTAGGGTTGCTTCAGATTGAAACCAACCCACGCGGGCTGCGGTTTCCAAACGGGTTCACCTCAGGCACCACTGAGGAAGTGACCGGATATGTAAGCGGAAGTTGTTGTGACTACAACATCCAAGTAACAGCAACTGATCGATCAAATAACAGAAGAACATACACCGCCAATGCATACAGTACGTATTTTAAATGTTAAAATGGCCAAACTTACTTAAATCTGTTACAGGAAACGTTTCCAGTCCTGGTGCCATTGCAGCAATAGTTTTGGGCTGTATTCTTATAATTATAATCATAATTGCGATTGTATTATGGGTTAGGAGTTGTCGCTCGAACCGAATCGAAAGTGGCAGTTTTGATTTACCGAATTACCGAGGGCCAACAAGTACTTCAAGACGGTATTAATTTAAGTTTAATATTAAGTTTTAATTTAGTAGAAGTCTGCGCAAGTTAAACGCGCGTGCGCACCACAAGTACTAACATTTAGAGACTATAAGGGCAATGTAAATAATAGCTAACACTTTCTATATTACTTCTTTTAAAATATACCTTCTTATAGAACTCAGTTGCTTTATTTTACTACCCTACATACTACAAGCAAAATACACTTATGCCAAATAAATCAAACTTGGTACTTACCCTGTCCTTGCAAAGATATTCCTTCTTCCGTAGGAACCAATAAGCTTGGGGCTGTAGTGCCTCCTAATGGGGCACCAGCAGGCACTTGAGGTATAGGTGGGGCTATTTGAGGAGGAGGAATTTCCTTTGCTGGCATAAGCAAAGCATTTTGCGTATAATCTTCCAATGTTCCTCCTGTTACAGACGCAACAAATAGGGGATTGGTCATGGTAATTTTTTTATTAGGATCACCCATTTTTCAGATCTACTTAAAACAAAACTTATAAACTAGGTGACGTTAAACTGCTAGTTCTCAAACATATTGCAGAACTAATATTTTGATTTGATGTTTGAGGTTAGAAAGCGCTTGAGTCATCTGACAACTGATAACGTGAAGTTAGCTGGATAATTTATAACATTTAAAATTTATGCTAAAAATGTTAAATAGCGTTGTTAAATATAATTATGATGCAAATTAATAACGGCAAACAGGCAAAAATACAACCATTACCCAATTATTAGGGAATGTTTAACCCAAAGTGGGTGACGCCACTTAAAAAGACCTTAAATTGTCCACAAATCAGAAACAAATAACTCGTAAGAAAAGTAGCAACAAAAAACCAAAATAAAGGATGCTTTTAATAATAAATATGATCACAAATACATTACCAAAGATAAGTTTTTGAAATTCCAGCAATGATTAACTTGATACGAAGGACGCACGCGTATTTACACTTGGTTAAAACCGGTCGTGAGTAACTAGGCACCCGTCAGACAGACAGATTTGTAAAAAGCATCCGCTTGATGTGCTAAAAAAGCATACAGAGCGCTTTATTTACAGTGTTCTTTTTCAAAGGCAAGGCAGTGCTGCCTCTTGCGTTTACCATTGTAACTAGAAATGTATTGATTTATTTATTCGTTTACGTGTTGGCCAAGAGGTGGCGCTGTGTGTTTTTAAATGCGCGAAATTTTCTTTAAAGCTAGTTTTAAAAGTTTTTTCGCTTTTCAGGAAGAGATCTTTGTTGCCAAGCCAATTAGGGAATGTTTTTAAATAAAAAGATGTATTTTATAATGCTGCATGAGTCATTTTGGCTTGTATATATTTTGTTTTAACTAAAATGGGTACTTACCTTTTTAGTTTATTGTTCAAGATAAAAACTCATGAGTCCAACGGCTATTTTATAAGTTTCTTGCTATTATTTAATGGTTGATAAACATTTTTTAGCATTTTTATGCCACCTAGACCAATGTTATCAGGTAATTTGTGTTTAAATTTAATAGTTACATGTAAAAACACATAAATCGATATTCTTTGCAAAGTGATCAATTATCCCTAATCGTGTAATCGTATTTAAAAAAAGTTTAATTGGTACTACTGTGCAATATTTATATATTTTGGGCATTTTGAATAATAACATTGGATTCATTGCCTATTGTTAAGGAATATCTAATCAAAATAGGTATAGGTAATGTTTTTGATTCATTAATATTTGTTTTGGAAAACGATTGGATTAAAGATGTAGTGGGGATAAACATATATTACTTAATATTTCTTGTTCTTTTATAGTAGTTAAATTTTGCCGTTAAGTTAAAATGTTTAATTAAAATTCTGTGGTAATTTTAAAACTAGGTAAGAAGAATTAGAAAATATATTCTTAAGCAGCAAAATAAAAAATTCAGTTGAACGAGACTTTTTATTTAAATCTTTAACGAACGCAAAAAATATGAAAAGTAGAAAAAAGAAAAAAATAGGTTTTACAAAAAAGCATAATTAAACCTTACAATCTATAGTTGCCTGGTGAATAATAACCAACCCCATTGCGATTAAATGGGCAGAACTTACGAGTATGTGCGTTATCCCCGAAAGCTCCACAAAATCTGCAAATGCAATTGCGTAGCAATGGACACATTACTATGCCGCGACGATTTTTACAGAAATGAGACGAATAAACTTCGTACGGCTGTCCATTTTTGGAGCAAAAGCTGCAGAATACCTTGCGATTTCGGCGACGTCTACCTCTTTTTGCACCTTGAGAAGTTGGAGCGTTAGTAGTTGGCGCTTCCAATTGATCCGGTTCTTCGTCGGGTTTCTTTTGTTCCTGTTTAGCGACTGGAGGATTGGCGTTTTCCTGTTTTTTAACTAGCGGCGCTGTTGGAGCATTTTCTTTGTCATCGGTGGCATAATTAGCCAGCTCGTTATCGCTGCTGGTTTTAGTTTCAGTTAGCTTGAGATCGCTTAACTTTTTGTTTAAGTCCACTTCGGCTAGGGGCGCCTTTTTAATTTCTTGATTAGGTTTGTCGGAAGCTGCAGCCGGACTTATTTCCTTTGCGTGATTAGGACACACTGCAACGTAATTAGAATAGACTTAAGTTGTACTTAACTACCCTGAAAAAAGCTCTTACCAGATTTTGCGTGCATATTCATTAGACGAAGGTGCCCATCGATCTTAGTGTAGGTTAAATCCTTAACTGGGACATTAAGCGGATTAAAACAACACGTTTGTGCACACCCTGGAACTAGGGTTGCTTTTCTTATAGCCTGAATTTCCTGCTCAAGTTCTTGAGAACTAGGGGGTGCCGAAGTTTCCTCGGAACGCTTAAGAGAATCAATAAGGCCGCCAACGTTTTCAGGGATTGGAATAATCGGCGGAACATAGAATCCTGAAATAATACTTTGTTTAACAACCAAAACATTTAATGCATGTTAATCTCTTACTGGGTATGATGGCACGAGAACGTCCACGGTTTTGACGTGGTCCGCCGCTGTTGTTTGACGGTGTAAAAGGCGCTTCTTTTCGAACCTCCTGTCCATAAGAAGAAGACGTAGATAAATTTGACGTTCCCACAGGACTTACGTTAAAAGCTACATTTGCAGGTGCTGGAATAAATGGCGGAACGCAGAACCCTAAATAACACGTATAAATAGCAAAAAGAAACATAACAATACTTTAAGAATTACTTGGAATGAAGCAGCGAGCACGTGGTCGTCTTCTTCGTGGTGTAGAATTGCCTCCAAAAGTAAACTCAGCATTGTTCTTTTGTCCATTCATTTTCTGCCACTTACTTTGAGGTAATAATGCGTAATTTAGCACTGAATAACAAGATATCGGCCAAAATAGCAGGTGTAAATGGCTTACCACGCGACTGGGACAAGAGTGGGTCCGAAAAAAGAACGATTTACATCCGGTTGTCTTAAAAACAACAATCCCTTCCACCCGGTTGCCAACTGACAGTCGCGTTAGTATGTACAAATAAAGCGCATGCGCTAGAAACATGTCGGCCAAACCAAACGTTTGTTTTTTATCGTTATGGCTTAAATTCGATATTTTTCTTGAAAATGGGTGCAGGGTAAGCGAAATAAGTAAGAAGTGGTTCGGAGCATGAATTGTCCTTAAATTATTGGCCATATTTGTACTGCGAATCATTTTTTATTTTAAAAACAAGCATCTCTGTTTGAATTTTTTGAACTTGCTTTGGTAAAAAATTATGCATTGAGGTAAGTGTTTATTTTTAGTATTATTAAACTAGTTTGTACTGTATTTTGTGATGCTTTTGGCCACGGGCAGGGGTTTTCAGTACAAATTGTTGTAAATTGACCAGCCAAATTGTACTGGGAATCTCCTACCGTTTCCAAAAGAAACGGCATATTTTGTTAAATAATAATTATAAATTTCATAGCTTTTTGAAGGTGCCTAGATGTTTTGTTTATTTATTGGGTACAGTGAGGGGTTTCCAGTACAAATTGTTTAATTTTAAAATGTCAAATTGGACTGGGAATCTCCAACTGTTCTCAAAAGAAACTACTCAATTATTTAAATTATTAGTTAATATGGCTAAAATCGATACAGAAGCGCCTTTCTTTTGTTTATGGTTGTTTCTTAATGGTTAATTGTCGTAAAATGTATACATTACTGCTTTTATTAAATTTCTAAAAGTAGGGAGGCGCTTAAAGTAGCAAAAAATATTGTTCTGTGTAAGATAATTGATTTTCAGAACTTTAAGTTTATGACTTTGTAATTTGTTAGTATAAGGGTATAATTAAAACATTCTAGAATGTTGCAGGGCGTTTTTAATACCGAAAGGCATTCCAGCTATCTCGAGCCACACAAGGGTTAAAAATTCCTCAATTTTCCCTGTACAGCAGCGTGCTTAACAAATTTTGCTTACGGAAAGGGGTTTCTATTACAAATTGTTATATTATATGTTTCAAATTGTACTTGGAATCTCCTATTGTAATTAAAATTTCAACAGAATAACCTAACTGAAGAATAACTTCGTCTCTTTTCCAAGTAATTTATTAGGATATCTGTCACCGTGACATTTCTTATACTTTAATAAAGCAATGTCAGGGTGACACTTTTCCTAGTAAAGTTGTAACATCAGCACACACTGCGAAGGAATTTTAATAAAATGGAAATGAAATTGGCCCGAGGATTCAAGCAGAGATTTACAGTTCAAATTGGTCTTATTCGAATGAACAGTTTGTACTGGGAATCCCTGTTTTTATTCTACCCAGCTTAACCCAATTTGCAACAAATAATTTGGGTATGGATAGAGGTTCTGGGTACAGATTGTCTTTTATTTGTCGGCCAATATGTATCAAGAATCTGTACCTTTTACCTAAGGACGCAACACTTAAATACCACTACAATAGAATAGAATCTTTTAAATGGTATGTATCAGTACAATTTAGTCTTGTAAAACGGGATGAAGAGATCTATAAATGGAATTGCTCATTTTGAATCATATCCGCTTCCTTGTCGAAAATATTTATCTCCCAATTAGGATTTATTACCTTTGATATTATTGCTGCCACCGTAGCAGTTTAGTGACCTAGCAAATGAATTACATATTAAAAATGGAACATCATCATCTAGTGAAAAAAATGTACATAAAGGTTAATTCTATTTCCAATCGTTTAAGGACTCCTTTTACTGCTTAAAAGAAAGACTAACCAAAGGATATATAAAAGATCTCTACAGGTATTCGTGTAGATAAGTACAACAGGTATTCCTATTCAGAAACTTCTCTAAAAGTCATAATTTCAGCCCAGCATCTGTGGGAAGTCCACACGGCGTGCTTGTGGCATTATTCGATAATGCAACAACCATATTTACCACTAGAGATAGAAGAGATATTTATGATAGCATGGTCGTGACTGGAAATGGGAGGCAATTTCTAGCGAGCTGCCTACCCAACTAGGAGCCAGATATCAACAGTGGAGCTGGCAGAAGGAAACAGGAGCGCTGCAGGATCTAGATTTGTACAGTAGAGCTGGAAAGTAGGTAGGCAGGCATACAGATGGATAGACAGACAGACAAGTTGGTACAGTCGAGTTGAGAGCGGGCGACCACTTGCAGGGTGCAGTTGCGGGCGGGCGCGTATAGTTAGAGCTAGAGTGAAGTTTGTGCCCCAATATATCACGTGGAGTAGCCAACCCTTATGGTAAGTATCTTTGAATCTTATCTCATTCAAGTATTTTTATCAACCGGCGGTTAACAGCTAGGGTCAAAGCGCTTCTTTGATTGTTTTGTTTGGTTTGAAATGATAGAGGCATCAACAAATAATCTGTTCAATTATTCGTGATGTGAAGACAAAAGAGCGGTCGCAAGCGACCCATATTCAGCTCTCCCGGCCAGCCGCCGCCCTGATGTAACCCTGCAGCAGCTCGCTGGCTGCTGCTGTGCCACCCCATTTGGTCCAACCGCCCACTCCCTTTCACTTCATTTCTTAAAAAGAAACTTCAGTAATCTTGTCACATTTCAAAAAGGCGCTAAAGTTTCAATTCACACTTCATCCCAATCGATTGGGCTTTCCATCAAACTTTGCACTTAGGACGTCCGTCGGCGTCGCTCAGTTTGAAACTTTACAAAAGTTTTTTGGTATACAGGTGGTTCAACATACTAACCTAAATAGTGGTGGTTTCAAAGGTCGAACTTAAAGTTTTTTGCATATTGGATAAGTGCTTAATGATTGTTCTACCTTTCGCGGAGATGTGTGGGCACGTATCAATCCATATTACGTGTAATAATGTCTACATAAGCATAAGTACCCTACATGTCTACATATCCTATTTAATAATGCCTGTTGCTTGCTTATTTAACTAGTAGGGCACAAAAATGATCTAACTAGCTATTTCCGCACGTTAACAGTATGTATATTTACCTAGCCATTATTAATATTGGGTGTACCGGATTGCCCATTTAGGATTAGGAACGTTACCACCCCCCCTACTAAATACTTCGCTACTTTAAAGCTAGTTTATGGAAAAAAAGTTTGGAGATTACATTTCTGGCCCAAACGCTTTTCCATGAGTATAAAAAAGAGCAAAGTCGGTCCTTAATGACGGGTATTGAAACCTGAATTGCATTAATTAAACTGAATTGAATGAGGTATCAAGCGGAAACCCCGATAGCACTCAAACCCGGAATACAATATGAGCCATCCTTTTATTATGCAAAATCCTCTGTTTCACCAAGCTAATCTGATTAAACTGGGAACAATCGAACAATAAGGAAATTAAGTCTTTATCAAGCGTTTTAGTATTGCTAGTTAGATGTCCAAAACTCAAAGATAAGATATGTTTCCAGAAATGCTCTAACGACAAAGTAAATCAATACAGTTATTTGAAATTGTGGAGTCCATTATTTTCCGGAAGCCAGAACTTAGTGACAGTTATTGCGTTCACGAACATTTGCTCTCGACAATGGACTGAAAATAACATTACTATGTGATGATATTGTCAAATAAACTTCTCTTTATCGTCGGAAAATGTATCTAGGACCGTAGAATGACGGGCGCCGTAAAAACCGGGACAATTGTTCGAATTCACAACGCAAAAAGGCGCTTAATCCTTTCCACCCTTTGCTACGGTTTTAGTGAAGCGCTTTCGGAACTTTTCAATGACCCTCAGCTGTTAATAACGAGCTATATACTGGTATCCAAAAAAGACCCTCAAGGGAATTTACCGTATTTGCAAACTTTACGGCTTGACTCGCTTTAATAATTCAACTACCAAGTTCTACGCCTGACGGTTTTCTCTTTTAGTTTTAGAAAGAAGGCAGAAACAATTTTGTAATGAGCTGACGCTTCGTTAGTTAAAGTTGATCGATTGTCTATCCGTCTGTTGGTGATACATTGGTTGGTTTACTGTAATAAACGAAAATTAAAAAAGCTCGAAAATGGTAGAAACAAAGGAAACGCTCCAAGATACCTTAGACAACACCATCAACTTAAAAACATCAGTCAATAAGCATGATGAAATGGAACTCACAAGTACAAACGCAACTAACTCTGCAACTAACCAAATTACCCCAACCGTTAAAAAGGGAGGTCTCCCGGAAAGAGGTTCCTGGGGAAGTAAATTAGACTTTATTTTATCTGTAGTGGGTCTTGCTATCGGGCTGGGAAACGTGTGGCGGTTTCCTTATCTGTGCTACAAAAACGGTGGTGGCGCTTTTCTTATACCATATTTTATAACCCTTATACTTGCTGGGATTCCGATGTTCTTCATGGAACTCGCGCTTGGCCAGATGCTAACCATTGGAGGCCTCGGCGTCTTCAAAATCGCTCCTATATTCAAAGGTAACATCCCAATTAACAACACTAATTAACAAAATTAACGGCAAACGTTTTAGGAATCGGATACGCTGCAGCGGTAATGTCGTGCTGGATGAATGTGTACTACATCGTTATTTTGGCATGGGCCATTTTCTACTTTTGTATGTCCCTTCGGTCGGACGTTCCTTGGAGAACATGCAGCAATTACTGGAACACCAAGAACTGTATCAACCCCTACGAGCGCAAGGACATGAACTGCTGGGAAACGTTTTACGCCAACAACACCATTGGAAAGATGTGCAACATCAACAACAAGAACATCTCTATGGTTGATTTGTCGGACCCTGTTAAGGAATTCTGGGAGTAAGTATTTGGATAATTGAATATGCCCATTCCTAATTTTGCTTTTAGGCGTCGCGCACTGCAAATTTCAGACGGAATAGAGCACGTAGGATCTGTGCGATGGGAGCTCGCGGCTACATTGTTGTTCGTATGGATCCTTTGCTACTTCTGTATCTGGAAAGGAGTTAAATGGACTGGAAAAGTGGTCTACTTCACCGCTTTGTTCCCATACGTTCTACTGACGGTTCTACTCATACGCGGCATTACCCTGCCCGGGGCTATGGAGGGAATTAAATTCTATGTCATGCCCAATTTATCCAAGTTGCGAGAGTCTGAAGTATGGATTGATGCTGTTACACAGATCTTCTTCTCATACGGGCTGGGTTTGGGAACTTTGGTAGCCTTAGGGAGCTACAATAAATTCAACAATGATGTTTATAAGTAAGGCGCGCGCTTCAGGCACCACAAGGAATGTAATTAAATTGTCATTTTGTTCCAGGGACGCGCTTATTGTTTGCTCGGTGAATTCGAGCACCAGTATGTTTGCAGGATTCGTTATTTTCTCCGTGGTTGGTTTTATGGCTCATGAACAGAAAAGACCAGTTGCTGAAGTGGCAGCATCAGGTACTGCTATTTCATTAACGCTTTATGGTATGTGGACTGTTTGTTTTTTTGTTTGCAGGACCTGGTTTGGCATTTTTGGCGTACCCGTCTGCGGTACTGCAGCTACCTGGAGCACCGTTATGGGCCTGTCTGTTCTTTTTCATGATTCTGCTCATTGGTTTGGACTCCCAGTTTTGCACGATGGAAGGATTTATTACCGCAATTGTGGACGAGTGGCCGCATCTCTTCCGTAAGAGGAAAGAGCTGTTTATTGCTGGCGTTTGCTTTTTGTCGTTCCTCGTTGGTTTAACTTGCATATCTCAAGTAAGGACTCTTTTAATGTTTATAGTTTAAGTTTTAATTGTGTTTGTTTTCCAGGGTGGAATGTATGTCTTCCAAATCTTAGATTCATACGCTGTAAGTGGCTTTTGCCTACTGTTTTTGATATTCTTCGAATGTATCGCTATTTCCTGGGCTTTTGGTGTGAACCGGTTCTACGATGGGATCAAGGAAATGATTGGGTACTACCCCATGAAGTGGTGGAAGTTCTGCTGGGTGTTTACCACTCCTCTCATCTGTATAGTATGTTTTTTAATGGTGAATATAAATAAATATTAACACTGTTTGTTTTCAGAGCGTTTTCATATTTAACATTATACAATGGACTCCTGTGAAGTACTTGAAGTACGAGTTTCCTCTTTGGGCGCATTTGTTTGGATGGTTCACCGCGTTAACATCTATGTTGTGCATCCCCGGGTACATGATATATCTATGGTATACTACACCGGGTGACAGGAACATGGTAAGTTTTTTGAAGGGCAATGTTTGGTGTTTGCTAAAAAGTTTGTTTGCAGAAAATTCGGCTGTTGGTGAGAATAGAGGACAACATTCCGCAACTGCGAACCAGGATGCAAGCCTCGGCCGCGGCAGAGCAAGCGACCTCAGAAGTTTAAATGTGCAAGTCCTGGTATACCTACTCTATTATTTCAAAATATCGCGACAATAATCATGTTCGTTTGGCCTAAGTTTCGAGGTCTAATATACCGCATTTATTTGTGACAAATAAACGTTTTGTATTATTTATTTCGGTGGATACCCCAAAGGTGCAGTCCGCCTAAAGGTATCGACTATCCGTGTCTATGTTATAGGTACTTATGTTCTCTTATTTGTAAGCATTACTTTAGGTTTTTATTTAAATCATTTTTAAGTAGGTACCTACCAAGCTATCAACATTTATACTGCACACTATGTACCTATTTGTCTTTAGATGGGCGGCTTGGATGTTTTCCTATCTATTACTCCAAGTGGCCTAGCTTCAGATGCAGTAACTTCAGATCTTCCAAATCAAACATTATCATTAAATATTTAGAATTAGGATCACTATCAGTCAAAAGTACCATTATACTAGTACATATCTGGTCTAGAAATTTATGTTTAATATCTATTTATATATTAATTGTAAGTGGAGTATTATATATCTATCTACCTTATTTGATACGGCAATTGTGTCCATTTTTTTGATTAGGTAAACATGTCAATCATATCTACTTACCAATTACCTAAAATATTGACAATAATATTTTAAGACAAAAATGTTTTGTAGCTAGTAAGTAGCCTAAAAGTAGAATGTAAAATATGTCTGTTTTTATTGTTGCTTCTTAAAATACAATCATGATTTTGTTTTGAATTTATTTAGTCTTCCTACTTGTCCCAATTCCTTCTACTGTTAAATTCAGAGAAAACAAGATACAGAACTTTTACAATGCGTCTCTGTCAAAGAAATTGTTCATTCCGCGCTTTGTATGAAACAATGAAAACTTGAGGTAACTTTACCAACACGTCAGTTGTTCATCTATGAATCCTTCTGTTCTTTGTTCTAAATTCATTGTGGCATGCATTTTTCATGACGATTAAAACGCTTTTTAATTACGCGAAAAGGTAAGGCAACATTTAGTGGAAGCGGTGGGTTATATGTAGAGCTGAAAATCAATTTTTGTAATCTTTATGGTCTTAATTAAAAAGTTATTTATTAAAACAATTTTACCCCAGGGGCAGTTTAATGCGAACGTTATTATTTAGTGTTATTAGTTAAGTTTGTTGCATCAGGAAAAGCTTACGCTTTAAAGTTATTAATTAAAAACCTTAGGTCTTGCGTATAATTATTATAGGTACTTGGTTAATAAAAAAAAGTTTGTTTTTAAAATAAAATATAATTAAAAACCATCATTCACAGTAATATCAAATAAAATGGACTAATTAATTGGACTAGATGTAACAATAATTACCTAAAATTAACCCATTTACAAATACATGCAAAAAACTGTCATTTCTTTCGCCATTAATGTTTTACGAATATTACAACGGATTTGTGTTATTTCGCATTAACGGCCTCTGCCTTGAACTGGTGTCATGTTTTACCTCCATAATAGGCGTTTTCTGCCTTTCCACACTAAAAAAAATAAATGCAAAACTGTCCAAAACACACTATAAAAAATTACCTGCTGCTTCGGGAAGTGGAACCTGATTTTTTAAACATACCAGTAAATTTATCCTTTAGCGTCACTTCATTAATGCTCTCAGTTGAACTGCTTGGCTACAAGACAAAATAGGTACAATTCATTTTAACCTTACGTAAATTCAAACAGTACCTTTGACTTATGTCCAAGAAAACTACCAATGATACCAGAGTCATCGTCAATGCTTCTAGACTTGGTCATCTTCTTCAACTTCCCTATGATACCTTTCTTTTTCTTTTTGCGCTCGTTCGGCATGTCGCTTTGCGTCGAACCGTCCGACAGTCGACTGTCTATACTGTCGCTTTCAGCTGGCCACATTGGTCCTTCCAAAGACGCAACGGATCGTAAACTAGTAACGCTTCTATTGTCGTTTTGCCACAGATTCGAACTTTGCGTTTCTTTTGCCGTATGCTCGAGGGATAAACTGCGTTTCTTCAGACTGCCTTTGCTGTGAATGGAGCTGTTCCGCATTGGGTAATGCCCGGACTCGGAGAAGTTGCTCGTCGGTACCGCTGGCGGTTTGCACATGGATTCGGATACGCTGACTAGACCGTCAAGGATTTTGACTAGTTTCTCCTTTTTGCTGTCTAAGGAACTGGATGTTTCGACTGTTGCCAGTTCGCTGGCGAGTTGTTTTAACGCGCTGAGGTTTTGCGTAACTGTCGATACGGATCGGGAGCGAATCATAATGTCTTCGTCGCGTTTCAGGCGCTCACGTTCCTTTTTTAAGCGCTCGTTGGTGGTTCTGAGTTTCGCATGCGCGTCGCGCAGCTCCAACAAGTCGCACTGCAGGTCTTTGATCTTGCGCCTGCTCTCCATTTGCTCTTCTTCTGATGTCTTGCGCACTTGGTCGTACTTTCGCTTCCCTTCTAAGCGTTCCTTATCGCGCTCTTTTTCGACCTCAAACAGTGTTTGGCGCAAGTCGCGCGCTAACGTTGCAGTTTCTTGTAGTACTCGTTGTTGTTCCTCGCGTTCTTTCTGCCATGAGAGTTCCATCTTGGTGCGTAGGCCTGCTATTTTGGTTCGTCCACTGTTTAGGACTTTTTCCTCTTCCAGTTCGTTTATGCGCGTGGTTAGCTCGGACATTTTGATTTCGTAAGAGGACTTGTCTGCTACTAGGCGTGTTTTTATTTTTGAGTACTCCAGTTTTGTTTCGGACAGTTCGTCCTCAAGGGCGCTTAACTGGTGCTCCAGGTTTTCTGTTCTGGTTACTTCATGTTTCTAAAAGTGGTGATTTTAGGAAAATGTATAGCCTACAATTGGGGAAAGGTTTTACCTCAAATCTGCCGTATGTGTCTTGATTATGGCGGTGTTTTAAATCGCCGATGCTTTTCTGGGCGGATTGTAGCATGTTTTTGTACGTGTCGCGTTCTTTTTTAAACCTAGCTATTTGACTTTGTAAAGTTTTAAACTCGTTGTTAACGGACGCTAATTGTTCCTCGTAACTCATTTTGCATTTTAATAACTCAGACTTTTTACTCTTTTCAAGATTCAGCAACCTAAAATAACCAAGGACTTAAAAATAGCTTACTTATTATTAGCGCGCGTTATTTACTTATTATTAAGGTCCCTAATTTCTCTATCCATGGCTGTTGTGTCGACGCTAATACTTCTTTGACGTTTATTAACTTTTTGATAGTCATCCAATTTCTTACGCATTTCGTCGCATTCTTTTCGCATGTAATTAATTTGATAGTTTATTGCTTCGTTTTCCTTTTTGTACATTTCTATTTGCGACTCTTTTTCAGCTAGTAAGGAATTGTAACGCATTTTGTCTAAATTGTTGCTTTCAGGACTCTCCCTTGCATAATCATTTTTCTGGAAAATTACAACAATTTACGCTTGGACAAAGGCACAGATAAATATTTACCACTTGACTCTTTTCTCTATGGTACAAGGTTTTAAGTTTATCATGTTCGGTTGTTAGAGACGCCAATTCCTGCTTCGTGTTTTGTAAGTCGCTAAAATGCGATTCTAGCATGATAAAAATCCAATTTTAAAAAAACATATACTTACGTTATTATGGTTTGTTTCTCTACCCCAATCTTCGCTTTGGTTAGTGCGTATTCCTCGCCTAAATCCTCGTATTTTGCCAATATATTAACGTGCTTATTCTTTTCAGTTTTCAATTCCGCTTCTAAAGCTGCAAATGCCTCTCGTAAAGATAAGGGCTGGGAAAAGTTTCTTATACTTACATGTTACCTTGCTTTCGAGTTGTTTCAATTTTGTTTTTTGTTCTCCGGTAATTTGAGACTCGCTGTTTGCTACTTGTAGCTTTAGACTTTTTATGTCGTTGTTTAATGTTTCTGTTTCGTTTTTCAGGGCTTCGCTTTTCTTTTTCTCTTCCTTTAGTTGTAGTTTTAGGTTTTTAATATTCTTTTGTAAGTCGTTGCAAGCATCCTCCTTTTGTTGGGTTATTTGTTTTATTTGTTCCGATAGTGAGTTTTCTGATGATTGTAAATTTTCTAACTGCAGTTGCATTTGCGAGACGCGTGAATTTCTTTCCTCTATTTCTTTTTTTAGCTTTTCTATTTCTAACGATGCTGCAGTTTTGGCTTTGGTTTTTTCGTTTGATAGTCGTTTTTCCTGAAAAGTAGTTAAATGTAAGTTTGTTTTTTATTTTTAAATGTAGGCGTACAAGTTTGGTGACTGATTCATGTGCCTCTTTAACTGAGGTTTGTAATGCTTCGTTGGTTTCTTCCAAGGTTTGGATTTTGGTTTTAAGTGATTTGGACTCGCTTTCCCATTTTTTTGTTGCTTTGGTTAGCTCTTGTTCTTTGGCTTTAGTTTTTTGTTTTTCGTCATCCAGCTAAAAACATTTAACATTTTTTTATTGGTAAAAGGGCTTAAAATATACAAGTACCAGTGTATTAGCTTTTTTGATTTTGTCTTCTAGGTCATTTATCTTTTCCTTTTGTTTGTTTATTTCAGCTTGTAATGACTTAGTATTTTCCTAAAAACAATTGGGATTATTATAGACAATTTAATGATAAGAAATTTCAACCTGAATCGTGCTAAGGGAGTCATCTTTTCCTTTTTGCGAAAGATATTCTAAATGCAACTTAAGTTCTTCGTTATCTCCGCTGGATATCAAATCCGTAATATCTTTGGTAGTATTCGAACCTGCCTTGCCATCTAAAATAAAAACATCATTGAAGAAGTATTTAAAAGTTTATTCAAAAATAGAATTACCTACTTCGAACTTGTCCAGCTATTTTGTTTAGTTGCAAAATCAATAACTCGTTGTCGCCCTCCACTCGTGAGATTTTCTTTCGCAGATTAAAAACCTCTTCTTCGGAAAATTTAAGCTGTTCTCTTAAATCGCGTTCTATTTCGGAAGTGTCTGGGGGTGGTAATGGAAGGGTTTCTTCTTGGGATGCACTTCTTATAAGAGACTGACGCGAGATTTTCTGCAAAACGAAAGATAATAATTGAAATGTTTGGACGGGCAGGTGGAAAACTTACTGTAACTTTTTTCTCCAACTTGTTTCCGCCAGTTTTGGAAAGTTCTAAGTCTGATAATTTTTTGTTCAGCACCCCTAACTCGTTTTGGAGTTTAGTAGAAACATTGTTCGAGTTCGCGAGTTCCTGCTCCAGTTGCTTAATTTTCTCTAAGCTATTGGAATTTATTTGCTTCTCCGATATCTACAAATTAAGCGTGGTTATAAATAGAATTACTAGGTGTTAATAATTACTTCTTTAACTTTGGTCTCGATTTGCTTTTTTTCTTGCTCTAGTTGCTCAGCTCTCCTTTCGGCTTTTCGCAGTTTAAAGGAAAGAATCCTGCAGTTTTTCGTGGTTTGTTCCAACTCTGATTTGATTGAGGTGTACTCCACGACTTGGTCTTCACGGAAATTGTCTTGCATTTCGTCGATCTGTTCCTCCATTTCACGGACTTCTTTTTTAAGAGTTTCGTTTTCATCCATTAGTTCTTCGCATAGCGTTTCAGCTGCGCGCAATTTTGATCCTAGGTCAGAACCACTATTGTTTAGCTTTAGCTCGTCTTCCAGTTTATTTATCCGTTGTTGTAGCGTTCTTTTCTCGTCTTTATAGTCCGTTACCTCTTTCTCGAGTTGGGTGCATTTTTTGTGAAGCTTTTGGTCGCCTAGGTTTGACCCAGTGCTCATAGCAGGAAGTCGCCGAAGAATAACTTCGCGCTTTTCGCGCTCCAGTCTATCACATTTAGTCCGAAGAGTTTCCAACTCGTTTTGCGTTTCCTCCAGTTCTTTTTTAAGTGAATCGCTTGATTCGTTTTTCTTTTTGACTTGTATGAAGTATTGAACGTCATTATTGGGTCCATTTGTGACGGGTTTGACTTCTTTGACTTGTACTCGTTTTTTTGTTTCTGGGCTTTTGTCATTCTGTTCGTTGTCACTTACTGTGCTTGCTGTTGAGCTCCTTCGACTTGGTAATTTTAAATTATATGTCGTGTAAGAAGCCGATTCGTCTAAATTTGTCAAATCGGCTGTAGATTTGTAGTCTCCTGATTGCTTTTCTTTGTTTTCGTGTAAGTTATCACTAGAGGCCCAGTTTCGGCTTTTCTCCTTTAAGCCAAAACTAAAATGTTTAATTAGATTAGTTACGAATTAGGGTATTAATAGGGGTTTAACGTGCCTTTGTGACAAGGAGGGTGAGCTAGCTGTAACGCTATCTCTTCTTAGATTAGCTTCGTCCCCGTTTCTCTGTATACAATGTTCTTTATAATCTCTGCAATAAAATATCTCCATGAAACTTTTATGATTCGGGGTGGATAACACAATAACTTACCGAAAGCACCGCTTACACCGTGTGGGCCATCGCACTTGAGGGTGAAAACCCAAAGGGCAAAGTGAGTCCCCTTTGGTAGACGGGTATAAGTGATGCATTTTCTAAAAGTGATAGGCGCGTGCTTAAATCCCGACATTAAATATTGTTTACTACTTAATACTAATAGCTTGTTTTTCATGAAAAGCGTTGTAGTATTGGAAATTGAGTAATAACACAATTGCATTAGTGTGAGAGCAACATGTAGCGATATTTAAATATAGCATGAACATTCCTGCGACTATATTGTAATTACTACAAGATATTTCAAAGCGCGGTTCTAGCTTCTACCAATTACTTGAAATACTCACGTTTTAGGTAATAACGCTATTATTTTCCATAATTTCGTCTCAGTCGCAAAATCATGTGGCTGAAGTTTAGAAAAGATGAGTAAAAAAGACAAGGCTAGCAGCTAATTTAGTTGCGTAAATTTGGCACATTTTATATTTATAGTAAAACGGTTGGGTAGGCAACCGAATCGTTGCAACAACCCAAAACTTTAAACATTCTTTAACTAAGTATTTTTAATTATCTTTTAAATCAATCGAAATAGCAGTAATAACAGAGCTGAAAGCAGCAAAATTATTTTTAAATTTAGTACGATTGGTTTATAAATAGCAGGAATAATTCACCATAAATGTAGGCAAACAGTGTAACTGCGACGGAAGTCGTTAACACGCGGACGTCCTTTTCAGAATTCAGGATAAACGATGAGTTTTGAAACAGCGACGAACAAATTAATACTAGGTATTAAGGAACTGGTATCCTATCTAACTTAATGATGGATACACACATGCCTTCCTACCTAACAGCTATTTTTAGGAAGCTTGCCAAATCGTGATTTATCCGAGTAGGATAGTTGGTAACATCTTTTTTAGCTTCGTAATAGTCTACACTAAACTTTAATGCATTAATTTTGGGATACATTTTTGTTAATAAAAGTTTTAATGCATAAATGTTGTCGGAAAGTCAAAAATTTAAAACTTCCAAAAAAAGGCTTTTTTGGTAATAGTTCAAAGAAATATATTTTGGGAAATAGTAATTTGCAAAAAATTATTTTTTTATTAACCCATTATTAACATTATCAAGTATTTTTGGTAAAAGTTTCAAAGCATAATTGTTTTCGGAAAGTGAAAAATTTTAAACTTCTAAAAAAAAGGCTTTTTTGGTAAAAGTTACAGGAAAATATTTTGGGAAATAATGATTTGCAAGAAATTATTTTGTTATTAATTCATTATAAACATGATAAAGTATTTTTGATAAAAGTTTCAAAGTATAAATGTTGTCGGAAAGTAAAAAATTTTAAACTTCTACAAAAGGGCTTTTTTGGTAAATCTTCAGAGAAAAATATTTGATGAAATAATGATTTGCAAGAAATTATTTTTTTAGTAATCCATTATAAACATCTTAAAGTATATCTGATAAAAGTTTCAAAGCACCAATGTTGTCGGAAAGTAAAAAAAATTTAACTCCTAAAAAAAGGCTTTTTTTGGTAAAACTTAAACTTTGGACACAAGGGTTCACTAGGGCTTAATTATTTAAGTAAACATTTTAAAAACTTGTGAAAGGATACCAAAAAGGATAGGATTCTTAAGAAATTAATCAAAATATGCAGATATTTAAAATAAAACATTGTTTCAAATAAATCTTTGCTTTTATATTTTTCTATTTCATACAAAAGCCAATAAAACAATTACTTCAGATAATGTACCTATTTCTAACAGATATGTATAGCAAATGTTGATACATACCTTAAGTCTTAACTGTTAACTGTTACAGCAATTTCAAAAGTACAAATAAACAACAAAATACCTAGACATTCATCCAAGTTTATTTAACGGATTCTCAGGTGATTTTTGCCATTCTTTGAATATGAGTTGCTTTTGCTGGGACAGCCGGAGTGAGCAGCCTTCCTCCTTGAGTTCCCTGAGTCTTCTTTCTTCAAAGGCTGTATGCAGAGCCTTCATTCGCTTTTCTGGGTGCTTGTCTACATCGTTAGGTTTGGAGCTACAATAAATTATGCGTTTATTTCTGTTTCATTAAGAAATAAAGCTGTGGTTTACCTTAAAACGGATATGGCTTCGGTAACACTTCGAGCTTCTTCCCCATCTATCTGGAGGCGATTAATATTTTCCTCGAGAGGAGCGTCCAAGTCCAGATGCGTAGTCACTTCTTGTGTTTTCTGTTCTTTAGTTATCACTGTTTTATTGTGGTTTATTTGGGCTCGCGTTACCCTAGCTGGGGGGGCTGGTTTTGCAACTTTTATTGAGCTTACTTCTTGCTCCAAAAGAGCTTTAGCTTCTGCCTTTTTCGCTATGGTTTCCGCCTTCTTTTTTTCTAGTTCTTCCTTTAAAAAACAAACAATTTACCCTGATCTTGTTGGGCAAATTATTTAATTATGTACTGACCTTCTTTTGCATTTTCTTTTGCGCTTGTTTATTATCATCCTGCCAGTAGGCATCATCAGCAGCTTTTTGCTTTTTGGCAGCGTCTTGTTCTTTGCTCTGTTTTTTTCTTTCCCTAGCTTCCACGGCTTTTGTATTTTCTGTTGCGAATTTCTTAGGCATTGCTACTTCATATATGATCACTTATTTACTGAATTTTAAGGTAAAATAATAAGAATAATACCTTTAAATCAACTAAAACCTTATGAAAGTCAGCTGCAACCGGTTGGAAGTGGCTATGTGATCGTCGTACGTACCCTCTAACCTTGAACTTTGTTTAATTATTTTAAAGGTATTTGAGGCCTTAAACACATTATTATATAAGGGAGAATAAAAGGCATTCGCCATGGATTTGAACGATAATATGTATCATGCTAAAGTTATCAAACAAAATCATTTTGTATTTTGCTTTCAATCCGGTTGTGTACGGTAGTAGTCCGCAAAATTCAAAACGTCAATAATTACCTAACCTCAAAGTATTACAAATTTATTTCTTAAATGCTTTTCAAAATTAGCAATTGTTAATGTAAAATAGCTGTTTCTTTATAGAAAAACAAAACGGAGCTACGAGAAGCAAACATGGCCGGTGAAAATCATTTTTCACGCGATGAACTAGACCAGTCCAATGAACGATATCGTTTTCAAAGGCATCGCAACAAACACCCATTTGAGGATGATTTCTTAAGCAACCGACAACAGCCCCATGTATCGCCCCTAACTGGTTCTGTTCTAGTATATCAAACACAAGAAGGTCCGTATATTTAGCCCCAAAGAATCTTTAACAAACTTGTATTTGTCAACAGATATAGCGCTAAAGCGATACATTGGTTCTGGGGTAGCTTTCGTGAGCATCGTTACGGAACATATACTTTGCCATCCGTTCCAAGTCCTTAGAAGACAATGTCAAGTCCATCACACTTCTAGAAGATATCATTTGCAACCCATTACGCTAATATCGACAGTTTACCATTTGCACCAACACCAAGGGCTTACCACGTTATGGAAAGGCTTGGGGTCGGTGCTTTTGGTGCATGGAATGTCTTTAGGGGTGGAGGACCTTATCTCTAAAGTCACACCATGGCCCAAGTACTTATATCATAGCTTTACGAGAAAATATGTGTTAAACGTTTTAATTTTAGGGAAGTTTCTTGGAATAGCAGTTTGAAGCAATTTTTCGAGCATACGTTACTGAAATGGTAGGTTAAATGAACATGTTTAGTAGGTATTTTAACCTTAACTTTGTAGCGTGAGCCTGGCAATCGTAACGCCGTTTTACTCCGCATCTTTAGTGGAAACTGTCCAAAGTGAAATCGCCAGTGAGCGTCCAGGTATCTTGGACGTATTTCGAGAAGGGTTTTTCCGCATCCTCAACTGGAATGGGGGTGCAAAAGGGCGCATGTTACCCATTTGGGCTTTAATCGTGCCCACGGTAACATTGGGAATTGCTAAATATCTATTCTCAATGTTAGTTAAGGGCGCATCGTCAAAATTGCTTACAGCTCGGTATAAGTACCAACATGAGCTGACTGGAGCCTTACCAAAAGATGCACATAACTCGGACCTGCAGGATATTAACCTGAGATCGTCTTTAATTGCCATGATAACCAGCGATGTGATATTTTACCCCTGTGAAACTGTTGTTCATCGTTTACACTTACAGGTACGCTTTTTAGACATTGTACAATTGAATTTAAAATGATTTAATATACTTCTAGGGAACACGGACAATAGTAGACAACTTGGACAACGGTAGTTCAGTCCTGCCTATTCTGACAAACTACGCAGGCGCAATAGAGTGCTACGAAAGTTGCCTGAGCTCCGAAGGTACAACTGGGTTGTATAAGGGTTTCGGCGCATTGATTGTTCAATACGCGATTCATATAGCGCTACTGCGCATGACTAGGTTTGTCTTTACGGAAATTGGTAGTTTAATGAAGAAACCTAAAGCAGCGCCTGTTGTTACGGACGCTTCTCCGCCCGCGCTTTCTAATTTAACTACGGCAAATAAATCGTATTTGTTACCCTAGTGATATGGTTTTTGTGTTGCATTGTTTAATTGTAGATCTCCTAAATTGTACATATTAAAGTTGAATGTTAAATTATTTATATGATTGAATAAACAAAATTTAAACTGATTAAAATATGGTTTTATTAAAGCGCACACCCGACACATTGTGTCGAAATAAAACAGCAAAAATGAGTATAATTTTTTATTTAACACCTTTACACAAAAATGATCTTAGACGAGTAATTATTTTTTTACAAATTGAATATTACGCTCATTTTATGCTAATCACCATCCTTTTTACCACGCGCAGCATAAAACGGCATTTCAACATCAGCTACGTAACTGCGCCGATTTTTAACTTTGTCAAACTGGTCATCGTCTCCTTTTTTGCCTCTTGCTACAAAAAATGGTTCGTACTTCAGCATATTGTCGTGGTTTCTTGTATACAACCAACGGGGTTCTTCAATGTAGAGTTTTTCTTGGAGGTACATTGGATCCTTTTTGCCTCGGTTTGCCCAAAAAGGCCCTCCTGCTGAATCTGGTCGTTTTAGGCGCATTGTTCTTGGTTGGTCGGGTTGTATGTTATTTTTTAAAAATAGGTTGTATCCGTTCCATGCCAAATCTCTTTCTGATGCTTTGGTATCCTGCAAAATAATTTATTAACGTTTTCAATATTTTCTTTTTAAATTTAACACTTTTTTGTCTACAAAACTTTGTGTGTGCTTTTTTTATATATTGTACAACACAGTCACATTTATTTTAACATTAGAATTGCAATATTTATTGAAATTTTTAAACAAATAGATCTTTTACGTTTTAAAAATTACGCACTTTTATACTAAAGGGAGCCAAACTAAGGAAGACCAACCACCACACGGCCATCGTGCATCTAAAACTAAAATGTTATGAGATTAAACAATAAAAGGGCTTTTATATATACTATTTGATAAGCACCTGCCAACAGCTAAAATATTATTACAAATGGGATTAAGGGAGTTTGTCCAACTTACGATTTTGATTAGATTTCCGTTACGGTATTGAAAACCGTGTGACACACGTTGTTTCTGAAAATCTCCAGTGATTCAAATTTAACAAAAACAAACTTACCTATGTATTTGCCATTTTCTTCGGGTCTTAATTCAAATAGCAGTTTTCCCGTTTGTTAAAAAAAAGGTCTAAATAACTGTTACACTATAACGATGCAAAAGTAGTACGCAATGCATACAATTAGAACAACTACCACATAATGTAATGTAGTTAAATTAATATCTACAATAAAATAAAAGAAACATTAAATTTTTCAAATTTAAATTGCATTACAGGTTTTGAACGACTGTTACAAATTATGTTGCTTTTTAAATACCTAGTTATACTAATGTTTTTGGATTCTTATTGTACTGGTCATACAATACATCTAACGGATTTCATTTAGTTCATTTCTTAAAAAAAGTTATCTTGTTTGCCAGATCATAAAATGAACTAGTAATTTTTTTTCTTGAAAATAGACTAATTTCCATATATTTTTAACTTTTGCGATCATGCATTTAGGTAGAATAGTTTCTTTTAAGCTTACTTTAAATTGTATTTATTTCCTAGTTATTATTTTTATGATTTAAATTAAATACTGTGCCTATATAATTTAAATTTTAAAGGGCGTCGATTTTGGTCCAAATGGCAGTCATGTAAATTGCGAGGAACAACTTCAATGAGTTTTAAATTCTAATGCTTTCTACCATCAAGGAAGAGGAGTGCAAGCAGAGTCTCGCTTTAGCTTTTAACAAAGCAAAAATATAGATAAGTACCTACCCAAGAATCCGTGTAGTTCTTCTGCGGTTATATCGCGGCTAGTGCAACATTCAGCGGCACAACGACGCTTGCTGTAGTCGTGTATTCGCATCCGCCAAAACTAAGAAACAATGAATTTCTTCGTGCTTCTATTCGCGTCCAGTGTTTCAGTGAATTCTTACACTATTAATCCATCATCTGACTTTAATCGCGATGACAGGGCGATGCAGTTCCAGAACAGATCGACGTACACTTTTTGGGGTAACTCGACCGATCGCCAGAATTTTGAAAAAACGCACAATGGGTCCCAGATTATTGTCAAACAGGGATTGGAGAATATTCCGAACTTGGATGGGTTTCTTAAGCTGCAGGAATTTAAGGGAGGAAACGCGACACATGATTACAACATGACGAATAAGGAAAAGCCGAGCGCCAGCAACATTAGCCAGGTTTGATTTAGAAAAAAAGTTTGCCAGTTAATTTTTAAAATAAAAAAAAATATATCAAGTATAAACAGTTTGCAAAACTTTTTTAAGAGACTTCTTAATGTAGTTGCCTAAATTAAGGCTTGTAGAAGATAAAATATACTGCTTCGAAACGTCGCTTAATTTAAATTCACAATTAAAAGTCATTTAATTTTTTTCTAAGCTAAATATTTATATTTTTTTATGTAAACGTGTATTTTTCTATTTTAGAATTTGCTGCCCTTGCCAGCGGGTGCCACAGCAGCTCTGGTAAAACCGACTAAGTACCATTACTATCCCCACAATCAGCATATATATTTGCTTCCTGAATGTGCAATCCAACAGGTAATCGAGATTTTACAAGATAGTAACATTAAATTCGCTTTTAAGTATGTGGTTGTGGAAATTGCAGTTAATGAAGGCTTTGAATGTAGATTCTTAGACTATACTTACCAATTATAATCAACGTTTTCATCTTGGACTTGGAGGCTCCAGTCCACTTCAAGTAATAAGTACCTATGCTAGATCTAAAAAAATGCCACTTTCACGGTTTAAAAATCCTCGACTAATACAGCGCGACGTTTAGTTAATATAAATGTTATGCTCGAATAATTCAAATTGATCAAGAATCCAACAAAAAAAATACATCTAGCAATACGTATTACGGTACATCCTTGTGGTATTCAAATAACAAAGACTTTGTCTTTGATAGGTACTGCGGTTCAAAAGAGCAAACGGAGGCAGTCGCAATGCTTCCTTTGCTGAAAGTTTTATGCTTTAATGTACTTGAACCTAGGTACTGAAACCGTTTAATGTGCATAATGGTAGATAGAATCTCTTCAGTTGTCGTCTTAACCAGTTCTTAATAAAAGTACATCTTTTATGTAGGCGTTGATGCTATTCCGCATAGATTAATCTTCGCAATTGAAGTCTTCCGTCCGCTAATTTCATTTTAACAAGCTTGGAACTTTATACAAGAGATAGAAATCTCTACTTCTATCATATTTTTAAAAATCAACAAAAACAAATCTAATTAATAAAACCCATAGTTGGAGTATTCAAATTAGTTAAAATAAAGGCCTTTCTATTCTAATTTTCCATTTATGGTATGGTACTAGTTTTGAAGATAATTGCATCCCCATCTTCAACCAATAACTACACAAAAATGTTTTTATTGAAACTTGTAGTTACTGGTGGCTGAGAATTTAATTATCTTCGAAACTGGTGCCATGCTAAAAAGTGAAAATTAGGAAAGCGAGAGAAACACCGTTATTTGAATCAATAGAGATCAATTTCTTTTAATTAAACTAACTTTAATTGTACTAGGTTTGCAATGCGGTGTACATGCGACTGAATTGGACCCAACCTCTATGTGCATGTCCATCAAGATACAAGGATCCATGTTCAGCATCTTTAAATTCAGACGATCATCACACTACCAAATTAATAATCGACGGTCAAATTTCCACGGTAGGTATGTACTGAATCATAAAGTTACGCACGAACTGTATGGCTCGAAGAAATTTAATACCTTATTATAATAACATTAACACAATTTCTATTGTTGGCACCACATTTTTATTATCAAATACTTTCTTTTTTATTCGTTTTGACTATCTTGAATTTTTACAACTTAGGTGTCGTGCGTTTTTATAAACTATTTAAAAACGTTAATTAGATATTAAAATGGACATACTGTAATAAAACGTAATGTTTTATGATTCCTTTTACCAATTATGTTATTTGTTATGGATTTATTAAGTATTTGCGTTGTCACTTCGAATGTTTGTTTTAGAATGCACAAACGTTGGTCAAAACCTGTGAACCAACTTCAGAAATGAGAATTTGTCGGTCTTCTAGAGATTGGTCACTTTTGGCCTTACAGAATGTACGAACTGGCAAGTCGCATTATTTGGTCATTTGCAGATGTCCAGACACAAGCGTTTTAGGTAAATATTGAAGAGATATAAACAACAGACTTATTTTGAGCTAGAGGATAAATTTTAGAAGAGAATTTTATTAACAATAATTTTTCAGAAGGTCCAATGTCGCACGATCAACCAACGTACGCAAGTGTCCCTGGAATACGGGTGTACGGAATGATGTGCGTCGACAAAAAAGATAAAGCCCAAGGTAAAACAGGAAGAACACTGAATGGAAAGTCCAAATATCATTTTTTCCCGCATGAACGAATTGCTGAATTTGTTAAAAACGCAGATTGGACAAATTAAGTCCGTACAAATTAGCTATAATTTTAAATAGAATTGAATACGCATTGTTAAATGTAACTCATGCAGACATTATTTATTTATTTTAATTTATTTATTATATAGTTTAAGTCAAAATGTAAGGTACCTAATAAATTTCTATAAGCAATTGTGTTTGAATTTCTTTTAGCGCAGGTGTGGTTAATTCAGATAAACTGTATCTCATTAAAAAAGAATTTATTATAAAATAAATTAACTTATAAGTGGCATGTACATGACTAGAGTAATAAAAAAGTATGTACTAGTTAAAAAAAATAAGCAAAGTATAAATTCAAGCAGTTATGAGACCTAATATATACACATAAATGGCGCTTAGTTCAATCAGTTGATGCAAAATAAACTGCAACATCTTTATTCCCTCTCCAATAACATTTCCTTTCCTAGCTTTAAAACAACACTGTTTTAAAGTTAAAATATCATGTCTTACAGCCAATACAATTATAAAAACCGAGTAACAAAACATTTGTTTATGCTTTAAAAAACACCTTAAATTTTACCCGGTTAATATGAGTGAAAACTTTTGATCAAAATAGCAATTCTACGTATCAATTGAAATTACAAATCTACACATGGAATTAGATATAAATACTTTCCAAACTAAAAAACGATTCTAGTTTAAAAAAAATTCCAATTAAAAAAAATCTAGTTAAAAAAACAATTCTTAATAAAACCAGGTCGTCCGCTTAAACCGAAATAATTTGTTCCCGTTTGAGCAAACCTTAATTTAAATAGGTACAAAAATTTGTGCATTGTACTAGTTCAACTAAAGTGTAAAATAGTATCAAAAAATGCTTAACAAATACAAAATCTACCAATGTCTTCGGTTTAAAGGACAAATCACATACAAGTAAGTCGTCAATAAGTGAAAACGTAAAATGTTTTATTCCATTGACGACTTACGTGCTTAGTTTTTACTTTTACAAAAGTAAGACCCAAGTTATGACGTAAATTCGAACAGTGTGTATAAAAATAACCTTAAAAAATATTTACATCCTTTTGGCATTAAGAAAAATCCCGAATAGTTTAGTTCAATGAGATTATAAAAAACTAACACGATTTACTAAAAATACGACACTAACTTATAGTTTATAAAAAAAATGTATGGCACGTAACTTACTTTTTAATTAGAACAGAGACCGTGTAATTCTGCGTAGTTCACAATAGCTCGATGTAAAAATTCATACTGAGACTGCAAAAAAAGCCATTTTAATTTAATTTTTAAATGGTAAAAGAACTAGTTACGCCATCTAGCGTTTCTAATCTGAACCAAACAAAAATATGACACTTACGTAAGTGCTGAGAAGTCCAAGTCTTTGGGATCGCAATTTTTGAGTCAACGTAAATATATCCACCCGTTTCTCAATGCGCAACTGCTGTACAAGAATACTAAGTCCAACAAACATTGAGCTACGATCAGCACCA
This sequence comes from Cartodere bifasciata, assembly GCA_963920755.1. NCBI lineage: Eukaryota > Metazoa > Arthropoda > Insecta > Coleoptera > Latridiidae > Cartodere > Cartodere bifasciata. Next base: position 6,085,123 of record OY987201.1, on the reverse strand, counting down.
AAATTACAGTGAACTACTATGGAAGGAGAGCAAGTGTTTTGCGTTATTGATGATTGCGAATGATCCACCAATTCTATGAGGCCTCTTGTCACCTCAGGAACCTAATTTAAAGAAGTCATTATGTTAAATTCATCATACCACGTAATTAAGCGTAAAAATAACGTAGTTAAACGTAATTTCATACGTAATGGCTACGTAGTGCATTACGTATTATTGTAATTACCTCTCCGTCAACCGTAGGCCATCCGTGATACTGCAAATGCGTAACTTTGTAATCTTCTCCATCTCGGCTTTTAACGTACATCTCTCTACGCGTGTAATACGGACAGCTTTCGGCTTGCGCGTATCGCACCGTAATATGGTCGTAGGTGCTTTCATCCTCAGGCCAATAACGTGGGCATTTGTCCTCACCCAATTCCGACAGCATAACAATTACGCTGATGCCTTGCTCGGCCACCATTCGCCAGAAATCGTTTATGGTATTTTCCATTGGATCCTGAGTTATGATAAACGATTCGAAGTTGTCGTAGCCTTCGATGAAAGACGCGTTAATGTAAGTGGAGTGTTCTCGGCCTGAAAGTGGGGTTAGGATCACTCGGTTTCTGTCGAAGGGGACTACTGAGTCGGAGCGGTTTTTGTCTTTGTTTTCATCGGCGCATGCTACTGCTGCTGATTTCTTTTCTTCGCTGGATGTGTATAGAATTTTCTGTAAGATAAGATATAAGACACGGAAATTTCAAACATAAACGAATGTTACCTCAAATTCCTCCTCTAAATTGCATTTGTTGTTGCTGTTGACTTTCCTAGCCGCCTCAGCGGTTGACTTTAGTTCATTTAGGCTTATTTCCGTGTCACCAAATTGAGCAACGTCTTTTAGGGCGCGATATATAAATATGTATTGTTTCTGGAAACACATAACGCATTAAACAACCTTAAATCGTTTAAATTGCAAACTTACCAATGATTGAACAAGGAAGTTTCTTTGGTGCCGTAAATCACAAATGGTATTAAATATGGAGACGTGTCCTTCTTCCCTAAGCTGTTGCAAGAGGCAATCCAGTGCTACCAATGTACCAGTCCTGCCAACACCTGCGCTACAATGTACCAAAATGCATCCTTTTTCAATTGAGTAGATTTCGTTAATGCGTTTGATAAACTGAATGATTCCGTTTGTATGCTCGGGCGCCATAAAATCCTTCCAAACCAAGTAATGGTACTGCGTTATCTTGCGTTCTTCTGGTACCCTGGTGCCAATTTTTCTGAAGATCTTTAAGTTCCGAACAATGTAGTCCGAATAACGTATTTCTTCAACGTGTGCCACGGTAATTTCGCCAAAGACCTTCTCCCCGTCTTTGTCAGGCCAGTATTTCGAGCATTTAGTCTTGCTGTACTCCTCTAAATTTGTCAACATTAGAATAAGTTCCAGGTGTTGCTCCCAGATCATGCGCCAAAAGTCGTTAACAGTGTTGTCCATTGGGCCTTGGGCACAAATGAACTTCTTTCGTTCTTTGTAACTCAACACGTAGTTAGCGTTGATGTAATCTGACCCAGCGATGCTATCGATCTGTGACAACTTAACACGCGTTTGGTCATAGGCTTTAATGTCAGGGTAACGGTTCTTGTAAACGTTGTCTCTGGAATCGGATGCTCGTGTCGTTCTGTCTGAGAATCTGTCTGGTAATAGTTCAAACTCTTGTTGGAAGCCATAGTCTGAATCGCGATGTCGCTCCGTGTAAGCCGATATCAAGTCTTCTTGACTAATCGGACACATATCTGGCGGATTAAGTGACACTAAGCGCTGTCGACCACGAAGACTCCTGTACAAATGCCTAAGTACAATAGAGTAAAGCAATATTTGTACATGTACACTGATACAAGCTAAATAACACTTCAAATAAATACTACACATCATATTTACCTTAAAGACGTTCTGAAGGTAATCATTTCAACGGCTTGCGCATGCGCTTGCTTGGAATAGTGGTGCAAGACATAGACCATGCCTATCGAAACTATAACAACTAGCAAAACAACCCATAGGAACTTCAAAATTAGGGTAAAACCACCAGTTGGAGGCGCAACGATGACTTCTGGACCAGGGTTCATCATCACCAAGTAGTTACTGTACGCCGCTAGCGTTTCCTGATTGCTGCCTCGTACTAAAAACACCTACTTAAGTACACTGGACAATCAAACAAACAAGAAACATACCTAAAATCTCAACAAACGCAGAGTAGTTGCTGTTAATGTCAAGACACCCATCAAAGGGCGGCAAAGGAAGATCTTTGGTTCGTTTTCGTCTCACATTGGTCGGAGTTTCATTGGTAATGTTGGTTTTCGGCGTTGGGTTTGGATTTGCTGCGCTGCCGTACGGAGTTAAGCCAATGCAGTCATCGCACATACTTCCAGTCGCGTTGTAAAACTGTTCGTCGCCCAAAAATATCTCCGGGTGATACGACGCGCTGTCAAACGTTTCTGCTACGTACACTCCTCCTTTTGGAGTCCTGTGCGCTTCTTGGTAAGAAACAACGATCAAATCATCGGGCGTTGGTAGTTCTGCCAGTTTTTGCTGCGGCTCCATTCGCACTACGTAAACCCTGTAGCAGCAAATAGGCCCGTTACGCTCAGAAATACGCGGCAGTTGCAACTTGAAGAGCCATTTCTTTTGTTCTTCGATCTTGCGCCATTGGATACGCGACAGTTGTTGCTTGTCTGGCAACGTAGCTGGCATTGCGCATGTCAGCTCGACAGCCGCACCGTTACGCTTTGTACGCGTAACCCCAGAGATGCGTACTGTGTAGTTGGTATTAGCAGAAACGTTGTAAAATCGCGTGTTTAGCATGCTTTCGCTTAGGCTGGTGACTTTAGGGCCCCATGTTAAGTTCTCAGTTACGCCTTGTTCGTTTTTAAACGATGCGCTTCCTTCAACGTTTATGTTGTACGACATAATGGTTCCATGCGGTTTGACTGGTGGTTTCCAGGAAACGAATACAAAACTAGTGTGGCTTATATTGTCATATCTGCATTCGATAGACGCGTTCGCTGGTGGACCGGAAAGACCGTCCATGGTAGTTCCGTTTACTGTTTCAGACCAGGGGCCACAAGTCTTGGTATAATCGCTGCAAGCCGCTACTTGGAACGAATAAACCGTGGCGGGGTTTAACGCAGAAAACATATACAAGTTGTCTTTGTGCGCTGGGTACACCGTTTCCATTTTTGTGCCGTCAACTGCCAGAATTAACTGGTAGTAATGAATTAATTCTGTGAGGTTGGTGTGGAGGTCGGTCCATTTAATTGTAATCGAGCTTACAGTTACGCCTGTAACTTTGACTTCTGGAACAAAAACTGGATCTTCGTTGAGCGTAGTAACGGATTTTTCAACGTAAGGACTTTCCCCTTCGGAATTGCTTGCCATGATTCGTATCGCGTATTGAGTGTTGTTCTTAAACATGTCTTTTAAGACGTATGAGCGTTTATTACCCTCGATTTCCTTCTGGTAGTAGAACCAATTCGAGTCCTTGTCGGATTTGTACTGCATTCGGTATTTAAGGTGTTTGGGATCGTTTCCATCGTTAACGGTCCAATTAAGGTATATCTTATTAGCGCCTATGGCTTTCATGAAGTCGATGCTAATCGTTGGTTTATCTAATACTAAGATGTGTGAGGATTTGTTGGAAGAGTCCGTTGAAGTAACACCAACGCAAGTGTATGTTCCGTTGTCTTTTTTCGTGATTTCTCTCATGGAAATGGTTGTGTTTTTAATGCTTTCGTTTACTGTGTGGACTTGCCAGATGTCGGAAGATAATCTGTCATTATTTTTTAACCAATAAATTTCCTCAATGGGGTAGCCTTTAACGGAGCAACTAAGATTAACGCTTTGGTGGATTTTGGAATATACTGGGGCTGAGATATCTACTATGCTTGAAGGTACAGTTATGTTTAGAATTATCTTGGAAAAATCAATTTCCATTTCGTCGTTGCCTCTAACACTATGACAGACATAATTTCCTATGTGCCTGAAGTCCATTTGGAAAATATGAAGTATGGACACTTCGTACTTTTTTCCTTCGTTGATGTTTTCGCTTTCCACTTCCAGGGAAAAGCCTTCCTCTTCAGAGACATTTCGTTCGTTAAATGTCCACCACATATAACTTTTTATCCATTTGGTTTTACAAATGACGGTGACGTTTTCACCAATCGGGATTTGATCATGCTTATAATTAAAGACCTCTATTGTCGTTGTGAGTTCGTCATCTTCAAGGGCATGTTCTAAAAAGTACAATTAGATTGTTAATTAGTTACGTGTTAATATATTAACTTCCGGAAATTGCCGGAAGCGACAACGGCACAAAAATTATGTCACGCATTTCCTTGAATGTTTACCAAAGCGCTGGGTTTTACTAAATGGAAAATTAACTAACAATATTAATTAATTAAAACCCAGAAAAATTAATATGTTAATTAATCCAAATTAATAATTTACGCAGCGGAATAATTAATATGGAATACGCCTTGAAGCCGAGTTTAACTCAATGCAAATCCTTAGCGTGGGCGTAGAAAGGGTTAAGGGGTGAATTTTCAACACTGCCAAAAAGCCGGCTTGCTTTACAATTTCTTGGAAAAACGTCCTGACTGGCATGCGATTATTATGTCCTGTGTAAACATTAAAAATACTTACCTATATCATTGCAGTGCACAAACCAGTAGCTGGAAATTCCATATAAAAGCACAAAAATGTAGCATTGAGCCGTACGTCTAAACATAATGCCTATTTAAAACACTTTTTTGAGAAGTTTCATACAAATTCACGCACCAAAATACATTATTGATTTGTTTTTCTTCTGTTATTTTACATGTTAACACTAATAACATCATTGTTTTGCAAAATTTTTGGTATTCTAGGGACCATTTTGTTTTGAATCGTCGAAAAAGAAAATATTTCAATGGATTTTAATGGTTCTTTGGTTGTTTTCAGTTATAGGGGTGCGTTGTGGACACCAAGGGCAATTACTTGCCGGGATCGACCGTGACGTCACATAAAGCTGCGGTTACAAAGCTTCCCGACCGGATCGTAAAATCATACATTCACATTTCTGGCCAAATAGAAGCTATTTTAGGGTTTGTTTGGTTTTAAATCTTATAGATAACACATAATCTGTAAATTTACTACACTAGTACTTCAAGTTTATAATAAAAACGCTGAAAATAAAAATACGACCGGACGTAAAGTAGTGACCGATTGTAAACTCGGCTTTAATAAGCTTCTGACAAAACGTCAGTGTCAGTCATCTGTCAGTTTATTTCGACGGGGGCCATTATTCGATGGTTGCCATTCTAGGTTTTCAAGAGAATTTTGTATTTTGTTTGTGTGTGGATGCATTCTTGTGTTTTTTTTGTGCCCTAATACATCGTAAACTATTATTGTCGAAGTATTTCGACTAAAAAATAAGTTTAGTTATGTATTTAAGTGTATATGCAGTAGTGTGTTGTGCAATCCTTTCTGGATTCACTACAGCAGCAGAGGTAAGGAATATGATTTGAATCATTTTAATGTAAACATTTTCTTTATTTGAACAATTATCGTCAACGTCGTATCTTTTGAAATGCCTTGAGAAACGCCTAGATATTTCGGACATGTAATTTCGAATAGTCAGCAAATATTTAAATTCTTTATAGCAGAGTTATTGGTATTTAGAAATAACATTTAAGTACTAAATTTTTTTAATAACGACAACAAAACAGATTAATGTTCTATAACCATGGGTGGCTGCCTTTTCCCGACAACAAAACATTACGATATATTGATAGCGCCTTTATAATTTATAAAAACAAAGCAGTATTTTCCAAGTAATACGCATTGCTTTATTATTTTTATAATATTTACATTAATTGTACACCAACCTACTTACCTACCTTTTTAAGGAAGTAAGCAATGACTATTGTAGGTTTCCTTGGCTCTCAGAATGAATGAGACCATTGTTAAGCAAAACGTGCCTTTTAATTTTAGCACATCAAAAGAAAAGTACCTACGTCAAATACCAGACCAAATATCGACTCAATTAGCATAATAATTACCTAACAATACTTAATCGGGATTAGATTGGGTGATTATAGTTTCATAGATCTTGGTACAGACGAGAGTACTACGGTAATAAATAATAATAAGCATTACATAATGTATACAAAATTAATTAATGGGATAAAAATACCCAATTGCCATCAATTAGTTAAAGTCAAATTTTTATGTTTTTGTAATAACAGGTTCGATATCTATTTTCATTGCTAAAGCGATTAGCTCGGACAGGATAACCTGCAATTTCCAGAACTAAAATACTGGGTAAATTATATGGCCTGACTAATTTTTATCTGAATTTCCATAGGTAATTAAGTAAAGAAAAGATAAGCAAATTGTTAATTGTTTTTATGATTTTGTTCGTTTTATTTGCTGTCTAAATACTGCGCCGCTGGGGCACAAATGGAACAAGCGCACAGGTTATTGATCAATATTCTAAAGTCGCCGTTTTCCCATTTCGGGAAGTTTCGTTTTTGCACTGAATTTCTGCATTTCGCAAAATCATAGGAACACTGTAAGTTGTCTCTAACCTTTGGTGACAGCCAGCAGGTAACATCTAATATTCATTACGTAATACTGTAATACAAGTATTATTCCCCAATTCCTTAAATGTTGTTTTTCCAACACTGCATGCTAACATTTTGCTAAGCACTGCAAATTTCTTTAATGAAACGTAATGCCCCCGCGCGTGGGTTTGCTTATGTACACTTTTTAAACTACTTAATTGCGAAAATGACTTTGTTGAAATTATACAGCACCATTTAATGTAACTTTAAAGCAAATACATTAAGTAATTATTTCCTAGACCATCTGCTTTGTCTTGATTGAAACAAAGAGGAATTTTATCTCGGAAGAATATCTAGGTCAAGCATTGATGATTTTAAAGATCGAAAAGATGGCGCTTTCAATTTTTTAATATTGATAAGAACTTAAAGGGCTGCTTACATCTGTTGGTGTATTTCATACTTTCATGATTAGTTTCCTTTTTATCATACATTAGGTAAAATCGATTACCAAACTAACGTAGGAAAGAATCCAATGATTAACAAATATGAGTAGGTGATACGCCTCTTCATTTCTTGAGGTTGTAAGGCCCGAGGGAATCTTATTTACATTTAGAGCAGGGAATGACCCCAAATCTTTCTTTTTTTCTCCTTGTTAATTAAAATTTTTTACATTTTGACTATCTATATTTCAAGTACTGTATAATGTGCAAAACATGAAAATCAATTACAAACACTTGAACCACATATTTGAAATTAAGTGTACGCTTCTAAATATTTCGGGTGTAAAAATAGATTTAATTACCAAATTAAACCCAATTCATATTTATTTAATATTAAACATTTAAGTTATGGCCAGTAATGCGTATTTGTAAAATGTAATTATTTTTTCAGAATAAATATCATCAAAGTGATTTAACATTTAATGAGGATGCTGATATCGAGGGCAGTGGCACCGACGGAGAGGTGACACATGATTTGGAATCCAGTGGCTCAGGATTTGGTCCTGACGATGAGGACACTCCAATTCATGTCCCAGGTAATATTCCAAAATCCCCTTTTAGTCTATGTTTCTTAGACATACAGAATGCAAAGATAAATTCATGTGAATGCCAATGGGACAATTTAATAATTAATACGATGTTTTACAGAAGTCAACAGAAAGTTAGACGAAAATGTGCCATCCGTGTCTCCCAAATTGGAAATAGATGAGACACCAAAGACAGTTACAGTTAAGTCTGAGAATATTCCAACTGAAGACCCTACAGTCAAAATGAATGTCGACGAGCGACCAACGTCGTTCTTTGCGCAGCCCGGAATATTGGCAGGTATGTCTTCCTTAGATTTTGAAGTGCGCTTGCGCGACGCGCATGCTCCTTACTGATTGTGACAGGCGCAGTATTCTAATATTTATTGTCTGTTTTAGCTGTTATTGGGGGTGCCGTTGTTGGATTGCTCTGTGCCATTCTCGTTGTAATGTTCATCGTCTATCGAATGCGTAAAAAGGACGAAGGTTCATATTCACTAGGCGAGCGAAAAGAGTCACCAGTAACACCCTACAACCGAGGTAGCAACAACAAGGAATTCTACGCCTAAATGTTGATGTGCTATGAAAGTTTTGGCAATACAAATAAAAGAACGGGGAATGGTTGTGACAATTCGCAGTGAATTTTAATAAAAATATAAGTGCTACGAGTGCATCTTGTAGAGCTTTAATTCTAGATATAATCCTGTAGGATTATTATAATTTATAAATAGCTGTAACTTTAACCCATATGCATTTATAATTAATAACTATGTAGAAATACGTATAAACAATTAACAATGCTTTTAGTATTGAATAATTCGGTCTAAAATACCAAAAACTATAGGGTAATTTAGAAAAGTCCTAACAGTTAAATGTTTAATGTCTATTTGATGTTTAATAATAAATGTACAGTACATACTAAGCACGTACCATAAAATAATAAAAACGGAGTAGAATAATAATTCTACCAATATCATTAATATGTTGTAAGTGTCTAAGTTGTTTTATAAAATAAATATTTAAAATCATTTACTTATTTATATTACATAAGTTTTTGGTAATCCTAATATAGATATATTTTGCTCATATTGGCATATTGAATGTGTCCAAGGCAGCTCAATCAAATATGTAAAATGGCCATTTATTGTCATTTGTTTTGACAATATGCAAATATAATATTAACAAAAGTTTGTTATTATTTTTTTATTATTACGCGCAATAAAGTAGTGCAACTACTACGAAAATCAATTCCCAATGCAACGTACGCCCACAACTGATCATAAAACAATCTGATACCTATTGTTCCATCTTACAAATTCTAACAAGGTTCAAAACCCATTTAAATTTAAAGTAAATATCCATAATTAAAAAAAAAATATGAGTAAGATGTGGTTTACGCTGTCAATCTAGATTACCTTTGTTTAAATGCAAAAAAAATAATCTAAAAATAGGCATTTATTAACTGAGCAATAGGTACCTAATCGATTGCCTGGGTAGGGTTCGAATAATCACCCGGAGCGTGCTCTGCGTACATTTAGGGTAGGGTAGGCAGTTCGGTATCTTACACTTCACTCAAATGAGGGGAAGTGGGCGGAGCCTATATCTAGAGTCTATCGTTCGATATGTCTAGAGTACATCACCCGAGCGTCGCTCGATGTACCCTAGCAAAAATGATGGGTAGGATTCCCTCCACTTTAGTCACGTGATCTTACTCTACTCTCACCCTACCCGAAAATCACTCTACCCGGAGTAGAAAAAGCGAACGTACCCCTGGGGTTGGGTTGAGCTTTAATCATTTTTTGGCGTATCACCTATTTATAATGGTCATATCAAAGCGATATCTGTGCCCTTTGTATCGGTCACGTGACTTGTTTATTCTTTTAAAACAATTCATTTTTAGCAAAAAGACGACTTATTTTTGATATAAACGACATGAAAATTCTGGAGAATACTTAATATTGCTAAAAAATGCTGTTTTTAAGTTTTATAAAATGCACAGTTTTGCACCATTTCCGACTACGTAATAACCAACCGGTCGTTCACATAAAAATGTCTATTTAAACAAGCTTATAAAGGTGCGTTCACGTTGCATTTCACCGGGTACAAAAATAGCCAAAATATGACGTCCCGGTAATAAAATAATTACTTGAGCGTTGTGTGATGTGGACTATCAAAATTTAAAATTATTCAAATTAAATTACTTAAACAATTTCAATATTTATCAGAAAAAATACCAATTAACGTGGTGTCGTAATGCTCATAAGAAAATCATTTTTACTTGCTATTATTTTGTTATTTACAAATACCGACTGTTTAAAAAGTAGCAAGGACGATTTGCATCAAAAGAAACATCCTCCATGTAAAGCATGCAAAGTTTTTGTAGACTCTTTTAAGAAGGTAAGACCTCTTAGTCATTATTAAGAATAAAATAGTCATGTGGGGTTTTTTAAGGGAGCTGAGAGAACAAGCAAGGGCAAATTTGAAGGAGGCGATACAGCATGGGAAGAAAAGAACCTAGGCAGCTACCTTACGAGCGAAATAAGACTGACAGAAATCCAGGAGAAAATATGCTCGGACGTCGAAGTCGGAAAAGACCAATGTTACACCATAAACGAGGAAAGCGATTCTGAGATCGAGACATGGTGGTTCAAGAAGCAGAAAGAACATCCAGATCTCTACCAATACTTATGCATTGATACCCTTAAGTTGTGTTGTCCAGAAAACCATTTTGGAAACGACTGCATACCTTGCGAAGGTTATCCCGACAACATTTGCAACAACAACGGCAAATGCAAGGGTGCTGGAACTAGAAAAGGGAGCGGAAAATGCACATGCGACGAGGGATATTCTGGAGAATCATGCAACGAATGTTCTAAGGGATACTTCGAGGCATACAAAGACGAAAAGAAACTGCTTTGCTCTAAATGCCATGCGGCTTGCGAGGGACCTTGCGGCAAAGGTGGAACCGCAGGTAAAATAAAGCTTCATCAGGTAGAAACATGTCTTTAGTCCAATGTTTAATGTTCAAGGTTGTGTCCGATGCAAAAGCGGGTGGACAATGGACGAAGAAATTGGTTGCATGGACGTCAACGAGTGTGCTTTAGTAAAACATCCTTGCAATCTTAATGAATTCTGTGTTAACAACGAGGGTTCATATCGTTGTCTTCAATGCGACAAGTCTTGCAGCGGATGTACCGGAGACGGCCCTGATATGTGCACTATTTGCGCTTCCGGTTATCTCCTACTAGAAAATATGTGTGTCGGTATGTTTTCCTTAACTAAACTTTCTAAAATGTCTCATGTATCTTTGCTCTATTTCCAGATTCTGAGCACGAAAGTCGAAAGCAACACGTATTTCTAACCAGATATCTGACCTATTTCGGATTGTGTGTGGCGACTTGTATTATTTTGCACAAGAATACCGCATTGGCAGCTCTGATTGGGCTGGTTGTTGCGGTGTACATTTCAGTGTCGGAATACATTTTAAATTCCCCTCCTACGCCAAAACTTGATCAAGGTTTTGGGCAGAAAATCCTAGAAGCAGCTAGCTAAAAAGGGGTTTCAGAAAAATCCCTAAGCTACAAGCGTTCCATTTTAAACAACCCTAAGTCATGTGATTTTTGTTACCTAATTAAGAATAAAGTGTAATTTTATTTACTTTTTTTGTTTTATTAAAATACCTAAAAATAATATCTAAAAAAACAATGCAATATCTACAGAATGACTGTTGTGAAATTCATGATATAACTTCACGTGCCTTATGCTAGCTTTACACGCAATTTCTTGCTAGCTTCTAGAAGCTAGCTTCTTCGCTGCTACTGGAGGATTCAAATGTTTTAGGTATGCGCGCGCACAGGAAGCTAAAAGAAATCAAACCGTGCTTGATTTCCTTCAATAGCAGCGGAGAAGCTAGCTTTTAGAAGCTAGCAAGAAGCTAACGTGAAAGGCTACCTTTATTCTCCTTGATCTGTAGTTCAAGTTTTGACGTTTTGTTTTGTCTATGGTTTAGTGCTAAATGTTGTACGTTGAATACGCGTTTTTGTTGTTTGTTTTTATAAATATGGTCAAGTAAATGTGTAGAAATAAAAAAAATACGTAAAATGAAAACCGATATTCCAAAAGAGTTTAAAAAATTCGTCAAACATTGTCATTGCTTAAAACGCATTTTAAAGGACACCAAAAACTTCTTGGACGAATTCAACAACAACTTGCACATTGATGGTATGTAGCGATTTTTACCACCTGCAATTTTTGATAATTTTGTGCAATTTTTGCAGGGGAACACAAGATCGAGTTTACAATTCAAGATGATTTGTCGCAAATAGAACATAAGCTAGAGAGGACCCCAACATTAATTATATTTGGACAAAATTGCCATGCGAAAGCCCTATTCGTGAACAGCTTTTTAGATCAGAACATCTTACCCCTGTTTAGTGCCAACTGGAGATTCGTAAGTACCCATATATTTATTCAATGAGATCATCTAAAGTGTCCGTATTTAGATAACCTTCATGTATGGCAATGCCAAGAACATACGTTTAACACTTGGGCAAGAAATCGAGATATTAGAAAAACTAAAAGCACACGAAACGTCATGGAATACGATACCGGAGGAGGATATCCAAGAAAGCGACCAGGAGTGTCCTTTGGATCAATGGCCCTCCCTGGAAGTAGAGCTTCCGCACCCTGTTTTAAGAGACAACATAGTGGCCATGGTCCCTCCAGATGTGTCCCACCCTGATCAATTACCTATTATACTTAAAAACCATATGGAAAATGTACTGCCTGTGATAATTTATGCTGTATGTGATGACGTCCTAACTGAAAATGTAAGTAACGATTTTGACATTCCTGTCGATGTTATAATAGCTGTCTTTTAGAATATACAAGAAATCAAAAAACTGAAGGACTTATACCAAACGCCTTTTCTGTTTGTGAGTGTAACAAATTCTGAAAAAGCTGGAGTTTTGGGTACGGAATCCCTAACTGAATCTGAACAGCACTTGGTCGAAACAGGGGGTCAAGATAGTATTGTTAAACTTGAAAATCTACGAGATCAGTTGCGAAGGTTAGGTATGTTATTTATTTTCATATAAAAACCATTTATTAATTACTTGTTTTGTTCTAAATGAAGGCTATTTACACGGATCTGATAAGACTGCCGACGGAATAATGAGACGAAAATCATTCTGTCTGGAATTTTCAATGGATAACGCTATGTGTGATACTAAAATTAATGAAGAATTAATTCTATTTATACGTGAAATTCTCAAATCAAGCGTTTTAAAAATGGCCGCATCCTTAAGTGAAGTCCACAATAGATACTTAAGAGGTTTTATACTAAGCGCGTTCGATATGGCGAGAGAAATACAAATAACCCCAAAACGAATAAAATATTCCCAAGAAATTGAAGCCAAACTGTACGAATCTCTTATGAAAATAGCCTCCGATCAACAAGATCACATATCACGAATAATCGAAAGGACACTTCAAGACATGAAATCCAACGTTGCGGAAGTTTTAGAAGGTCACACAAGCCTAGATACTCAATCCCCGAAAATGGCAACCATGGAAATACAACAGTTGGTCCTTCAAAGACTGAGTAACTCGGTGGCAACACAAATTGTCCAATCTGTTGGTTGTTTACAGGAGAGCTTTACTGGCACTCTGCAACGGTGTCTGGAAAGCCTGGAGAAAAACAGCCACGATGGCCACGAAGGAAATCTCTCTGCCTCAGATGCCGTAAAACAAATCGTTACAGCTGCCTACAACATCGATCTGAAATCATTCTCAACATTCTCTGTTATCCACAACTTAATGGACCGCTTGCGAAAACTATTAACATCAACGTGGACTTCATCGCACCCAGTACAATGTGACTTCCAATGGCAACTACAAGTAGTTTCCAAAATAATCAACTCTCTAAGCGAGGAAAAACTAACCAAAGCCATTTCATCTCAGTTCCAAGAATCGGTACGATCATCACACGAATCATTTCAAGCCGCGATACGATCGCTGGAAAGCCAGTTGTCTGGAAAACTTGAACACACAGAAGATCAAAGAATAACCATACGTAAAAAGCACGCTCCAAGGTTCGCACGACTCGCCCTTGAAAGCACGTCCTTGTGCGACCAAATTCGATGGGGAATGCCAAAGCCAATCAAGGAAATTGGACGAGGCCAGTACGGCGTCGTCAGTTCCTGCGAGGAGTGGGGAGGAATTAAACCATGCGCCTTTAAATCAGTAGTACCTCCTGACGACAGGCACTGGAGCGACTTGGCGATGGAGTTTTACTACACCAGAACGTTACCAGAAGATTGTAGAATCGTTAAACTTAGAGGTTCGATAATCGATTACACGTACGGCGGGGGCACTACTGCAGTACTACTTATTATGGAGAGAATGACGAGAGACTTATACTGCGGCTTGAAAAACGGTCTATCCTGGACCAGCCGCGTCCGAATAGCAATCGATGTTGTGGAAGGAATACGCTATTTGCATTCGCAGGGACTTGTTCATAGGGATATTAAGCTGAAAAATGTATTGGTAAGTTTTTACTGTACTGCACAGTAACGTATTTATTACGTAGTAGACGTAATGTAACGTAATTCGTTTCAGTTGGACAACCACGACAGAGCAAAGCTCACCGACTTCGGATTTTGCATACCGGAAGCTATGATGTCTGGCAGCGTAGTTGGTACGCCAGTTCATATGGCGCCCGAACTTCTATCAGGGCGTTACGACTCGTCTGTAGACGTCTACGCTTTTGGTATTCTTTTCTGGTACATATGTGCCGGGCAAACGTCTCTTCCGAATGAGTTTAACAAGTTTCACAATAAGGAACAGCTGTGGAACAATGTACGGAAAGGTATGTATCAATAACCGTTTTGGTCTGTCTCATATAACCAAATTTGGACTAACACTGCGCATCTCTCTAGGTACAAGACCAGAGTGTTTGAAGCACTTTAATCCAAAGTGTTGGAATCTCATGGAACAATGTTGGGACGCAGAACCAGCCAACCGGCCTTTATTAGGTTATGTTCAACCGCAGTTGGAACTTATTTATAAACAGGCCAAACAGGAAAGTTCCAGTAGATCTTTCGCTGGTAACGATACCAAATATTCCTCCGATATTGATTTTAGCTATAATCTAATGAGTGTTAGAGAGTATTAGCGTCTAATTTATTGTGTTAAAGTGGTTTTTTTATTTAATTGTTTAGAGTTTTATCGTAATTATTATGCAGACCTGTTTAATAACGCTTTTTAACAGCTCTGCAAACCAAAGCAATTTAAGTGTTTTTTTAAATTATTTTTATTCGCATTAAATACTGTTAGATATAGTTTTTCTATTATTTGTTTTATTGTTTTTTTTTATGTAGTGTACTAGAAATACTTAAGCAATGTTATTATTAAAAAAATAAAGTTTCTAATGAAATTAATAATTTTCATTTGTAGTTAAACCCACCGTCCGACTTTTTTAACACGTAGTAAATAAAACAAAAGATAACAAAATGAAGAAGTTTATTATATCTTACTACAATTTTTTTAGAAAATACCTCGTAAAATACGTACCTTTTATTACAAAAATTAAAACTAAAAGTCTAATGGAAATGAATTTAAAACTAAATTTACACATGAAACAAATAGAACAGAAATACAAGTAACGAAGTTAGAATATCTTAAGCTTAAAGTTCAGTCTTGTCTGATTTAGGTTTACCGCTTCTATCAAAACCTTTGAGTTCATTGGTAGCTTGTTTCGCGATGTATTTGATGAAATCATCGACTTCCCGTCCACCTTCATATCTTTCTGGTTTGCTTTTCGAGTCCTTGGGGGCCCAGTAAAGAGTTGGGAAACCTCTGACGTCAAACGGAGATGGAACGTCGTTGGCGGTAGCGTCCATTTTCACGATGGAGACATCTTCGCCTTTGAGCTAAAAGAGCGCTATTAGAAACCTTCAAGTCCGAAATAGTACAGGTACTTACTTTGGTAGCCAGTTCATCGAAAGTAGGCGCTAGTTTTTTGCAGTGTCCGCACCATGGGGCGTAAAATTCAATAAGGGTATCTTTTCCGTTGTTGATTACAACATCATCGAAATTCTTGCCTACGGCTACAACAACTGGCTCATCGTTCTCTTCAGGGATATCCTCAGACTTGAGGTAAGGCTCCAAATTTCCAGCAGCGACGTCCGATACGAATTTGTCCAAACTTTCAACTCTAAAAGCAAACACATTTTTTTTAGTTTTTGTCGCCGGTACGCTATCTGATGCCACTTACGAGAATTCTTCTGTCATGACGAATTTCTTGTTGTTAGCGTCTCGTGCAGCTACCTTAGGTTTGTCGGATTTAACGCCGTCGATTCCGAATTCGTTTAATTCTTGAGCGAATTCGTCCTTGGAACTGATTGCGAATTTGAAGTCAGGGTGGTTCTTTGCTACTTTCAAAACTCTGTTACGCCAGTAGTTGGTACCTTTGGCGTTCTTTACGTAGTCGACAGCGTAGTACGCGACAATCAAGGGGTTTTGGAATTCTTGTCTGTTGTCGGATTTACGGTAACCGGCCAAACCATGGCTATACAAAATAGTATAAATAATACAATTTTTATGTAATGAAATAAAAATGACTTACTAGTTTTTGTTTATGAAAGCTTGTAGTTCGGTGACGTCTCCCTTTCCTGTGTATGTGACGGAATCTTCTTCGAATTTGTTCTTCAACAAAGAAGGTCTGAAGAGAACTACGGCGTTTCTAAAAAAACACATCTCTTAACAATTTTCTCAAGATTAAATCAATTAACTAACTTCTCTCCTTGTTTTTCCAAAACGTCCTTGAACGAAGAGTGAGCAAATCTAACTTTTTCCCTCAATTTATCAGCCAGTTTGATGAAAGCCGTTTTGAGATCGCTCTCTTTTTCGAAGAAACCAATAATGGAAACTTCATTCTCAACAGATAGGAATTTTTCTAGATCGGCTACGTTGCTAAGTTCTTTGGAGCTAGGACCAACTTGAGCTTTCATGTGTTTAATAATTCCGGCAGCTTCTCTGGGGCCATTGTACTCTTGAGAAAATTCACCGTTTCTGTAAATTTTCAAAGTTGGGTAGCCACTGACGCTGTTCTTGTTACACGTTTCTTTACCGGCTTCGGTACAATCTACTTTGACTAAGGCAATTGGTGGATCATTGCGAATTAAATCTTCCGCGGCTTTAGCGTATTCGGGCTTTAATCTTTTGCAATGTCCACACCTGCAAAGGCAAAAAATGGTCAATGACTTCAAACTTTCAAGGTTAAATCCATGCCATGTAGAAGATAATTCCCATTAAAGCAGCAGCAGCAAAAATTGAATTTCTCACACAATAATGATTAATGTATTGATTCAGAAGCTCTTTCAGGATGTATTTCATTGAAAAAATCGACTTACCAAGGTGCGTAAAACATAACGAGGGCAGTTTCATGTTCAGCGATTCGTACATCGAAATCGTTGTCTCCTAAGTCGAGGACATCTTCTTCTTTAGCAAATGAAATATGGCACAGAAAACAAAGGGCTATTACTTTAAGCAAAATCATAATTACGTATTATTGTTTAAGTAGTTGTTGGTTTGATTTCGGCTGTAATTGTGTTGAACTTGAACCGGCGAAACACTGTCACTTGTACCTTAAATACAACATACGTACGTGGCCAATTACTGCGCGTGCGCTGAACTTGAGTGTTGGCGATGTGTGATTGGCTGAATTCGTCACTGTAACCAAAAATGTAGTCAAATTTTGATTTACGACCGGATCCTACCCTGGTTTATTAAACGGTTCTGAAATGGCGCGAAATTTAAATAATTCGACAGCTTTTTAAAGAGAATTTAAAGATTATAACTGATTCAAAATTAATAACACACGATATAAAGTAGATATAGTATTTATTATATGGCTTTTAGGTTTTATTACATCACATCTTTGAAAATAAATATATCTTAAAAATAATCACATCCAGTTTTGCTACCATTTAGCAGTTAAGTATAGGGCTTTTCCAAAAATCATAATCAATATCTCAGATTTTGTCGATTATTCATGTAACTGAAGTACCAATGAGCGTTGTTTCGACGGTTTCGTCTAAACTCAGCTCGTCGAAAATACCACGAAGCCGCTGCGTTTGCTTGGTCGTTGTCATGTCGCATTTTATTCCTGAATTCATGCAAATTGAAAAACCATTCGGACTTCACGTCATCATTTTGGAATCTTTTGTATGCTGAAGTTTTGTTGATTTTTTTCTGCAATGGAATACGCATGTTGTCTTTCTTGTGTTTCTTTTTGTCTTTTGGAGTTTTATCATAGTTGTTTGTTTCACCTTTTGCCCTATTTTTGTTAGCTTTACCTTTTTTAACTTCGTCTCTTTGAAAGTTTTCGTCATTTCGGTGATTTGTCTTTATTTTAGGTTTTTGGTAATGGTTGTCTCTGAAATTTTTCATTTTGTCTCTCACGAACTTGTCTTGTCTGGTTTTTGGCTTATTTTTGCATTTTCTTGGTTCGTATTTAGGGACTTTCTGGAATTTCTCCTTGTTTTTCTTTGGAGCGTCTTGTGTTTCAGGATTCACTTTTATTTTTTCTGTTTTAGCTTCGCCTTCCTTTGTGATAATTGGCTTATGACGTGCATCATTTTTAAATTCTTTTTTGGTACATTTCTTTGTATTTTTATTTAATTTCTTCATCTTCTTTAGACATTTTCCAATGTTATGCTCTCTATACAGACCATCCATTTGGTGTATTTCTTGACAATACAATAAGGAGTTCTCTTCAAGCTTTACTATTTTTCTTTCATAGTTGCGTATAGTCTCGTAAAAATTACAATTATCCAAATTAACATTTTCTTCAAATAATTTTAAAGAAAAGTAAGGAGTTAGTAAAACAGCCAGAATAACTACAGCAGTTCCGACAACATAATTCATAAATAATAAGTTTTTGGCTATAACCTGGTGCGTTTGATATTTTTCCACTCTGGATGGAAGTTGGCAAGTTTCCAGTACTTGGACTACGTCATTGTCTGTGACATTCTCTGTGTTTTCTGTTGTTTCAGTTTCTTTGTCTTCTTCAATGTCGCTTTTCTCTGGCGAAAAGTCGCTTTCACTGATTATGCTTATGCCATCTGATTCCAGGTCGGACAGCTCTTGTACTGGTTCCTGGGAGCAATCAAGGTAGAATTCATTGTGAGTCTTGGTAGGAGTTTCAATTTCTTCGCTTTCGGTTTTGCCGACGAATATCCAGCTTGAATTCAAATCGTCTTCTTTTTCCTCTGATGTGTCCATTGCTAAGAGAATTAAAAATTTAAGTCTCTCCAGTTTACAACAGCAGAAAAACTTACTTTGATTTAATTTAGGAAAATTAAATTTTGAATCGTGTTGGCCTAGTTTATATAAACTAAAATAAATTTAAACAATATAAGGAATTATATCCAATGCCAAATATAGTGCATTTTACCTTCCCTTCACTTTACTATTTCGGATTTTTTTCTTAGATCCTAAATCCCACATGCATAACTCTATATTTATTTATACTTACTATTGTTATTAAATGGATCTTTAGATTAGAACATAATCACTTTCTTTGTGTGTAACTGCACTGTTTGGACTTGGTTTTGCGTTGTAAATATTTACCCTTTTAGTTTACCTTTCTTATTTTCGTGCTGTCAATGTCAGACCCACCAAAAATCTGTAATACACGCAGGGAATGCGGTCATGGACAAGAGTATTGCAGGAATTGCGCAGGAATCCAGTGGTGTGCATGTTGGTCTGCACTTCTTACGAATAGATGGCATTGCTTTGCCTAAGTCGGTAGAACAGGCAGGTGATATTCTTAAGAATATGAGGAACTTAATAATTGTACTATATTTTTTATCTTATCGTTATGACAAATCG
Organism: Cartodere bifasciata; assembly: GCA_963920755.1. Lineage (NCBI taxonomy): Eukaryota > Metazoa > Arthropoda > Insecta > Coleoptera > Latridiidae > Cartodere > Cartodere bifasciata. Next base: position 6,065,628 of record OY987201.1, on the reverse strand, counting down.
ATGTTTTTATATACTTTAAATATAATTAAAGCAAACCGAAAACAAATAAAAATTTAAAACAACTTGACTGATGTCCATATCGGTGTCATAATTCTATCTAGGCAATTTCATAATAGGAACTTAAAAAGTAATTCCATAATTCGATAATTAGTTGTATATATATTTAAAAAATTAAATAATGCTTGGTCAGGTCGAACAGCCGGTTAATAAATAATAGTTAGGTTGTAAGCCCTTTGGCAAAATGCTAGCACGCGATTTAAAAGAAATAATTTGGAAAATTATAGGTTAATGTCTTGAGACAAACTGATGCCGCACAATCTTTTAATTTTAAACGACTTAGTTGAATTTAGTTTACAGATTCAGTTTACATCGGCTTAATTTAACATTGCTTACATTAATGAATGATTTGCCTTACAAATCAGATTTTGGCGGACAGAATATTTCTTTTTTTGTTGCGAACTTTATCAATTTTCACCGTTTCGGTATGTTTTCCTTTGCATTCAGGTCCAATGCTATCTTCTTTCTTGAGTCAAATCCTTCATTTCTTTTGTCGCTATCGCTCCTTGATTCCTAGGGGATTTTCCCAACTTTTGCGGCTCTATGCGGCCAACTTCACAATAATATCAAATTGACGAATCACTCTATTTTTGTTTTCTCGTGTTCTGTTATCATTGATATAAGTAATAATACATTATGATGTATGGGATGTCAGCATATGACCGCGAAATCTCCTCGGATAGGAATTATATTAAAGATGGAAAATAAATTAATTACACCTACTCAAATATGTTATATGATAATATTGCCCTTTTTAAGTTTAAAAATATGCAAAATAACTTTAGCTTTAAGTCTAAAACATGATTAATAATGGTGATTACCAGATCCAAACAAAGACCTAGTTAAGTCTTGTTCTAAAGACAAATAACTTTCATAAGTTTTAAAAAATGGTAAGGCCGGTATGGGTTTGGCAAAAAAACGAAAGCATCAATTTTAACATTAGAGTGTATCTACCTAGGTTGGATCTCCATCAATCTAGCCGTAAGTTTAAAGGTAGTAGGCATACCTATAGGTAATTACAGGTCGCACAAAACCAGAACATTATTTGAGTCCGATTTGACAGCTCATAAATGTAGTAATAACATTCTATGGTTCACCATATTTGACATCGTGCTTTGAATTATGAGTTATTCTAGACATCCTAATGAGACCCATTGGCGGTGATCTGTTGCACCTCGGCCTAAGGCATGGGCGGCATCGCCACGGCATCCTCGAAAGTTGTGACGATTCCTAATATTGTTCCAAAAAAGATCCCAAACATTAGCTAAGTTTCCGTCCGTCTGGGGGGATTTTAAAACGTTTCAGATGCTGATGATGTATGTAAGGGTTTCATTGTTGATGTTTACGCAATTATTTGAAGTAACAGTGACTCTACATAATGCTAAAAGGCATGAATACCAAATCAATTTATCTTTGGTCGTGATATTGTACCTATTTATGCATGGATCCGGCTTGCCAACCGACCACTAGCTTTTATTTCTATTCTCCCTCTGTCTCATTTACATTTTCAACTCTTAAGTTCCTTAGGCGCAATTATTAAATCATTCGACCAAATAAGAATCACTAAAATAACCACCCATCAGGTCCTACAATTAACAACCTCTTTAAAATAAAACAATATTTTGCCTGATTTACATAAAAATTGGAGACAAAGAATATTTAACCAAAACGCTGTAGGTGTGTAAATAATTTCAATATGTATAAAGAAAAAAATTATCTCTGAATTAAATGAAACCTATTTTGTTAATAGCATTTAGGGTGTAGAATTTTAATTTGCATTTAGATTTTTTATAAAAAAAATATTCTGGAATTTAGAGCACTTTGAAAAAAATGGGATGTCGCGTTCAGAGTTGCCTTTAACAGCTCGTAGCAATGAAACCATAAGCGTTGGAACTATTTAAGTGTCAGATTCGGATTCAGCAACCCAGTTTGCATACGCACAGATGGTATTCATTGCTTGCAAACATCATTTGTGGCCGTGACAATTAAAAAACTGAGAAAATTTGGACCCTTACCCCTTAGTTAAAAATGCGGTAAATTTTGAAAAAATAAAATTGCCTGTAACTGTGTTGCAATCGGTTTTTTTCCAAGTGCTTTCGTTTTTTTGCTAGAGCTTTTCAAAGTTGACCAAAAGTCAAATTGCTAATTTAAGTGAAATCGTGAAATGAAATGGGTTCTGCACATCTTCAAACACATCTAATTTTTTTATTTAATAAGTAGGATGACACCTAAATCCGCCCATAGCTTAAGGGATATATGGACATGGAGTTAAGGGGCTGTCCAAAATAAATTAGATTATAATTACAGAATTAATGAATTTTTACAAAAACGACTGGAAACCTTTTTTAGTAGGCAACAGATTTCGAATGTAAATTAGCGACAACATTCTGGTGGTGGAATAGAGCTGGGAATCTAAATAGGTATTTTCAAAGGTCCATTTCAATTTGCTTTTCATCTCAAGAGTGAGTTTCCCTATTTTCTTTAGTCTCGAAAAGGTTAAATTTGAAAGCATGCAAATCTAAAACAAACCATCGCACGGGTGCATTTTATGCCCCATGATTTACATAACAACCACATAAAATTAAAAGAACACTTTTTGTTGCCGAACAATACACAATAAAATGCATTAGGTAAGTAAATAATAACATCTCCTCTCCCTTCAACAAAATGTTAAACTATTAAGGAAAGTAATGTTTTTAAAGCTAAGTAAGTACTACTTGAGTGTCATTTTTATGGTGTAAAACATGTTGAATTGGCATAATTTGCATGTTATTTATATTTAAGCAGGTATTAACCTAAAGAATAGTTATTAATGCACCTATATCTACTTTTCCACATACATGTCAAAATACTTTGATTTATTACGAATGCATAGGTACCTAGCAGTAGCACATGCAAGAATGGCCTAATGATCTATGGTTTAGGATCACTCCTACCGTAAGTATAATGTCGGTATCTTTTGTAAATCAATCATTATTGTACGTCGACGTTTTTACTGAGAATATGATAGAAGACTGGATCAAAAAATCAGAAGATATCCACGTATACAGGTTGTTTCAAAGTAACATGCTTGTATTTTATCAAAATTTAGGCACAAAGAATGAACTTGGAAACATACCAAGGCCATTGGGTACCACAAATGACGACTATCCCCCAGTTTGAGGGCAGCCAATTTTTGTACAAGTGAAAAAACTTGTGGGCCGTTCTGATTTCCGTTCTAATTTACACTTTGTACAATTAGAAAACCCCCAAAGTGCCTATAAATGCAAAACAAACCGTCCTTGGGACAAAAGGGTGCAATGAGCTCCAAGGACGGCGTTGCTTTACAACAAATATTTGACCTAGATAAATGATAAAAAACTTACCCCGAATGTGCTGGCAGCTCTCTCAGGCACTTATCACTTAATTAAATGTTATTTAGATATTTATTTATCACTATTATCCACAAAACACAAAAGAAAACCAAGAGAAAATTCGGGGGACGCGTCGGTACGACAAAAAGCGCGAAAACTAAACAACTGTCAATTGTCATTTCATAAGCAAACGCGATGATAAGACCGGCCGGTTGCAACCGGGTGTGCCCGGCAGGCGTCTCTGATTTTTTTGTGATCCGCTAGTAAAAAGCGGTGACGTATGTCGTTTCTTATACTTTTTTTTAAAAACAAAGAGTGCGGTGCATGCATAGAAGAAATAATTATAAATTTCTGTGACTACCAGTTAGCGTCCTTTTCAGAATTTCTTCAGTGCAGAATAAAGATAATTCGTTCGTTCTTTCGTAAAAAAAGTGCGTATTAGTTGGAAAGAAATGAGTTCTGTGTCGGTAGAACTTTGGGAGTTTGTGTAACGTCGTGATAGTGTTGCGGGGGCCCAAAAACAATGCTAGTGGCGTGCTTTGAAAAAGATGCTCGGTCGTCAGCCTCTTTTCATAGTTGATAGTGTTGTGAAAGTGCCGCGAGGACCCAAAATCAATGCTAAATTCAATGGTGAAGTGCTTTGAAGAAAATGCAGCGATGGTCAGCCCTTTTGCAGAACTTTTTGGGTAAGTTTTTGCATTAAATATAAGACAGGTTCATTCCTGCGATTTTAATTATTATATGTATCATTAGTGGTACCTGCAGTACCACTTACTTTGTGTATATCTCGGTTTAAAACAAATTAGGGCCCCTAGAGTAGTAGGACAGATTACAGGAAGGACTGTAAGTCGGCTGGCGGAGTTTTTCGATCAGTCGGCTAGTCTGAAAAGAAACACTTGTAAATAATGAGCATACGCGACTTGCTACGGGGGGCAGCCAAGCCACTGCCACAGGGGGGCATATTCATTTCCAATCACCACTGGATACTGAGTGAATCTCTTATAATTTTCCATAAAGAAATATATTGTTTCAGCACAGCAGCTTTGCTTAGGTATCAAGGCAGATGTAGTTACTAGTTGGGGTGGGTAGGGTTAAATTAGAACTTTTGTTGCTTGTTAATTTAAGAACCGCGTGTTAAAGAAATCAGCTGCCTCAGTATTTTATCTATTGAATATTGATTGATTTAAATGACGTCAGGTAAGTAATGAATAACATAAACGAGTGTGGGTTAGTTTTAAGTTTAGTAAAATCAGTGGCGAAGAGTATAATAAGACGACTTCAAGAAGACATCAGCTTTCCATGAGGATTCCATACCGCAGGGACCTGGAAAGTAAATCCTTTCTGCCTTCTACTGTTCTGTGTCCATCACGAAATTTAAAAACAAGGATTTAACATAAGGGATAAAGAAAACGGTGGCCACTTTAGTTGTATACTTTTGCATAAGTACTGAAAGTAAAAGAAATATGAATGGACACTTATCAAACGTAAAGATTTGTCAGTTCGGATTGGACCGGTCGAATTGGACCACAAAGACAGCTTGGTAATCACCGAGAAGGAGTTCGACAAGAGTCAAGAGCAAAAGCTGTAAACCCTTTTTTTAGAAGTTTAATTTTTTTTTTACTTTCCGATAACATTTATGCTTTTATCAATAACACTTTATACTGTTAATAATAGATAAATAAAAAAATAATTCCTTGCAAATCATTATTTCCCAAAATATTTTGCTTTGAACTTTTACCAAAAAAGCCCTTTTTTATGAGTTCAAAATTTTTCACTTTCCGAAAACATTCATGCTTTAAAACTTTTACTAAAAACACTTAATAAGGTGCATAATGAATTTATAACAAAAATAATTCCTTGCAAATCAGTATTTCTCAAAATATTTTTCTTTGAACTTTCACCAAAAAAGCCCTTTTTTATGAGTTTAATATTTTTCACTTTCCGAAAACATTCATACTTTCAAACTTTTACTAAAAACACTTAATAAGGTGCATAATGAATCTATAACCAAAATAATTTTTTGCAAATCATTGTTTCTCAAAATATTTTCATTTGAACTTTCACCAAAAAAAACCCTTTTTTTAAGTTTACTATTTTTTACTTTCCGAAAACATTCATGCTTTCAAACTTTTACTAAAAACACTTAATAAGGTGCATAATGAATTTGGAACTTTTACCAAAAAAGCCCTTTTTTATAAGTTCAAAATTTTTTACTTTCCGAAAACATTCATACTATAAAACCTTTACTAAAAACACTTAATAAGGTGCATAATGAATTTATAACAAAAATAATTCCTTGCAAATCAGTGATTCTCTAAATATTTTCCTTTGAACTTTTACCATGGCATTCATTGATGACAAACAAATTTTTTTTTTCATTTAATATGAATAAAACTTATTTTGTTAATAGCTTTTAGGGCATAGATTACAAATCTGCATTTTGATTTATTCTAAAAAAAAAATTGTGCAAGTTAGAGCACTTTGAAAAAAAGGGGGTGTCGCGTTCAGAGTTGCATTTAACAGCACGTAGCAATAAAACTATAAACGATGGAACTATTACGGTATCAGATTCGGATTCAGCAGCCCATGTTGCATGAGCACAGATGGCATTTATTGGTGACCAACATCATTTGTGGCCGTGACAATTAAAAAACTGAGAAAATTTGGACCCTTACCCCTTAGTTAAAAATGAGGTAAATTTTGAAAAAATAAAATTGCCAGTAGCTGTGTTTTTAGGTTAATTAGAAGCCGTACAAAACAAATTTGCAATCGGTTTTTTTCCAAGTGCTTTTGTTTTTTTGCTAGAGCTTTTCAAAGTTGGCCAAATTATAAAAATTTCCAAAAATGCTTAAAAAAAAATTTTTTTTTCACTGATACGAATAAAACCTATTTAGTTAATAGCTTTTAAGGCATAGATTACAAATCTGCATTTTGATTTATTCTAAAAAAAAAATTTTGCAAGTTAGAGCACTTTGAAAAAAAGGGGGTGTCGCGTTCAGAGTTGCCTTTAACAGCTCGTAGCAATAAAACCGCAAGCGTTGGAACTATTACAATGTCAGATTCGGATTCAGCAGCCCAGTTTACATATGCACAGATGGCATTCATTGCTTGCAAACATCATTTGTGGCCGTGACAATTAAAAAACTGAGAAAATTTGGACCCTTACCCCTTAGTTAAAAATGAGGTAAATTTTGAAAAAATAAAATTGCCAGTAGCTGTGTTTTTAGGTTAATTAGAAGCCGTACAAAACAAATCTGCAATCGTTTTTTTTCCAAGTGCTTTTGTTTTTTTGCTAGAGCTTTTCAAAGTTGGCCAAATTATAAAAATTTCCAAAAATGCTTAAAAAAAATTTTTTTTTTCACTGATACGAATAAAACTTATTTAGTTAATAGCTTTTAAGGCATAGATTACAAATCTGCATTTTGATTTATTCTAAAAAAAAAAATTTGTAAGTTAGAGCACTTTGAAAAAAAGGGGGTGTCGCGTTCAGAGTTGCCTTTAACAGCTCGTAGCAATAAAACCGCAAGCGTTGGAACTATTACAATGTCAGATTCGGATTCAGCAGCCCAGTTTACATATGCACAGATGGCATTCATTGCTTGCAAACATCATTTGTGGCCGTGACAATTAAAAAACTGAGAAAATTTGGACCCTTACCCCTTAGTTAAAAATGAGGTAAATTTTGAAAAAATAAAATTGCCAGTAGCTGTGTTTTTAGGTTAATTAGAAGCCGTACAAAACAAATCTGCAATCGGTTTTTTTCCAAGTGCTTTTGTTTTTTTGCTAGAGCTTTTCAAAGTTGGCCAAATTATAAAAATTTCCAAAAATGCTTAAAAAAAATTTTTTTTTTCACTGATACGAATAAAACTTATTTAGTTAATAGCTTTTAAGCCATAGATTACAAATCTGCATTTTGATTTATTCTAAAAAAAAAATTTTGTAAGTTAGAGCACTTTGAAAAAAAGGGGGTGTCGCGTTCAGAGTTGCCTTTAACAGCTCGTAGCAATAAAACTATAAACGGTGGAACTATTACGGTATCAGATTTGGATTCAGCAGCCCATGTTGCATAAGCACAGATGGCATTCATTGGTGACAAACATCATTTGTGGCCGTGACAATTAAAAAACTGAGAAAATTTGGACCCTTACCCCTTAGTTAAAAATGAGGTAAATTTTGACAAAATAAAATTGCCAGTGGCTGTGTTTTTAGGTTAATTAGAAGTCGTACAAAACAAATCTGCAATCGGTTTTTTTCCAAGTGCTTTTGTTTTTTTGCTAGAGCTTTTCAAAGTTGGACAAATTATAAAAATTTCCAAAAATGCTTAAAAAAAATTTTTTTTTCACTAATACGAATAAAACTTATTTAGTTAATAGCTTTTAAGGCATAGATTACAAATCTGCATTTTGATTTATTCTAAAAAAAAAATTGTGCAAGTTAGAGCACTTTGAAAAAAAGGGGGTGTCACGTTCAGAGTTGCCTTTAACAGCTCGTAGCAATAAAACTATAAACGATGGAACTATTACGGTATCAGATTTGGATTCAGCAGCCCATGTTGCATAAGCACAGATGGCATTCATTAGTAACAAGCATCATTTGTGGCCGTGACAATTAAAAAACTGAGAAAATTTGGACCCTTACCCCTTAGTTAAAAATGAGGTAAATTTTGAAAAAATAAAATTGCCAGTAGCTGTGTTTTTAAGTTAATTAGAAGCCGTACAAAACAAATCTGCAATTGGTTTTTTTCCAAGTGCTTTTGTTTTTTTGCTAGAGCTATTCAAAGTTGTCCAAATTTTAAAAATTTCTAAAAATGCTTAAAAAAAATATTTTTTCATCTGACATGAATAAAACTTATTTTGTTAATAGCTTTTAAGGCATAGATTGCAAATCTGCATTTTGATTTATTCTAAAAAAAAAATTGTGCAAGTTAGAGCACTTTGAAAAAAAGGGGGTGTCACGTTCAGAGTTGCCTTTAACAGCTCTTAGCAATAAAACTATAAACGATGGAACTATTACGGTATCAGATTTGGATTCAGCAGCCCATGTTGCATAAGCACAGATGGCATTTATTGGTGACAAACATCATTTGTGGCCGTGACAATTAAAAAACTGAGAAAATTTGGACCCTTACCCCTTAGTTAAAAATGAGGTAAATTTTGAAAAAATAAAATTGCCTGTAGCTGTGTATTTAGGTTATATAGGAGCCGTACAAATAAATCTGCAATCGGTTTTTTTTCAAGTGCTTTTGTTTTTTTGCTAGAGCTTTTCAAAGTTGGCCAAATTATAAAAATTCCCAAAAATGCTTAAAAAAAAATTTTTTTATTATTTTATATGAATAAAACTTATTTTGTTAATAGCTTTTAAGGCATAAATTACAAATCTGCATTTTGATTTATTCTAAAATAAAAGTTAGAGCACTTTAAAAAAAAAGAGGGTGTCGCCCAAAAAAGCCTTTTTTTATGAGTTCAACATTTTTCACTTTCCGAAAACATTCATGCTTTAAAACTTTTACTAAAAACACTTAAGAAGGTGCATAATGAATTTATAGCAAAAATAATTTCTTGCAAATCATTATTTCTCAAAATATTTTCTTTTGAACTTTTACCAAAAAAGCCCTTTTTTATGAGTTCAAAATTTTTCACTTTCTGGAAACATTCATTCTTTAAAACTTCTACTAGAAACACCTAATAAGGTGCATAATGAATTAATAACCAAAATAATTACTTGCAAATCAGTATTTCGCAAAATATTTTTCTTTGAACTTTTACTAAAAAAGCCATTTTTTAGAAGTTAAATATTTTTTACTTTCCGAAAACATTCATGCTTTCAAAATTTTACTAAAAACACTAAATAAGGTGCATAATGAATTTATAACAAAAATAATTCCTTGCAAATCATTATTTCGCAAAATATTTTTCTTCGAACTTTCACCAAAAAACCCTTTTTTTTTCGAAGTTCAATATTTTTTATTTTAATTTATAGACAATACTAACGAACGAGTATAAACCCTCATTAGCTCGAACATTTTCTAGGGTACTTAACTATCTACTACCACCTGATATACATATCCGATAAAAGCTATAGCCTGCGGCAGAGACACGCTTGACGATCGCAGTTTTCTACTTGTAAAATAATTACGTAAAGCGTAATAAATAAGTAGTAGATAGCATCGCCATGTCGTCTTGTCAACAATCAAGTTAATGCCGTGACCTAAGTGAATTATGCCTTTAATTATTGCCTGAAATTAAATAAAACCATTGGAGGCAGCTTAAGGAAATAAGGTGTAAACAAAAGGACCATAAAAGGGATGGTTTCTAAACGAATTTTTCGATCGGCGGTGCTCTGATTCTAATAATTAAATAAATATGAAATGGCTTCTTGTATCTGAATACAGGTAGAGTCTTTTCTCTACTGGGTACTTAAGTTGCACGCCTGCAAGATTCGAAATAATAATAGATTCGATGTAACTAATGAAGGATAATTAACGTGCATGCGTAAAATTTGCAAATTGTTCTCAATTTGACACGAAATCATTTGCATTTTGCTGAATGATAATTTAGACGTGTATTCAGCTAAATAATGCACTACCGAAGCTCTGTGCACCTTGGCATCGCCAATCGTCAGCCGCTTACTGCAGAAGGATGTTCTAAAACCCCGATCGTGAGTTCCAATGCAAAGTATCATCCACAAGGGAACCGTTACTACGCAAACTAACGTAAAAGAAGCAGCTATCGATACGGTTGCTTGACAAAAATGACTTCTGCCGGCACTCGAGGCAATGCCAATAATTTAATGAACTCGGAGACAATATATGGCTTGACGAGAAGGTAGTAATGAAAACACTCGACTCATTTAAAAAATAATATCTACCTACATCGATTTCGAAGAAACTGTGACCCATCTCAAAATTAGATACAGCCTGCACGGCATAGCACCGTGTTATTAAAGTGCCATATCATCTCTACACTGCGCTATACTTACCTTTTCGAACGGTCGGTACTACCTATCTGCCCGATTCTTGACCTGTCGCAGTATGGATAGGCATCTTCAATATAAATATTTAATAATAGGTACTTAATATTCTTCCACTTTTTATTTTAATCATCGTCAATAAATAAATTTTGTCATTATTCGTAAGCTTCATGAATCAGATTGAGTTGAATATAGATCAAGTACTAATAAAACCTGGCCATGTAAATTTTATTCAGGTTTTATCATCGACCATCGTATTTAAGAGAGAATAGAATAGGGTAATAAAACGACTTTGTACGACAGCTATAGATTTAATAAAGCCTAAAAGGCCATATACATACTGATTATTACTGTACAAATATTGAGATATGCAATAACAAATAGGTACCTATAACATTGACATATTAAATACTGAAAATGTAATTTATAAAATTATGATTAACAAAAAACCGAATGATATAATACTATATAGATTTTAAGTGAGTTTTCGTATACATAAGTAGATGACAGTGGTTTTCCATCCCTTAATTTAATTATTTACATCTATACATACATACAGGCAAGATAGCATATTTACAATGTTATTGCACAATTTACAGTAGATAATAAGAACAATACTGTTAACCATTTTGCGCTGGCTAGCAGAATATTTTGTGTTATTATTATTTTTTTGAAATTAACCTATGAACTTATGTTTATGTACATTGAGTATTTTTGCAAGACTGGATATCTTTTGGATGTAGGTACATATTGGATAGATAGACTAAGCAATAAATACATATTAAGCTGATAATAAATTATAAGAAACTGGCATTATAAAAAGAAACTATAATCTAAAATCACATTTAAAAAATCATTAGAAGTAAGATCGATACATCACCACCACAATGGTATACTTCTAAAGTCCAAAAAATTATTTATTGGTCACGACCTATCTGAATTTTTTCTTGCCAGATTGACATGTAACGAGTCATTCTCTGAGTGAATATTGCGTCTAGTTCTCGAAACGAAAACTTTACAACAGTTAGGTACATTACACTTAAACATATCAGGTAAATGATTTTTCTCACAATGTTCTTTCAATTGCGAAGGAGCATTAAACGCTATTCTGCACAATCTGCAAGGAAGTTTACCCTCCTTATCAGGAGTTGGCATGTCTTCTTCAATGCAGTGAACATAGGATGACATAGTGGGGGAAGCGGGTGGAGGAGAAGACCCGGGACTTGAAGAACGGTCCTTTAACGAAACAAGGCTACCGTTATTGAAGCCATGGGTAAAATGATTAAAATTTCCTAGCGAAAAGGGAAGACCTCCTAGTGGGGGAAGAAGTAGTGGAGGTGGAGGTATTCTATCACCATTCAGCATAAGTTGATCCAGATTCGGAGGAGGTATGTGATGGTTTTTTAAAGCCTCTTCAGCGTAAAGTCTTGTCAAAAACTCGCTGTGTAATGACGGGTTAGCGGCTAATGTTGCAAATGGGGACTTTTCCAATAGCAGGCTTGCCGCAGATTTGTCTGAAGAAGTCGAAAGTAATTTTCTATGCAAATTAAGGTTGGCACTGTGCCTATCTCTGCTACGTTTCGATGGAAATGCAGCGTTACACCCATCCACATTGCATTTGTGCATCAGTTTTAAATGCACGTTTTGATAGTGTGTTTTAACTCCAAAATGGTTTTGAAATATTTTGCCGCAAGCTGTGCATCGTCGTGGATTGTCTTTGTCAATGGGTACATCCATCGTGCTTATAAATTGCCCGTTGTCAAAGTGTCCAAAAAGCTGATTTTGGCTATTCTCGTCTGGTGATTCGTTTGAGCTGCTTACTGATGAAGTTTGTGATCTCGCTGGACTTGGTGGACCACCTCCTATCATGAAACTCAAAGGGGGAAATTGGGACGGAGTTTGACCCAGGCCCAAATGAAGTCCACGTGCCATTAAGTCCCCCAAATGACCGTGTGAAAGACTCTCTAAGTGCCTCAATGCGTTTGATGATGAATCAAAGGATTCATCGCTTTTGTTGCTTTCAACAGAACTTCCTGGTCTTTCATCTTCAACAATATCGATTTCTTGCGATTTTTCCTTCTTTATTTTGTCATTCATAAAAAGTGGTGCGAGGCTTGTTTTGATCTCTGTGTTTTTTTCTGGCTCTGGTTCGTTAGCGTTAACGTCAGGTGAATGCTTCCCCAAGTCCAAGGGAGCTGAATCACACCGTTCTTCTTCAAGTTTGGGCTTTATCAGCGGTGGATCGTCTTCAAGTTTCTCGGAAAATTTTCTAGAAACGTTCTCACTAAACATGTCGTTAGATGAGTCATTGTCACTCGTTGTATCACTAATAGGAACGGTACATCGTGTAGGATTTTGGCTTTTTCGTTTTCTTTTATTGGTTTGTACACTTAATTCGTCCTTTACACTATGAGAATCATTTACACTAAGGGAATCTTCATTACTATCAACGTTACTTGCGTTATCTTCATCTCCATCAGAGACACAAGTTATTTTTTGCCTTTTAGCTGGCATACTAAAGTCTTCTGGTTGATCTGACTGTGTCCCATTAAATGATTCCTGTTTGTCTAATTCTTTTTCGTGTTCATCGTCCTCGTCACCGCCAACGACAACAATTCCATCATCATCGTCGTCTTCATCTTCTTCAGATTGTGAGTTAACTGTCTTTGGATGTTCAAATGTGCGGGGTAAACTTAGATCTAGTGATTTTTTAAAGTCCATTGACATTGAGTGGTGCCTCATATCTGGTGGAGGCGTCAAAAGAGGAAAGGGACTGAACGGATTCAATGGACTTAATGCTGAGGCAGAAGGCAGAGACAATCCTGATTGAGGTGGAATCAATAAGGGATGAGCATGGGCGCTTCGTCCATCGTGCGGCGATATTTTCCTTCGTAGGTGTGGAGAATGAAGCTTCGGATTTGGATTAGCGCTGTGACGGTTTCTTGATCTTCGGGAACTGAACATCATGTTACAACCCTCGACGGTGCATTTATGCATTTCTCGTAAATGAACCGCGGAGAAATGGATTTTAAGGGCACCCTTGTCGCAAAATGTTTTCAGGCATACGTTACATTGGACTCGCTTCTTACCAGTTGCTGGATTGATAAATTGGGTGCCCAAATTTAGCGGCATGCTGGGTGATGTCCACTGCCTTTTCGTTGGTGTGGACAATTTTCTGCCAGGTGTACGCAGGCGTGATCCTGATCTGTCCCTGCTCAGATTTAAAGCGCTGTATGAGTTTTCATCGCCATTGTCAGGCATGTCGTCCTCATCATCGCTGTTGTTGTTCGCACTGTTAATCTCAGAACTGGATGGTGATTTACTTCCAGTTGATAAGCGTGCCGACGACATAAGTCCAGGAAATGTAGATGCTACCAAACTGGCTGCCGCTAAAGAGTTTGCTGTTGCAGCCGCCGCCGCCATGGCTACTGCTGGGTGATTGGCCAAAGATGATGGTACTGGTGGTGGTGGCAATGGTAACGGAGGCAAGCAATTTGCCAGCGATGTACTGGTCATGCTAAGATTTAAACCCATGGACTCGCTTTCGGATCTTCTTCTGCTGCTCAATTCAGGACTTAGTCGACTTGAGAAGTTGGCAAGTTTTCGGAAATCAAAGGGCTGCATACTTTGTAATCGGTTTAGTGGAGAAGTGTCCAAAGGGCTGGTACTAATGCTTCTTGGGGGTGAGTGAGTAGAAACTGGTCCATTAGTTACTGGCATCTTCATGAAATTAAGGGGAAGTTTTTGGTGTGGAGACATGGTACTAGGTTGATGTAAACGAGATAGATGATGATGGTGGTGGAAAGCAGCAGAGGGCGCAGTTGGTGGTGAAGGACGACGATTTGGGGACATTGCCCCCCGGGATGAATGTCGCCTCTCCAGACGCTCCAGGTTTGGGTCCTGAAGTGCCTGTTGGGCGAGTAGAAGTTGCTGCGTAATGGCCCTTGTTTCTCCAAATCTCAAAAATTGCTGGAGGACCAGAGGTTCCTCCTCAGGAGTGCATATACTCCATCGGTCCAGAGTGCTGCCGGTATTTTCCTACAACAAAACGGATCGAGTTAATACCTAGAGATTAAAGGAAAGGCATTGGATCAACATTGATTGAGTTTAGGTTTTTTTATATTAATAAAATTTAGTGTAGGTGTGTATCGATGTGCTCACACAAACATTGTAAGCCGCGTTTATTTACAGTCTGTTTAAAGATAGCAGGCTAAGAGAATCAATAAGCAAACATACAGGTGCCGACGGATGGACGATCGTTCACCTACCAACTTTATAAGTATTCATTGCGTCTCGCAAGTGAATACTTGCTATTTTAATTTATTTGCGTGAAATATTTCTTCTTATCAATAAAATGTATTTTTAAGTTGTGATTTTGTTTAGATTTGGCGAAAATAGGTGACTATCACTTAGAGGTTATGTATTTTTAAACTACTGTAGACACTAAACAGACTTTGCTTTAAAACAGATTCACATCACTTGATGGCGATATTTTTAACCATGTCTCATAAACGTCTTTGGGTTTATTTTTTTAACAAGGTACGATACGAAGCATCCGTATTAAATTATTTAATTTTTTTAACAAAAGTTAAAACTGCAAGTGGTTAAAAAACTTAAAACTATACCTATTAATTTTGTGGTGTGGTGTGAGTCTGTTTATTTTTGAAACAGCCACTTAACCGAAAGCCTACTACAAAAATTGTGTGTTATTAAAGTTAGAATCGTTAAGGTAAGAATGGTGACCATTAAAAATAAAAGTGAAAATGCCTATTGAGAAAATTATACCTTTGTCTTTAAAATATTACCTTCGTCTTGTAAAAATAATATGCAAAATTGTGTATAATTTTAGTGTCTGTTGTGAATACTGCACGGAATCATTCTTGAGTTTTGAAACGGTAGGTGCTACAAAACATATTCGCTACGCTAACTAAAACGCATTCGTATGCCATGCCAGTTTTAAATAATACACTTATGCGTTATAATAAGTTTATGTAAATGTGCTTAAGGTAAAACTAATTATCGCTTTGAGTCATATGGATGTCACCATCGTATTCCAAGATCACCATTTAAAATGTTTATTTTTAATAATGGCAAAGAAACAATACACAAAAGGTTTTTTATTAATTAAGTTTAACTAGGAAATGGCCTAGCTCTATGTTAAGGTAAAAAAAGCGCAGTCCATACTAATTATCTCTGCAGCTTCTTTAAAAAATAGTTAAATTACTTGACCTTCTTTGAAGATAAATAGTTTAAACCTTGTAAGTTCAGTATTATAAGACCTGAATACCACTATGACATTTGACAAAAAAAAAATGTTATTCTCGCCATTCTATATCCTTATTCGGCATCTACCTTGATCTAAGATTCAATAAAAACTATGATGGGTACCTACTTAATCATAACATTAATTAAACTTTTTCAAAACTCACTTTTAAAATATATCCTCTAGCGTAATCTTGAGTTGTCCAGCCGAATCCATGCAAAACTTGAACCACTTGATTTTTTTGAAGCACAGAAAACAGTCTATCTAACAATATTTTTAAACGTATAGATACAGCTTGACATCCGTAAAGAACCAGACTTGCGATGTCAAACGCCGCGTTAGGCAAGACCGGTTCGGGTGTACTGTTACTGAAGAGATGTCGCGTTCCCAACTTGTCCAGAGCTGAAACAAAGAGTGGGGATAATTCATTGTGCGCACGAAGGCGGAGCTTAAGACTAGGAGTAGGGCTTTGACAAGATATAGTTAGGAAGGTAGGTAGGTAGGACGGTCGCTTGGTCGGTAAAATAATATTTCTCTATCTATACGGTGGCGACATTTAAAGTACAGGATCAAACTTTTGCTAGCCATTTTTTTTTACGAACTTATACAAGGAAGTAGCTAATTTCATGACTAGATTGTAACATAACTACTATTAATTATGTTTCCAACTTCAGAAGTGGGAAATTTTGGACCTATGAGTCTAAGCCCAAAAAGACATTAGACTCTTGACCATAGAACACTTGGAGCAAAATTTTCTTCTTTATTATAAATAACAAGCATTTGTTTACTTTAAACAACAGTTACATGTGATTGGAATATAGCAAGACATCAGTAATTAACTATGATGAATATGATATATATATTTTGCGATATTTCTAAAATGGCGCATGATTCAAGTCTCATTTGGTATTCCCGTTGAGTTAATAATTAACGTTCTTCTTGAAAAAATCATGGCATTTGACCATGTCAACTTATCAAGTGACGCCCTTCCCTGCCAGGACGCTTGGATACAAGATAAGGTGGATTGCTAATCACGCGTCTAACGAATTCTATTAAAGAATATGAGTTATCTAAGTGAAGTGAGGTGGTGTAGGTCTGGATATGCAGAGGTCGGGGGTGGCATGACAGTTGGGGCAGGTAGTCATGCACGCAGGTCCGCTGTCGACCGCTGTATGGTCCTCCAGCCCGCCTTTTCTGGCGGCGCGGACTGGTACTAGGAATAAAGATTAAAAAACGGGCTAGAAATAAAGACATACAGATGTTAATGCAGTCTCGGTCTCGTCTTTTTATCAATAAACAAGTACCAAGAGCTGTTACATCAGAGTCGAGCTCTTTTTTTTGTTGAAGTTGATACGAATGTGCACCATCTTTGATGGTGTGGATAATGCGATTTTGCTCGGCTCAAAACTCATTGTCTTGGCAGCTTGCATCATTAAGGACCTAGAAGGCGACACCGTGTTTTACGGCGTAAATAACAAGACCAGCCCTACGCCTTAAGTAATTTGCTGGAAAGAGCAGGTACCGCACATGTGTGCCAAGTAGTACCGGAGGTTCTCTTTTGTTTTACCAGGTCTCTAGCAAAATATGTTGATTCTTAATTAAAAGCAGTATCATTCAACGTATTGTTCTCGGCGATGTGTTTCCTACTAAGAAGTACCTGTGTTTTCTCAAAAGAAAGGAAACAATACAGTTATAACCGTAATCATGTAAAAAGTAACATTAATTATCTCATTTTAATTATTTATAAGTGACCATCAAAAATTATAAAATAAAGGAACGTCTAAAAAAGAAATATTGTGTCGCTTTTTTGTTTGTCGGTACTATTGTCATAGTAGACACTTTTAGGTATTTCCCTCCTACGGTGAATACTGGGTATCCCGCTGTCAAAGGACAGGGGTGACAAACGACAATTTAACGTAAGTCATTATAGGTATCTACCTGTCACCAGGTAGATATCTAACCTGCTTGATAATTATGGTCGTGGGTATGTGAACCAAGGCGGTTCCTAATTATTTTCGCCAAAGAGAATTTATTGAAACACGTTTGTTAAGATATTCCGCTTTTTATGGGGTACTCTAAAGACATCCATAAAAAAAGATACGAGTCTTTAAAACTCTACACCTTTGACTAAATTTATAGAACGAAGGAAGGGCGTATTGATAGGTCAATATAGGTAGATATCTACTCATCCTAGTTCAATGTCTAGCTCTCAGAAAGTAAGAGCTTACTTAAGAAGCGATTTGATAGCTGGCTGTCTATACAGGCGTCAGTTTTATCCATTGTAAACTTATGCAATGTCATTCTACATTGTATGAAGAAAAGCTATACGGCGCCTTATGCCTTTGTGAGATTTTTAACAGAACCGGATTTCACTGTGATCTACAATTCATGCTTGCATTGGCACATTACGCTCGGAATCGATATAAATTAAAATGTATTGGTTGTTAATCAACCTAAGGAACACTGACTCTTTTTTCTAATCTTAAAGACACATTCTTGTATAGGTACTGACAAAATGTTAATTTCCTGGTTGGTACTTAATCTTAAGTGTCGAGCTACGAGGCGGTATATTTTTGATGAGTACCACCAAATTATATTAAACCCTAGCTATCTAGGTAGTACTTTCAGGATAATAAGTAAGTGTGGCTCTTCTGGGCGGCATATACTTGACAAGTTCGACATTTCAACAGTTGGCGTATTAAAACTAGGTACTGACAAATTATGTTGGACTATCTGGAACTAGATGGTAATGATCAAGTGTTACGCTCCCGGGCGGCATATTTTTGACGAGCGATGACATTTTAGTCAGTTGGCGACTGGCGTCACGGCCTTTGTAAGAGAACAGTAGTACCTAGTTAATCCCCGACTGATTTGTTTTGAAAAAATACCTGTACCAGTGGAATTAACTTTGAAAACCCTTTTTACAAAAAGGATTACAATTACATGAATGATTAAACTGCTGGTTGTAATTTAAAACAAGTGTAACAATTTCATTATTTGTCAATAATGCAAAGTTGAAATAAGAATGCGATTGATTTTCAGGATCCCTGCTAAGCAATTGTATCCTAATATATTTAACTCTCTTTGTCGGATAGGCCACCCATGTCGGACCTGAGTTGAGGTAGACTAAAGTAGATGGATTAGGCCTAGGTACCACAGCAGTACTTATAGTAAAAAAAGTAACTCTTTAACTACTTTAAAGATTGTGATTATCATTTTGACAACAACAAAACAATACCTCCACCACATGGAACTTGGTAATGAACAGAAAATTTTGATGCGTGGTTAAAATGGTTTTACGTCGAGTTCTAGTCGTTCCTAGATTAATTTTGTGGACTATATGGGTTGATACCTATTTCATCTATATCTATTTATCTAATATTGCGTGACTCATGCGATTCGAACATAGAGTGGCCGTAATTCGTGTAGCGTCCAATCCAAAGTAAGGCAAAGATAAAGCGGTCATCGAAACATAAATAATCTCGGCTTGATGAAAAACAGCATTGTATATTTTATACACATACGTATGCATTTTAAAGGGTTGCGTTCCTACCAATTCTCTTAGGTTGATGAGAAAGGCTTAAACTTAAAAATAATAATAATCGTCAATAGTTTTCAAGAGCTAATAAAAATCTTTGGATGTAGTGCTTCCGGGATTTTGTTCTTCTGTGATCAAAATGAAATCACTTTAGGTCCTTAACGAACATTGTTTAGTGGTTTAGAAAAATGAACACCATCCCATATACCAGACTCCCAATTATACGTATGAGAAATTACAACAATAGAACATAATAATTGAAGGCTGTGACACTTTGCGATTGGTCGTAAAATTTAACGCTTCCATGTGCATGTTGGGAACACCAATGACAATTGTCAACCCATGTACGTATGGAGTACCTATTGTGGATAATAATACCGCATTAAATTTCAAGACTCAAGAGGAGGACGGTCCTTTAAAAAAGTTACATCATACCGACAAGAGATTAGAACTTACTGGACTGGAAGTGAAGATATACCTGCCATCTTAAGTACGATGGCAAACATTTTTTAGGACGAATGAACATATTTCCGTAATAAACAGACATAGATATTATTGAGATGCCCTCAAAATTCTTGCGCAAATTAAACATAATCACATGATTGACAGAATAAAAGAAGAATAATATTTCTGAGATAATATGTTCCTATATACCTACTTTATCCATATTTTTTCATGGATGCAAGGACAATGGTTAAAATATAAGTACCTACAGGGTCTATCTATCAACGGTTCGGTAGGCAAGTTATATATCCCTTCGTTGCTTCGGGAAGGACAAAGAATTTTGACAATGGATCATTCGAGCGTATGACATTAGAAAATTGTGTATCAAATTACTTTTAAATATTAATATTTATATGCACCCCCATTATAAATTTGCTTTGAATAGCAAATTATACAGGTATTTGCAGCATCTAAAAACATTTTTTATTGCCGCATGCTTTCAAAACTATTTGGAATAAACACGGTCATAAAGGTGTGTGCCCTGTGAAACTAATAATGGGTTGTCAAGGTGTCGATTTGTAGCCCAATAGATGTTATCAAAAAAATAAATATTACGCGTTGAAACACCAAATAATTCGAGGCTCAAGGCGTCACGGTTCACTCTAAGAACCGTCACCATAAAGCCCATTTTTGAAAGAAAAACTAATCTGATAAAGAAGAGAAGTTGGTTCCGATTGCATGTTGAGTTTGTTAACGGAAACGGAAAACTATACAGATGGCATTATTGTAGACACTTTACATGCACACCTCAGGAAACTTCACCCGCTTTTACGTAGGTCATTTCACATTCGACAAGATTGCCCACGCAACGACGGAAAATATACTCAAAATCAGAAAATTAACGTTTCGTCCAGACACCATGTTCTGAAATAACATTACCTCAATAGTCTCATCATTATCTCCAGAGGATAAGGCACATACTCTAATCGTAATTAGTCATCTGTTTATTAAAAAACTCAACTATATGCAATAATGATTTTGCACAAATATTAAATGAATACTCCTCCCACAATGCAGTTGGACTTGGTGATTGGACAAAGAACTACCCTTGTGAAGGTAGATGGGCCTGCATGTGCCGAGATAAGTAGGCACTTACTTAACAAATAAAGGGTACAACGAGAGACCCCATCATCATTTCATGGGAATAAAATGCTCATGTGACAGATGTTCTATACCCTACTTAACAAGAAGTATGTAGGTGATGTAGCCATCAAAAATCTGAACCGAAATACTGATTTTTTAAGAGAACAGAACATGGAGAAAGAGATCCTACTAACTTTGGTGAAGTTCCACTAGAATTAGTTTCAGGAGAAGCATCTAATAATGTATGTGTAATGCGCGGTCTATCTCTTCACGTGCGCAGTTTCTCTGCTTAAAATTATTCGTATAGATTCTCTCAGCATTAAAAATGATTTATTGGCTTATGTTTCTCTACTGTACTCTAAAATAAAAGCGTTCGTTGTAGATAATTCTTTACTCACACTGCCTAGTAAATAATTTGGTCCTAACCAAGAATTCCATGAAACTTGTATGTGTCGTGACCAGTGTTCATCAGATATGGGTATAGGTATAAAGTCCAACTCATCCATCAAATGCTGGGTGTGAAAATACGATGAAGATATTAGTTAGATAACAAAACATTTTGTAATAACCATTGTTTAAATGTCTGTTTACATTGATCTAAACAAAAAAGTAATTTATCTTAAGGGTTGTTAATGGCCGGGTAGGTAAATTAATAGGCGACCATTATCTGATTTTGTGTCCATGGACCCGGGTGCCTACCTACCTGGTCCCATTTTTATGTCGACCAATTTACAGCAAAAAAAACTAAATTTATTTTAAAATAAATTAAATTTAAAGTCAGTGTGATTTAAATTTAAAGAACAAAATTAAAAAATAAAAACCACTGGCGTATAAAATAAAAAAAACAGATTTTAAATTTAGATTGCTTACCCGTAATTAATAATGGACTTCTTAACTTTAGCAACGTAACTATCAAGATTGGGTATGTCATCTACCTGAACTACTTAATATCTAATAAAATAAGTTATTTTAGGCATGACAAACGAGTCTAAAATAAATACTTTATTAGGCCCATTTCCTGAGCATATGCCGGCCGTATCCTTGCCTTGTATATTTTATTAGATTTAATTCGTTTTTAAATTTTCGTCCGGTATTTGACACCAAGTCCCAATATTCGAATTTTGGCTCACCCTCAAATTCTTATAAGGGAGCTTCTAAATGATCTTGAAATTTTAGTTAGTTTCTTAATACTAAATGGTGGCAGGTGTGTTGTGTTTTTTATGAACGTTTGATTCGGAATCCCAAACATCTGCTTTTGAGTTTGCACCCGCACACTATTTAGTATACTTATGTTTAGAGAAAATAAACGTATTCAATTAACTTCTAGTTTATACCAAAACCACAAGTCAGACTAAAAGTTCTTGAGTTTGATTTTGCATTTAAAATAAGCATATTTGGTTTTCGACCACCGACAGACATATCTGCCTACCTTTCATTTTCCAGATTTTCCAGTGTTTTGATTGGGTTTATAGCATTAAACATCATAATCTGATTTATGTCAATAGCAATTAAAAGCTTCGCATCACTTTATTAAATAGAATATCAACCGATGACTGCGCCATCTGCATTGGATGTTACCGGATGCAATGTCAGTGCATGTTGATCTATATAGATAGGTTTACGTTTACCGGTAAAGTTGCCTCAAGCTATGATGCTCACAGTTTTATATATTGATAGATATGTTAGGTACACACACAAATATTTGTTAATTAATAGAGACTGTTTGGGAAGCTTCAATTCGACATATCATAACCTTACTTTTTGGGAATGGTAAAACGTTTTTTGAAATCAGTGCTCCGAGAAACTTTAAAATTATGACCGATAGGTACCTACTTAAGGGTAGTAGGTAAAATAGGGGAAGCTGGTCGGCCACAATCTGCCTTAATTCGTAATATCCGTGTGGTTATTGACATAACTCTTGCACGAGGGGTGGAAATGTAGGAAGGAAGGTTAATATGAACTCATTCGCAGTTCTAGACTAATTATTTCGGTCGGGAGATTATAATCCCTTCATATAATGGCCAGTTTGAAACTTATCAAATCTACCATTACGGTAGTCATTTATAGACAGTTAAGTACATACTTAAAAACTGCATTATAAGACTAATGTCTATTACATTCCTGCCATGTATTTACTGAACGAAATTGTGAAAAGGATTCATAATTGATACACTAACGAAAGAGGAACCCCTGCATATGATACGGACGGTCAGGCGAGTCGCCTTTTTATTCAATATGTGCCTCGTGCCTTGCGAAAGGAAAATTATAAAATTATATTAAGCCTAGGGTTACATTTGCATACCTCTAATAATATTATTCTCAAATATCAATTAGGATCATATCAATGACGGCGCAGCAACTTATTTAAGGAATCAAATATGCGAAGAAACAACAGTAAGAGTCTCTTAACATATTACGTCGAGTTGTATGTTTGTATTTAATGAAGAATAACAATTAAGGAAAAAAATGTATACACAAACTAAACGAAAAGAATAATATTAGTTATGGTATGATTGTCCTGCTAGTAAACCTAGCAGGTAAGGAAGGTTGGATGGGTAATTAAAGGCCGCGTTCGTTATTTAGTCTTAATTTAAAAGTTAATTGCATTTAGCAA
Source organism: Cartodere bifasciata (assembly GCA_963920755.1). Lineage (NCBI taxonomy): Eukaryota > Metazoa > Arthropoda > Insecta > Coleoptera > Latridiidae > Cartodere > Cartodere bifasciata. The sequence goes on along the minus strand of OY987201.1, from coordinate 6,042,247 downwards.
CAAGAAGCGGAAAGGATGCATAGATTGCTTGCCAACCTATACAAACCTAGAACATTAACGAAGAACGTACTGATTGTTGGACATGGACATGAAACGAAAAGAGAAGGAAAGAGAGCTAGTGTGTCGTGAATTAGCTATATCCAAATGCCTGCCACACTTAGGCATCAAAGACCTTGTATTTCACGGTATAGCTGGGTAGGTAGATATTCTAAGATTTCCCAGAGATAAGAATCATGTCGTTACTGCGACCACATAGCGAATCAGATATGGAAATAAGTCAACTATTCAAGAAACAAATGAATTTTTAATTAAAAAAACAAATATACATAATGCATTAAGCAAGCTTGAATGTATACGTATCTTGTGTATAGCTGTAATCTTAATCTAAATGAAGTTAATATAAACCATCAAGAAAATTAATTTGACCCCTACTATTATTTTTAGCTAATACGTTATGTGGTTAACACGTCGGAAAACTGAAACCGCGGATTTTAATTATTTGTTGTTGTAGCAATCCCATAAAGTATAAAAAGATTACTCGAATTAAAAAAGCATTCATATCTGAGATCGACAGCAAATTCCATTGAAATGGGCATGTAAGTGTAAAAAACGCGTTTGTTTTTTTCCATATGCTTCACCCTCGCACTTAACAAGATATAATCCAGACTTTTTCACCCCATTTCCATTCTCGTTTTGTCATTTTTGTGGAATAATAATAGGTACTTACAATGCGCCGCAAAGGGACGATAAAAAGGGAAATTTGACATAAGAGAATTTAATTCAGCTTAATATCAATCCCTACGTTTATTTATTCAGCGACTTCACAAATTACCTTCACGAACACATTACAAAATTACTTTTTTTTTTCGCTTTTACATGTTTCGCGAAATCCACTTCACAATCATACACGTCATTAGTTTGTTGGAGAATTTCTCAAAAGCCTTCTTCATATTTTAGTATCTTGTCCAGTAAATTGAAATTCGCAAGCTGCTTTAAAGAGATATTTTACAAAAGCAGCTATTGAAATATGTAAGTATCAAGTGGGTAATAATAAAATGCTAATGTGGTAATTTAAATACACATTGCGCGAAACATTTTTCGCATGCATCATTTAAATGTTATACATAGAGGGTGCCTATCATTTTAGTGTGGACACTTTTACACATTAACGGATACTGTACAAGGAAGACATTTAAATGATATAAAGCAATTTACTTCAAAATAAACCGAGAACAATATTGATCCCATTTTTATCATTGACTAAATTATTGTCCGAGATAATCTCAGCAAAGTATATCTTAAAATAAAGCGAATAGCTGGTGATTGATCGGGTCAGAGCTGGCATTGGGTCAGTTATTACAGGAGTGCCTTTAGGGTAGAGACAAGGAACAGACCAAGCAAGGGTAGCGATGAACAAATATCAAATGAACTGAATATTTTTCCGGTTGGAAAACACTTTCTGAATACAAACCGAGGTAAGCTTAATTAAAAATCACAATCGTAAAAACGAAGGTAGGTACCTACATGAATGCGACTGGGTTCAGAAAAACTAATTACAACTTTTGAGCTTGAGAGCCAGTAAACCTTCATTTTTATTTATTAAAAATAATATATTTCCATATAGCTTCCAGGATATTTGATGAAAATACTCTTTTCATTTTTACCTGGAGTTTCATTTTTGTAGTGTTACTTTGTGTTCTGTGAGTATGTATTGAATTATGCATAGAGGTAGCTATGTGTTAACTGCCAGTGTGCTCTCTAAATGGATATTTTGGTTTATGTCTTAAATTCAAATATAGAAATAAAGTGGATGTGGGTACATCTGACGCTGTCCTACGCTGGGTAGGTAGTGAATGGATATCATTCTCTTTTTTAGTTTTACCATGGCAAGCGTTATATGAAGTGAAAATGACGTTGCGACAGCATTTTGCATGACAAAGGACCACTTGACAGCCTTGTAAATATGTGAGGAATTATTCATGAAAACGTTCGCTATAGGTACCTATGCATGGGGCGCTAGCTCTCTCGCTACGATTAGACTGACTGACATTTTGTGGTAGCGAGTGGTTTCAAAGAAAACAAGGCGCCTCGCCTGTCGCATAAATAGCTAGCTATTAGGTGAGTATAGATATAGCGAGATATCTATGTAGACCCTATACATACATCCATACCAAAATATGAATCCATCAAAACCCAACAAAGCAGATTTACCATGTTATCTTTGCCGTCCAACCTGATGGGGACTATTCAATTTATCAACTAGATACCGAGGTGACAGATTTTAAAAATTCCTAATTTACACACGGTCCACAATTTGAAACCCTGATGAATCTTTAATTCCTTGGCGCCCAACGTTGGACAAGTAGTAAATTTGCCTACAGCGGAAGACACCCAGCACAAAACCCATTTACCTATATTCAAATCCCGAAGTGACAGTCACGTCACGCTATGGCTTGCCGTTGGCTATTTACGCGGTTGATCAAAACATGGGAGAATTGTATTCTTGTCATTAAAGTCCATCCTGGGGATTGTTTGATTAATCAGAATTGTTATCAAGTGTGTGATTTATAACGTAATTCCTTATTTGGGCCATACAATAGCCATCACAAAATTACTTATTACTAAGAGGCATTACTAAAACTTGGCGCCCAAGATGAAGACCATTTAACTTGTCAATTATGCAGATCCCGAACGCAATGGCACGGTCTTTACAACTTATAATTTATGTAACGTAATAGAAGGTACAGTAAGCGTCCAAGTTGTGGACCATTCAAGTGATTAAATAAATATCGATTGGAGTGGTATATTGTTAAAATTATTAATTTGTGTAATGCAATAGGAGGACGGTGTAAATTTACAAATTCTGCTATAAGAGCTAAGCTTCAAGCATCATAAAGTGATCGGTGCCTATGGCAAAAACGTGTTAGCATATATTACAGAGTGACAGGGCGGCTGGCGCAGAAACCTTTGTGCAGTTGTGGTTCGAGACTGACTGACTAATGTCATCCTGAGGCCTCTCTCTCATTCAAGACAATCCCATTTGCTGTCAAATTGGGGCCCAAATCATTTTAAAACCGCAAAGTAAGATCCAATCGAGATGTAATTTCATTTCAATTCAGTGGCTTTGATGGGAGAATAGGTAGAAAAGCATGCGAGTAGAACGACTATACGTAACTAAAAACTAATTACGAATGACAAATCAATCTATTGCAAGATACTGAGAAGCGCTCTTCAATAGACCTCTACGTGGAGCGAGTAAAACAACAAGAAATACGAAGAATGACGACACCGTCTGCAAAGTTTACCTTCATCATAAATAAAAAAGACAACATGACAACTGGGATACAAAATTAAATTTTGGGACGCACTTGTAAGGCAAGATTGCTCCGTAAATTTAATCTGAAAAGGAAACTGGCGAAGTATAATAAAACTTTGAATAAGTCAGGATAATTTGTCAAAAAGAAGGATAATAGATATAAAACTGTCAACGTTAGGGCGAAGAACTCAACAAGTTTGAGGCGTTGCTAAAAAATCATTTACAGGTAAGCGTAAGTGTTTTTTAATCGATGGTTTCGTTAGCAGTGACACCTGATGTAGATGCAACAGTAACGTGGATTCCCTAAAGTGTCACAACCCTCTAGCTCTTTGTTAAGTTATTTAATCTGTACTTTTAGACCTTGTTGTTGGGGTGGTTAGTAACACACAAGTCTTTTATAAGCATCAGGGGTGTTTTTTATCTGGCCACTTTGTCGTTGACATTAATGACATTCCACTTGTTGAACATCTTATAACTTTTCGGATATCTCTTTATAAACAAGAATTGTTTTTGAAGGAAAATACTTTTTGTGCAGTCTTTTAACGATATCGATAAAAGAAAATATATTTGTAGACAGGCGCCGGTGGTACGGTTGATGGTTTAAAATCCTAAACATTTTAGAAAACATTACAGTGGCATGATACACAAAAGAAGAATGCACTTATGTTTCATAATATTTTACGAAAACTACAATAAAATACTTAATCATGCATGTAATATGAAAATATAAATGCTGGAAGAAATCCTTAAGAAAGAGCGTCAGAAGGAGCGTTTTTGTAAGCTTCGGTTCAAAAGAATACCGCATATTGGATACTTCAACATCAGTAACAATGCAACTTTGTATATTAATATATGAAATATTGCACGGTTCAATACTCTTGTTAATCTTAGATATTAAGATATTGTCCTAAGACATTTTTGTACACATCCCAAAGAATCCGGTACTTAAACAGCATTTTTCTATTAAGTAATATTCAATAGACAACAATAACGTCAATATTAATAGAAAATCGGATGCTTCAAGTACAATAGAAGAGAGAAAAAAACAAAAGCAAACCTTTAAACTGCCTACGTACCAATGCAAGTGATATTTCTCAATATGTAAGTTCAAACAAAGAAAAATCAGGATCGCAAATCAAGTTACAGGTAGATATTTCTATACTTAAACAAATTTTCGATCGTTAATAAATAATAAAGTGTTAACTCGGTATAAATCCAAAGGGACACTTTACATTCAAAACACATAATAAATATGGTTTCGGCATTTAAAAGTCAAAAGAACCGACAATGGCGATCCATTTGTTTTGGGGAAAACACATTAAACTATAAATCGAGATATAGGCATGCTGGCGAGGGCACCAGGTAAGTACCTATGCTACGCGACACAACCAACCTTGCCTTTCCGAGTCTTGGTTCTTGGTTCCCCGCTAAGCACTACAATACCCTCATGACACTTACTATTTGTTACCTATTATACCAACCTATCTACCTAGATGATGCGTATAACAAACTATCAATCTATAATTAACCTTTTTTTGGTTTGTTTTTATACTTCGTTCTTCTTGCTACGACCAAAATTTAATCAATATTTTTAAGCTGATGACATGAGATGATGTTATCGACAGAAACGTTCTGATAAATGGTTTCCAGAACTATTGTGTTTTGAAAACTTTAATTAAAATAATAATTGAATTGAAGTATCTAAGTTTTCTAATAATAGGACATTGGCTAAAGGACGTATGGCGGTCTGATATTTTTTATCATTATTAATTTGGATCACTATTACGATTACGGGTGCGAATGGTAGCAGTACTTAGATAAATGATCTAGCCAACAAGGCAACATATTAAATACAATGCAGAATAAACAATTAACATAGTAAGAAACGTACCGTACCGTTGTCGAATGCTTTTAAAAAGTCAAACAGTACTACGAGAAAAGATCAAATCTTAACCTCGGCGTCAACAATATTTAATCCTGAAAAGTCTGGATGAGTTCTGTCTGATGTTGAATAAACCGTTGTGAAAATAGCAAGAAGGTTATCTGTTATCTCACGAAAATGTGAAAAGGTAGCCATTCCGACTACAATAGAAACAATACATTGAAGTTTGCATCAATTTGGTGGCCAGCGAAAACGAAAAGCGGATTGTTGAGGGGCATGCAAGTAAAGCCAGTATTTGGGTAAAAACAATGAACACTACTTCAAACAACTCTCTTATAAATACATACCTACCAATGCGACTGCAAATGTTAAAACCGCTAAATGGCCAAGTGTACTTTTGTCTTTCATTTAGGGAGGCTATTGTTCTTTTTCGTTCGGTTTGTTTGTTATTTTATTAATAGGTAGCCTAGTGAAACCATTGGATGGTGGGTAGACTGGGATAAGTAAAATTGAAAAGAACATCGTGATGACGAAATACTTTCCTCCATGTAAAAGGATCATGTTACGGAAGTGTATTTTAAAATATGGGTTAAAAGAGCAATTTTTGTTTTCAGAATTTGCGTCATCCAGTGTTAATTCTTTATCTCCTGAAAAAACATCTCATTTGCGTATTCGTGCAATGAAGGTGATTAATATTTTGTATAATTACGTTCGCGGAATCGCTCAAACAGCAGGAGCTGTACCTATTATTGTGTTTTTTATATCATTGGCATAGTTGTCACCTGGTATCAACAATCTACATCCTAGTTATTCGTATTTTCTGCATTAGTTTAATGAATAATCTAGTGAATGATTTTCAACGAAATCAATTACCATATAGGTACATACTTATGCATAATCGTGTCTTAAATTGCCTTTGAAAGGATATTATTTAAACATAATTCTAACCTACCTACATTATAAAACACATGATAGTTATCCATAGAGAGCTCGTAATTGGAATTCACTTCACTCTTATGGTCTTATACATCATTGTGATTTACAAAAACCTCTATAGCTTTGGTATCTGTTTAAATGTTAACGGTGGGTGACATGTTTGAATTTGTCCATCATACATAACCTACATCTTCCGGCGACGAGGTCAACCGTGTCCAAGATAATTTGAATTGATGTCCAAGTTTTTGACAAATTCAACGCTTACAAATTCTAGTGTATGATTTACTCAATAAATAATAACATGACTGATGGCGTTGGACATGACTTTTTGGAGCCTGGTGGGCTATAATTATTACTCAATAGTTTGACTTGGGTTCATTTTTTCGTTTCGTTGGTTAGTAATGTCAAACAACAACTTCTTAGACATTTTTGCAGTGTCTAATTTTGATATCTGTTAAAAGCGCATTTTTTCCTTGAACTTGTGTTCTTTTGGCGGTACTTTTTGATGGTTGGTATCGCACATGATTTCATGAAATGAACTAGCTGGGTTCAATGTCAAAGTAATCTTGGCATAGGTAGATAGCTGGCTAGATTGATGAGAGGTATGCGACCAAAAGATCCATTTGTCACTTGTCCCTTAAACAAAATCGTTTCGTTCGACCGCATTTAGTTAGGTGAATACCTACCTATATAATTAGTTTTGTATTATGTTGCCTTCGGGCTACCAATTTCAATGGCTAGATAGAAAAAATACATGAAGATTGCATCACTTGTCTCTCTAATAATTATAGTTAATTATTAAGAAGTTACGTAAGGATAGACGTGAAGAATCTTAAATTCAATAAATTCTTTTAAAAGTCATTGTGCATGTCGGTCGGTTCTATCTAAGTGTTTTTATTGTAGGTATAGTTCGTGGTACCTATACCTAAGGAACATTCATCTGTGACAAAGTCAAATAATTTCTTGCTTTCAAAGAGATTTTATGCATATCATGACATGTGTTTATATTTTTGATACCTTCAAGGTTTTATTTTTAATTTAAATGCATTCAATATTATACTTTTGTGTATAATTATGATTGATTGTTTTTTGTGTAGCTAGACATCTTTAACAGTTACACGAAGGTAAATAAATGCCCATTAGATGATGGATATTCATTGTGACAATAAATCTAATATTTGTCAAATGCATTTTTTATCGTCGGGGCACAAACCATTCTTATGGTAATATTCCAAGAATAGCAGTACCGTAATCTTGCCATTCTAAAAGTTGATAGGCATTCATTGTAAGCACCAAATAAAGTGTTATTTGTCAAATGATATATGTACATGTGCAGCTTAACGACGTGCCGAAACAATAGCAGTACTGAACCTACGTATACATAAGATGATCTTCTACATTGTCGTACTAAGAGATTCTAATAGCTATCACTGTTGATGGATACAACAATACCACGCTAGAATCTTGCTATAATAAATGTGCTGTACCCGAAGTAAGAACTGGAAATAACAACAAAACAATAAAGGACAAAGACCATCATCAAGCAAGCAAGCAGAAGACATACCTACATATGCTCCAACCATCTATCTACATACAAGCCTGCCTACATTTTATCAAAGCTGAGTGATCTCAGAGCAGTCAGTGGTTTGATAATATGAAATGCTTGCTCCCTTTGCTGAATGTTGTTACAATTATGTTGAAATTTAATCATTTGAGCAGCGATTAGTTTACGCTTAGTGATCACAGGATGCGACGCCAGGAATGTCCAGAACAGACCAAAACAACTATAATATCTGTACATGGGATTAATAGATTGATACAATGTAAATTGTTGACGAATCCACACTTAAAAATATGATCAAAGCCAAAACGTACTTGATTGTCTGAGCCTTTATTGCATTCATGCGTAAAACTACCCTCGGATACAAACTTTTAAATGAAAACAATCAAAGCATTATCATTCCACTACGTCAAAGGAATCAGACACTCTTTAACAACAATTATTCTACCACTACCCCTTAAACGATGCCTTCTGAACTGGTTACTTTGACGCACACTTTCTGGAAATGGGCTCATTTAACATTCTTGAGCCGAAATCTTTTTCTTTGTTTGTGTGTGTCACTATCAAGTTTATTAAATTCATCTTTAGTAATAGTGCATCTGTCGGCTCTGTTTGCAGCACATAATGTACATACATTGTTGCTTCAGTTTTAAATATCTGTAAAACAGGGAACACATTGAAATTAACGGCGTTTTTCATAAGTTCTTTCATGAAGTTGTCATTTACGACTTAATAACATTGTTTTTATGCCGTGCGGTTAAATAAGGTATGGTTGTTTTTCCTTCGATAATGTGTCACAAAGCAACTACAATGTCCTATTTGTATAGAATATAAAATATAAGACATTACTGTTTGTTGGCTAAAAATGATATTTCAAAAGAAGGCATATGTTGGTTAAACGAGCTTTAATGAAAACTTGCTTCTTGTTTGTTTAAAGATAAAGAAGATACCTTGTTGGGTATCTACCATAAGTCCAACTTCAACATGTCAGGTAAACAACCAATAGAAGTTTTAATCTGACGGTCACTTTGTAAATCCACTAGATGCCTACCTACCTTCACGTTACCTATTATAAAAGTGGGCGTAACGTTCTTGAGCGAAAGAATCATTTTTAATTTTTTACAGAGACATAGAATTGATTGATCGTCATATGTGGCTGATGACCTATTGTTTCCAACGCCATTTTTCATGCAATCTCATAATACCCACCTAATTACTGGACCTTCGAAGCGTATACTGTATTTTATGATGAAGGCGGTTTACTGCAAATTTGTCATTACATTGTTTTGTTGGATACTAATTTTGAGAACCTAATGATCTATTAAAAAAAATTCTTGCGTCCTAAGAGTTTTTATGTTTGGCGTTTGGATTATTTTTATCATTTTCGTTTTGTGTAGGTAATGAGTTTTTTTACTTATCTTGTTAACGGTTATCCCATCTAATAGTAAAAAAGATACGTAGGTGTATTAGATCCTGGCGGACGTCGGGGGAAGGCAGATTTAAACTCAGAGGACGAGCTCCCATGAGAGTGGAAGTTGCAGGGTAAAAGGCAAGGGTTAAATACCTTCCTACCTACTCATACAAACGAACCCCCCAGAATAACAATGCAGACTTCCTTTCTATAGCTCTCTCAGGAAAAAGCTGCGAATATTTATCATAATTAACAAGTTTCATAATCATCCAACAAAAGAAAAAGAGCACGCAACAAAAATTACAATTTGAATTTCTAAAATGCTTATTTTCATGCCTTTACTACTCGTTTGAATTAACACCTATTACGCATTATAAACTTTCTGCATAAAAAATCACGTCGCAATTTTTGAATCGTTTGTCAGTCTTGCTAAAAGCTTAAGCATTGTCTTCAAATAATACCCATTATTAGTCTGAACTTTGTAACTCGTGGATTAGATACCCCTTGTTTGTTTTGCTTAAGTCGGCTGATAACCGTCTTATTAGAACCAATAGCAAACAAACGGAGGAATCCCTTCACTTAACGTTTAACACAAAACTTTATAATCAAATCAATTATTTCGAATCACTTCATATTTACTAATTTGTTTAAATGTCACCTTAATGTATGTACTTGTATAAATGTAAAAAAAATGGCTACTAATTAGAAGTTGCTTAATTGAATCTAGTTGGAGTCATTTTACCTGGCTGGTTATAGTTCCGCCAATTAAAAATCCATTACCCGAGTCGTGCAAGAGTTTACGATATTTTTTATTTGCTTGGTCAAATGGTCATTAGGAATATCCTAGAAATAATGTAATGGTGATGTTAATTCTAAACTGTCAAAAGCCTTAGGCAAATCTAAGAGAATTGTTTGTATTGTAGTGTGGTGGGTACAAACAAGCACAATGATTTTCCTTAGTGTAATGATTTAAGTTCTAAAATTGGATAATTGTAAAAATATAGTGATTCTACTTATCGGTGACGAGAAAATGATCACACATGGCGCGACCGATTGACTAACATCCATAACGTTAGATAGGTGCCTACCAACCTTCTATCCAAGCTTACTAAATAATGCAAAGAAAGTGACCATATCACTCAGTTCCCCGTAGGTACGTACCTACAACTCCCCTTTTGAGTCAACCCTTGGACCGGACGTGGTCACGTACACCATTGTCTGTAATGCAAAAAACACAAACGAGAACGCTAAAAGATTAATAGCGTTATTTAAATTTTTTACAACGACAGATGACCACTTCGACATCTAAATATTTCTCGTAACGTACATTATTATAAGTGATTTATTCATGAACCCTGGAGGCTGAGATTTTTCATGGTTTCCTTTCCATGTATAGCTTTTCTCGTTCATCAATACATGATTTTTTGCTAAATTAAATTCTACATAAATAAAATTGGCAGAGAGAAATTATTTGTTTGGAAATAAGCGCCAAGCGATTTTAACTCTTTTAGTTAATAATTTGTAACGAATGTAAAAAAAAATTTAGTAGAAAATTAACCAAAGAATATTTTTCAGATGGCGAATAAAAGCTTGAGAAGCTGAATGGTAAGTAATAGTACTAAGGTGTGACACTTTGCACACGTAGAAGAATAAGATGCGTGTCCTTCCAATCAGTTAATGCAAGTAAATGCGCGTCCTATACCTCTACGTGCGCAGAAGACTCCACATAACCTAATTTAAGATTCCAAAACTGAAATTCACGTTTTCGTAAGGTGTTTTAAGATAGTAAATAATTATATGTTAGAATGCAGGCTCGTAGCCGGGCCAGGTAAGTGATATATTTTATAATTCAGCCCGTTGTAAAGGGTCTACAAATTAAAATGAATAATTTAGAACGCATCTATTACTTAATCCTTGTAGCAATTACCGAGACGTTAGGGTAAATCTGGGGTTTCAACGGGACTGTCTTTTCACTTTACGTTTGCTTGCTTGGTAGGTGGGTGTGCCAATTAAAATTGATGTACTAATTAGAAAGCCAATCAAAACTTTATTCATCCCTTAAAATGCTCAAGATTATTTCAACGCTGAATGTCATTATTATACCCTTTGCAGACGAAAACACTTCTATGGTTTTTTGTTGTGTTGTTAATTTTTATTTTATTAAGAAACACTTAATGACCTTAGATGGATGGTTTTTTTGATGAAGAAACTTGTGAGTTATTGGCACTGTTATCTTGACGGATGAGTCACTTTGCGAGAGAGGTCGATGTCGCATTAGTTAGAACCGTACACGATTAAGTTAGTGTCATAAAGTTATGGATTAAATCTGTCATAATCAATGACTTCTATAAGAGAAGGTACACAAAGAGGACGAGGGGGATTTCTCCGGGTCAATGCATTGCATCATAAATATATATCTACATGAATCTGCTTTATTATTAATATCTCTAAAGGAGATAATTACTTTTTACGACCCACCAATCAAGAATCAGAGGAAGAAAAGATAAGTTTGCTGGAAAATGGATGAGACTTACGATAAATCTGGTGCAAAGGCACTCGTCCCACAGGATCAGTTCTATAGCAGGATATACGGACGATAGATAAAGAGTGACTGGAGTAGCCTTACTCTTAAGACAACAGAAGGTAAAATCAAAACGGCTCGATCTTTGTCATTGTCATGGACGGAATCACATATCAGGATTCATATATTTTGGGAAGAATCAATGACTTTAATCTTGGTGTTACATTAAGGAGTATGTTCCGATAAATACCCGTCGACAAATTGGAAATAAATTAAATCATTTGGCAGATATCGCGTGTTTAGTAAAAAGTAGCAAGTAAGTAAAACGTTAGACTAAACATAGTTTTGTATGCTTTGCGGAAGCATGTCTTTGAGATTTGTCGGGTGACTTGTAGGAAATTGGTGTGATCCCTTTGGGAGATATGTAAGGTCCAGAGTATCTATAATAATCGAATACATAATACGAAGCGGGGACCATAAATATCTAAAAATTCAATACGTACACACTGTTGTATATGATCCATAACAAAGTGTGCGTGCCCATATCTCCCTGGAGTAACATTTCACAGATATGCTTGCATCTATTCATACCTAGACGACGGACCGACGGTCAAGCCAAGCAGTCGCACATTTCACCAAAAGAGACGACCGTCCATCCATAAAAAGGTTTAGAAAACAAATGTAAATTGAAAATGAGTGGGCGAAACCGATCGAAGGACGGTCCACTTTGCCTAAACCTCTTCGGCCAGCCGCAACCGTTGTCTATAACTCAAATATGACAGTTCATTATACGATAACTTGCATGTAACTCTCCTACACGAAATTTATCCAATAAATAAAGAAGATTCTCGTGATAACAACATAGATGGAACAGTTCTAGCTGAACTCATTAAAACACTACGCCACTTCTTAGAAGAATCAATACAACAATTAAATTAAGCTGAGGACCATTGTTTTCTGTATCATCCGATTTTTTCTCATCTAAAGAAAACATATAAATCTGGAAACGCTTCTTTGAAAAGAAAAAGAACTGGATGAAGATTGTTACGATGATGTTGAATTGTATGCTAATCAATATGTATAAAAATATTATCATAATAAATGTAAATGGGCATCCAACTCCGTATCTATCTATGTTTATTTCTAAAACATCCCTGACAATTTGTAAGAACAGCAGGCGACTCGCTAGGGAATGACTATTAGAGGACCTACTCATGTATTCAAGTGAGGGTAATGTGGCACTTTTAAGTGACATAGAGGACACTAGTGAGTACGCAGACTGACTTGAGTATTAGAAAGGTTGTTGCTCATACTCCGTGAATTTAAATTAAATTAAAACCTAATGTTATGAGTTGCAGATATGGGCAAGGGATGAAATTAAATTAGAATATGCTACATTGCGAAAAAGGGTATGTAGTTAGATGTCTAAACAAAACAGAATACTTGGACTTTTATTAAATTAGCAGCAAGCACACAAAATAATGAACCAAAACAAATTTTTGCAACACTCTGATTTTATAAAACTTGAACAGGTAAACTGATATAAGCGAAAAATGTTTTTCTTGGCACCATGTCGTTGTTACAACATATTCGGACGAAACCAAAGACTGCCAATATAAATATTATTGAACAATCTAAAAATAAAAGAATTGTCCCTAAATTTTTTGTCAATTGGTGGTATGTACGTGTTGCCGCTGTAAAAATTTAGTGGTAATAAACTAAAAGTGATTGTTTATGTTGGTCAGTCAAAATTACCTATCTGCTTATTTTACTAATAGTTTCGACCTCAATACTTTTATGAGTTTTCAGAAAAATGTTTAGTTAAGGGGACGCCTTTTAAAATAAAACTATAGGAATGTACCTAACACATATCTGTTGGATATTACCTATTTATTTGTGTGTTAACGGCTGTCGCGATTTGTTTATTATAAACGACATGTGTGCATGTGTAAGCAAGCGTCACGACGGACGCACCCAGGCTATTATAAACAGTTTGACGCCCGAAATGCTCGCTCTGGTCTTTTACGACGGATGGACGGACGGAAAGACGCTAGAAACGCGGATTTATTAAGTATCATATACAGCAGAAAGCTTGCCATATACCGTAGAGTAGCGCAACGCAGACTTATACCGGAGCATGCGCATGAATACCTTACTACCAAACGAACAAACAAAAATATAGTTTATGCATTATTATGATAAGAAATCAATCAACCACAAGTGGCACAATTTCCAGCTTATTTTCTTCGTCTTTGTCTTTCGTTTACATTGTTCGGTTTGTTGTAAATGATCTTTTTACACATGAGCCAGGCCACCTTTACTTCTGTTTACATGTTGGCTCTGTAGAAGATACAAGTATAGTTTAATGTTTGTAAGCTAAGCCGTTGACAAAATGGATAATTGCTTTTACAGATTATTTACACAACTTTACGTTAAAAGAAATTTAATAGAACTAGGCGCCTTAAAAATACCTAGATTTACCTACCGTCAAACAACCAAAATAAAGTTGTTTACTGCCTACGTATTTGTTTTATTTGCAAATATATGGACATTTAATGGTCTTACGTTAGCTTATAAATGTTATTGAACACTTAACACTGTAATTATCGGAAAAGATGCGCTCTCGCGTACCATCCTTTTATTATCACTATTCGTAATATTCTGTGGCGCCACTATATTTTCAAGGTCAAGTCGGCTCATTTCCATTTGCTCATAGTTGGCTTAGCAAAGCCCATCTACCTTAGTTACATAATCTTTACTGGTTATGTTATGCTATCTCAACCTTTTTATACCACTATTGTTGGCTTGTTACTTTTTAACCATAAAGTTTATGTTTTATACTTTGACCATTTATCTATAACGTACACATAAGGCCTTCTTCGCCTTTTATTTGAAAAACTGTTAAGTTTAAGCTAGCCATAAATTCGCAATTAAAACTATTGTTTTTTGAAAAAACTTTGTACTTACCATGGGGTACCCATCCATGTTGGCAAGTTTCACAGCATCGCAAAAACTTTTTTCCCGGAACAAAACATTCACAATTGCAGCCAGGAACCGTACATCGGATGGCCTGCAAAAAAGAATCAGAATTGTAAAAAGGTTTATGGCATATAATATAGAAGGAAAAGGTGAAAATTAATTTTAATTCGTTTTATAAGATGAGGAATAAGTCCCAGTGGATTCCGTTTCGATGGCACAAGTCCTTTCATTGTTTCATGTGGAGGAAATTTACGTCAACCTCAATGGATCCCTTGTGAGTCCTAAAAAGGACCAATCTAAATATTTTCAACATGAATTTTAAGAAGCGTGAATTTTTATCGAGAATATATTGAACCCTAGACAAAGGGGAATCTAAATGCTTGAAGCAAGAGCTAATGTGTGCTACTTCAGCCTTGTAGATATTTTATAATGAAAATGATGCACACTGAGTGACTTAATTACGTGGAATAAGAGAGAATCCTTTTAGTACGGAGATAGGTATATCTGGTTTCGACGCCCGTGGTTTAACTAGATGTTGTCTTAAATTTTCTTTAAAGGATTTTAATGTTTTGATAGATCTTGTTGAAAGTTTTACTGATGTCTAGAGTCGAAAGACCGAGCGAGGGTAACTAAAGCAGAAGCAATAAAATGCTTGGCAGCAGTATTAAAATCAAGCCCAAAGAAAAGTGTTTAAAGTAAAAGGGTGAAAATATGAGTGAACAGAAAATTAAAATAAGACACTTTAAACTAGATGAGTTCCTTAGACATTTCTTAATTAAAACATGACAAAAATTACAGTCTTTAAATTACAGCCCCAATTAAACTTTTCCAAGCCTCCCTCAGAAATGTTTCATTAGTGTGTTCTTTAGTGTAAACAGAATCTACCTTCGATAGTCACTTAATGGGATGCAGTTCGTCTCATCTTGACATTATGCGCGATCGCGGTCGCGTAATCAATCTTGTGAACAGATCAATCAAAATCCCAGTTCACTGTCTGATTTGCATTGCATGCCAACAGGAAAGATGTTTATAAATGGGTCGAAGACAGATAGACAGACAGACAGCAAGCTCTGAAACGATTTCATCCAGCCACTTACCACCTTCGCTTTTGCAATTAAGCGCTCTGTCTTTTTATCTACTCATCATATTCTATACATAAAAAATGACACATATGTATATTTAGTAATGAGCCGTAAAAGAATTAAGTGTAAAAACCTGATAGGGTGTCCCAAGGCTCTATTACTGGTCCAGTCATTTAAAGAAGTTTGGAATAAATTCTGTCTGCGCTAAGAAATAACAAGAAGAAATGGTACCGCCTTTTCTTTAATAAACAAGACATTAACAACTTATGCTTTACATTTTGTAAAATATTGTAGCTTAAAGGAATATGTCTCCTTCGATACGCTGGTACAGGTACCATCCAATAGTTTTACTTTTCTTTCTTTTTTGATTTACTCTCAATAAAGTTATTTCCAGTCATATACAAACTGGTTTCTAATTTTTATACTTTAAACGCACGAGGTGATTTTATAGTAGACTGGTAATTAATAACCACTTTAATTACTGCAATAAATGCTTTATTCCTTAGACATGTTAATTTAAGATATAAATCTCAGTTTGGGGTGATCGTTGTACATTCTAACCTTATATTTATCGTTAGATTTAATATGAAAATTGACAAATCATATTGGTTAAGTAAACGTATTAGAAAAAACGAAGCTTCTCTTTCAAATAAGAAACAATGAGACACACCTTTGCAGTGTTGGGGCTTATTGACTTTTGTCACGATACAAAATGTCTAATCAATTTCTTACTGCCTTTACCTTTTCCAATATGCAATTTATTTGTTTATTTAAGAGGGTTTGCGGCAGTTTGAGCGACTAAAAACTTTCAATATTGAATCGCAGCGCCGCCACTCTTAATATGTTACGGTGGAGTAAACATACCATTGTTTAATTTTTTAATACAATTTACATGTTCGACAGTAAACTGTTTTAGTTTCTGAATGACATTTATTACCTTTATCTTTTAATTCACCTGGCAATGTGGAAATAACTTCCCACTAGTTTCACTAACTCTAAAATAAAATCTGTGATAATGACAAATCGACCGATGAATGTTGATAAAACTGTAACAAGAATGTATAATTTAAATTCCAATTTTAATGCCACATTTCTTTTATGGCTTACATTGTTTTTATATTATAAATTGCTCATTTTGATGGCATTTTAAAACAGAGACCGAGTTTTACAATTTATGAACAACTTTATTTGTTGTGTCTTACCGCTTTATTTAATTTTGGAAATGTCTGGGACAACACTGTTATTTATATCAACATGTTTTTTATGGAAAATGTGTAAGTAACGCTAATCTGTGTAATAAAACAGTATGAATTGTCGTATAATGTTCAATACGGTTCTGGTACAAGTACCAGGTACTCAAATAATGTAAATAATATTGGCTGTTTATTTGTCAAATCGTTACCTTATAGTTCATATGTAAATTTTATAACTCTTAAAATGTACTGTGTACCTTCAAAAACAAATGCAAGCAGCTTTTTGCAACTAAGACAGCAGCCACCAGTACTGTTCAGCTCCCAGGTATGTTAATTAACGATAACTTAAATCGGTACCACCACCTTCAAATACTTGTAGACAAATTTTGAAAGAAACGAAAAACTAGCGAAGTCCTTGTGCTCTAAGTTTTGCCCTTATAAACAAGAGGAAGAAGCTGCAGGACCATCGCGTCCTTATTCGGACCCATTCAGATTCGTAAAGACAACTGCGGCCAAAGGGCAAAGTCCCCAAAGCTTGGCACGAGTTAAAATGGTGAATGCCAAGTACTTGGCGTCAATTTTAGTGGAGAAGAAAATGCACCGCCACAAATACGACAAGACCAAACAAGGACTGCTTTTCACTTGCCCTCATATCGGCGAACTGCATCAGTTTTGTCATGTCTCTGGCTGTACGACTAATGTTCACCTTAAGTTCTGTAACAAATGTCAGAGCAAAGTGGCAACGGCGAATAGACTCACGGTTTTTGTAAACAATGACCAAGTTGTCAAATTAAAGAAGTACCAAAGTGCGAATGGGAAGCTTTCATCAGGAGGCGATGGTACTGTGGACGTACCAAGAGTCGTGTACCGCCAACTGCAATTCGCTTTCGAACAAATGGGCACTATGGTCGAAGACGCCGTTCACAATAAATTGAAACGTCCTCTTCGCATGATATCGTTTGACTCGACGTATTCAGATAATCACAAGGACTTCTATTTCAGATGCGAAATGGAATGCTATGAGTACTACGTCTCAGTTCTGGTCACTCCAAAGCCTACAATGTCGCCGTTTCATTTCTTTACGAAGAGAGTTATATTCTTTTGCGAACATATTCAACAGTCGTTTATCAATCGTTGTGCTGGTTGCATTTTTGATGTGCACATTCGAGTCTGCGCTATATGTTATCAAAAACTGAAGCACACCAGAGGATTTAAAGTCGATGTTGTTAAAGATGTTAATGATTCTACATCTCGAGTTAAATGTCAACAAAGATCCAAGTGAAGAAGTGTGTTATGCTTATGAATGTATTTTTATTTAATTGGGGATTATTTCAACTTTAATAAAGGTGTATTTAAATGAAGATTGTTGGTACTACAGTACCGCTACATATTGGCGCGTATGCGCGTAGGGAACTCTTTCTAATAGGGGTTTTTAAAAACGTATAATGAAAATCACAATTTATCAGTGAACGCGTTTATAATAAGCGTATTATTTAATAGTCGTGGAACAAAATAAGTACCTATGGTTCTGATGGTTAGGTAGGTGAATCGGCTTCTTTGATGAGTAAGAAATTCTCAATAACTACACCATAAAGACGTTGGCTTGTCAACCATGCAAATATGTTTATAGTGTCGCGGTTCACCACCAATGACCTATCTATCTTTCTTTAACACTTACAAGCGCTTGTAGATATAGGTATGTAACATTTGAATAAATAATATTGCATCGGCTGATACAACACAACGCAATATAAATCCCCGATTATAAAAAGAAAAGAGTACAAATCCCAATGTGCCAATAATTTTGGAAATAACTTTGTTTAATATCATGAATAAACGGATTCTGTGTCGGTATTAAAACATAACACCGCCGGTTTAAAATTCATAACCAACCGCGCACAGAGAGAATTTTCCAAATAACAATCGGAATTTGCTACCACAACTCGATTGGAATTATACACATAACTCAATCGAGATTTTCCGTATCATCATGTCAAATATGTACTAGGTACTTTTATTCGTTGTTGTTTTGTAGATAAAATTTACCCTAACCAAAATCCGTTTTAATTTGTAAATCATGGATTAACTTTTTTTACCAAAACATAATAGTCATTAAGGGAATCAATCCTTTGTAACAGAAACTCATTCGATGCTTTGTGACGATTTATTAATAATTTTTAAAATTATCTTCTATTTTTGTTACGTCACTAGTTCTAAATTGGTATTCCCATTGTTGACATGATTGATTTCGGAGAAGAGTCCCTTAAAACGAGTGACTTTATCAAAACTGCCTGTCATTCTGAAGATAATTGCAAAATAGTATCCATAGATCAAGTCACACTTGAACGAAGTGTCAAAAATCTTTTCTTTTATCACTGATGTGACATTAATAGTGTCTCTTAAAACATGTGAACTGAGTAAGCACTTGAGATGGACTAATTTTCTAAATGACGTGACACTATTGACTATTGATGTTTGTTAACAAGACAAAGGACATTTTGGAACGCAAATATAATAGCAGAATCAGAAAAACCTGCCTCCAAGAAAATGTAGTTATTAAGAACAAGATCATTATTGCTTTTATAATATGTAAAAAGCCGTACACATAGGTAGGTAACTACATTAGTAAGATTTTGTAAAGTCATGCTTGTAAAAAGTGCACTCAACGATCAAAAAATAAACAAGTGAAATAGAGGCATGACATTAAGAGTAATGGTTTACCCTTAATATTGAATAAATTATGTAAGTTCAACTCTGGACTATTTGCCAAACAAAAATGTCCCACAAGAAACATATTTAAATTGGCTATACATTAGCTATCTATTATCGAAGAACGTTAATAAGATCGGACAATATACCTAACCAGAAATCCAGCGGCTTTGATAAATTGAAATACAAGTGATATTTGGATGTAAAGTATAACATTAAAAAGCATTGAGAATTTGCATTGTCATGTAATACATTCGTTTCGGCTTCACTAAGAGAGAATCATTAAAATCTCAATTCAACCGACACAAAATAAGTGGGGACTCTCCGATCCGATGCTATGACAATCATTTTTCTTTTACATTTTTTATACCTTTAAGTGCCTGCCTACCATTTGTACCAAAGGTTGATGCGTAATTTTAATAGATATCCATTGTTGAAGTGAAGCTAGAGTTAGAAGCAGATAAAAAAGAAAAAGTAACACTATTATAGCGAAGTTTAGTGCATAGAATTTACTAAAGCGCGGATGATATCGGAACTATGTAGAAAGCGGCAGACGTAGGGGATAGTGGAATACCTAACTACCTATAATAATGTTGAATTAACGCTTCAACAAAATATGACATAAGATCTCAAATAACATTGGAAAGGCTTAAATTAGGAGTAACCAAGGTAACACGAGGAGTATCTATTTATCGTGGTAGGTAGGCACTAAACATGCATAGAGCTGAAATAATGTTTCCTCGTAAAATGAAGAATTTCTCCAATTAAAATTTATATCCTGGCATCATGGAAGAAATTCATAATTGCAGAGTGATGCTATCTAGTTCTTAAACATCGCATTAAAAATGTATCATCTAACCTAGATTTTCCGCAAAATGCGTTAAATCCCAAGTAGTTATTGCCTACATGTTTTCTATTGTCCAATGCATTCACATGCTTATCTCGTAAATTGAACTAATTCTTTAATGATAGCCAAATAACTCGTCCTGATAATCTCTTTAAAATCTCAGCGCGCACAGCGTTCAATAATAAATGATTGGGAATCATTATTAACTATAATTTAGAGGCAGATGTATAGTATGGTAGAGGGAATCAATGTATGTCCCATACATAAGTTACATGCCCATACCAACCTTGCCCATGGCCCTAATCAAAAAGATGACGGTGCTGATTTTATCAAGTCTGTTGTCACTTTGACGGTCTTTGAAAGTCATCACTTGCCGGTCGGTCGATTGGAGAGCCGGCTGTCGCTTATGAACTTAAATTACTAAAATTACAGCGAATGGACCTTACAAAAAAAAGGTTAGCTATTTTAATCAATAATACATATAATATTCTCAATAATAAAGAATGCATCTAGAGGGCCTCTTTATTAACACTTCACGATGACGCCAGAAAGGAAAGTTCTTTTGGAGCAAGAACAAGGGACAAATAACACCTTAGATTTATAGATGACGTCATTAAAATAAATCAAAGAAAAATATTTTTCTCTCTGACTTTAAAAAAACTTATTTTATTAATAGCTTTTAGGGTATAGAATACAAATCTGCATTTAGATTTTTTCTAAAAAAAATACTCTGGAAGTTAGAGCACTTTGAAAAAAATGGAGTGTCGCGTTCAGAGTTGCCTTTAACAGCTCGTAGCAATAAAACCGCAAGCGTTGGAACTATTACAGTGTCAGATTCGGATTCAGCAGCCCAGTTTGCATACGCACAGATGGCATTCATTGCTTGCAAACATCATTTGTGGCCGTGACAATTAAAAAACTGAGAAAATTTGAACCCTTACCCCTTAGTTAAAAATGCGGTAAATTTTGAAAAAATAAAATTGCCTGTAACTGTGTTTTAAGATTAATTAGAAGCAGTACAAACCAAATCTGCAATCGGTTTTTCTCCAAGTGCTTTTGTTTTTCTGCTAGAGCTTTTCAAAGTTTGCCAAATTATGAAAATTTCCAAAAATGCTTAAAAAAAAAATTTTTGTCCCTGACTTAGATAAAACTTATTTTGTAGATAGCTTTTAGGATATAGAATACAAATCTGCATTTGGATTTTTTCTAAAAAAAATATTCTGGAAGTTAGAGCACTTTGAAAAAAATGGGGTGTCGCGTTCAGAGTTGCCTTTAATAGCTCGTAGCAATAAAACCGCCAGCGTTGGAACTATAACAGTGTCAGATTCGGATTCAGCAGCCCAGTTTGCATACGCACAGATGGCATTCATTGCTTGCAAACATCATTTGTGGCCGTGACAATTAAAAAACTGAAAAAATTTGGACCCTTACCCCTTAGTTAAAAATGCGGTAAATTTTTAAAAAATAAATTTGCCTGTTACTGTGTTTTAAGATTAATTAGAAGCAGTACAAACCAAATCTGCAATCGGTTTTTTTCCAAGTGCTTTTGTTTTTCTGCTAGAGCTTTTCAAAGTTTGCCAAATTATGAAAATTTTCAAAAATGCTTAAAAAATTTTTTTTTTGTTTCTGACGTAGATAAAACTTATTTTGTAGATAGCTTTTATGATATAGAATACAAATCTGCATTTTGATTTGTTCTAAAAAAAATATTCTGGAAGTTAGAGCACTTTGAAAAAAATGGGGTGTCGCGTTCAGAGTTGCCTTTAACAGCTCGTAGCAATAAAACTGCCAGCGTTGGAACTATAACAGTGTCAGATTTGGATTCAGCAGCCCAGTTTGCATACGCACAGATGGCATTCATTGCTTGCAAACATCATTTGTGGCCGTGACAATTAAAAAACTGAGAAAATTTGGACCCTTACCCCTTAGTTAAAAATGCGGTAAATTTTGAAACAATAAAATTGCCTGTAACTGTGTTTTAAGATTAATTAGAAGCCGTACAAACCAAATCTGCAATTGGTTTTTTTCCAAGTGCTTTTGTTTTTTTGCTAGAGCTTTTCAAAGTTTGCCAAATTATGAAAATTTCCAAAAATGCTTAAAAAAAAAAATTTTGTTTCTGATTTAGATAAAACTTATTTTGTAGATAGCTTTTAGGACATAGAATACAAATCTGCATTTAGATTTTTTCTAAAAAAAATATTCTGGATGTTAGAGCACTTTGAAAAAAATGGGGTGTCGCGTTCAGAGTTGCCTTTAACAGCTTGTAGCAATAAAACCATCAGTGTTGGAACTATTACAGTGTCTGATTCGGATTCAGCAGCCCAGTTTGCATACGCACAGATGGCATTCATTGCTTGCAAACATCATTTGTGGCCGTGACAATTAAAAAACTGAGAAAATTTGGACCCTTACCCCTTAGTTAAAAATGCGGTAAATTTTGAAAAAATAAATTTGCCTGTAACTGTGTTTTAAGATTAATTAAAAGCAGTACAAACCAAATCTGCAATCGGTTTTTTTACAAGTGCTTTTGTTTTTTTGCTAGAGCTTTTCAAAGTTGGCAAAATTTTAAAAATTTCCAAAAAGGCTTAAAAAAAAATTTTTGTCTCTGACTTAAATAAAACTTATTTTGTAGATAGCTTTTAGGATATAGAATAAAGATCTGCATTTAGATTTTTTCTGAAAAAAATATTCTTGAAGTTAGAGCACTTTGAAAAAAATGGGGTGTCGCGTTCAGAGTTGCCTTTAACAGCTCGTAGCAATAAAACCATAAGCGTTGGAACTATTACAGTGTCAGATTCGGATTCAGCAGCCCAGTTTGCATACGCACATATGGCATTCATTGCTTGCAAACATCATTTGTGACCGTGACAATTAAAAAACTGAGAAAATTTGGACCCTTACCCCTTAGTTAAAAATGCGGTAAATTTTAAAAAAATAAAATTGCCTGTAACTGTGTTTTAAGGTTAATTAGAAGCAGTACAAACCAAATCTGCAATCGGTTTTTTTCCAAGTGCTTTGGTTTTTTTGCTAGAGCTTTTCAAAGTTGGCCAAATTCTGAAAGTTTCCAAAAATGCCTAGCAAAATTTTTTTGTCTCTGATTATAATGAAACTTATTTTGTTGATAGCTTTTAGGGTATAGATACAAATCTGCATTTTGACTTTTTTTTGTAAAAACATAATTTTGCCGATTTAAGCATTTAAAAAAAAATCGGGGTCCGTGTTAGAAATTCCCTTTGGCAGCTCATAGCGATAAGACGCGTTGGAACTATTTAAGTGTAATATTAAAGAAAAATGATACCATTTATAATTGTATGGCGACACAAATATTCAAAAAACTAATTTCTAAGTTGTCACCCAAATAAACCAAATCAGAAAATTAAATTTGGTCGTTTTAACCGTGAATCATGGATAGAGGTCGATGATCAGAGTTTATTGTCTAACCGACATCTAGGCAGCGCTGTTTTAAAAGCATTTATAATTTTATGGCGACACAAATACGACACGTCAAATTATAAAGTAAACAAGCATAAAAGGCATTTTAAAGTATCCATACTGGACGCTAATTACTCGACATACTAATATTCTTGTTGGGGATATCGGTTGTTCTTTAAAGTACTCTTATGATTTAACGACTATGAATACAGGGTGTCACACGGGTTCAAATTTTGGAAATGCTAAATAGTATGTGAGTGTGATTGAATGGTGCTTTATGCGCAATCAAATAGGTAATATTAAAAGGGCATAAATAACAAAGTTGCTTGCGTGTAGCATAAGTGACAGACAGACACGTAGAGATGTTGGCATTTCCACTAGAAAATGTGGGTTGTCATCTAGGTTTTGTTTTATAACAGATTACACAACATGTAAGAATTCAGTCAGTTAGACTCCAGAGATTCACTCGTGGACACTGTCTTCAATTTAACTCAATAGTTAATGGAATTTTTTATGTCCAATACAAAATCTTATATCTGTTCATGAATATAAATACCATGACTTACAGTTTTTATTTTTAATGGTGTTTTCTATTGACATTTTGTTGCCTAAAAATGTTCTTAGAAACCAAATTGAATTATAACAATGCTTACTACGTAAAGGCTTGGACGAAACCATAGATAAATGTTTAAAGACATATGTATTTCTAACCTATACAGTACCATCTTAAAATTATACATGTATATGGTTTTATCTGAATTTAGAAAATAATTATCGGCTTACCGTGCAGATTTTTGGTACTTGAAATGTTTTATCTTCAGCTGATTCTGTTTTGGTGTCAGGTATTTTGGATTTTTCTGCTGCTATTCTTTCGGATTCTTTTGATATGCCTTCAGTGTTTGCCATCGTGGTCATAATTGGTTGATCTGGCTTGAAAAACCATGATGCTACTGATGCCCACTAGAAAAGAATTGTTATTAGAGTCGTTATCAGCGAAAAAATATTCGAAGTCTGTCGCATCGTTGTCAAACGATTTGATTTAAATATTACCGATTGTGTAGAAGAATTTGTTGTAGGAAATAGTGATGGTATTTAACAAACAAATTTAAATAATAAAATGTGCGTATAGAAGATTTGTGACGTGTTTTTATTGAAGTGTTTACAATGATTTATATACGGTTTATAGGTGCTTATTGATGGTCTTTGAAGTGTCACATATTTGTTTATCTACAAGGGGCGTCAAAGTTGACATGTGATGTAAACCAGCAGTACAAAAACCATGCAGCCTATTTTTACACCCACTATCAAGCACGTGCAGGTACGTTTATAAGTTGTGTCACTAAAATAATTTTTGATAATGTGTCAAGAATATGCATTAGTGCGGTACAAAAATAATTTGATCTTGCTTCTTATTTCTTTTTTATGTCTTATGGCTAAGTGCATTGAATTGCGGCAACGCATCCTTTATAGATAATCGTTCTAATTTCGACAAACAGATTTCCAGCTTGTATTATAGTCACGAAGCAACAACGCATCAAAAGTCATAGTGTATATTTTCTGCCAGAGAATAAATGTTTGTTTGTAATAACGAGAGAAAATAACACGTTGGAAGTGATTTGATAGTCTCTACAGCTTTCTAGGGCACATAATTATGAAGATTATGGGAATAAATATCTACATGTGGCGTGCAAACGATTAGAACAATAAAATCAATACTGAACTCAAAGAAGCTCATCATAATTTTATTGAAATTAGAAAAAAACTAACAACGAACATAAAATCCTTGCTAAAGATCCTTCGCTTAATGAAAAATGTAATTATAATGTTAACGCGTTAAATATATTGTTATAAGGTAAATGCGCATACTTATTAACTAAAAAGAATGATTAAAACTTGACAAAGATAAGTTTATTAAAGGGAAGCCTTGATGTTGTAACCTTTTTACATAAATTAGTGTTTTGTTTATTGATTATATTGTTGAGTAATTTGCATCAAGAAATTATAGATAGAAGTTCGAGTTATGATAATTTGACAGTCATACACCATCGTAATAATAAGAAACGTGACCTTTCAAGGACTTGCATTAAGTGCAAGTAGGTATTTCTGCTCGTGGTACCTATTGTTTTCTCATGCAGAGATTGTCCACTACAACACAACAGCAAAAGAACTCACTTTCGACAGTTTTGGCTAAATCACCAGCTAATAAGGCAAACATAATGATTTTAGTGTTATAAAGTAAACAGAGCGACTATTAGCACCAGTTATCTGTGGGCTAATGGGTCTTAACTAACAGATTACTATCAAAAACATTAGCTATAACCATAAGTCGAACTAGGGGCGTGTAAAGTACATCACCTTCAAGTTTGATAACATCTAAATGACAATATGACATTTACTCCACCCCTTCCAAAAAGCATCTCGTCTATGCACTTACACGTAAAATTATTTTTTAATTATTGACCGCTTTAATGGATCTTTCAGCTCTGACAGAGGATCACTGGCCAAAGTCAGATCTAATAATTATTACTTTCCAGTGAAACATTTGATATTCAACCAAATACTTTTGGGATTAAAATTGAAAATAAGCAGCACAATGTGAAGATGGGTTAATAACCGATATTTTTGCTAAGTTATAATGGGCTTGTCGCAGAGAAAGCCATGGGGGAGAAGGGCGGATGAACGGGGTAGGCATATAAACCCTTGTCGACCGTAGAAGGGTTAATTTAGAAAGGGTGGGAACATCGCCATATTTGATCAATAATTGAGTTAAACAACTGACGAACCGTCGTGTATACTTACTTATATCATCGGTTCGATGATCGGGTGGACAAATACAATTCGCACATGGTTTGCATTTTACATTACGACCCTTCTACCAATCTCTGCCACTGCCAATGGGTTGGATGGATTCAAACAATATTCAGTAAATGAATATAAACTGTCGAGATTCGTGACAAATGACAAAAATGAGAACTGTGCCCAATTGTCTGAGATACAGAATGTATTGACGCTTAGAAAACGTTAAGTAAAGAACAGTAAGCTTTTGAAGACTTTGCCGTGTGTTAATGAGAAACGGCACCAAGCTAGGTACCCATAACAATGATGTAAAAGCACTTTAAGGCGCCACTTCTCTTTTAAAAAGCTCCAAAGCAAATTTACAAGTGTGAAAAGTGAGTATAAGAAATAATTTATGCGTGAAAATTGGTACCGAATCCGTACAATTTCTCCAGGGTTATAAGGATTAAATTAGCTATACAATGTAAACAACTTCATCGGAATGAAATTACAAATATAGCTGGTACAACTATCCATGCACCAACGTAAAGCAGCGATAAGCATAATTCATGTTCAAGAAGATGCTCATATGTTTCACAATAAATGGGCATATATTTTTGATTTAGTTGTAGATCACGAGCGTATAAATTTGTATCAAGAGATAGTAATTCATATTTGGTCAAAATACAAGAACGCACGGTTTTAGAAGCCTGGTGTGGAATACCTAACTATCTAAAACCAGGTATAAAAGGGAGAATCATCGGCGAACTTGTTTGAGTGTAGCTAATAATTTATTGTCCGCCTTACATAGATCGCCATACAATATGACTTGCACCTGGTTATTTTTCCAAGACTAATTTAAACAGAGGCGGATTTATTATTTTATTAACCATGGATGAATGCTTGTCCCAAAACAAGCGAGAAATAAGGTTCCATTATTACTTCCCTAAGTCTATTAGCTAAGCTGACTTTTCAAACCTACTTAGCATTATTATACTCTATTTTATCCTCTTCACATAAACGATTTTTATTTGTCATCTGCTTGTCGAAGCTAAATCGAATCTATAAATCTGACTCTTCAGCTAATTATGGAAAGGATCATCCATGTCTCTCATATGCGTTGTATAGAGTAGCATCAATGTCATTTCTAAGGTTTTGAAAGTTTATAGCTAACATTTATTAGCCTAGTTAACAGGACCATTAATTAATGTTGCCCTTATTTTTATGTAAGGTATAAACCCTTTTAAAATCTGTGTGTTTAGCCAGTCAGACAGCCATCCGCCTGCACCCTCTCTTAGTTTAACATTACATAGGTACTTAGCCCTATCCGCCATGTGCCGGCTAAACAGCCCACTATATTTTTAAACATGTCTTCTTGTTATTTTGTTCATTATTAATTTGCTTTTTAATGGGGGTTAAAGTTGTTTAATATGATCCCAAATAATCAAGGGCTTTAGGGCAAGCAGTCTGAACATCTGCAATGATGGGGTGATGACATTGGTCCACTCGTTCACATGATGGACCATCATCTATCTCTACTAAAATATATATATCCTGTTTAATTTAAATTCTGATTTAAAATTCAGAAGAAGAGATGGACTGGATCTTTAATTTGGACATGTTAGATGAATGGCAAAGTACCAAAGATGGATTTGGATCGAAAGAGATTGTGTCAAAATTTTCTTATAACTAGAATTGCATACACAGGAACAAGATGAAAAGTGGTCCCTGTGAAACGTTGTCCTCTAAAGCTTTTAGAAAGCGTTTGGTACTCAAGGTACTGCTCTTTTACAAAGCAAAGGGTGAAGATTAAGTAGGTACCTACATATGCGTGGAGGCAAACAACTCATCCAACATATGACAGTATGTAACCACAGAGCTGTCAAACCGCAACTGCGCAAAAGGGCATGGTTCTATTGTGCAGAGTCGGGTTTCTAAAGTTGGACACATGTCTAATACGCAATTAGTTGAGTACCGACGTTTATACGTTT
This sequence comes from Cartodere bifasciata, assembly GCA_963920755.1. Classification (NCBI taxonomy): domain Eukaryota; kingdom Metazoa; phylum Arthropoda; class Insecta; order Coleoptera; family Latridiidae; genus Cartodere; species Cartodere bifasciata. Next base: position 6,013,612 of record OY987201.1, on the reverse strand, counting down.
CGTGAGATGTCAATAGAGCCTATACTTAGTCAATTTTACACGCAATTATGTGTATACTCTTTCCTTGGCCAGAAGAAAGATATACGCGACATACGGTGTGATATGTTAGTGACAAGACAACGATTCTTGATGTTTTTTAGCAATTCTTTGTTGGTAGGTAGATTGGTAATCGACATGGCATGATAGATGGCGTGCACGCGGGTAGGTTCCTATAGGTACATGTGATAGACAACGGCTTTGTCCTAAAACACGACTAGCGTGAAAGATTACATTATATAAGCTATTACCTACTAATCAAACTAACGTTTGTTTTCTCAACAGTGCTGTATGTGTCGTCCTCGATGATATGACTCCAAATCACGCACACTATTTAGTTGGTTATACCTTACTTGCATGGTAGCGACGCGCCATATTTCTTTCAATAACATAAATTCCTCTTTATAACTATATCCTACGTCCAAATATACAACTATTGCCCTATAAGGAAATCTCAAGGATAACTTCATCAACATTAATAAGTGTCATTTGTCATCTTAATCTTTAACGCTCCCTTTCACTTTAACGATGATGATTTAGTTTACATAAAAGGGAGCAAAATAATTGACAATTATGCATAGACCGAAGGTACTTCGCTTCGGTAGAGGTAGAATGAGTAGGTACTACCTTTCTATTGTTATAGTAAAGAGGTTGCCACCTAAAAATTGCATATTAAAATACTAGGAGTACCTTCAATCTACATAATAATATCGTAGGCGCTGCAGATATCAACAAACAAGAAGAGTATGAGTTTGATTGATATCATCCTACATCAGTTCGATTCAAAGTATTTGAGTTTAAATTATTTATTTAAACATTTTTCGTACTTGTGCGAGTTTATTTAAACAACCCGCACAGGATTCCTTAGTTATTTCTTTAAATTATTATTATTACATTTTGGTGGATGGTTTTCTTCCGTTTTAACCATTAAATTAAAATCAGTTGTTTAAACGACAGATTCATTTAAAAACAGGAGCAACATTTTAAATAGTGGAATCAGGTAGTTTAAAAGACAAATTTAATGTAGCATAATACATATAAAAATATGATAACACGCGTTTTCTCGCGAAAATGAAAAAGAAATCTATTTTGAGGCAGGTACACTATTTGCGCTACCGTATTAAAAAGATAAAAGAACTAAATCATGTATTCGAAAGATGCGATATGAAGTTTACCGCTGAAATAAAATCCCATCGTAAAGATAATTGCGCACAACCCTGATGATGTACCTCAGGCCGATAGTCTCTATCTCTTCGACTCTATATCTTTAGTCTTTGTCACGCGAGCTTTTATTAAATGACAACTAAATCGTTAACACGCTATATAATTTATTCAAATAGGCACCCAATTCTAATGTTGATTATTATAGGTGTCATTAACGTAAATATCTACTTATTTCAAAAATAAACAGAATTTATTGCCACTCGAAATAACCCTCAATTATTTAAACCTTTTATATAAGAAACCGTTTTATTTAAACTTTAAAGGGATCTTATGTATGAAGCAGAAGCGATACCAATTAACATATTATCTTTTTTTTTTTTCCTTAAAATATAGATACATTACTAAAGGTTTGTGAGTAATATTCTTCAAACAATGGTTAATTGTTAAGTCCATTGATTTGTTTTGTCTTTTAAAGTCTTTAACATGGATTTATTTTAGATAGTAAAAATATGATGCACATATAATGCGCATCTTTATTAACAAACATGTTTTTACTGCTTAATAAAAGCGTTGCTGTTGGTTGGCATAATCTACCCATACGAATCTAATAATTTTAAATTAAACTTGCATAGTGTTGACAACTTACGTTTAAGTGCGGCTTTAGTGACTGTGAAGTGCTCATTTTAAATTGTTCAGTTGAATATTAATATTACAAGATTTGCACCAAACACGTCCAGATACTTTTTATGACACAAAAACATGCGATTGAGAGTTAATTTATTCACCTCATTTGGGAATCTCTTGAGAAAAACTTTAAGTCACAGGATCGCAAGTAAGAAAGAAGCACAACATTAAGCGAGTTCACATTTTGACAGTTGACAATTGTAACGCCGGCGGGTCTTGGTGTGTCGCACTGTCACGTGACAAGAGAGGGGTGGGAGAGTACGAGAATCACTGTGTAGATAGCGGACGGAGGAGCACATGTATAAGGTAAGTGATTAAATTATGTGTAATACAACATGATGTGTAGCCGACGCCGACGAGTTGATATTGTAAGAACTAACCTATGAAGTTGGTAGGTATCCCCCCTTTCTCACGATCTTCGCTGCTTTCCGAATTTGGTCGACAAAACGCGTTAGATAATAACAAAGGTATTCCTAAACGCAGTAATCTGATTACTCCTTTACATTTACCAATAATTAGGAAGGCATCCACCTTAGATTTAAACACAATTGTCTTCAATAGGCGCACTTGGGATCCCGACAAAGGCGACATCGGACAAAATATCATGGATAAAAATGACGCAACCAAAGCAATTCATGAAGAATAATAGCAAAACCAACTAATTCATATGCTAGTTAAGGTTTAAAAGAAAAACACCTACCCAGTCGTGCATGCACATGAAGTAAAATATGCAATTGAAAAAATACTAAAGGTATAAAAGATTTTATCATTAGAGTGAACGTGTTAATAGCTAGAACGTCACTAAAAGTAAACACAATCTACTTATTAGACATGTCATATGTTGTACCTATGCTTTTTAACTAATATATAGGTAATATTGTTGAAACTCACTTAACATCTTTTTTCTAACTAATATTCATTTTATTATTTAAATATTTGTTTTAAAAAATATCACTTTAAAGATAACAAAAAGACCGTCAAAAAGGTCTAATGGTATGTCTTGTTAAATGTTATTTCTAATTTAAAATCCGCAATATTGTAGCGGAAATAATAATGATAACAATAATTAAAGCAAATTAGTCAAGGGAAAAAACGCTAATTACTTTGTAGTTTGTACCATTCTCATCAACAAATTTTAAAGAATTGTAAAATATTTTATGAATTAGAAAATGACAAAATTTAATAACTGCAATAGTTTTATTTCCACATTTACTGTTAACCTCCCACTTTCTTTAAAATGATCCCTTCCAACGATAACTGACCATCTCAACTATAATGTAACACATATGCCCATTAGGGTGAAACTAAATTATGCAGATTTGTAATTATTTTTAATGAGAATGTATACTTTTCTTCAAGATTTTCATTGCGGAGATAAGTATTTATTATCATTATTTATAAACATAATAAATGAGTTAGGTACTGTTTTTTAAGAATACAGCGCGAAATTCAAAGAAAATATATAATTAATTAATATATGGTCGGTTGATGTCCCAAATATATATAAATTCGATTATATTAAGTCCATTGTTGAAATATAATTAATTTTACTAACAAATTATTGTGAAAAAATATTGTTCATGTTAAAAATAATTAATCATAAACGATTTTTTAATTCGGCGTTTAGGTGTTGTATCCACGAAATACTGGAAATCAAATATAAAATGTATTTTGCATAAAATTGCCTAAGGGTAATTACATTATCGCATAATAGGCATTAAATACATGTTTTCCTTATTATCCTACCTACTAATAAACTACATGTAATGGGTATGTGACTTGAATTTTAATATCTTGTTTCCGACAAAAAAGGTAGTGTGAATTATTAAAATATATTCCTCGATAAAATCAGTTGCAACAGTTTGATTTTTTGTTTATTTACTTTGTGCATTTGATCATTAATTATACAAATCAACAAAAAAAAAAAAAAACAAAGTAAATAATATTTTGATGAAACTCTGTACTTCTGTTTTGCAAAATAAGCGATAATTGGATTTTTTTTTTCGATTTTGTGCAGAGTTAAGCAGTCACAACAATAATTTTTAAGCGACAATCATAGTTTTTTTACTTCATCTGTTATCAAGTAGGCTCATGATTGATTTATGGAAACAAACAGATGATAAATTAACGGGTCACTGGCGAAATGATTTTCAAAATGCATGTTAAGGTCAAATGTCTTATGTAAAATTGTCCCGCTTTGAATATTGCGGTATTACTTATCAGTTCAAAGAAAATCTTCGCATTTTTGCAAATCTGTCAGTTTAGATAGAACATCTCTTGAAATATTTAAAGCATGATGTACGACGAACTTACCATTGGAAATTCTAGACGGTATTCGGATAGAGAAAACATTGGTAGATAGCTACATTCAGGGTTTGTGATCAGACCTAGCCTAGGTACGTGCAACCGCTGGCCGTTAGCACAGGACACTGAGGGGTCAAGGGTCGCCTGGCTGCCTCATGCCTGCCTGGACGGCGGGCGGGCGTGTCACAGCGTCGCGACGGCCTATGGTCCCTTTAGCGACGCGCATGCGCTTCGACACTCGCAAGTGACAATCGTTCTTATAGTGACAAATTTTCTAAGCCACTCCCTCCATACGGTTATTCCTTGCAGCTACCGTGCAATATATTCAGGTCTGTGATTTTTATATAATATGTTACTTAATATGTAATTATGACTGTAATGCAAAAAATATATCCCAGCTACCTAGTGCACTTAGGTAGGTATTTAAATTATTTCTAATAGCTTTACCAACCATTGTCGAAAATAAAAGCATGAATGCCAATTAAGTGGCACAATACCTGCATCACCCATTAATTTATGAAAATACAATGAAAATAATTCAAAAAGTTCATTTCAAAAGATCCTTTGAAATAAATTAAAACTTCCTTCCTTAGTTGAAATTTTCAGCGAGAGACTAATTTAAATTTATTATTAAAGGGTTGTGTTTTCGGAAAGATTTTTCCCAAATAAAGAACATATTTTGCTCTTTAATATAATAACGTCAACAAAATATGTCTAAAGAAAAGTTCGTTAATAACGCAGTGGAAGGAGAGTAGATATTATACGTTATCTTACACTCTTGGGAGAAAATGAATCAACGAAGACGACTGAAGAACACAGAAGCGTATCCAGTACTATAACCCCTTTCTGTTTTTTAATAATACCAAAAGTTTTAACATAACCGATAACTAAACTACGGCATGCACAACATTGTCATTTATTAATATTATTCTATATATGCGCCAAAGAACACCTCTAAGAGGAATAACAAAAAAAACTAGAGCGGGTTAGGTCAGTGAATAGGTTAGATCAGTGAGCCTGTTAGAGTTTTTTTTATAAAATGTCGACATTTAATAGGATACTCCTCGCAGTAGGTAGTCAAAGAATAAAAAAATTATTTTTTATTTTTATAAAAAAAATCTGCGAAGAGGTTAAACTATTAACTCTTCTATAAAAAAAAGATTTATTAGCGAAGAGCATAAATAAGTATTAATTCTGACACTGACGTTTAGGATTTAAATAGGCTTTAGAAAGATGCTTTTGTTTTAATTTTTTTTTGCAAAGCCACCTTGACTGGGCCTAGACTTACCTGACTTAGAACTTTCTCATCACTAAAAACCTTTCTTTTGGCCTTTTTTGTCTTAAAAATTTGACAAAAAAAAAAACAAAAATACTTTTTAACACAGAATTTAATTTCCTTTCATTTTTATGACTTGACTTTTTTTTGTGAATTGATAAATAACGAAGATACGCTGTTTTTTTTAAATGGGGGACCTAGGTGGGGCCGGACAAAAAAAACTTTAATATACTTTTTGTAAAGTATAAAAAGGGTTTTAATATTATCGAAACAAAAATTCTGTAAATTGTATAATAACTGAAATATGATTTTTTCTCCAATTGGGGGGTGCAGGAGCCCCCTTTGTAATCACCTGATTTTTACCAACAACGAACTTGACCTAGATTTTAATAAGAACGATTTTTCCTGAAAATTTGAACTTGATGGAACCATTGGTTCTTAAGTTAGAGTGTCTACAAAAAACGTGACAGACGGACGGACAGACGGACAGACGGACGGACGGACGGACGGACGGATTTTTTGAAAGTTGTTCAAAATTCGATGAAACGAACGAATCTGCAAGAATTTTTGCTCTAGGATGATTTTTGACGATTTTAGAATTTTCAAAACAATCACAATATACTCCTCGTTTTTGACTTTGTCTGCGAGGAGTATAATAATTGATAGCTAATGATATGAAAAGGATTTCCAGTGGACATTTTGGCACGCCTCTGACTTGGCACAAAGAAAACAACAAATTCTTGTTCCAGTTGCTTTTAATACAGGCGGGCGAAACTTGAAATCGATAGAAGACTGTGAACTACAACGCCTGATGCTGTTCCGTCCATCCGTCCTACTAAGTTCTCTCCATACTTTAGCCATATCATAAATTATTCCATCCTGAAATAATTCTAATCTACCTCCTGTGAATACGCGATGGAATACCTTAACTTCATGTGCTTGCGACTGTTTCGAAGATCTAGATTAAGAACTGCGTCTGGCGCATTCGCCACAGTCTAGGTGAAGATCTATCTAAGAAGTAAATGGAGCATTTTCTACCCAAAAGGCAAATTATCCGCGCTTGGCAACTCCGCAGGATCGTGATACCAGCAGGCCAGGCAGCAGCAGCTATCGTCAGAGCACAGTGTAGGTATCGTGGATAGAGAATTCAAGGCGTATCTACAACCAGGTGACATTTGCGACCGCCTCACGCTTGCGCACGCCGATTGGTGACATCCCCCCTTATTACGGTGACATCGCGACAACCTATCTACCTGTGCCATTGGTCGTAATATAACCCAATGCTGCTAGTTCTCGTCCCGAATGCTACCTATCTTTTATCATTCTGTAAATATGTAAACAGGACATGAATAAGTATATTATTACATTTGTATATTTCCAATGACGCGTATAGGTCAGGATCTCCGTTTTATAAAACTAACCTTTCCCTTATGATGTCACCCTTTTTTATATATATTATATATATTTCCCAGTTTTGTATTTCTTAGACTCGTTTGTTAATTTAACATATTGGACTATCTTCTTTTTTTATGGCAAAACTATTAATATAGTTTTTGTTGATCATTATCTTGGCAACATATTCTACAAGTAAAAAAAAAACGACGTGTGGCAAAACGATATTTGTTGTTGGAGCTTTATTGTTTAAATGTTATGTTTTAATTATTTTAACGATCAATAAGCAATACTATATTTATTAGCTCTTACAAAATGTATCACTTGTGACTAAAATAGATGACGATGCATTGTTTAAAAGGTTCTGTTTCTATTATGATATCTATTTATAATTAGGTAAACCGTTTCGTTATTTTGTAAACAGATGGAAAGGAAGTAGGTTTGTCTATACTCCATAACCATTACCAAATTAATATAGCTATTGTGTGGTTTATATCGTATAAGGTATTATGAAATTCCAAATATAGGTCACACAGTGGCTTTGAATTATAGTATATTCCCCATGACCTAAATTGTATCTCTCCCTTGTTCATGTGAGCCCTAAGACATTGGGGTGCTCTGAGAGCACATGCCTTACACATTCATTGACTGAAGATTTAATTTATATGCCTATTTTTATTCTGAGCTAAGATTGTCATTTAGAAATTACTGGAGATAAAAAAAGCGTAGTGATCGTCGATCTTGACAATGCGTTTGAGCATGCCAACCTATAAAACTGATATGCATGACATAGTTACCTTAGTTACAGATGAACAGATTATTAAGATAAAAATTACTTCTCATGGATTTTGTGAAAGCCTTCGACAGTGTTAACGTGGATCTTACAACCCACACCATCCACAAAATGTCACCATTATAAGTGTGTTCCACAAGATCCTGCCCACCCAAGTAAACAAATACACATGCTTTAAAGAAAAAAACGAGTACAAATTGTTACCTACCTGACCAAACGTAAAACAAAATGCTTGCGAAAAACACGTGGTATATAAAAACATGTGCGCGCTGCTGCACGCACCAATTTCATGTAATGTTCAGCCGATATCTCGTATTGCACTGGGACAGTGTCGCAGTGTCACCACACGCTATAGCGAAGGCGTATGGATGAAATGGGTGGATAGAATCTACGGTAGGCTTTCACTCGAGCATGTCCTCTGTTTGTCATTGCGCACTCTGTTTTTTAGTAAAAGTGCAACAAGTCCTATCTTATCAGCAACTACATTTAAGGACACAGATGAAACAATGACAACTGTTTTCTGTTACCTTTATTTGTCGTGTTTATTTTTTTATGTGTATTCATAAATAATTAGCGTGGTATGATCTGAATGCAACAACAATGGGTGGGTATTGTCGTGCCTGAAAATTTGTTTGCTTTCAGTGAGTCCAAGAATTTCACGCATGATTATTGCAGAAGGCTATTAAAAGGAGTTGGATATCTATGGATCTTGGAGATCTGGAGAGAAGGTGTAACGAATTTGCAATATGCACGCAGTTGTGAATTGTTTTATGATTAAGTGCTCTGTCAGTCGTGACCCAGGTTGGCAGTTCTGTGCGCTATGGCAAAAAGGTACCTACCTAGTTGCAATGTTAAGCAACAAATGTAAGGTACTTTAGTTTTATTCTACCGACTTCGAAAACATAATTAGACCGGTTGATTGGTACTTATGCATAGCAAAGTGACTATTTATCAACAGTTTCTCCCAAGGCGAAGATCACGGCTCATGAGAAACTCCAAAGTACCCTTTACCAAAACCAACTAAGGACACTCTATACAGCATTATTTCAATAAATCCTTAATTTGAAATCAAAGTATACGTCCAAAAGGAAATCGGATGATCTTGACATTCTTTCGTAATTTTTTAATGGCACTAGATGTACGTGAGGTACTGATACTAAATTAGTCTAAATTAATCACGAATTCACAAAATATTAAGAATCATCATTAAGTAGCAGATGTCTATTTAAGTATGGTGAAATATTACTAAAATCACGAATATACGTATCCTATATTCCTATTTTTAAATTGCTCTGTAGGCGCAATTTTAAAATCAGTGGTACCCATCCATATCACATGTAATTTTAAAAAAATCTATGTTAGAACTAATAATTTGTTCATTAGGTGGTAATCGTAACGATATTATCTTTGTGAAATTGATGGTTTCATCAGTGATTTTATTTTTAGTGTGGTACTTGAAAACGAAGCGCGGTCTTTGAGTGACACCCAAGTACCTATCACTGTTTGTTAGCACAGAAACTCTGTAATGAAAGTTAAAGCACGAAATATTAAAGTTTGTTTCTATCTGATGTCCTGCTAGTGACGAGCAAGCATCAGGCCGCAGGACAAGACGTTGTCTTGTCACGCAATCCTGCGATCAAACACGTTGTCTGCAAACACACCCCTCTGACTCCACACCTTTTCATGTTTCCAATAATATTCACGATTTTAGATAGATAGATAAGTGGGTATTATTAAAACAGTTTTCTCTGCAGGTACCTATCCAAATCAGTGCATGTTTGATATCAATCTTTTAGATGGATTCATTTTGTTTTGACGTCACCAGAGGGATTACTCAAATTTCGATAGGTACCGTCATTATGAAAGAGTTGCTTTCCAAATTTAACAATCGATAAATATCTATCAGATGTTTTTTAAATTTATTGATCATGGACCAAAGACAAAACAATCGCTTTTGAGCAATAGCGCAGTACATCGCACCATGCTTCTATCATTTTAGTCCATCTACATAGCAGAGGTTTTAACAGCGGTACCATGACGGAGTTGGTCAATTGAGACAATGAAATGATGTCACCTACAAAATTATCATTTTAGAAGCTAATATTACCAAGAAAAACAATGAAGGTACTGCTTCTACAAGGTTGATGCAGTTCCAGAATGTAAAAAATAGTTCCAAAGGTCCTATGCCAGCCAATTAGGTCCAGTGAATTATCAAGATTTAAAAATAGGCTTAATAGTATTCAGGTTTTATATTTAATGCGATTTATATAGCGGATAACTATAAAGGTTGATGTAGAATAGTACCATAAACTGTCCAGCGATGGAACTTGACATCATTAAATTCTCGCGAAAGTGAAGTTGGCCCCAAGCACTTCACGCATAACTCCATTGTCTCTTACTTGTTTAATTCCAGCTTTGATCATCCTGAATAGGTACCTACATAAAACAGCATGCAATCTTACATTCAACTACCTATACCATTGTCTTTTCCAATACAATTGGGAAGAAACAAACTATAAGTATCCATTATTTAGCCGCACATAAACATTGTGTATCACATCTAAGTTTTTGTTAATTGATATTTAATCACCACTAAGTTTAAAGCGTTTAACAAAAGAACCAGAAAATTGTAATGCTCTAAAAACATTAAAAAGTTTTCACATGTAGGTATAGCTACATATAATGTCATAAAATGGAGATATAAATGACCAGAAAGGTTAACCACCGCAATTAAAATACTCATCTCTCTTTAATTAATATCATTTACAACCCATCATTAATTTTATTATTTGAATTCTACCTACCGTCCTTATAAACTAATACCCTATACTATAAAAGTATATAAAACGTGGAAACCGTAAACGATGCATTAATTTTATTTTAAATTCCCAACATTTTAGAATTTTTCTTAAGGCGTAATACGCAGATAAACTAGGGGTCATTTCTGAAGACACGCTAACTGAATTCTACAATCGTCAAAAATCATCTAGAGCAAGAACTCTTGCGGATTCTTTCGTTGCATTATTATGTGGATATTTTTAAATGAAGATCTAGATTATAATAAAGGAAAGTGTTTAAAATGAGGTTCAATTTCGCGAGAGTTAGATACACCATCATTGACCATGAAATAAGTGGTTACAAATACGTAAAAAAATGAAAATTACATTCTGACCTTTTGAAAAGTAAACCCATAACTCAAACAGGATTAATAATAGCGATTTATTGGACATAAATTAGAAGTATTAGAGAGATTTATTTCACATATAGTACCTATATACTGCGAAATCTCATGCTATGTTGGTTATACCTACCTATCTACACTCAACGGCAAAATTATTAGATCACCTAAGAAATTCGCTTTAAAATTTTTCCTGACGGATTTTTTTGATTGAATTTTATTTTTTTAATAAACTGCAAGAATGCTTGTTTCATTAACATAAATTTGAAATTAATATCCCAGTTATTTCTTTTGATAAAAAAAATTAAAAGCTTCGATGTTTTTATTGAGTTTTCAGATGAGAGTTAATCTTGTCTTTACCGGCTTTAATAAAAAAAATTATGGTAAAAATTAAAAAAACTAAGCTCAGTGGTCATGTTAGACCGTCTTTATTTGAGAAAAATTTGTAACACTGGTAACACTATGGCAAATAGGCAAAGTCAACGATATTTCTCAAAATGGATTGGTGTGACCCAATTTAGGGTTTCACAGATTTTAAGACGACATTAGGAGACAGTTATCCATTAATGAAGATCAGTTCAGGATGGTAGAAGCGTTACTGATGTCATGCAAGATCCTTACGTTGTTTAGAAGTTTTTTCAAATCGCGCGTAAGCTGCTTCCCAACTCCATAACTTGGTCAGGCAGACTTATGACATCCAATTAAGCAGTGATAAGGTAAGAGCACATTCAATAGAACAAAATTTAACTTTAAAAATTACAGCTGGTTGATCAACTTTGGCCGTAGCCCATCAACAAGCGCGTCTTCAATTTGCAAAGATACACGTCAGTAGTAAAGAGGCTGTGTGGGCTGATTGGGGCCGTAATGAGTGAAAATTTTTACTGTATCATTCAGATACGAGCGTACAAGTTTGTCATTAAGTTTAAAAACTTTATATCCAACTTAATTTTGTTTATAGCCCAAGTCATGGTTCAAGAGGTTTTACTTTTTGGGAAGGCATTTCTTTAGGAGGAGATACCGTCAAAATTGGTGGACCGGCTAAAATTTTTAAAGTCAAATTTTGTTCTCTTGAACGTGCTCTTACCATATCACTGCTTAGTTGGATATCATAAGTCTGCCTGACCAAGTTATGGAGCTGGGAAGCAGTTTTCGCGCGATTTGAAAAAACTTCTAAACAACGTAGGGATCCTGCTTGACATCAGTAACGCTTCTACCATCCTGAACTGATCTTCATGAATGGATAACTGTCTCCTAATGTCGTCTTAAAATCTGTGAAACCTCAAATTGGGCCACACCAATCCATTTTGAGAAATATCGTTGACTTTGCCTATTTGCCATAGTGTTACCAGTGTTACAAATTTTTCTCAGATAGAGACGGTCTAACTTGACCACTGAGCTTAGTTTTTTTAATTTTTACCATAATTTTTTTTATTAAAGCCGGTAAAGACAAGATTAACTCTCATCTGAAAACTCAATAAAAACATCGAAGCTTTTAATTTTTTTTATCAAAAGAAATAACTGGGATATTAATTTCAAATTTATGTTAATGAAACAAGCATTCTTGCAGTTTATTAAAAAAATAAAATTCAATCAAAAAAATCCGTCAGGAAAAATTTTAAAGCGAATTTCTTAGGTGATCTAATAATTTTGCCGTTGAGTGTACTTCCTATCTATGGACTTTCAGTTCCTAATTCTTGTAAAACCTACTTATTATATGTATACGGCGTTTGATTCAAAAAAAATCAAGAAGGCATGGTTGGTAGATATACCTAAACAATGCCTTAGATTACTTGTATAACACTACATGCATGCATTTCTAGTAATAAATTTTACAATAACATCGTGTCCCAATTATTTTCTCGCACCGTTGAATTGACGCATACATTAGAATTTTTATTATGATACTCTTTCCAGATACGCAAGAAGCATTTGACGCAGTCTTTAAACGCACTAATACTACAGAACTCCCAATTATAAATAGCCCAAAAAATTATCATTTAATCCTATTAATTTATTTTGAAAAGGTCACAGCTGTTTTCGACTTATCAATAAGCAAGATTTACAAAGTTGTGAGTTGCGAAGTGTTTCGTCCATTAATTCTGTAACTTGTTAGTGTCTTCTTCCAATTAGCATAATAATCCTTAAGTTTTTGATCAAGATTAGAACAATGGAAATCTTGAAATTATACAACTTGTCATACTTGGACTGCTTTTAAATAGTGAAACATTGCACTTTCTAAAGGTAACCCTCTTTTACTTGTCGCTACATAAATTGTATATATTATTATACCAGAGAAAACAAGTAATCATTGCTTAGATGAAGAGGCGCAAGCGCCTCACGCATGCGCATTTTGGTAGTCCCCCTTTTGGTATTATCCGCTACTATATCAAAATGCTCTTTCGTTAATTACTGTTCCCTAATAACTTATCGCAACGTTTGCTCAATTGATGTGTACACTAATTTGCAAAACGAATGTCATAGAGATTCTCACAAAAAGCTAAAAAACATTAGTCTTTTTGATTGTGGCTTTTGAATCAACAGAAAGTATAGTAAAAAGGCCTAGCAATCAATGGGGTAGTAAAAACATTTTAAGTTACCTCATATAGGTAGCGTATGTGAAATTTGAGTGTCCATTTGCTTAATTAAAATATTTGGCTTTCATTGAGCTATTCAAAAGTCGAATTCTCTTTTTAAAGGGTAAAGAGAGTACGCTCACTTTGTCTCGTTTGATTTTATTCCCGTTTTATGTTACTGACATAGCTCTATGCATTTATTATTCAAGTCTAAAACTAGATCCACCTTTATCCTATCCATGTTATTAAAGAAAATTATTTACTTCTTCAAAATTGCATTTTTGCTCTTTAATAATTTCATTAATATGATAGTAGGGTTGACCCCATGTTTCTCAATAATAACAATTATATTTAGTATTATTATACTCTTCACAAGAGTATATTGCAATCGATCAGAAAATCCTAAAATCGTCAATTTTCGTCGTAGAGCAAAAATTTTTGCAGATTCGTGCGTTTCATGACTTTTTAAGATTTTCATTCTTTGTCCGTCCGTCGGTCTGGTGTATGTCACGTTTCTTGTAAACACGCTATCTTAAGAACCAAACTTCCAATCCAAATTAAATTTTAAGGAAAAATCGATCCCTATAAGAGGAAGAACCCTATTGTTTTTGACAAGAATCGGAGTACTATAAAGCGCCCTTTTTAGCCCCCCAAATGAAAAAAAAATCGTAGCTCGACTATTATTAAATTTACAAAAAAAAATATTCGACATAAAATATAGACAATTTAATTCTTCACCAAAAAGTATTCTTTAGTTTTTTTGTCCGACCCCCCAATTACCCCCCAGAACAAAAAAACCTCCTATTTTATTTATTATTCAATCTACAAAAAAAAATATATTTTACAAAAATAATGAAAATTTAATTGTCTATTAAAAATGTTTGTTTATTTTTTGTAAAGTTAGCCAGTAAGGTTAAAAAAACAAAAAATAAACGATTTTATTAGCAAAAAACTTCTAAGTCCAAATCGCGTCACGCGTCAGTCAAGAAGGCCATGCCAAATATATTTTAAACAAAGAAACAAAACTAGCTGTCAGAACAAATAACACCAAATTTCGGAAACGTCAGAACTGACGTTTATCTTCTTCGTTGACGAAATTCTTCGTGTTTTCTGTTAATAGTTTACACTCTTCGCAGATTTTTTTTAATTTGTTTTATTTAAAAGAATCTATTATCATATAATAATTTTTTTGTGAAGAGTATACTATAGAATGTGTAGCAATTATATAAAATATTGATTTAGCTTTGACTTAAAAAATATAAAATTATACTTCTACCGATTTCGAATTCTACTCGAGCTACTCATCTGCGAAGAGTAAATTTCACCCATTCTAGTTTAATTAATAATTAAATCCAAATTTATCTGCAATTGACAATTTTATAATTTATGTATATTCAATTTTTATTTAAAATTAATCAAATCTTGTATACATATTATTTAGTATTCGTGTTAAATTTAAACCATATTATTTAACGATAATTTAGAAAAAAATTAAGCAAGTTGCTAAATTTATCGTTTACATTTTTATGCACTAACGTAGTAGAACAAGAAATCTGATGGACGTCTTATACCGTGCATTTATACATGGAGTTACTCATGCATTCCGGAAATTAAACAATTTCCCGCTTTTGGACGGAAGTGCTCAATAGATTGACACATAATATTTTAGCTCATTTAATTTTAATATGTACCCAGCCAGCTAGTTATATCCGAAGTGTTCAAGAACCCTTTTAAAATAAAATGCTTGCGTGTGGCAAATATAATAAGTCCCATACACTTAAAGTAAGTTAGGCGGCTGAATATGCAGATCCTATCCCTTGAATTGTAACGTTTACCTAAACAACTACTTGTTTTTTTTTTTCATTTAGGTAAAGCGGTCTAAAACACTCTGATGTGGCCTCATGAGATGAGATTGAATGCAAAACAGGGAAAATGCTGGTAAAAGGGACCACTCGATCAATAAGATTACAAAAAGTGTACAATCATAGAAAGAAACTGTTTTGTGTCGACATGTAGACATCGTATTTTCCAGTCCATTAGCACTAACAGCAAGGCTGACTTGCGGTCCCACATCGCTGAAGTTGGTTCGCTCGTCCGGAAGCTAGTTCCGTCCGTCCATCCGTATCTACTAAGGAGACTTACTTGCAATGGACCTACCTATACATGGCTGGATAGATGTTGATCAATGATTTCCATCATCTATCAATGACAAATCACTAATCCGAATGCTTGATGCACACTTGTTTGGATTTTCCTGAATTTCTAGATGAAAAGAACATTACTTTAATAATTGTGGAAATGACGCAGCTCTTTTCTCGTAATGATCCTTCTTAACCTAAATCATCCATATTCAAATAACCACATCTCCTCATTTACAACGACAAACGCATAACAAGATCCAATAATTATTCTTCTCCAGATTGTCGAAAGCATTTTACAAATCCATAAGAACAAATATAAGTCTAATGACACTTGTTTAAAGCGTCAAACGCATCTAAGAACAATTCGGGCAATTGCTCTTGTCCCTTTTAATTCTAACGACGACCTTATGTGGTAGATCCAATGCGTCAAAAGCATTTGAAAGATCTATAAGGACACTATCTATCCATTTAAGTGTCACATGATGTGCCTAAAGATTTAAATTAGTTTTGTTTGGTGTAAGATGTTAGCTGTCCAAAAAGTGAAACATGGTAAACGCTGACTAAAGAACTATTAATACTCAAGCGAATTTACAGTGATCGTGAATATGAAAAATGAATTCGTCAAGCCGAATAGGTGCGGGTAATGTATATTACTTAGTCACGAGTGAAAAGCTGTGACAGAAGACAGTTGATGTGAAATCTAATAACTAACAGTAAAATGATGCTCATATGACTGTCGAAATATCGAAAAATTTAACTCTTAACCTTACATAAATAATGAGGCATGCTAAAATCGTTTTGCATTTACCTTATTACGACCGTAAGTAGTAATAATTTGCAATAAAAGAAAAGGAATATGATTTTGCTCACGTATAATAGTTGATTTATGTTTATCAATCATAATCTTTATGCTATAACGACAGATAGTTTCATCTATCACTGGGAAAAAAGCTAAGGTTATACGCCTTTCATGTAGCAATTTGCATAAAATGTCACGGACCAAAGTTCAAGTGAATTTCTAACTGGTAGTCATCTATTTTTTGCATGTCTGGATGCTATAATTAAGAAAAAATGTGGAAAATTATGTTGGTATAAACTTAAGCCGTATCGGGTAGTGTTAATAAAATGTGTTGCATTTTTTCGCAGAGTAAGGATATACTTATGCATAGCAAAGAATGAGTTGAATCATCATATTGTAGTATAACAGATATAATTAAAGTTTCCATAAATGAATTGTAGATTTGTGTCACGAATAATCAAGGAACCTTGATAGTATTTTATTAATAATATCTATAATTACTTCTTATACTTTGTGGCACTCATTTGGCATTACATAATTAAACAATATAAAGTTTCTACTTATATTTTATCACGATTGTATTTATCATAATTATTTAAGCTAATGTTAAAGGTACTAGAGGTAGGTGTTTTCCTAAAGGTTGGTAAAGCGGTGCCTCATATCAGAATGTTACCATATATCCAATAAGTGTTCTACAAAATCGATTATAAACAATGGTGTTTCATCTAAAAGTATAATCAATCAAGATAGATTTTAATAACCGCGTTTGTTTGGGAATGAGCTCGGTCGTACCTCTGGCTGGCAGGATGTTAGCTTGTAGGTTCCAGTTTGAAAACTCCTGCTGTGTCCTTTGAAGTGACTGCTTTCTGGACTGACCGTCTTATTATCAATTATAGCTAACTCTGCACGGGCATAAATAAACCACAGGTATAAAATTCTCATTATAGACCTATGATATATGAACGTTATTAATAAAGTTTATACATTATACTGTGAACAAATTTATCAGTGATTATGAAGTCACTTTCATGATATTGCTGGATACTTATAGGTAAATAGATAAGTACCAGCTTTATTTATTGCCTATTTTAATTACTTTGTCATTCAGATATCGTATTTATACAAACCGTATTTTTTAATAATGTTCAAAGGACACGAAGTCATCAATAGATAACGAATGAAGGTCAAGTTCAAGAACAAGTAATGGAAAGTGTTTATAATTTAGGGCCTTAACATTATTATGCAACGTTGTTTTATTGTGAACACATGCCAAGAAGTTGCTTATTAATATTATTAAAATTTAGGATGTGAGAGCAAATTATAAAATCACGTCGTCGTTAAAAGAATTGCTAATATCCGCTTAAATAAGCATAAAAACCTGATTATTTATATATGCTAATGAATGTGCGACATCTAAAATAAAACACTGTTGTAAAACGTTAAAAATCATAAAACTCTCGATTTACGATGTTTTATTGAAAAACATAAAATTAATGAGGAGTTATAGCTACCTATTAATTCCTTAAGGACTATTATTAATTAATCTACATACTAATGCATTCTTTGAACTAATAATAAATTGTAACAATAATAATTATAATTGTAACTAATCCTGACACCATAAATTAATATTGAGTTTTTTATGTTAATAACTTCGATCATCAGCGAGCGGATCAAAACAAATTTAAATAATGATACTTTTTAAATTGTGACCAAAGGAGGGCATGCAAGCCATCATTCTACTTTGGTTTTCCTTTGTCTCAGCCGTCTACAACAAAAAATATTATCAAATTGGAACGAACACCCACTGGCCGGTTTATACTGTACACAAATTATTGATGGTTCTTCGCCATGGGGGAGGGAGGACTGCTCTGTCGTCGCCTTTTCCTTCTAGCTATTCTAAATTGTACCGATCAAGGTACTTATTGACTTTCAAAATATACCATCGGTCTCTATAGCAAAAAAAAACCCAAAGGGAATACACCAAAAATGAATTGTCCAGAATTCTGCGTCCATCGATGTCAACCAAAGCAAACAATTTAATGCAGCAGCATCGTTTTTACTCAATTATAAAGTAGACTAAGCACGCTATGAATGAAATGAGATAAGGACAAAGCAATCAAGGGTGGTAGTTGACCAAGGGGAGAGAATTGGGCTTTTTTCCACAAATACGATTGATTTCCCACATTGTTTCTCGCCAAGGAAGTAAATACAAACAAGTCGAAAGCAAAACACCCCTGACATTTTGACGCTTCATGAGTCCTAGAAACACTTTTCCTCATTTATCATTTTCCTTAACGCTGATTTATGTAATACACACTGTCACTGTTATAATGTATTGGAATGGAACCATATTTAATTATATCGATAAAGGTATATATAGGATCCCAAATTATTGCTCTGCATCGTGGTGGTTCGTGCAAACTAATAAAATCCAAGTAAACGACATTAAATAACGTAACGGCAGTGTACTTATTTAAAATAATTAGATATAACATACTTAATAATTATGTTTACGCGGTATGTCGGAGCAAAAGTTCAATGTTGCAATAAAATTAAATTGAATTCATGAGAATAAAAAACAAGTTCCGTGTTGAACGTGACACAACGTACCTTGTTACATCTGTCAACTTGAAAAACGCGGTCAATTTCGGTCGACCCTTGTCCTTAGAGTTAGTGAAAATAATAAAACGTTTTTAGGTATACGAAATATTTTGCTAATTGAATGAACTTGTACGTACATTTATTATGTTGTGTTTTTTAAATTCCTTTCCGTGTCACTGCACTTAATTGTTTTTAGTTTAAATATCCCAATTAAGACAAGACCTGAAAAAGTCACACATAACATTTTTGATTATTAAGGATTGTATGACTGTTGGCGAAGGGTATAATAAAATATCGATTGTTTACTCTACTAACCCAGAGACAATCAGGCCACGTATCATACGTTGTAACTAAACAGTTCTTAAAGGGAAACATGCACCCCTATGCTTTGCTCCCCCAATATTCCCTTAAGGCAGACAGGCAGGAAGAGTTTAGAATTATTTTCCTGAACACAAGTATAAATATTGCCTTTAATTGAACTTTTGAAAGAGGGATGCATTTTCAGATTTGGTGGTGGAAGCGCGCCTCTATACGTGAAAATAATTGTGATTTCACTCGTGGCTAAAAACGCTAGCTCATTTCGGTATTAAATAAGCTATGCATTAGTAATTTATTACGCGGGCGAAACTGTGCCTGACGTTAAGGAAAACAAGTAAAATTTAATAACATTGCGGTATAATCTCTAGGACCTAAATCCATTTTGGTCCAGACAGTTTAAAGTTATATGTCGGGGAGAATTTTTAAACTCATTTTACTCATATATATATGCCTCGACTACTCAGGGTATATCGTAAATTGTTATGGAATACATGTATAAAGACAAAAGCCTCTGATTTTACGTGGTTTGGAATTCAAGTCAGAAGCTAGAGTCTTTCTATTAATTGACCAAGCTGTGAGATAGGTATCGGAGAGAAAACGACATCAGAGTGCTTTTGTATAGAAGTTTTTCCGTCAAAGAGGGTATGTGTCTTGCTTGATGAACATTGGCAATCAAAACCTTTAGTGCGGCAGCTTCCTTCTCGAACTAGAAATGATCATTAACTACAAACAATTCCACCTTAGTGATGCATGCTCTACTTGTGTAATAACTTTGCTTATATTATTAATGACTTTAATTAGATTGTCATTTCGCTTTCACCAAATTTATGAACACAAAATGGAGCTAAATGATTCGTAAGTGGCGCTAAGACTTATGTAGCTTTAATTTATTCATTGAATCGAGTAATAGCAAACCCAAGCTTGTCACGTACAGACAGATATAGATTGATATGGTCTGTGCAATTTAAAACGAGACACTTCTCTGACACTGAAAAGTGGCCATTTATCAAAACCCATGCACCAGCCCACTATCCACGCGTTAAATCTCAGATTGAAATTAATAAAAATTGCCTTTCTTTACTACATTATGTCCTGGGGGAGCAAAAAACATGTTTCTAGTCACAGACACATATTACTACATTTGGTGGCTGGTGTGCGTTTTTACAATACTGTCAAATGCATTTATAAGATCTATTTATACTGTAAGTTTTGTAATTACTATCAAAGGCATTCTAAAGGTCTATAAAGAAGTGATTTCTGAGCATAATCAAACGCTTGTTTAAGATCTAGCAACTCCAAAAACGTTATCAAGTATATCCATAATTGATTATTCTAATGAGTGATTCTGTCGAATGCATTGTAGAGATCTGCTTATATTATGTCAGGTTAAGAAATGAGGATGGAAGTTGCTGAATTATGACAAGCGACACAATTACACGGTTACGAAAGGTTAATCTAGAATTTACGAGCCAAACAGTAAAGTCCATGGAATTGAATCCATAAAAATGACAATTAGCCCTAGGTGGCATACAGGTAGGTAGGTTAAGATTAGATAGGTTTGGTATTGTTGAAAGTAACGGTGAGAAGAGTTTTGCAAGATATCTCATTTAGGTAGGTATTCATTATCTATTCTGTAGCTTCAAATGCATAAATCGACTAACATGAAGTATGAATAATATTGAAAAATCGTATAAACAATAGAATGGGAGATGCCACGCCAATATGCTTTGGGCAATAAAGTTGATAGATAGATAGAAACTAACACGGGTAGGGTCACTCTACTCTTAGCTAACCCTAGGGTACTATAACTCGGTATGTGTATGCCGGCTGGCCCGTTATAGTGATATACACCTTCCGTCAACTGCTGTAAATGTCTTCTGGTCATCAGAGGGCAGAGGTCCGCGAGCGGCATCTTGTAAACTCCCCTAGCGAATTCCGTAATCCCGCATAACCAACTCTAGGTAATCTTTACCAATAATCAACTTGCTCGTAGCTGTAACTTAAGCCTAAGCAAAACAAAATGACATTCGTAAACGCTGTATTATTACCTAACACCGGATAGCAATTAAAATAAACTCATATGTGTGTTTATCGATTCAGATAGTGCAGTATGCCGAAAGGCACGAAATTCCGCTCAAAATAAAAGATGTAACAGGACTGTTAGTTTTGTAGTTTGCTTATACTTTACTTGCGACCAAAAGACTAGTGCAGTTTACAAGGATTGGGTTGCTTAAGAAGGTCCACTGCCTAGTATGAAGTAATGAATCCCATTCGGCTTGGTTCAGCGCCGACCCAACACATAATTTCAGTGAGTGGACGCCGATTTCCTTAAATATCAAGCTCAGAATTAATGTCTTGCTAATGGCAAGCATGACATAAAACCAGACTCACTCTACTGAGTACTTTTATCACAACAGAAAGTATCTCAGGTGTCATTAGGCGGTTTTTGTAATAAAGAAAAACAGCAATTGGATGTCCAGTCAGTCAAGATAAATAAAAGAGTGACACTAGAAGGGTGTGAGGAGGGCGAATAGGTTGATATGGGGTGGTTAACGACCAGCATGTGGCATTAGTTGGCCATCAGCAATGTTCTCCGTCTTATCAAGCACCGATAATTGAGTATTGATCTCTAATCTACTTCTAGAGACGCGAAAGACAACTAACCACCCTCTCGGCCGCCCGTCTTATTGTGTTAGTTGGGGTACTTGAAACGTTCTCATTACGGCGCTAATTTTCCAATAACTAAATCTCAACTATTAAAACTTTTATATTGATCTTTTCTCAATGTCTTTAGTTTTTAGTGATCTTTAATTGCCCTTTAAGGCTAATTTTTCGACAATAATGGTGCCATCTTCAGCACAAGTATGTTTTTTTCAGAATCGGCGATGACCTATATTTCTAGTTTCTACTAATTAATCTTTCAAGAGAACAAATTATACTGATGATATAAAAGGAAATATTCCTTGTAAAAACAGTGACTGATTGTAAAACGGATCTTACTTTGTACCTAGCTAATTATTACTAATACCACTTACGTCATAATAAATAATAATTTATTTGAAATTAAAGAATTTTTCATTAGCAATAAATAATGCAAAGATATTGAACAATATTTGCAGATTATGCATAATTGTTTTATTTGATGCTTTCCATTTTAATAAAAATTCTTAGTACGAGAGTTGCAACGTTAATAAATAATCAGGGTGGGGCTATAATTAGCTGCCCCTCGCACCGAGTTTTTTAATTCATGGCGTGACCTTTATTTAACCTGCCTATTTCTAATGCGTTATTGAAATGGCGTAAGCAAATTAATGAATTTAAAGATCAACTTGCAGAATGACTAGATACAAAGGTACTTTCAAAAGCACTAACCACACCTCCTTGATAGGAAAATTAGATACCACCATTCCACCCCGTACTCATTATTCTGCTTAATTTGATAAAAACCAAAACTGAAGGCAAATGCAAAAGTAATATCCCATGATGCATATGGAAATATCCGTTAACTAGTAATTATTATGTATTGCTAGGCATTATTTTCAATTTGTCGTGATATTTGAATAAATAAATATCTCCATGAATGGTAATTGTCTTTTCCGTACAAGTGAAATATCTAAATAAACATAAATACCATTGTTGTATCTCAGTACTTGCCTATAGGTTATATTTATTGCAGTCTTTAAGTAAATACTTTATAACGATTGAGCGCTGTAATAATTAATTACAGGCTCTGCATGAGGTCTTCTAATCTATTCAACGGCCTGCTACAACTACTGCAAAGGTTAAAGGAATATTCTACCTTAGATACTTACTTATAGTTCTTTTCCTCTATCTAAACTATTTTTACCCTTCTTAAAGTATAAATTGTGTGTTTTATTTTTCAGCAATAGCACCATGACGAGCGCCAACAGTCCACATGCTCAGAGAGAACGACATTACAAGATTTGAGGCCCACGAAATAAATTGGTGAGTACTGTTCCATCTCCTTTATCGTTTATAGGCTCATGCGCACAAGGGTTTCCGTATAGAAACCCTAAGATTAACGCTTCCATATCAAATAATGTAGTAGATCTTAGCAGCGGTCTTTAGTTCTTATGATAAAGTTAATGTCTTGACCGTCATGGTAGACCAACTAGGATCGTGACAGAAAATGAAAAAATATATTCCCGAGAATGGATGCACTTGCATATGATATTTTTATAGTTTAAATTGCTGCATCACATCAGGCGTACAATATTTATTTTATCGGACACGCCTATCAATTAATATCTATATGTGCAGCTCAAAGTAAACGAGTCACCACTGGACGCACAAAGGTAATGAAATTTATGTAACAGATGTTAGTTGGTTTATAGTCTTTATCACATTTTATTTGTCTTGGACATTTATATACACAGACATAAAATTGTTGAATAAATGCAACTTTTATTGTCATGGCACTTAAAGATAGAGTACTCCTAAAAGGTACTAATTGCATCAGTCGGAGATTGTGCTGGTACTTAGACATTTACCGACGGTTCTCGTAAAAAGAAGTGCCATTTTAAAGTTCACCTGCGAAGCATTAAAGCTCAAAAATAGTTTGTCATGGCTAAAAGTTAATGCTTGTTTAGGCAATAAAATAATGTCCTAAAATAAATCTTATCCCTTGGTTACGTATCTATTACGGGGACACTAAATATCTCAAACGGGGACCGGGCTTCCTTTTGCTGTCTGTAACATATTGATATCGTATTTAGATGCCAATAAAAAATACCGCAAAGTGTTTCATAATGTATTTGGGTAGGTAGAGACGTGTGCAAGCCTAGCTTGGTAGGTGAGTTCCGAATGCTATCCTCAATCATGGCTATTTTCCCCTAGTCGCGCGTTTGGCGGTTAAGAGATTCCATCATTTCGATCACTGTGGGACTCCTGAGGCTCGTCCCAGTCACCGTTGAACGATATCTACGACCTTAGATCTATGTCCTGAATAATCAACCACTTAAGGTGCCACATACGCCTCTTTAAATGGCTTTTATAAATTTTCAAAGCTGTTTTTAATGTCGGACAGTTTACGACGGTACGTGGAAAATAAAATTGCCTTACCCACTGCCGAAGCCGATCCAAAGGGCGGTGCGTTAAATCTTTGTTGAAAGCATTTGACACTTTTATAACAATAAAATCTTTTAAATTCTTAACCTTAGTCTATTCACTCTGTTTAAAGTTTACTGCGCAGCCTATGAGATACAACGCGCATTGACTTAACTTGAAGATGCGCGTTCTTTGCCATTGCGTGCGCAGACTAGGTTGTCGCGCGTTTGGACAAAACTAAATTGTTGGTAAGGACTAAAGTAATAATTTTCTTTAAAAATAAACTTATATTTTGTCGGGCTGCTTAATGTCACACGTTTGTAAGTCAATGGTCTTTGGAGATTGTACAACATGTGAAGTTTGTCATACGCAACAAAAATAATGCAAAGTAAATTGTTTAGAGTGCACCAGAGTTTAGTGATATACCTAAACGTTTGGTGTGGTTTAAGTTTAATGTCTAATGTGTGAGGTCTAGACCAGCGCCAACCTAATACCTCCCTATTTTAAACTTTGTTTTCGAGATCGCGTCGGTAGTTAGGTTTAGGTAAGTACATAAAGCGCGTGCAATCGAAGAGATTGACGTTTAACAGCGACATGTGTGTTCTTCAGATAAACCAAAAGCTATCCCGAGTTGACGAAAGCCAGGATCAAAGTCAGTCAGCCACGTTCCCATCTAAAATCAATTAAATTTCAAGTCCTTGGACTATACTTAAATTGACCAAGCAGAAAACAACATTACCTACTGTAAATACGCTACTGCTGGCTTCTCCTTACCTCTAGGCATTTATAGATTTACTACGTATGCCAGTGTAGTGTTCAAAGGTTTAAGTCTCGTATACAATCAAAAGGTAAGTCAATTTGTAAGCTAGGTGCATTACTGGATAACATGTTTGTCATATTTTTTGGAAAATAAAATAAATCCTCTAGCTGTCCTATAAATAAGAAAAAGTTGCACAAGATGTAGTGCAGCCAAAATTTAATCCGGGAGACTCCTCGAATTTTAAGAAGGCAAACTTGTAAGCAAAGAAGGCAGTGAAAAATACGCGTCGCATGCAAAACAAATACCTTTTACCTTCGTAAGAATGCAGAAGTAAGACACGGTTGGTGATAGATGAGTCTCACAAGACAACGTGAAACGTAGTTTTAATTAAATCTTGTAATTGCTAGAGCACTTCTTGCAAACAGCGCATGATTTTCGGTATAAATGCTGTAAGAAAAAACCGCTAAGCGCTCCCTCGTCCGCTCCTCCGCCATCCAACCCAACCAGCCCTACGTGACTGAGCAACTGTTGTGATTCTCCAATATTAATGAGTTTTAACTGACAAATGGACGCCTGTCTTTCGAATCCTTTCTTGATGAAATGCCTCGATACATCACTCCTTAACTAAACTATATTACTTACAGACAACTTATTAGTAAACCAAGGCCCCGTTTACGTTAATTAGACTGGTAGGTTAGGAACACTGGGACAAAATTACCTTGAAGAGTATTTCTGTTTACTTTAAATTTTACAAGTCGTAGTTTCGCTAGTCGTTTCATTAGCAACGAGCGATATACAAAAGCTTGGTAATTACATAGTATTTTCCTATAGATATAGTAGCGGAAACAATATCTCTTAGTAAACATGTAGTTAGACTAGCTGATAGATGTAGATGGCAATTAGTAGATGAAGACAATAGATTTCAACCAGAAACAAACCACAAACACAAGGACAATCTCCCTTGGACAAAAGAGCTGGGCAAAGACAGACTTAAAGGTCACGCCATCGAACACTAAATTTGCTACACGTCGACAGCTAAAAGGATGGTAGTCCTGCATGCAATGTGCCGCGGTCTGTGCCGGATTTTCCAAAGAAAAACCCCCGAGCAACTGGGCAACTAACCAACAATACGTACTCCTAAGTATCATTCACAACAAAGAACGTAATCTTGGCCAAATTACTTCAACCCAAAGCCTTTTAACGAAGATTGTAATGTCCTTAGAATAAAAGGATAAACTTATCCTTTTTCTAAAGCCCAAAACAAACTCCATCTACGAATTGTTAGTGTCAATATCAGTCAATCTTTTACCTTACCTTACAGTACGCTACACCTTTTATAAATGCTACTCCAGAACATAGCGTTGTGTTGGCCAGCCCGTTTGTTACTCACCCGCTTATTTACTACAAGATAATTTACGGAAAACAATAGCTTCCATCTAGGGGTATACTATAGTCTATTTGTTACTTTTAACTATCTGGAATGGTCCATTTGTCTGTCCTGTACTCAACGTCGACAATATTTAACACATTTTGATGTAGGTACCTGAACTTTATTGCTTTATCTTCTGTTTTTAGGAATGCCCTATCTTAATTTTAATAATTATAGGCCAATTAGCCGTACAAACCAAATCTGCAATCAGTTTTTTTCCAAGTGCTTCTGTTTTTTTTTCTAGAGATTTTTAAAGTTGGCCAAATTCTAAAAATTGTCAAAAGTGTTTAGCAAAAAATATTTTTGTCTCTGATACTAATGAAACTTATTTTGTGGATAGCTTTTAGGGCATAGAGCACAAATCTGCATTTTGATTTTTTCTAAAAAAATAATTCTGGAAATTAGAGCATTTTGAAAAAAATCGGGTGTCGCGTTCACAGTTGCCTTTAACTGCTCGTAGCAATAAAACCGCCAGCGTTGGAACTATTACAGTGCCAGATTCGGATTCAGCAGCCCAGTTTGCATACGCACAGATGGCATTTATTGCTTGCAAACATTATTTGTGGCCGTGACAATTAAAAAACTGAGAAAATTTGGACCCTTACCCCTTAGTTAAAAATGTGGTAAATTTTGAAAAAATAAAATTGCCTGTAACTGTGTTTTAAGAATAATTAGAAGCAGTACAAACCAAATCTGCAATTGGTTTTTTTCCAAGTGCTTTTGTTTTTTTGCTAGAGCTTTTCAAAGTTTGCCAAATTATGAAAATTTCCAAAAATGCTTAAAAAAATTTTTTTTGTCTCTGACTTAGATAAAACTTATTTTGTAGATAGCTTTTAGGATATAGAATACAAATCTGCATTTTGATTTTTTCTAAAAAAATATTTCTGGAAGTTAGAGCACTTTGAAAAAAATCGGGTGTCGCGTTCAGAGTTGCCTTCAACAGCTCGTAGCAATAAAACTATAGACGATGGAACTATTACGGTATCAGATTCGGATTCAGCAGCCCATGTTGCATTAGCACAGATGGCATTTATTGCTTGCAAGCATCATTTGTGGCCGTGACAATTAAAAAACTGAGAAAATTTGGACCCTTACCCCTTAGTTAAAAATGCGGTAAATTTTGAAAAAATAAAATTGCCTGTAACTGTGTTTTAAGATTAATTAGAAGCAGTACAAACCAAATCTGCAATTAGTTTTTTTTCAAGTGCTTTTGTTTTTTTGCTAGAGCTTTTCAAAGTTTGCCAAATTATGAAAATTTCCAAAAATGCTTAAAAAAATTTTTTTTGTCTCTGACTTAGATAAAACTTATTTTGTAGATAGCTTTTGGGATATAGAATACAAATCTGCATTTAGATTTTTTCTGAAAAAAATATTCTGGAAGTTAGAGCACTTTTAAAAAAATCGGGTGTCGCGTTCAGAGTTGCCTTTAACAGCAGCAATAAAACCGCCAGCGTTGGAACTATTACAGTGTCAGATTAGGATTCAGCAGTCCAGTTTGCATAAGCACAGATAGCATTTATTGGTGGCAAACATCATTTGTGGCTGTGACAATTAAAAAACTGAGAAAATTTGGACCCTTACCCCTTGGTTAAAAATGAGGCAAAGTTTAAAAAAATAAAATTGTCTGAAACTGTGTTTTTAGGTTAATTAGAAGCCTTACAAACCAAATCTGCAATTGGTTTTTTTCCAAGTGCTTTTGTTTTTTTGCTAGAGCTTTTCAAAGTTGGCCAAATTCTGAAAATTTCCAAAAAGGATTCGGAAAAAAATTTTGTCTCTGATTTTAATGAAACTTATTTTTTAGATTGCTTTTAGGGTATAGAATACAAATCTGCATTTTTATTTATTCTAAAAAAATAATTCTGGAAATTATAGCACAAATGGGGTGTCGCGTTTAAAGTTGCCTTTGTATTGAATTGGCCACCTTTGGTATACGGTTGTAATAGTAAATGTACTTTATAGCCTTTAACAATGTATAACAAACGAATAAAAATAATAAATAAAGTAATTTACTGAGAGTGATTCGTGACAATCATTAAATCTTTAAATGTTCTTGTTTTATATGTTTGCTAATAAGCTTCCTCCCACACCGTTCAACTGTCAGAGCGGTTTACTAATTAGTTATTAGTGATTTATATTGTTTGTTTAAGAAAATATTGCACGATTTAATTATGTGTTAACACTTGATTACCTACTGACAGAAATCGAAATGTCTAAACTAAAAAAAATGGAAAATAATAGATCACGCTTAGTTACGAAATAACCATTTCGAAAGGAGAGAGAATAGATCACAAAATTGAATTCGTGTTTTTTAATGTGTTTGTCGAACACAAACTCAATCCTACAAATTACATACATTCCTTTAAAGACCGGGGAAGTAAGTGACATCTGAGTGACCAATGGCCATACCAATTATCATTTGTCAAGTGGGCAGTTAATGAAAGTAGCCGAGAGGCAACTCATTTACAGCTACCCTTTATCTTCTCAACCCTTTAGTCTTTACTGCATCAGTTATAGGCATCTAGACAAGTCATCAAGCCCTACAATTCGGTGAGGCATCATGATTTCCTACTCTGTTACTGACAGAAATATCAATGTTGAAACCTCATTGTCCAGAATGAAACACAACATTACCTGTGTAGTGATTACGGAATATCGCTTCGTAGGATACCTGTTAGATCTTCTTATGTAGGTTTTGTACGAAGCGATATTCCGTAATTACCGCCCTGATGGACGACAAGAAGATGCGCGTTCGGTATTGTCACGTGCGCACAACTCTTATTTGATTTTTGTTTGGTTAAATCGTTGTACAGACACACATTTTTAAAGGCTTTAGCAATTTAGTTTCCTTTGATAATAAATCGAACAAGGGTTGAATAATTGGTATTTGTCACTTGCGGTAGTGTATCTTGTTGTACGTAGACTCTATACTTCTGGCAAAACACAAGGGGAGAGCCAAGGTAATTGGTGTAGACTGTAGTGTAGTGAACCGAACATTATTCACTTTGTGTAATTACCCTGAAGCTGTCAAAACGACATGTCCTCGCCTGTAAAGGGTCCCATTCCCTGAGTAGACTTACTTCTTAGTCCTAAACTTGCCGAAGGACATTTACTCCTTCCTTCTGTAAACTCACATAGATACCCTGGAGCTAATACTCAATTTGCTTTGGTTGTTCCTCTGCAGCGAAGCATCTGGCCAAGATAAACGTCTGATGTCGATCTGGATTTGTCCAAACAACCACCCTATAAATCTTTTCTCATTACCTTTACCTATGGAGCATCTATACGTGTATTTTCTTGAATTTAATAAGGTCATCGTCATCATCATGTATGTTTCCCAAACGGTTTTGTATAGTAAAAACAATATTTTTGCAACTTTGTGAAGGTGAAGGATTCAGACTCAGTCATAAATTAGTTCACGTGTCTAGTAGGTAATTTAGTGTGGACGAAGAGCGTGAGAAACAAACTACCATTTGCAGCTAGCAAGAGAAATATCTGGAGAATAGGTAACCCATCCTAACTAACTATCTAAGTAAGAAGGCGGACTGGCAGGACTTGACGAGTCCTAAAGGACGTCGTCGTAATGTGTTTGTCATCAGGTCGCTCGTTTCTGTAATTAGGTTTTTGTTTCTTTCCACTCACACGTGTTTCTTGCTTGCAGAATAATTAGTTTTGTGCGTTTTGGACTTCGGGGAATTCACCATCTTCTATTAATCAACGGGCTAGCCCCTGACACTTGCTCATTGACAATGGTCCTAAATTTGGGCGATTACACTAGCACGTCGCTATGGGTATTTTTTTTGCTTTTAATGTTTATATGAAAACAGGCAGAAATGAGTTTTATCGTCTGTTAATATTTAGTTTATTTTGTGGTTTGATACGTTTTGCTACGGATTATATTTATTGTTGATGGATTATATTAAATGCTGGTGAGTGCAGGTTATTAATATTATTATGATATTTATTGTAAATAGCCCTGAATTTATTGCTAATCTATTCAAACATTGTACTTTTATTGCAAATTATTTATGCATATAAATTGATGAAATCGTGATTTCTTAAAAGCTTGTAGTTAAAGGGGATAGGTACTCAAGTTTCAAGCTATGCATATTAACTGTCATTAGAAAATTTAACAGAGTGAATGAGAGACCGACGACCGAACAGAACATATACGTGAGTTAATTAAGCAACTACCTAAAGGGCTTCTTAAGCAATTAGCCTTAGGTATATTGTGTGTCTAGTGAATTCATGGTTTCTATACCAACATGCAGCTAAACTATAATTGTTAACAACAAATTTAAAGCCTCAATTTCTCCTACTGTCTAAAACAACATCGGGTGATATTATTAAATTTCAATGGAAACAAACTTACCTACCTTACTTGAAACTTCCTAATTGGCTTTGTGAAATTATTACGTCCCATAGCACATAAACTTAGTAGTTGATTAACCTGCGCACACAATATTCCCTGCATTATTTCACGTTGTCAACAGCTCCACCAAATAACAAGATATTATTTTCATAGGGACCTAATTCACTTAAGTAGAAAAGGGTAAAGTATCACGTTTTTATTGCAATTCTTCTGATATAATAACATGGTTTATGTCCTCTAGAGACATCTCACGCCATACGTTATTTCATTAGAGGCTAATTCTGGTAGTCATTCTAGACACAACCCTTTAACAAGAAACAATCCAATTATATTGATTGAACGACAGCCGATTCATTAGGAATCTTTGGATCTTTAACCATAGAAAACAACTCTTCGTTGTCCCATAGAGTCATACACAGTGCATAGAAACACTTCCAGCTCTTTGATATTAATTAGTGTTGATCCCGACACCAAATAAAATATCTGTAATACACGTTAAGACCCTGGACGTCCGTCAAAGTGATCCACTTGATAGAAAGTGTCTGTTGCCTGAAGTTTGCAAGCAAGAAGTCCAGGGAACTTAGGCATTCCTTGGTGACATCTGACAATCAAGTTCAAGCAAGTGACGTAGCCTAGAAGGGTTGCCAGCTTCATTCGAGGCTATATTATCGTCTAACATTGAAGGGGACCGGCTCGGACACATCGGAGGTACTTCTCAGGAGTGACATGCACTTCATCTTGTCACTTATCTAATTGTTTCTGAATTTGAACCAAGCAGCATCCAGGGAGCGACTATTTCGGGCCTCACAAACAATGTTGCGGTGAAACTTTTTGTATTTTTAGAAATTGGTTTATTTTTCCGCAAAAAAATATTCAAAACGTGACGTCATGCAAAAGGTAAACAACCGAGGGATATTTCACAGAAACTTCTTGGCAAATATTGGACCATAAATCATGTAAGCATTTCGCAGATTTAAGTGCCGAGAAAATAGAACAATAGTTTGAGAAACGCCAATAACCATTGCTACCTACAAAATGTAAGCAATTTACGTTGGACAAATGACATGTAATAAACAAGTGACACCATAATATAAACCATGTTCCTGAAATAGCATCCATCTGGCCTCTATCGAAAGACTTCGTATACCTAAACCTTTACTTTAAGCAACGTTGAAATTATCGAGTTTAAAAAGTCTTTTTGGTTCGATTTGTTTTGGCGAAATGTGCATGTTTGCGGCTTTTTAAACAAGCGTGACATCATCTTCATGGTTTTTGGTTATGGCGTGAATTTGGCGTTTGCTTTCCTACAAAAATATGCTATTTTATTCGGTTGTAAATTAATAGGAATTTTTATTTAAAGTTGTTTGGAAAACATTAAACGTCAAGGATATTATTTATATCGTACGCCATAAGACAAAATAAATATTTGAGTGTTTCAGAATTTATAGTTGACTGATCAAAACAGTAACAGTTTGTCCTCTTAAACCCAGATCAGAAAATGTATTGGCTTAATTGATTCCTAAATTTACATTTTAATAGCATTAGCTTAAAATAGATCAACTAATTTGCTTCTCGCGAAAAAATAAACCACACCATGTCATGATAGATAATTACACATTTTATGTCCTATATCGTTTATAGACCAAGTCAATTTATAAAAACAACACTAATCACAATCGAACGTCTGCTGCTCCAAAAATAACTCAAGTTATGTTTAATATTGCGTACCTTCCGGAATCTGCCACACATTGCTGCTGTCGCCAAAAATCACATTTACTGGCGACTGGTATAAACAGCAAAATACATCATGAAAACTTCTGGTTTTCCTGGCTGGGTGATAAAATACCATTATCAATTCATGTGACAAAGAACCGATAACAATAAGAGCTAATGTGGTCTCTGGAGATCCCTTCTGCATAGACATGTGAAAACCTATTGTGGAGACAAATATAGAAAGCACATGTCGCGTCTTTTGATTGATATTTAAACTGCCCGCCTAGATAGTGGGATTACGCGAACTGCGAAGAAAAACACAGAATCATGCTTTCTCCAACAGATGAGACATTAAAGAACGTAATATTTAGCGAAAGGGCGGAATGATACCTACTTTTCGACGACAGACGATAAGAGGGCAAAGCGAGTGGGCGCTTTTGGTGACTCGTGATAAGCATTCTAGCAACCGATAAAGGTTTGGAAGCAAGTAGGCGAACAACTTTAGGAGTGTCCCTTAAGATAGATGGTTGTCGCGGGAAATCCACAAACCAGCCTAACATCTCTCTACATTCGCAGCACGTATTAACGACTTGTGACAACTGTGATCTATAACACTGATTCCCGCACGAAAAATTACCAATTCTCTTGCACGAGTTACATTTGCACATCATTTCCATTATTGCCTTTTAGGCTTTTAACCCCAAACCCATTGTCACTCCAACAAGTGGTGCCCTTTGGCACGTCCACATTCCATTCCACAATCTACCTTAATGATTAAATAGGGTTTTTTAAGAACTTTAAACAATCATGATAAATTGGTTTAGCATTCGTTAGTTTTGGTCTTTTTTTGTTTTGGTGAATGGAGGTGGAAGTTGGAGAAGAACTTTGATAAAGGCATATTTAGTTGATCCAGTAACTTTATTACAGAAGCCTAAAAGCAGCTTCTGGTAGTATGCATTCAGTTTATTTCATTATCCGTGAATTTAGTTCTAAGGAGGTATGTTTGCCGAGTCGTCTACGTGACGTAAATACTGACATGTGACATGGCAAAAAGAAAATAGTTCAGATTTAGAGATTTGGATTCTGTTCTATACTCAACTACAACTAGAATAGCTTATCACCAATTCTACAAACTTCTTCCCTCTTTATACTTAATTGATTCTATACATCTTGAAGCTTTTCCTGTCGTCATATGTTTGCCTCGGTGCCCACGATCAATAGTTTGCAAAACGGACTTTGCACACACCTTAAATTATGAATCTGATTTAATGTCCTGAATCCATGTTGACCTGGATTCGAATCCCATTATCAATTTGGTTTTGTGAGTCTTTTTTATGTCCATGTAGTGAATAATGCATTAAAGTATTTAGAGTACAAACTCGGAGAATATCCATCTACTTACCAACTACATATCTAGCGTAAGAGTAGGTACCTATGAGATAGATTCCCCCGCGTCACATTAAGTGGCGGCTCTTAGTTTGACCGTGAGCTATTCTGTTCCCAGTTGAGACAAACCTCTTCTATCCAGCCAGGCAGCCCCACCTTTCTAACTAGCATCTCACGAGGCATTCTTGGCCGCCTTGTTTTCCCTTTGTCTGATGTTCTTTAGGGAACCGATTAATTATTGCCAGTTGATCCTCGTTTCACATCATAACACAAACTAGCCACTACCCTGCCTCCACTTGGACTGCAAGCCATTTCGCTTCCAGCCGTTCTACCTGACAACCCCGATGTTATATTGCCAGCAACTTGTCGTTTCGTTTCCACTTTTATGATTCCAACCCTTAACAACGTCTTCTTTAAATTATTCCCCTCATTAACTGGAGTCTTAAGATCGATGGTATGTATGAAGGCTGAGTTGCTAATTAGCAGGTAGTTACGTTGTAAAGTGGTTATGTCGATGGCTTTTCCGTGTCGTCAAAAGATTAAATTTTCTTTTTATACAAAGGGACGCAAGGAAACCGTAATGCTCTGGGTCTTTTACAGTTTTTCCGGATATAAAACGCTAATTTAATCTGGCTCCCTGTTTATAATATGCAGTGAATGTCAAAGCGTTTGTTCCCTGCTGCTCGGAAGCCGCGTGGCTACGTAGGTTACTTGTTGCCAGTCGCCCTAGCTATTTTACGTTGGTCCCCAGTCATCTTGGAAATCTCCTGGGCCTGTACCGGATGTTTTAAACACGTTCTGGGGATCTTCTTTTTTGTTATTAATCACTTTAAGGTTTTACAACGCTTTATCGCGTCCTTACTTTGCTTTTCTTTCACAGATGAAATTATGTTATTTAATATACATGACACCAGACAAAAATGCCATTTGGAAAAACGCCTTTTATAAAACACCCGAAGGAACGTCATGCAGTTTTAATTTTCTCTGCAAACCTTCGTAATATCGAGAAGCAAACAAACGAATAAAACTTTTATGTAAAGAAAGAAATCACACACTTAGATTAATCTAGGGTGTGGGAAGTTTGTTCCATTCCAGAATAACAGTAATCTATAGAAAATTCATAGAAGTGTAGGAATGTATGTCCCCAACGGGACTATGGAAAGGTGTGATTCATACACACACGTCTTCCCTTTTCACCCAATGTTCATAATTTCGTCCGACTATTACAGGTTATGTGTCTTACATAAAATGTGATAAATACCAACTGTTTGCTACCGCGTCCCTGCTTTGTATTGCCAGCTTGCCTGGTCAAAGTTCAAGACTTCATGATCCTTCTTGCACGTAGATAGATATATATTTACCTACAAGTCCCAAGCGCCACCTTAAATTTTATGTCTAATCCCTTTCTGCCAACTACAATTCGCTATTTCCTTTATTTTCAATTTACTCCCACGTTTTTTCCTTTGGTACGAAATAAGTAAACGTATTGTTTTTTTAATGCATTCATTTACTTGACGCAATATACTTGAAAAATAATTAAATTAAGCTTCTCCACCATGTCACACCAAAAAACTAAAGTAAAGTTGTTTTATGTTATTAAAAACTGTACTCTAAAATATTATATAATATACTGAATAGTTTTTAAAGCGAAAATTGGTTTCGGTAATGTCACATAGACAGTCTCTGTTGAAGGGGAGATATTATTCATGTGACAAACTAAATCCCCGAAGTCGGAAATCCCTCGACGATGAATCATCGCAATGCAACCCCCGCAGACCTGACACATAAGAGAAGAGAACTTTTCAAACATATTTATCAGGTAATTTATTTGATTGAAATTTATTAGAAAATTATTTGTCTTTATTCTGGGAGGGCGACATAATATGTTAATACATCAAAATGTATGACAATGTTGCTCTGCACCGCGATCATAAAACTTATATTACATGAAAAACAAGCAAGTCTATTTCGAGACTACAGAAAATGTGTACACGCTGTAGCTGAAAATAATTGAGTCGTTCAGTAAATACAGCTTTTACGGCGACAAAGTGACATTAAAGTTCAGAAATAGAAAGTCGTTTCATTCATACTCAAGTGAAATTTAATAAGGCGTACAAATCAGTTTTATTTGTCTTACATCTGAAAACCACCCAGCAGTTAACCATAACAAAACTTTAAACATTGTTGTCGGCCGAACCCAAAGTGTCAACGTTGTTTATAAGCAGCTCCCGTTTAAAACGAAAAGATAAGATCCATCAATACAAACGCTGTTAAAAGTTGGCGTCCTTAGCGTGAAATAATAGGGTTGGTAGCAGTGATCTCACGTATCTGAGGCGCTGGCCCTTAGTCGAGGTCGGTCGTTGTCCAGTTTGCTGGCAGGACCAGGGCAAGGACTCAAATGGAAAGGGGCTGAGAAGTGGCCGCTAAGGAACGTGAGCCGAGATACAAGATCTATTGCCGATAAAAGCCCTAACTTTTACAATTGCGGGCGGTGCATGTATGGGGTAAAAGCATTCGTATTCCAGCGACGTTCTATACTGTGTGTTCGATAAAAATACTACCAAAGTAAATCATTTTATTAGAAGTTAAGCTGCTTTAGTAGATAGTAGGTATTAAGTGCTATATCAAGCAGACAATACAAAACAGTTACTCTTCTACAATTTCTGATCTTTTTTAATAAGTAGTAAATTCTTAAAGATGTGTCAAATGCACACAAATGAATGACCATTACCGCCTAATGAAATATCAGTTTTGCATACCTTGAAACATCTGTCCAATTAGGAATATACAAATTCTGTTTTAGTTGCAACAATAGAAAATTTATTTGACAGATGACAAACAAAAGAACTAAAATAACTCAAGTTAGCTATAAAACCGAAATACTTTGTAAGTTTACAATTTTATTTAACGGTGACCATTAGGTGACAGCTGTCGATGCTAAACAGCAAATGCTTCTATTTGTTATTATAAGCCCACTTTTGTGGTTAACTACTATCTTGTAACTTTGGGTGGCACTAATTAATTCATTATTTTTAACATGCAAACTCTTAACATGTGAGTTTGTCTGCCAAGGCGTGTAATAAGGATAAAGCAAATTCTAAAGCCATGTTCGAAATCAAAGTTAATAAACGTAGATCCATGCGATTATAATCTAGAGCAAATTGAATATACATATTGTATGAGAGGGCAACAGTGAAAACATTTGTCTACAGAGCAAAGGACCCTTAAGCAAAGGAGATAGGTAATGCAGACGCCGCAAATATGACATAAACCCAGTATAATATGCCATTAAATAGTTAGCAGGGTCGCGCACCATAATTTCACAAAACCGCAAACTAGTTCGGTCTTTAGTTCTAAAAAGGTCGGCTCAACAATGAATGTGTTTATTGGGTCTACAGCAGCTCCCGGGAGATGTTTGTTAATTAATAATAATAATTATTCATTGGAAACTTAACACTAGAACAAATTCTTGCGCAGAGTCGATGGGAATTTTCATTAAAGCAAAATGCAATTTGAAGCATATTACACAACCTAGTAAAAATGGACGCGGATCTTTTATTTTCCTTCTGCAAAATTAGTTTTAGTTAAAAACCAATTGCAAAGTGTGGAATTAGTCGTAAAATATCTTACACGATCGTTATGTTTTTACGAAGTGTGTTTTCGCAATAATAGCTAGCTACCTAACATTGCCATTTGAACACACTTAAAAAGCCAGCATACAGTGATCAAAGCCACTATTTAAAACTTTTCACAGCAGGGCTATAAAAATTTTAAATGGCATTAAGGCCTCCATAAATACAAACCTATTAATGCATGTATGCACTATTCGCATACAATGTAAAATTGACGATTTAAGAAATAAAATTGGAAGCATACCGACGCCAACCTACCTATCGAATTGTTTTAACTATCCTTTCCTTGTTTTATAGTTTTCCAACTTGGAGAGCGGCATTTTAAATATAAACATACGCGGAAATAGGTAATTGACACGTTTTGTGCTTCCATAAATTATACGTTATGATTCCTATATTAATAAAACTTGACAAATACATTATTTTCATTTATTTATGTTTTAACACAAAACTATTAATAAACAGTTTACTATTTGTTTTAACATTTTTAAACGTACAACAACATAATTGTTATTGGTATTATGGCGGCGTGGGTACAGATTTACAATTTTTTAATGACGATGTAAAATGGCGAATGCGCCGGGCGACAACATTGAATTAATTGTTTAAGTAACGATAACTATTTTAAGCGAATGTAAAACTAATCAAATCAAAGAAAAATAAGCTCGCGGTAAAGAAACATGATAGGCCAAACCACAATAAGTGCCTGTCTAACTATGCTTTAGAATCCAAAACCAATTCTAATAATAAAGGCTGCATCAGAGTTCAGTTAAATTAACTAATCTCAGGGTTTAAATAAAAATTAAAAAAGTTTGTTGCCTCACCTGGATTCGAACTAGGAACCTTTAAATAACCGGTCCAGTGCACTTTCAGTTGGGAAACTTCTTCTAATTTGAATCTTGATGGTTTTAATAATGTCTGTTAAGTAATGTTCTAGTTCTATTAATCTTTGTTGAGGGCTTAAGAGCTGACAACGTGGGTACAAATGCATATATATTTTGACATGATTACCAATGCTATAGCAATCACGTTTCTTATAGTAGCCGATGTCTATCACGATCGCTCAGCCTACAAATGACACTAGTCGAAGTCGAGATGATGAGACACGTCACAAAAGCCACTCTCAACGTTAATTTCGCAATTACCCCACCTGTCATTATTTCCAGTCAGTCACGTAGTTGTCAAACAGCAATGAACTCCATCCGGGTAATAACGTGTGGTTTGTGAATGCCTAGTGACTTTAATTTTGGATTGATACCTATCATCAAATACCTAATATGACCAAACCGT
The DNA here is from genome assembly GCA_963920755.1 of Cartodere bifasciata. NCBI lineage: Eukaryota > Metazoa > Arthropoda > Insecta > Coleoptera > Latridiidae > Cartodere > Cartodere bifasciata. The sequence continues at coordinate 5,974,704 of OY987201.1, read as the reverse complement.
TACGTTTTTTATAACGAGGCATTGTAATTTTAGAGAAATCGATTTGAAACCAAATTACGTCAACCCAAACACATTTATATTTCTTATTATTTTGTGACCATCAGTGTTGTAAAACAACAATACAAAAGTTATCGTGGATTTTTTTTGTTGAGAATCATAAAATTTCCTAATTGTAAAAATATGCAATTCTGTTTTTCCATTCTAATAGCTTTTTTAACACACAAGCTAATTACTTCGTTCTATAAGAAGCCTCTTTTTTGATTTTATGAGTTAACTGTGTATTACATATTTAATTTGTCGACATAGCTTCTTAGTTAATAAAGGGTTCGTTAGGACAAATGTTTACAGATAAACAGGTGTAGTAATAACAATGTAATAACTAGTGACAAACAAGATTATTGTGTGTACAATATGACAAGTGGGTGAGTAAGCAGCAGTATGTGACTTATTAAGGAATTGACATGATGGAGTGGCATTATTAGTGAAAACACCCTGTACGTGCTTACCTATTTAGTTGGCACAGCTGTGACACAAACAAACGCGACTCTTTCTGCCATCAACTAGGATTGATGTACTCATTAAAACGTGGGAAATGTCAGCTTGGACAAAATGTTGATACTCAACAACCACTTGACGATAAACGCTTTTACGTGGATGCTCTTTCTTACACCTTTTTCAAACACTAGCGAAAACAAAACTAGCTGGACATTTTTAATTCCTAATATAGTGATTGATAGATGTAACTGTAGCAAATGTGTTTCTTTTTGGATGTGGCTAAGGCCGCATTTTCAAATTATCTTTATAATAAGTTTCTTTTATTAAACTGGAAAAAGTAATCAGAAATTCTATAATTGCTTATTGAGAATAAGTGTCATAAATCAAACGAAATCAATCAAAGTAGAAGAAACTTGTCAACAGATGGAATTCCTATGTGTTGGAAAACAATAGGGACGTCATCATAAACACATTTCAGGACCAGATTCTGCCGAAAACTACCAAGTCATGTTCTACCAATTTACCCAATACAGAAGCCAGCCATCGTTAGCAGATATTAGGTAGGTATTGTGGTGACTTGTGAAATTAATAGTTATAATATTATAATTAGGTAGGTTCGAGATGGAAAATTTAAAACATCAAAAAAGAATTTGGCCAAATTGAAAAGCATCATAATATCTGCTAAGAATATGGAGTCCATCCACTGGTAGGTTAACTAGTTTTGTCTGTTTGTGGAATCTCGACATATCAGCTAACTAACTATTAATAAAACAGTGGGATTCTACATTAAACAGCTTCTTAGCTATTCGATCGTGCTCGTTATATTAGTGCGCGCCTTACACAAATAAATCAATTGGCGTAATATTGCTAAATAATAACGTGATCTGGCAAATGGTTGCATCTAGATACTACAAATTGTAACTTTAAAACACCTGCACTAATACTTCAAACCATACATCATATAAGACGCCAAAAAATCTTAAATATAACATGTTTTCTCTTATACCTAAATCTTAAAAACGGTCGTGCTAATGTCATATTGTTGTTCCGTAAATGTTATAATAAATAATAATGAAAAATAGACACTAACCTAGCTGGAGCAAACATGCTATCCGCTAGTATTTTTCTTCTTTTATTAAATGTCGAGAACGGCTTTTTAATTAATTTCACTTAGAATGTGTTTCCTAAAGCATTTAACAGGGTTAGAAACACTTACCAAATTGTCGCATTATCCCTCAAAAAAAATCTCAATTTTACCAAAAACCTTCATAAAAATTTCCACTTTCCGAAAAGTAAAATGCTTTCAAACTTTAACCAAAATCACTTTATAATGTGTACAATAAATAAACAGAAAAATAATTTCTTGCAAACCATTATTCCTTAAAAAAATAATATTCTAAAATTTCACCAAAAAACCTCAAAAAAAAGGTTTGGAATTTTTACTTTCCGAAAGGTAAAATTCTTTCAAACTTTTAGCAAAGATACTTTATATGGTAAATAATAAATAAACAGCAAAATAATTCCTTGCAAACCATAATTCCTCAAAAAAACTAATATTTAAAAATTTCACTAAAAGCCCCCAAAAAAAAAAGTTTGGAATTTCCACTTTCCGAAAATTTAATTTGTTTCAAACTTTTATCAAAAATACTTCATATGGTAGTTAATAAATTAGCACAAAAATAATTCCTTGCAAACCATTATTGCTCAAAAAAATAATATTCCAAAATTTCACCAAAAACCCCCCAAAAGAAGGACTTGAAATTTCCACTTTCTGAAAAATGAAATTCTTTTTAACTTTCACGAAAAATACTTCATATGGTAAATAATATATTAACAGGAAAATAACTTCTTGCAAACCAACATTTCCCAAAGAAAAAAAAAATTATTATTTTATCAAAAACCCCATTAAAAAAGGTTCAAAAATTTCCACTTTCCGAAAGGTAAAATTGTTTCAAACTTTTACCAAAACTACTTTATATTGTGTATAATAAATAAACAAAAAAATAATTTCTTGCAAACTATTATTTCCCAAAAAATTAAATTTGTAAAATTTCACCACAAACCCCATTAAAAAAAGGTTCAAAATTTTCACTTTTCCAAAATTAAAATGCTTCACACTAATAAAGTTAATTAAGGGATACAAGGAATCATAGTATAACATAAAAAGACATATATCCTCTTCTAGTCTAGTCATTTAACGATGGATTAGCAAAATAACTTTACAAACTGATAAACCAATTTAATTAGCGACATTTCAAGGAAGAGCGTTATTAATAATAAGCAGCAAGGTTATTAGAAGGATATAGCACGGTTACTTGTAATGCATTAAAATGCTATAAAATTATAATGATGGATCCCAATCTAAAAAATTAGCAAAAAAGACAAATTCAGGTAGAGGTCAGTTGTTCGTCACTCAGGCAGACAGTCAGTCACGACTAATGAAGCGTTCTATAATAAGTAGGTAGGTACACTTACTGATGAGAAATAAACCCGCCTCTTTGCACTGCAGCTAAGGTAGTCTAGTCCTTGCAAGTCCATGCAGTAAAGAAGAAAACCCATTAAAAAAACATTTGACTAATGAAAGAAAATGATTGATACTTTCTTGAGCACCAAGAACTTGAAGTGCCGTTCTTTGACCTATACGTATATCAGTGGCTTTTAAAACAAATTTTAAACCTTTTTACATACCTATACACCTTAAATTTTTGTGTTTGTGCGCCACCTTAAACTGAACATTACATTGGCGACGAGTAAGTTCCACTGCAAAAGGTTTCAAAGAGAAGTGGGCAATACAATTGTATCATTTGACTTTATCAAGTTTTGCCTTTTTTTACTTATTTCAGTTTATATACAGTCCCATGATCACATTTAACATTATTATGCTACAATTAAAGTTTGCACAAAGGCTGCAACTAATATGTGATACTTATCCGCTCACCAGGGATCCTTTATTACTTTAACATTTAATTTGTATAGGCAAAAAGGAGTGTTCACCATTTATACTTATACTCTTTTTGAACAGAGGATACATTACATGCTCTCTTTGAAATGAAGGCTGTATGCAACCATAATAAATTAAACAAATAGTACTAATACTGTAAAGGACGAGATGTAAACCATCAAAATTTTGATTTAGTCAAAGAAATGTTGTCGTGTTGTAATGTTTAAGTCTCGAGGTGTAAGTCCTAGAAAAAAATGATTGTTATCGGTACAAAACTGTTTAAGAATATCTGAGTCAATAAATAATTAAATTTTGAAGGGTATACTTCGCTGAAAGTATGCACGACACCTTAGCAGGTACTTATTAACGTTTGAAATATAGATTGATAAATAACGAATATTTCCTCGAGTCATATTGGACAATTTAAACCGCCCACGCATAAGCCATGATCACCTAACGCTTGTTTTATGTTTGTACGGTACGAAGATGTATCGGTACCAACGCTTATTATTCAAATTCGAGGCATACTTGATAAATTTGTGGTCGTGCATAAATCAGACGCGAATGTGTTTTTAATCACCCGCGACATCTTTAATTAATTTTAAATAGAACATTTGTTTTCATGGTAATGTAAAGTATTTTCAACAAGGCGGCGATATATTTCCTAATTCATCTTCTACCCTCAGTAATTAAAAAGGCTAAGTTGTCTGTTTGTCTTTAGGGCTTCGTGGCCGTACATCTTGGGAATTAACAATTTGCATCTGTGACAATTTTAATTTTTTGTCATTAAAATCTCGTTTTTGTGCAATTTGTGCGGCCAATTAATTTAAAAATTAACCACAAGGGTCTGTTGTTAGTATTACAGGCGTTTAATCATCTTAAGTATCACCCCGCGCGTTTACGGACGGAATATAAAACACTCGGATTATAAATACTTTATTCATTATGCCTACTTAAAAAAACGAATATTTCTTTTGTCAGTTCATGTACTGCAGCTCTAATGGCATTTCTTGGTAATAGCCACATGCATAAGATGGAGTGCCTAGTGATTTTTTTTTGCTATCAAATATCAAGTAAGGCCATCATGAAATTCGAAGTGTAATAATGCTTAACCGTTACCTCTACAGTTAATGCGCTCTATGCCCGTGATCTGTTTCTTACATTAGGTATACATAAGTACTGAAACTGCGTTTACCAAAGAAAATAAAACCAAAAATAAAAGTGTAGGTCACAGTAATTTATTAGAACATTACAGGATTACTCTCGGTGCAAGGGAGTGATCGTGATCTAAGAAATATTTGCAAACATTTTAGCTATTAAAAAGCACTAATCTCCAATAATGTTCACACGCTCGATACGTAGAGCTGGCAAGAATAAGAGATAGGTAATTTGCCGTGTGGTACGACTTAGGTAGGCAGGTACTACTCCGCAATCCACATTAGTGCACTAAGAAGAATATTGAAATTGATTGATATATAAGATCGTATCAGCCGTTTCCTTAAAGATAATTGATCTTCAATAATTTACTTGCATTGCAACAAGACAACAAAACAATTTGCACTAGGGAGTTAGTTTCAGCGTAATGGTACAATTAATCATATTCCATCAACATTGGAAAGAGCACCGCGATACAACCTGATCCATTTATTATTACTGTATCTTTTTCGTATTTAAACATATTAAATGCCAGATTACAACCATAACGATAAAAACAAACGATTTTTTCATAAACATTGCAAAACAAGCACACTTCTTTTACATTATATAAACTCACAAGTCCAGAATCTATAAACAAAAGTTATTAAACGAAGAAGTCACTGCAAAACTCTAAACCCTGCTTTGTCAGTGACGTTTTTTTGCTCATTACTTCAAAATACTTACCGTATCTTATACTACTACTAACAACACAAATCGTTTATCACAACCTTTATTTAATTTAGAATACAAAAAACATCCTAATAGAAATCATAATCCTCCTTGTTGATTGGTATTTCATCAACCTCTTCCGCTCGAAAAATATCCACCAAGGTCACCTTGGTTCTGTTGTTCACTTCCACTTGGTCAAAGGTCCTATGGATCATCCTCAAGGTCCTACATCTGGCCTCTTTTTCGGCAAACACTTGGTTCATCACCAACATTTTCTTAATATCCTGGCAAGCCCTGTTGAAGTTTTTAACATGGATCATTCGTGCCCGTTCGTCTTTGCTTCGACTTGAGTCTCCTTTTCCAAAGTGGTACAGCACCACACTGTCGTTGAGGTAGTTCCAGTAACTGTCGCAAAGGATATCGCGGTAAAACATTCGGTGGTGCTTTTGGAGTTTTTCTTCGTGGGGTTCTTGATACTTTTCGTCCTGGAAGAACAGTAGCATGGCTTCTTCTTGTGACATTAGTGGGTACTGCAGATCAACACTTGAGTAGAAGAACTCATTTAAGGAAGCTGTTGTTTCTTCGTAGTTTGGAAAGATGACGCTTTTTATGTTGACAAGGTTGACACTTTTGCGCACTTCGTGCGCCTTGTGGTGCCGGATGACTTGCTTAGGGCGCAACAATGTCGACGGCCGAAAAGTAGAAGTCTTGATGGTACCAGTCAAGGAACTAGAAGCAATTCGTCGTCTCCGTCTACATTTCTCAAGTCGTTCGACTTCCTTGAATTTCTTATCGATAACCGCAGTCGTGCATAGTTGCATTTGTTTGCTAGCCGAACGCAGCTCCCTGCAAGTCTCCACAAAGGTTAAAGTGTCTGTTTTCCCAAATGAAGTGTCTCGGGGAAGAATCGTTGGATTGCGATCCTTTGGGCATTGTAAGACTTCACCATGTGCGCTTCCAAAAATGAACGTTTTTCCATCAGATGTTCCACTTCGACTAGATGGCGTAAATGATGGTGAAACGTTGCTCAAGTCCAATTCCGGAACCATTGTAAACCCAACTTTGGGACGTTCCAAGGTGTCACCATGCGCACTGCCAACGAGGAAGGTTTTTCTATCGGAAGATTCACTCTTAGTCGTACTCCAGTCATAAGTCATGGGGATGTTTTTGTCCAAGTCCATTGGCGGAACCATGGTTAGTCCGTGGCGGAATCTTACCGTTAGTGGTCCCATTTCAGAGCCAAAGTTTCTGTCGTTGTCATCACTTGAGGGAATGGAATCGGATGGGTTAGAGCCGCGTTTCATTTGGGCTATCATTAGAGAATCGACGGATGTTTCAGCGTAAGTGGAAAATGTCTTTACTGTGCTTCTACGGCATGTCGTTGTGGACAAGGTACTTTCTGATTCTTCTAGGGATTCTGCTTCTATACAAAAATAAAATTAGACCTAAATTGGTTATAAACATTTTGCAAAAACTCACGGGTTTCCTCAGAATCAATTGGCAAGCCGTGGATCGGGCAGCAGGACTCAATGCTTCCTTGTTTTACCAGGCTTATCTCAAAATCACTCTTTTCACCAAAGACAGGGCCTAAAAAATGCATTTAAACAAGCACAAACAAAATATGGTAGGCTTACATAAGAAATCATGGTGCTGGTCCTGTTGAGTACCAAGTCCAAACAGTTTAAAAATGCGGTACAAGGAGTAGCGAGTCCTAATGCAGCAGTTGGTTTCGTTATGGAACTTAATCATCTCCTGAAATTAAACAAATTAATAAGCAAAGTATTTTAACAAAGCTCGCCGTTTAAAAGGATTTAACAACTGATTTTTCTTTACCTCAATTAAGCTGTTAAATTGCACACAGCAGGGGCAAAGGGGTTTCATTTTTAAAGCAGAAAAAAGCTTAACAAAAAAAAAGCGTCTGAAGATAAAAAACTGACTTGACAGAAAGGATGACGTCTACTTTAAAAATACAGAGGGTGCTAAAATTTTTGGGCAAATGCAGTTTTTATACGATCAAGGATCTGAAAAGTCACATGCGTCAAAAATAATGTCATCAACGTCAAAGGAGATGCCTTGGCTACATTTTTTTTAAGATAAATGCAGCTGGGGTAGTAGAGTTTATTAAATATATACTGAAAAGTTCCATTAAGCTGGCTTGATTTGTTTTATTCCAAAACATATTTACCGTCATGTTTAGTTAGGAATTATTGCTTAACTCTAAATGTACCCAAAGCGCTTTAATATTTAATTAGAGTTTGTGTTTAATCTGACTACAGCGAGAGCAAGCTAAGGGTGAAGGTTGACAAACGTGAAATTGAGCGGCAATTTCGAGCAAACTGTCCCCTTGCTAAAAAGATACATCCGCCGAATAAATGCCTTTAGTCTTTTACCGAGCACCCTGAGGCTTTGCTCTTTCAAGTCGCGTGCACTCTAATCGCCTGGAAATACACAAATATTGGCCAGGTTTCCGCTTTAAAACCGACAGACAGTCGTTGTTGTACGTCTCTAAGGGATTTTGTCATTCTAGCGCTTCTATCATTTATCATATTTATTGGAGTTGACACTCTTCTTCGCTAATATCATGCAGTGTAGAGCCGGCGCTTTGAGGTTCAAACGAATTTTCAATTAGAATTTTTAATGAACATTTATATGTTCATTGGAGGGTGAATAACTTGTGGGATGCAGTAAGTAGCTCGAATATCTTGTAAGTCCCAGAAACTATAATTAAAATAAAGTTCAGATTGGCACCTTCGAGCACGCATCAAGCAGCGCTAGATGCATCAATATCTACCAACAGATTATTACCGGGCAAGTCCTTGCACCCGCAATTTGTAGAAAATGACCTGAGATACCTATAGAGCTATGCTGATGGCATACCTACCTATTTACAAGAAGTGTAGAAGGTTGACCACATAGGTACTGTATAATGACATGTTGGAGATAGGCTGGATAGCGAAGGCAGTGAAAGCTTTTTACACTATGATTCTATAATGCATGTTGTAATGCGAAGTTACTCGCTAGAGCTTACCAATCTACCTATAATCGCCATAATGTTTCCTAACTGATACCTATCTTCTGGCATGTCAACCTAACTAAACTAATTATCTATTTTCAGTCTTTCTTAGATATTCCTACATACCACGTCTTCTCACTTGTCAGAGAAACGCCCGTATGACCTCTCTTTGAATACCGTTCCTATTTTTCCACGTGAAATTAGAAAACGTCATTATACAGGTAAACCCTCAGCATTAGAGGTCATGACCTTGAAAAATTTTCCAAAACACCACTGGCTGTTTCATTCTTCTTTTTTCTTCTGGATTTAATTTCAATGGTGTTGCCGTTATCAGATGTTTAGCTGAGGATGTTATTGTTTCCGAGACGTGTATCTCCATGATCTAAATTTTATGTACTCCTTCAAGTTTGGTGAAGTTGAATCGTACGGATTTTTATGCCGTTAGTTTCTCACTCAGTGACTGTAACTCATGGTACGACAAATGGGCAATGATAAGCACCTTGTGGATGCTTAGGCGGGTCGCCTGAAATAACTTTTTACATGTTATAATTTTGTGAAATTATCTGAAATCTCCTGCATGGTAAGAATGTCAATCGTTGCTACAGTAATCCCTCGAGGATAGATACTTACGTTTTAGTACATTGTGAATGTTGGTTATTTAACAACGTGGAGATGTAAATCGGAGAATTATATTAATTCCGGCGGCGAATTAATATAAGAAATTAAGCCTCTTCCTTGTGTATACTTTATTATAATAATAATTACCTAAAAGTACGTTCGTTTGGTGAACAACATTGAAGCACGATCTACTTGCGGCAAAATATAACAGTTTCATATTAAATTTTACTAAAATTACTAATAACTTTATACGCGTATGCTTCTCTATGACTATACCTTTCTCTAATATACCTATTATTACGAAATAATTATTATTTATATCTAAAAAAAGAAGAAAATATTGCCTGCCTAGGTATTAGGTGGCAAGCCAAGCAAAGTTTTCAATTTAATAATCAAGATTAATATAATCCTAATTTGCATTTAAATTTACGGGTGAACGTTCGCGTTGACTAATTTAGTATCTAAAAATCCCCTGTTCAAAAATACGGCTCATTTGAAAATAAGTGGAATTTTCTTAAAGCAGGATGTATAAGGACCTAATTCCAGCAAGCTGCCTGCCCATTAAGGCAGGAGCATCTATTTATCTTTTTATGTGCAATTACTGGATTCATAAATGACTAATTACTTTGCCACAACTGTTTTACAGTGGAGAAAAACTTTCCAACCCCTTAAAGGCGATTTATTGCCATCTTTCGTTCGATGAAACTTTTCTACTAGCACACCGTCACTAATTTGAATAACCATACTTCAATCCGTCATCGCAAAAAAACCTCTTAAATTTGCCTTAATATTTAATAACTACATTTTCTTTTAAAACTTTACTTTAAGCCGTAATCAAAACTTTATTTATCTGATGTTACAGTAAATATCCGCTGGTTCAAATCTCAGCGTCGCGTCTCGCGATGTTCAGATCAGATTAGCAAAAAAATTCATATGTTATGGTTTAAAATGTAAAAAAGTTTCCTACTTGTGTATCTAATTGATGAGCACTGGTTTTAATAGCAGGTCAAAAAACTTGTAATCTCTCACGCAAGTAAAGCAAGTTTAAATATATTCTTCTAATTTTCATACCTGCTCTTTTAATTGTTATAGTTATTTACTATTGTTAGTGTATAAACGAATATTCACATGGAAATGATTAGTTTAATAAACGACAATTGTGAGAATTTAGATCAAAATTAAGATAAAGACTAGCAATGTTATTCGTAAGAAATTGAACATTTTTATATTATAAAAATTAGCATAGATGTCATTTGATAGTAGATACCTACCTATAAAGCGAAGTAGCCAAGCGATACTCCTTATAAGATAAGGACACGGAGCATAGAAAAGCTGATATTTGCATTTTAAATTGTCACAGTCTGTGACGCCGACCGACCAGTCAGATCGACGATAGATAAGCCATTACAAGTATGAAGAATCACTGTGAATGTGTTCAGTGTGTTACCTATGGACAAATAAAAAGACCAAAATGCTGTATGACAATCTTGATATCCAATGCTGCCTTGATTTCTCTAGATATCACTCCGGCATTCACTCTGTCACTTGTCATACAATTCAGTGACAGACGGACAGACATAGACAGAACACTAAGGTATTTAAAGATAATACGGGAAATTTTCTTGGGCATACACCAACTTTAAATTACCTAAGTGTGCAGGAGACATATCTAAATCTTAAATATGTCTCCAGCCACTTTTTATTTGAATCAAAACGCGATTATTGATGCTGTTTAAATGTTTTAGATTAAGGAATTTATTTAGAAAACATAGTTTTAATCGGTTCAGTCTAACGTCGTTCTTTTCACCGCATGCACAATAAATAAAGTCTCTGTCGGCCTTCGGTGTTTCATTTTGGACATGTCGTCTCAAGCTGCCTGCGGGGGTCATCTTAGTTCAATTAATGTAGAGTGCATGAGACAAAAGAATCTGTCCTCCCCAACAATAATAATAGATTACGTTCCGATACCTATTATTATCCCTCCGGTAAATTTAAAAAAGATGTCGACCAAACCAATTTTTATAAGGCAACTTGTCATCCATGCTCGCGTTTGGCTCTGGTAAAATAATCGTAGCTCATAAAGTCCAGCTCGAAGGTAAATTTGAAGGTTTCTCTGGTAGAACGATGTGTAATTAAGTAATGAGCAATATTGCTGAATTATATTTAAAGAACCAGTTCTCTGTAGAACACAAGGCACAGGGAAGGCGGTAGTTAAACTCAATAGCCGGGTACCTATATCAGTTTGGTCAATAAAAATAATCAGCAAATGAAGCATAGTCGCAAAGCTAACATACCACTCGGTCCTTTGAACTTGAAAGTAATCTAAACTCGGCGGGTCAAATATCCCTTCATTCAGCTCGCCTCTGAAATGTCAACCCCTTAGGTAGTAGGTTTTGAAAATGTTATTTGAATACCTACATTGCTCCTAAAAAGAATGAGCCATGATATTTTAACGTGGATGGAAACAAAATTTATTGAAAAGAGTCTGCCAAATTATTTACTTAGTTTAATGGAGACCTACTCAGACATGGATGGACAAGTCTCTTTTGAAGTTGAAGCTTACTTCTTTTTGACTGTTTACAACCGATTGAATTACCAGAAAGAAACAGAATTATGCAAACGCATAGTAGACAGCGGTAGGTCTTGTATCAATTAAGTGTTTGTAACGAAATGAAACTGATTTTATGCAAATTTTCACAGATGCAGCAATTCCCGTTAACTTTAAATTGATTGGTAATTCGAAAAACTCTACGAATGCAAGCACATCAAAGCAAAAATTATAAACTTATTTGTAGTATTAATTGCATTAAGAAAGAGCTTATTAAAAATTAGAAACTAGTCATTTTTACCGTTTTATGTACGCTGACCACCTGTAGCTTTATTTAAAGTCGTGAAAATTGTTTTGTTTATTACACTTAAATGTTTATTATAGCATGACAAATATTACCGTTCCGTGGATAGGTAACTGCTTCGACATTTAATTAAGCTAATGGCTTTAATATTAAATTTAATACTCGTTTATTGCAGTTTATATTCCTTAGGAAAGCTGATGGTATTTCTCAAATCATTAAATTGTAGCATAGCAGTACCTACCCACCCGATGTTAGCTCAGCGCTTTCTAGCCCACAAATGACTTGAGAATCCCTCTGTTAGCTAATAATAAGCACAATAAAGTGCATATTTTACATCTTAAATGATCCAAGTACTTATATCTATAGCTAGTACTACCTGAACTTTCTCAGAGGCGTCAAAACCGATGGTTGTTAAAGCCATAGAAGTGTCACAGTACGAATTCGCCACTAATTAAAGTGTTACTTATACCAGAACAAGTACTGCCGTTTTTATAACTTATTTAATGCAAATACTGCTGCTCTATAGCCTAAAATTAGCTTTATTGCCAGTACATAAGAAATGACAGAAGCGCGACATGTATGTTTCTTCTGATAACCAATGCAATTCAAGTTTTTACATTATAGTGTAGCAGTACTTAGTTTTTGTTAGTACTGTGTATCTCATTAGGCATCAGGTACGATTACTATAATAAAACGTGCTATAAAATACATGCTTTATTACTGAAAATACTACTAGATAGTTTCAATATTTTTCAAACTTATGAATCATTAAGTTGCAGCGGTACTGCCGATATTAGTACTGTGCTGTCAATTTTTTGAGTCATATATATAACATAAAAAAATACAAATTATTTGGTCGCTAAATATAGCGGTACCAAACCGAAAATTAGCATTATGCATTAAATTTTAGTAGATTCATTCGTGCCGTAATAAAATATGCAATATAATGTATTCCATTGGTACTTCCTTGTAATAAGATAGTATATCGCAGTACCATCTACGTAGGATGTTAGCACCGATGTGCATCCTAGTTCTATACAAACTAATTTCTAAAAATTGCACCTATCGTTGGAGAAACACGTGTAGGTACTGCTGAAGCAGTACTATCCAGGACTTTCTCAAGAGATTGACATTATGCAAAGAATTTAAATCTAGGTATCTTCCAAGCAATGCGACAAGTTCCTGGTGAAGGTAGATATTCACTGGTACTGCCAAGAGTAATTTATGTCCAGCTGAATGATTTTTAAATCATTCAAGATAAACGTAATAAAATTATCTCCCATCATAAGCCGTATTTATATACGACATTTATTCTATTTATACCGTTAAATAGTAACGTGCATAATAAAGTAAAGATTATAAATATTAAAGGACATTTAGAATGTTTGCGAAATAGCTGCACCCAAGCAGTAAAAACCAAAAATAAATTGATGAAACATATGGACATGATTAGTCTTAACTGTCCTGATGGAACTCTTTTACCAACTCCTTCGCTTATGTAATCTTTGGTTAGTGGGTATCACGTTTCCCTCTCAGTATAAATTAAACACAAACTTTTTGTTTGTTTTGTCATTGTCTATCCATGCTTTTTAATCGAATTAGCAATGACATAACCTCTTTCAGACTGTGTAGTTTATAAAATAGAATGAACATTACTGTTCCCTTGTCGTGTAGGAGTATCAAGGCTTCGATTGTCACCAGGGAACGACATAAAATACAGAGAAGGCATTGTTTGTCTCAAGAGTGTCTAAGAGCTGTGACACATCAACTTACATCTTTCGAATTGTCATCCACATAAAAAGCCACTATTGAAAGGATTCAATAAATATGCACACGATCATGACTTAATGCTAGATAAACAAAAGTATAAATCAAGAAATTCACACAACGTAAGTATATACAAATTATTAAAACACAGTTATTATTAATCTAATAGATGTATTTTGCTTGTTTTATTATTTATTTAGAGATACAAAGAAAGTTTAACAAGTTATTGTCAATAAAGCATTGCTTTAATAATAATAGTTATTAGCAGTTATTTGTGTTTTTTTTGTTCTTTGAATTCCATTTACACTTTCCTCTTATATAAGAGGTAAAGTTATACCTGCATGCGACCTTCCCGATGAATATCTTTGTAATAGCGGCTATATATATCTATCCTTTTCTGTGCGAATAAACTGATCTATTGAAGCATAATCAAATCTAATTATCGAATTAAATCATAGCAGATATCTGTGAAACACCTAATAACAATAGAAGGCATTTTCTGTATTTTTTATACCCATATTATAAATTCAAAAGTGTATGGAGGTAAAAATTGGTTGCAAATACTTTAGCCTTGTTTTGCCAAAAAATTGAAGGGTACCCATTAGTTATATTAAAAATAAATTGGACAATTCCAAATTAAAAGTGACATACATAATATTATTCTTCTAGATTTGGAATGTAGGTAGAAAATCTGCATGCCGCGTGAGACATGTTGTTTCTTTTCATTGTTTAAAATAAACACGTTAGGCAATTTATTGACATAAAATTATTGTAATATGATTGATTATAACATTGAATGAACATAATAAACGATAATTATATAGATGTACTAGAAAACATATAATTTGATAGAATCGTGACTTTAGTTTGGGCCTGTCTTGTCATAAGTCAATGACAAAAGTTAAAAAGAAGGAAAAATACAGAGATAGTTGACAAGCATTGGATATCTAATATTCGAAACCTTGGATCGCATTAAGAAACACTTTATTTTCTGTTTGTAGCCAACACAAACAAAATATTTTATACTATGATAGACGTCACACGTTTTGACATGTTTATTAATTATTTTTATTATAAACAAAATTGCATTCTTTGGGTTTCTTATTAAGCTATGTGGATACCTATAGGTACCATCTATAAAAATTAAAATCCAATTTATTTTTATCCTATTTTAAGCCAAGCATGGGCAGCAAATGATCTCAAACCAAGATGTTACGTAGTTACCTACAAGACTAGGATATCTAAGAGTAATTTGTCATTCCTATAAAAGCGATAGCACCTTGTGAAATCTTGTGCCAAGATAATATATTAACTTGTATCTCATTTTTGTAAACACGGCATGAAATCCGCCCAAGAACTTTATTCCAAATAGAATTGGGTTAATACTATAAAGTTAGATAACACAGAGTTTGCAACAATGCAATTTAAATAACATGTACATTGCAAATTATAGGTATACAAGTTGTTGTGTTTACACGGATAAAATGACATTTTCACCTGGGGAGTTGCTGGTCACAAATTTCTCATGCTGATGCAGATGTGGTTTTTTATTCTGAGGTTAAATGCAATTAGATTTTTCACAGTAATGAAGTTTTATAGAAATGCAATCATGAACTCTTTACTGTTAGAATCTATGCTACCTATGATCCTTATAAGGTGCAATAGCCAATATTTTCCAATATATGTGAGCATATTTAATTAGATAGTCTATTGCCATTATCTACCCAGTAGGAATTGATATAGATGATAATTCTAAGTCCATCGAGGTAGCGTGTGAACTGGTGAAAGTACAAGATGACAAGCTCAGCAGTGTTTATCCGTTTAGTTCTAAATTCCTTAGAAAATGTCAATGCTAAAATAATTGACCAGCAAACGAATATTAATATGTGCTCGCCGAAAATTGCATTACATCAAACGGTGTTGAACACTCCCCAAAAATTAACCAACTTATAATATCATTATTTTTGTGGTTTTATAGAAAGTTGGCATAATTTGTTTTGAAGCAAACCAGGTATTATTAGCGTTTTTTTATTTGAACTTTATTCCTACATGTATATCGAAGTGACCAATACGTGAGCGTGTTTATTTGTAATCTTATGATAGATATATCTATGGGTAATCCTGCGTGCACTATAATTACCGGTCTATCTATCGTAGAGACACGCGGACATAGGTGCACACATAGGATATTATGTTATGGGTAATCATGTCTATCGCGATCACTAGAGGCAACCACGTAAATTACGTTTTTGCGATCAAATTCTGTGGAATTTAGTACTTATCTACAGATTTTTATGCTTATTCTGTGTCAATTTATATCCCAGAAGTCATTACATTTGCACTAGCACGAATTAGTTCGTAAATGGGGTACCCCAAGGGCCATTCTTTGTGTTAGTATCATTAGATTACCGCTTAGCTGTTATGTCAATTTAAACTAAAGGCAGTGAATTATTGCAGTTCTTTATCAATTAATTTCGTTTCGCATTAGATTTTATTATAAATACGTTTGGGGGTTCCACATGAGCCCTTTTATGGACCGTTTAAATCTTTAATTTGTTTGGTTATGTTGCTCCGCAACTTTTAAATTAAAAGGCACAGCAAAAAGGAGAATATTTGTTAGCCAAAGAACGTCGGAGTATCATAAGAAAATGATTAAATTAGGTACAAAGTTAAGACAGCTAGTTTGAGTTATATTATTAAACTAAAATTAAGGGAGCATTTCTCATGCTCGTTGTCTCTTTCATTTTTCATAATAAATGGTATCTAGAAACACTTTGATCTATATGTAGGAGTACAGAGTTTGTTTTAATTAAAAGTTGGTGCATAGCGTCGACTTTGAGTCGAAAAAGGCCAGAGGCTTGGAATTCATAATTATATCGCCTTTGAGCGTATTCTTTAAACTCTTGTTAGTCTTACTTCTTAGCTTTTCTTATTCAAATTCCAGCAAAGGCATCAGTAAGATAACATTGCTTGTATACGTTTCATAATATGTGATTTATTGTTTTTGTTTTTTGACAAAATTAAGGGAGTGTGTGTTTTACTCAATTCAAATTTTAAGGTGCCCCAGCAGTTAAATATGATTCCTTGCGGCTAACCAAGTTCACAATTGACTTTCCTGGTCAATGGTTCGCCTTTTGCCATCTTTCAAAATAATGCAAACACCTACAACATCGTTTGAAAGTCATTATAAGAAAATTAACTTTGTATTTAAAATAAGTATCACTGGAAGGTAAATGGGCTGGGTCTTTCACTTAATGTTAGGTATCTAGAATAGTTATTCAGTGATTTACTGTACTGATATGTACCTACAAATACATTGTTTATTTACAAAACGCTCGCAGCTAGATGAAATGCGTATTAATATTCCAGACTTAATATTATAAACTCTTAAAAGGTCGAGCTCTACCAATTACTTATCCATTGAGAATGGGCAACTTCTGTAAAAAGTCAAACAACATTAACTGGGCGTGTTAGTCCTTTTGGACTTTTACAATCAATACCGGAAATCAGTGAGAATTTTTAGGAAGAAATGCAAATATTAAAGTGAAAGAATTTAAAGTGTTTCACGACAAGAGTGTTCAATTGGAATGAAATGTTTAGATCAGGATATCTTTATGGACTCCTCACGCTTGTATTGTGTCACTGTTAAGTTGTCACGAAAATATTCCTGACAACACGAACCAACCTATTTAGAAATGTATCAAGACCAAAAGACATACTTAATTACGGCGTTAATACTGCACTTTAAATTTAAACAACTCTATTATTGCATTCATTGGCAGATTGTTTAAGCTAGCGCTCAAGGTAGTGTATTGGTATCGGCATATTGATAGCCTCATATATTCTTACGACATACATATTTTAATTTAATTGATTATTGCAATGTAAGCGAACAAGCGGAAGGACGGACCAGTTAAGCAGATTCTCAAGTCAACAGTGTGAAATACAAAGAACCAGAAGGAATCATTATGCGAAGAAGAACAATTATTGTTAAGTGGAGTAAAGCAAAAATATGCTAATGGTATTCTTATTTATTCAATTTGTCAAGCTCGGCTAGCATGGCGAACCCGTTACTTACTTATTCGAAAGAAGTCATAGGTAGGTAATAATATTAAGTATAATTAATCCAGTCATTATGCCGGTGAAGTCGTTAAACAAACGAAGGAAGTGTTTTGTGACGCGATGTTCTATGACCGTGCAGGTTACAAACAGAGCTTGCTTATCTACATTATCATTCTTCATTTTGTTGAGAACTTTTAATCTAATTAACGAAGAAGCTGACAATTAATATGGCAAATGATATAATGACTCCATGATAAAATCTCTTCATTATAATCCATTGGCGGATTACTGCAACTTGATGTGAATTATTAGTTTCTATTTTTCAGCTGTAATTGTGTTGTGGCCACTTACTATTTCAAATTAAGGTTATTCTAACGAATATGGACATGGACGTAGTAACCTTCTGTCATTCTTATTATTCGCTCAGATTTAAAATATAATCTGTTGAAAGATCAAGGATAACGGTTCGTACCTAGCAAATAACGATAAAGCTAAACAATGTTTGTTTATCTTGGATTGGATCAATATGTGACAGAATATTAGTTTGAAAAAGACCATTGTCATGCTGGTATCAAGAAAGTCAATAGGACGGCCGGTAACAACAAGACTTTGCCTCATCAATAAGACATGTGACCAATGTTATTTTGATGTCGTCAAATTTACCTTCGAAGTATAATGGTTTTAAGTGATCGTTAAGAACTGTTTATGTGCTGCGCATGTATCTTATCTACTTAACGACATGTCCCAAAGACTACATGCAAATTATTTTAACAATAAATTTCCTTATATCCTTTTTAGACGAATCCTTCGTATTAATTAACTCCATCCGTATCTGTAATGCGTTCTTGGTTATACCTTTAATAATGGTAAATGTGCTAATAGGAATCGTGTTAAAGTGGCTGTGATCATGTTATGATTTCTTTAATAGTTTCGTGAACATTTAAAATGCGGCAAAGCTAAGAAAAGACTGCAGACAGACGGACGAGAGTTAAACTAGTAGACCTGTACCAATACTTTGGTAAAGTATAAAGACCATCCAGGTTATCATTAAATGAAGTCACGACTATACTTGTTACTAAACTGTGATTAACTATGTGAATTGTGACATTGGCTTTTTATATCATCAGATCGGTGTTAAAGCTAGAAGCCATGCTATTGCAATATTACCTATTTGTAGATAAATTGATAGGTGGCCACAGTGTAGGTTGGTTTCTAAGGTTCTAAAGACAATTAACTGATTAGGATAAGAAAGCGTTAATTAGCAAGCTGTTGGATCTACTGAATCTATTATTTATTTCAACACCATTTCTAATATCTTGCTTGTTCATACCATTACCTAATTAGCTCCGATTATGTTAACTTGTGTTCTTGCATGCTCTGCCTGACTGGATGCCATTTATTACCATTTCTTAAACTACAGATAGACAAACATACAACTGATCAAATCAATGCACTTTATTTTGCAAGAAATAAAAACACAAGCAAGGACTTCCTTATCCTCATTAGTAATTCCCAGATTCCGAGTAATATCCCTTGAGAATGGAGTTCCACAAGGCTCTATTGTGGGCCCATTTGTTTCTTTAAAGCACTACCAAGGGGTTAAGTAAGGTCATCAGCTTTGCCAATTTTCAGTGTGATTTAATCCTGTGATAATTATGGTTGACGGTATACGCATCCACACCAGAAGTGTATATTTTTACGGCAATATCCATTAGTTGCATTATGTTAAAAGGATTTGAATGTAGGCATTACAAGTATGTTATTAAATACCTGTAATTTATTAATCTCATCTATTGTAATAAAAGTATTCTTGATTATCTTAGATACGTATGCGTACACTTAACAGCCGCTTCTTTAATTTGAAATTACGGTCCTCTCTTTTGATTTGAAAACATTGTGCGATAACAGTATATGTCCACTTACTCTGTTAACGTTATACATATTTTGAATTGGTAAGCAACCAAGTATATAGTACACTTTATTACCTAGGCTTTTATTAGCCATAATATTTATCCGTTAGATTTTAGGTGCTAATGGACTCATCAGAAGTCTTTTCAAAGCTTTTGTATATTAAATAACGTGGATAAAAGCGAGAGAACAGATGACAAAATTACAGGAGATGGCAGATTCCAAATAGCTTTCTTTTATTATGTGATGATAATACAATTTAATTCAAGAACGATAATGTATGTTTTAATACATGCACATTTTATTACATTGTTGCATTCCTATCCGTTTAATGACAAAACAGTGTCGTTGACTCAGTTTTGCACCTTATCCGTAAATAAGAGCCTAGATTAATGGTGTAGGAGTTAGTTTATTGCAAGAATTTTTAATATAAGCAAACAAGGAACAGCTTTTAATAGGTACCTAATGATTACATGTTTCATCATTTATCGAACAGTATCAATCAATTTAAAGAAAGGTCACTTTTACTTTAGAAATGTGGCGACCATATAAAGCAATTTGCAATAAGAGCGCGATTACCTCAGAACTATATTAAAAAAAAATATAATTGGGATTATTAAATAGAAATTTATTTTCAATACTCCTAGGCAGCGTGTGGTTAATCTCAGGTCTTTAATTTACTAAAATACGATTAAGGGAGTGCTTGTTTTCTAATAGCTGAACAGGAAATTACCATATGAACAAAAGGCACGTAGCTCTCGGTGAAATTATGCCGAGTGTCTTTCAGACGATCACGAGAAAGCTTCCTACAGCTTTAAGAATCAAGGTAATATCTTGTTTTTTTCCGCATTTTAATGCACCGAGTAATTATTTTAAATGTTAACACAATAACCAAGCTACAGTTCGTAAGTCGGCATAGTCAATTTACTACAGATTGTGTTTTGAACTAACTAGAGTAAGTCCGACTCTTGAGCTTATTTCTTTAACAAGTAATAATGTTTAGCAACTCCTGCCTAAAACATTGTTTTAATGATTTAGTAGCTATGTAGCAATTAAAGTGTGTTAATTGCAAAAATAGTAGTCATTCCGTTAAGAAATGAACTTAAAGCGCAAGTTGGATTCTGCAGAAAATAACTATGACGAATTCGCTAATAGTTGCTTCTGTTTCTGAGTTTAGTAATTGACTTTTCGTACATAACTTGTAATGACTGTGGTTCATGAGAAAATAAATTTACAACCGGAAAAACATCAGAAATGAATCCTTTTTTAGTGTTGTTTTTAAAGAAGGCTGTTATCAGTTATTAAAAGCCCGCTGTATTGTACCTAATGTCTATGAATCTTTGGTCGGATCACTGCTAATTAATAACGTAATCGTTACCGTGACATGAAATAAGAACTACCTACTTGTTTCATAGTGAAATCTCGCGTGAAAGAATGTTAACACATAGTGCAGGCAGACGGTAGGTAGGTACGTATTCCTGAACGAACGCGATCACATTTTATCAGTAATTTCGAGCAATAATTAGAGGTTTTATAAGTATAGGACATAGAAGGTAATGTAACGCGAGTATCGCTCATTGTCTCACGGTAATACCTGCTTACCCACGTCGATATATCTATCTGCTTACCTAGCTGACCCGATCCCAAACCATGTCCACGTCGTGTCTTCAAATTACGAATCGGACATCAGATATGGATTATAATTCCTGAGCCATTCAAATAATGAGGTGGCTTAAAACAATGTATATGAAAAATGTAAACCCACAAATTTGGCAGAAACGTTTAGAAAGTAATGAAGCGTAGTAGACCGCACGCATGGAAAACTTTTAAAATATTTGTTTAAAGCTGGAGACCCGCTTATTAAATGCCTGTGCAAGACCTGCACGAACATTCATCCCAACTCTATGTTTTCTTATCATTAGGAAAAAGCAAATTCAACAATTTAAGGTCTAAAATTAAATAGCCGGGGATAGCATCACTTAAAAGTATAATACTTTTGCTATAATTGAGCGTTTTTGCATACTTAACTTTGCACTTGATTTCTACTTCTAGGTCCTACCTAGACCTTCTAAAATTACACCACGTGTTCTTCAGCTGAAAATTGGTGGCTTTTATAATCACAAATGTGTAGATATTATTATTATGCAAATCGGCCAAAGTCTGTTGTTTATGTAAATATTCATAAGCGATCCAGCATGTGCCAAATGTAGTGATTACGTATTTAAATTAGTGCAAAATATATATGGAAACCCTAAAATATATCGATCTATAATTGCAAGTCCCAATACTTACCATACAGTTAGTAATTGTTTTAAAGTTGCATGCACTCTTTTAAATATATGGACCAATACTTATACGTGACTCTTAGGAGACTTGTTTAATTCTAGATAATTTTAATAATGGCAATACCGACGTCTTCTTCACGAAAACGTATAATAAAAATTCCAACATTTAGGATTTTATACATACGTATTATTAACTCCTTAAGTGGATGCATGGTCACTTTATTTATGTCGTTTTACCATTTTAACGTAAAATTAACTATTAATAATAAACTATCACAGTACCTACTTACAACATCCTTTTCAATATTTCCTAATAGGTAGGTTTGATACCATCAAGTTTATGGACACAAAAGCTGATCTAAATAAGCATTATGCATCAGGAGCAAAACATTTAATCAAAGACTTAATAAAATGAACAATTTTGAGTAATGGCCACATAATGATATACCAAGCTAAACATGCATCTAGGGAAACTATTATTGAACCGATCCTATCTTAAGAACCGATATCTGAAGGACAATTCTTATTGCCAAAACAAACTTAAGTAGAACATACTGTTTTTTAATAAACAAGGGTGTTCCCCAAGGGCCTACCTTCAGACCCTTATACTTTACTATAAGGACTTCAGTTTTCTAGTACTCCTGATCGATGACTGCTGACCTAATGGTGTTCTCAAGGTTCATTGTTGTGGCCAATGATGATTCTTCAAATGATAAGATCTTTAAACATTTGGCGATAGTCCTAAAAAACAATTGAAATCCTTGGATTAGTCAATGGGAAGGTATTAAATCATAACTGATAATTAATTAAATTGATGAAAATTAAATAAAAGATAGTTAGCCTTACTTGCATAGTAGGTATCAATATATTTATCTACAAGAATACAAAACCACTCCTAAAACAATCGTTCCATGACTATTAGATATTTCACTGTTTCTTTTTGTTTATTACATTACGTTATGTGTTTATAATAATTATTTACTCATCGTAAGCAATTAATTGTATACTTAATTACACTTGTGTATAAGATTATTACACTTCCCCATAAATAATGATATTTATTTTATATATTCAAGGAAAGATAACTAAAGATTGTTTACAGATATTCATAACTTTCAGAAGATTATTCGCTGTGTCTTTTGTTGGATAAAAGTAAAGCTAATAATTGTTCAAAGAAAAATAAGGGATGGGGGGAGAATTTAATTAATCTCCCGTTTATCCTTGTCGGTAAAACGAAACGCTACTGGTAGGTATGCACCTAATTTAACTCTGCCATTGAAGTATGCAGCACTTCTGCATTTCAATCCTGCAGCAATGCGTCAGTGACATTTTAAGAAAATTATTAATGTACTCGCGACGTCTTTTTTCATAAAAATGTGCAGATATGCTGAATTTATTAAGCATTCCTACTTATTGACAAGGTATGTGGACAATTTGTTGAAACGTGTGACATTATCACCAACAAATTGTCTCTGTTAGACATATTCGATAATTAAAATTCCACCGTAGAGTAGAACAGAATGAATGTGACCACTTTTGGCTAAACATTCTTTGAATTTCACATCTGGAAAAATACGCAAGGTCGACGAAACCTTTAGTTATTAACTATTTTAGGCGCCAGGGTGAGTTAGGTACTATCATAATGTACTGCGCACAAAGAGATGTAGAACGCGCATCTACATGTCCTGATTCTACGCGTAGGAATAGTATTAAACGCCTTTGCTTTATTTTGCTTTCGGGGGCGACACAATTTGCGTTGTCGGTCCATAATTCCTTATAATAACTGGTGTCAAATTTCTTGTTTCAGAACGCCTGATCAACCAACCTACTCAAGTCAAGGAAGTCAAGTGCATAAGGAACGACAACTCTTCAGTGGAGCTCGCTGAATGCAAATGCTTGAAGTGTACCTGTAGAATGTAGTACCTCCGTCACCTTTCACCCACATGTGGTACCGAAGCTCTTTCTTACGTCGCTTGGTCGCCTTAACATCACATGTCATATTCGTCCGTCCCTGCTCGGACGGTCGGTCGGTCGGTCGCTCTCTGAAGGTAGGTAACCTGCATCCACATTAGACCGCAAGCTCTACGGGCTTTATGAGAACACAACGCCTGATGATCATGATCACCTCGCGGCGTAACATCACTCATAACTCAGCCCGTACCTACCATAGATTTAGTACCAGCTTTATACTCCCGCAAAGGAGTGTACGAGCTAGCTATACGTATTCATAAATATTGCAGCCAGAGCTCTTGAAAGGAAACTCCAATAAATTTTATTTGATTCCAATTGTTAAGTAACATGTTACCTGCCGAGTAAATTGAGAATTCAAGATATACTTATTATTTTCTTATGCTTATGATTTCATTTGTCGTCGTGAAAATCTTGCTCTTATTAAAACAATACAACGCAGCGCCACAAGGCATTAGTTTTGGCTCATATTCAAATGCGTCACGTTAAAAAAAGCTTTGAAGGGTGTTCCCCAAGGCGCAGTAGTAGGTGCAAAACCATTTGAATGTATTGTTTTGGTTGCAGGCATGCGATGCAAAGCGGAATGGTACGGTACCTGCATCTGTAGTAAAAAATGCGGCAAATGCATTACACTTTAGTACTTTCGATGACCATACAGACTCTGGAGATTAACATCCTGATTATACAGCTGTTTGTGACCATAGCCAGCAAGCAAGCCTCCCATGGGTGAGTACCTATACTATACACACCGCTTATGCAATTATTAGCTCTCCTTATAATTATCTTCCTACTTCACCGGTTTTCATGTGCAAAACGCAATCACATTCATTCCAGCTATGCCTTTAAACATATTATAATTAAGAACCGTCTTCTCATTTCCTTAATGTTGATGCTTTAGATAGTATGGCATGTAAGCTTAGGTATTCATTTATGTATTTGGAATACCGCGTTTTATATTTAATATCAAACCGTCATTGCCGAACTAATAAAAACTAATTGTCATGTTTAATTAAACTATAATAAAATTACTAAATTAAAAAACTATGTTTCATCACTTCCATATAGCAGGTATTTTATGGGTTCCTGCCTATTAAAACAACATCCAATTAAAATTACGTTAGAGGATGTTATGTCACCTAAAAAAACCTATTTGGGACTATGCTCACAAAGAACTCCTTAAATTGCCTTTTATTTTGACGGAAGAAATGTTACAATTCTTTAATTTGTCGGCAACAAAAATTAGGTCGTTCGCACTGTTACTTTATTAAAGTCCTGAAATCAAAATCCATAAAAAAATTAATAAAAAAGTTTAATAACCTAAAGCGACAAGTAATAAGAGTAAAACAAAATAGAATTTATGATCACGGGGAAAATATCAGTGCTAAGTAAAAGTTTAGGAAAAATTACGTCGTAAAAAGTTTTTTTAACTAAACTTAGCTGTTAATAATAAAATGAATACGAAGATGAACGGGAAGGTGGGTTAAGTAAGGCTCCACTGTCATTATTATATCTTCC
Organism: Cartodere bifasciata; assembly: GCA_963920755.1. Classification (NCBI taxonomy): domain Eukaryota; kingdom Metazoa; phylum Arthropoda; class Insecta; order Coleoptera; family Latridiidae; genus Cartodere; species Cartodere bifasciata. The sequence goes on along the minus strand of OY987201.1, from coordinate 5,949,414 downwards.
ACCCCATAAAACCACAGGGGCTGTACTGTCGTATATCTGGGCGATATTATAATATGTAAAGCCAAGCCGACTAAACGTCGTGTAAATTGAGACTCATGGGTCCTGATATTAAATAGAGTACGTAATCATTGTTACGGCGGCCTTCTTTTTACATTTTCCTTGTTTTATGTGATGTGATATTACAGATAAACAACCCTCTTATGGAGCTGACATTGATTCGACCTTGAACATAGTTTAATTAAATCGACAAATAGATAAAAATATAATGGCGGATGCGCCGGGTCAGTATTTCTCGTTTTTGCCGTTTCACTGATATTTGAATCTCTTAGCACGCGTTTTTTGGTTTGAATAGGCAGTCGTAGCAAACATTAGGTGTTTTGATGGAATGTGAAATATTTAGGGGCTTTAAAAAGGGCAGAAAATACGTCTGTGATTAATATAGGTAGGCAGGTATAATAAATATCGTGCAGTAAAAATATTAAAGAGCGATTAAAAATACTAAGTGGCCATACAGCTAGAAGAAGAACATAACTAACTAATGGAAAATAAATTTGATTTGTACGTGGTAACATAAAGTTAGCCAGCTAACCTGTTTTTAAAATCACCCTTATAATTAGGTAGTTAAAATTCTCCAAACTGTTGTATCTCTAATTCTAAGTCCTTTACTAAAGCAATTAAATTTTGACAAAATGATTAATAGACCCAGAAATCTTTACCACAATTCAGTAATAAGTACAGTTCTTTTGTATGAGACGCATAATTATAGGCCCTGTTACCTTTTTATTTTTCTGGCAATAATTATTGTTATTATGTTTTGATCACTGTTGTTGCCATCATTTTCTGTAATTTTAACGCAAAATGTTGAATTTTCTAAATGCTTTTAAATCTGTGTTCGTCCCACAGATTTTGTTCACTTGTCACGTGCTGTCCGTCAAAAATAGATTTTTTAAAGAAACACTTATTTATACAAATGGTGATAATGCCATAGGTTTATATTTTACCTACAATGCCTTTATTATGTATAGATACGACACGCATCACCTTAAATTTGACTTAATTATCATTCCTTTCCATTGTATTTCTTGACTTATTCAGTACCATGCGGTAACCAACAAAAAGAATCTTACCTTAACTTAAAGTACTTATTAAAATTATTTTTAATGCACATAATTTGTTTTTCAAATCCAAAAATCAAACAAATAGTTTTAATTGTTTTAAAAAAGTTATTTAAATCGTGCGTGCGTCCGTGCTAAATTGTTTTGTTTAAAATGCATTTAAAATTAAAATTCATTTTAATCTGCACCAAAAATAAAACAACCTAAAATATTTCAACTTTGACATGTTGTACAAAACATTCTTTGTTCTAAAAGTTGTGAAATATCTGCTACTGACTTAGGAATTGGATTTTTAAACGTGTTCTCCATCTATCAGTCGACGCTTGAACTAAAGAGACTGCTCGACAGATTTCTCGTGCATTTGTTCAAATTATATTCAACATTACTAGTTGCTTTGTTTAATTGTTGTTATTAGAATCCATTTTGCCCTTCGCATTTTTTTTTTAATTGTGTGGTTGTTTTTATTCTTATCTCTACCAAGTTTTTTTCTGAAGGAGCACTTACTTAGAGACGGTATCAACAAGCTTTTAGGCAAGAAATTGCTAAAGCGCATTAGTAGTGCCGTCACCGCGTCTATCATTCGTATATATTTCAATTAGCGTGTATCACCCTCTTAATTAGCGTAAAAATGCGATAGCCTTCTCCCTTGCCATGCGTAAATGGATTAGCCGTGTTTTCTCTCGTTTTACATAGATTAAAGGCAGTGACATAGATGGCAAGGCTACATGTTTATTTTCCAATAAATTGTCCTATCCTTAAGATATTTCTGACTGTCTTGTCTCGCGAATTACTCATCTTGCGGTAGGTAGGCAAAGGATCTTTAAAAGAACAAATGCGTATAATTGAGAGTAATAACTTCCATGTTTAAAAAATTGATTTTTTTTCGTTATAAAATCAAGGCATTAAGTTTTATGACCAAGGCAAATGTGGCCTTTGTGACCATCCGTAAGTACTTAAGTAACTTCTTATTTTTAAGGGCAATAAATGCGTGGCCATAGATGAGTGGTAATAAAATAGTTTAATTAACGGTTCTGCCGTATGATTTATGAGTGAAAACAATAGTAATTGTGACACGGACGAACCGCAACAAAAGAGTTGCACATGAGGTATATAATTTGGAGCGGACTCAAAATTCTACCACGAATAGTATTTAAACACTATTTGTATCAGTTTTAATGAAGATAAATTGAGCTTTATTACATTTTTAACACCTGCTCTTAGGGACTTGAGTATTCTTCACCATGGTGCGAAATACCTTTAAAACCCTCGCTTTTTAAAATACTGACAGGACTTATAATGGCCCAAGCAATAATTAAATAAACGCTTGAAATTGCAGCATACAGAAAATAATGTTCTTTGTTTACATAATAAAAAAAAAGAATCCTCATTTACATAGGTGTATTTTTTAATTTCCTAGGGGATTTAACCAAGCATAATAAAAGAGAATGCACAAGTACAAGATGTCACTACTGGTATACTTTTTAATCACGTTCCTTAAGATTTATTATTCACGCTTTCACCAATTCGTCGTTTTCAGCTTTTCAGAGCTCCTTAAGTATTCCCCTGTTTCTTAACCTGAATGAAAAGTTAATTCGAAACAATATGCCAAATTCATTTCTTCTATAACTTTAAACGTGCTGCCATACGCAACATCTTAACACAATACAAAAATTACATTGTTTTCAACAATGAACATTTTGTCCTTTAGACTTTAGGCTTTAGATATTTTGTTTGAGGACATATTTGGGATTAGAAGAAATGGATGTTTACAGAGACAATCCCGTGCAGCATTCCATGCTGTTTAATAATTTAAATTTAATCGGATGCCTTTGTAACTGAATCAAATTACAAGGTTGCTTCTTGCCGATTTGTGCAAATTGGTTTATTCTTGCTCCGAATACTTATCATCCGGGTCATAAAATAATAGTCGCTACACATTGGTCCATTATTTATTTGCATAAGTAAACGCCACCGTACAAATGACATTCGTCATCAAAATAAATAACATCTTACATCTACAATGGTGTTCTTATCTAAAGCAAGTGATCATAAATTAAACCTACCTACATGAACTGAATTTAAAAGATTAGGATACAAAAAGTTTTTAAGTTATTGCTGCCTATCTGAGTTCGCTCCAAAACCGTCTGATTTATGCGCATATCTCCGGTCCACCTCAGCATAAATTCGTCTTTCCGGGTTTTTCTTGATCTCTTTCACATTTACATCGGTGGAAACTTTATAGGGATATCCTGATTTAGTCCTGTCAGGTTTGGAAGGATACAATTTACCTGTGCCGCGATAAGGAGCATTTGGGTAAGGATCTTCATCTCGGAATCGGTATCGATCGCGGAAGTCGACACTTGGAGGGCTTCGCGTTATTTCTGGCAGATTTGCGTAGTAAATTATCCTCTGTCGTGGTCTTGGCATAACTGGGTTACTGTTATAGCGGTCTCTACTGTCGTACCCACGGTCATTTCTGTAATTGTATTGATCCCTAGGGTCGCGGTCATATGGGTATGGTTCCTCTCTAAAGCGTTCAAACCGTGGTGGTGTTTCGTAACGTCTTGGAAGGCGTTCGTATCGTCCAAAGTCGTTAGGAAGCTCCCTTTCCCTGAAATATATATCCCTGGACAAGATATTGTCGTTTGGTGGCGGTTCTTTGCTTCGCGCTTCTCGCTCGTAGTACGGTTCTCCTATTGTACGCTTTTGGGTCACGAAATGGACCCTTGGGGCACGCACTACGTCATTGGAATAGTCGTTTCGCTGCACGGGGTATGGTTGCTTTGTCCATTCTTCTTTGGTGGCTCCTCTGGCTTCGCGTTCGTTTCCATTTTGGTGGGTGTAGTTTTCGGCTTCTAGTAGCATTTGAGTATCCTCTAAGTCTGATCGATTTCTAAGGGAGAAAACACATGAATGAAATGAAAGTAAAGGAGTAATAGTCTTACTTGGTGTTTCGTCTGAAGCGTATGAAATCGTTGATGGGTACTGCTGTAGAGGTTTTGTCTTCTCTTGGTTCTATGAAAGGTTCTTGGTCCATTTTGGCTGTTCTAGTTTCGTTAGATTGTAGAGAGTCTACCTCAAGAGGTTGCTCTGACTTTTTCTCGTCGTCCATACAAGATGCGTTGTTTTTGCTTTCTTCTTGGAGGTTGTCAACATCTCTTTTGTGTCGTTGGAATCCTCCAGGTTGTGGAACATCCCTAAAGGTACTCTTGTCTTCTGTTTTAATGTTTCGTGGATTAGCGTTGATTGAACGGATGTATCCAAAATAATTGTCCTTTGGATCGTTGTCACTGTAGTCATCTCCAAAAGCGATAATTTTTTGTATGGTCAGGACTAGGCAAATGGTTTGTAGAATTCGGTACTTCATGGTGTTTTCTAAAACTAATTTGCAGATGTAAAATAATACAATTTCAAAGAGCTTCCGCTGAGCGACCGGCAATGATGTGTGCACAGCTAACAACGTGTATTCTTGGATTAGGTAATTCTGACCATAATGTTTAAAAACGACAACGACCGCGTTTGTTATCCGGAAATCAGTAAACCGGATGTTAAGAACTATTTCCATTGAATTGTTCTACGGTATTTTTAGATGCATAGTTTACCCAATCTTTACAATAAATTGCAACAAATTATGCGAATTGCTCTCTAGCTTTAACATTTTTTAACGGAGTATAAATAGGATAAAACACAGAATAATGCCTAGATATTTATGTATTATTCTGCATGGGTGTTCTTACAATGAATTACATATTTGCATTCACCAAAATCGTTAAGACCCCCACAGAAGTTTATGCAAACGTAAATAAACTCGTTTTAATTGATAAATGAAAAGTTATATTCATTATTTCTCACAAAATATTTATAGCTGGATTCTAGGGAAAGTATCTATTGGACCAACTAATAAAACATTTAATTGCCAGACAAATGGGCGGCTTGTTTCTGGGAACTTGACATAAAAACACGTTGGATGGACAGTTTTAGAAAATTCATTTTTGCTGGATGGTTTAATGACTATATTTAACTTAAAAAGGCTCTTGGAATGTTAACAGTTGAAGCGCCATAACCTGTGGCAATAAAATTGATTGTCTCTGTTTAGATATGCGACTTTGCAATTTTAAACATTGTATTTTTGGATTTGCGTGCAAAATTGATACGAAACAAAAATGCGGCGTTTTTGTATTGTATCACAAAAGTAGTTGATTATATTCTTTGTCAACAGAAGAATACTTGTCGGACTCTTTTGTACTGTTTGTCAATTGTGTAAGATCAAAATTCTTGCGACAAAATTAATTTTTGCTTCTTCACAGAATTCTTATTTATTTAAATTAAAGGGTTACTTACCATGTTTTATTTAAAACATAAATAATGACTACAAGCGGTGCGTTTGAAATATATTACAAAACTAAAAAGTGTCACTAAACAAATGCAAATTTTACAAAAAAAAGGGGGAATTTAAACCAGCAATCATTCAGTACAGCTAACCGGAGATGAAATTGTCAATTCCACCATAAATCCTATTAAATCCAGCGTCACGCTATATGCAAAACTATGCATTTACTATTCATAATGTAAATTGCATTCAAAAACAAAATTTTGAGACAAAAATGCAAACAGTAGTAATAACAGTTTATTAAAAATAATATTATTCGTTTCGAGTAATTTAGAGATTCCTGCGGTACAATTTTTGGTATTCAAATTTGACGACTAAGTATGGTGGAAAAAAGTAACACATTCTTCTGGTGTAATAATCGGACACGGTTATAATTTTTACCTATACTAGATTACAATACGCGGCTTTTGTTTGGGTGTCAATCACATTAGAATTTCTACATAGTCTGGCCTTGAGTGAAATGTGATGCATAGTCGCATCTCACAAATACGTAGATTTAATTAATTGACAATCGACGGATCTTTAAGTCACAAAAACGCATATGATTTTATTGCAACATAGTAAATAATAAAATAATCTGTAGTACGATTCGTGCCAAGCACCCGATTCCCAAAACTCAGATTCCGCGGGAATCCCATCAACAAAAGCAATAAACAAAAACGCAAATCGCAACTGTTATTAATTGTCTTATCATAGTGTCTGCATGAATCCTGCAATCTCAATGTTTATTACTATCTAATATATTTCCTGGAGCCTACTCTACAAAATTATTTAAAAACAAGTGATTGTAAAAATGTTACGCGCTTGAAATTAGTTCCTTATTTTTACATTTCTGCCACTAATGTTTTCTTATCGTTGTTGTAAAATTAGCTACATAAATTCGCGATGAATAAGCGACCAGTCGTTGAATTGTTTTCAAAGTATTCGTGATATATTCAAAGAATTAGTGATATATAGAGCAAATAAAAGTTTAGAACTTCTGTAGTTGAGGGTCTTCTACAACATAAACGTTAGTAATCTCCAGGGATGCAACAATTAAAAATTCAGCCAGAGCAAATCTGTGTAAGGTCACACTAGCTGGCACCAATTAACCAATGAATTCGTAAGTGTCGGTCAGGTCCCCTGTGAATAAAAAACACGTGTTATTATAAATGGAAACAAAATCATAAATAATAAACTATTATCTTTCGAAAGTAGCGACAACCAGGCGTAATTTCAAATTGGTTTGTTATTTATACCAAAGTGGATGTGCATTTCATATCATTTCAATTTCTGTGTGGTTTGTTCTTTTGATTTACTCACAAGTAAGTTCACTTTATATGCAACTTCAAATGAAATAGATCAAAGAAATGATTGTTGTTGCTGTTATGTGCGAAATCCAAGCAGAAAATGACTTTTTTAATATTCGGAACAAACAATACGCCTGGTTTAGCAAAGTAGTAAAGCTTTATAATCTAGATCTTTTAAATTAGGTACTAAAGACAATTCAGTTATACGATAATTCTTAACAATTCTGTAGTCAATCCCAACTTATTCTAAAAAAGAGTTGCACACTTATACCAAAGTATGTAATATTTCTGTTTGTTTCAGGTAAAATCGATGCCACCAAATGAATACAACGAAATGGCTTATGCAACTCCCAGCGACACAGACGGAATGCCAATACCAAACGACTTCGACATCTTCGATTTATCTTACGTGAACTGTTCCGACCATTTACTCAACGAGAATCTTGGTGAAAAGTCCCCAAACACCAAAAATGACACATTCCTGTCACAAAACGTCAACGACAACTACTTGAACATCGAAAACTGCAACATAAACTTTGATTTTATCTTCGACACCATTTGTTTGGATGAAAACACCAGCAGTGACAGTTCATCTGACAGTTTTTCATGTCTTGGCGTCGATTTGGACTTGCCGTTCAGCAACAGCTTAAGCGAGGATCTGGATTCGATAATAAACACAACGGTAATGGACCTCGACCTAAAAGAAATAAGCTCTAAATTAGAAGACTACCTTGACAACAGCCCTTTTAGTTGCCTCGAAGCGGAAGAACCGATGGAACCGTCGATGGACATAAATTTGGCGCCCCCAGAAACAATTAAAATGCTCAGCATGTTCCCGCACATTAAAGATGAAAGAAATAGGCGACGCAGATCACTTTTGTACGAAACCAAAAACCCACACAAATCAAAGGCAATTAACAATAAAAACAGCGCCGCCGACAAATCCAAGTCGCAAACAAGAAAACCAGATCCTCTGCTGAATCACGACTACACCCAGAAACAGCAAGACGACGAGCGATTCTTCCTATGCACCTTGCCCAACTGCAACAAAGTGTACGCCAAGTCTTCGCACCTCAAGGCCCATTTAAGGCGACATTCGGGCGAGAAACCATTTATCTGCAACTGGGAAAACTGCACGTGGAAGTTTTCGCGATCGGACGAATTGGCACGTCACAAAAGATCGCATTCTGGTATTAAACCCTATAAATGTGATCTTTGCGAAAAGGCTTTCGCTAGATCGGACCATCTAGCGAAACACAAAAAGGTACATAAGAGAAAAATGGCCCAGTTTGAACCTTATTTTACCAAGAAACGCATAAAGTGTTAGTACTTAGTTGTTTTTTTAATGTAAATTTAATATTTGTCGCTGTAATTTTTTAATTTATAAAAATTTTAAAGTGTTTTAACATTATATTGTTAGGAATTCTTGCCCAATCTGGCAACGTCTTCAAAAGCCAGTGGAATGCAGTAAATGTCAAGGGTTGCCAGACTATGCAAAACGTATGATATGAGAAATTTAGGATTTTTTGCACAATTTGGCAACACTGAAAATTCCATTGATGCTCCTAGAAGTGGTGTTGCTTGTAAAAAAGTCTGAATGATCAGAAGTAGAATTAGGAATTCCTGCCCAATCTGGCAACGTTGCTTGCCACTCGCCGCGAAATGTGAAGAACCTACAGTGTTGCCAGATTGTGCAAAATGATTTGTAAAAGAAATGTTAGATTAGAAACAAAGGTCCGCCAAATTAAGTTGTAGTAATTTAGGATTTTTTACACAATTTGGCAACACTGGAAATCCTTAAAATTCCATTGATACTCTTAAAAGCGGTGTTGCCAGCTTTTAAAAAAAGTCTGAAAGATCAGAAATACATTTAGGGATTCTTATCCAATCTGGCAACGTCGTTCGTCAGAATCAATGGAATGTAAATAATGAACAGTGTTGCCAGATTGTGCAAAAGGTTTATTTTTAAATAGAAATGTTAATTTAAAGTGAAGATTTTCCCAATTTTAAGTGATTTAGGATTTTTTACACAATATGGCAACACTGAACATTCCATTGATAGTCTTTAAAAACAGGTCTAAATAATTAGAAATGTATACCCAATCCGGCAACGTCGCTCGCCAGAATCAGTGGAATGTAAAGAATGTACAGTGTTGCCAGGTTGTGCAAAAAGTCGGCGATATCAGGAATAAAACTAAAATTTTTTTTAACAATTTGCCAGTATTGTAAATTTTTTATGATCAATAAACGATTTAAAAAGAAAAGTGTTTTTTTTATTAGCACGAGCAAGCATAGGCGAGTATAAGCGAGCTCAAACGCGCATAGGCGTAAATTTGTAAAAAAAAAATTGTCACTTCTCACAATTACCGGGACAGCGTTTGGGTATCGTTAAGCGGTCTACAATTCTTGGGGGCGTGGCCTAATAGGCCACACCTCCGAGATTTTTGAAGTGGGCGGAGCCAAGAAAAAATCTACCAATCAAAAGGCAGGATTTTTTGGTGGGCGGGGCCAACAAAAATTCTGCCTTCTGATTGGTCAATTTTTTCTTGGCTCCACCCACTTCAAAAATTTCGGAGGTGTGGCCTATTAGGCCACGCCCCCAAGAATTGTAGACCGCTTAACGATACCTACACGCTGTCCCGATAATAGATGTTGTGAACACTGGCCCTAACTTTTTTATTAGTAGGAATTTTTCAAAAAAAATTGTTTTAAAATGAAGCTGGACTCACGCTGAGTTCAACGCATTCGCCATTTTTTTCAAAATTTTCAAATGCGTTTTTAAGGGTGAAGGAGGCCTCGGAGCGATTTTTGAGTAAGAGAAAAGTAAAGAGAAAGGGCTCGCATCCCCCCACCCCAAAGTATTTGAAAATATAAAAATCTGGGTCAAAAATTTCCAAAAAGGCAGATGTTGTTTTTTGAGTTTTAAAATTTGTAAAAATAAATTTGTCACTCCTCACAATACACAATTATCGGGACAGCGTTTGGGTATCGTTAAGCGGTCTACAATTCTTGGGGGCGTGGCCTAATAGGCCACACCTCCGAGATTTTTGAAGTGGGCGGAGCCAAGAAAAAATCGACCAATCAAAAGACAGGCTTTTTTGGTGGGCGGGGCCAACAAAAATCCTAGCTTCTGATTGGTCAATTTTTTCTTGGCTCCACCCACTTCAAAAATTTCGGAGGTGTGGCCTATTAGGCCACGCCCCCAAGAATTGTAGACCGCTTAACGATACCTACACGCTGTCCCGATAATAGATGTTGTGAACACTGGCCCTAACTTTTTTATTAGTAGGAATTTTTCAAAAAAAATTGTTTTAAAATGAAGCTGGACTCACGCTGAGTTCAGCGCATTCGCCATTTTTTTCAAAATTTTCAAATGCGTTTTTAAGGGTGAAGGAGGCCTCGGAGCGATTTTTGAGTAAGAGAAAAGTAAAGAGAAAGGGCTCGCATCCCCCCACCCCAAAGTATTTGAAAATATAAAAATCTGGGTCAAAAATTTCCAAAAAGGCAGATGTTGGTTTTTGAGTTTTAAAATTTGTAAAAAAAAAATTGTCACTCCTCACAATACACAATTATCGGGACAGCGTTTGGGTATCGTTAAGCGGTCTACAATTCTTGGGGGCGTGGCCTAATAGGCCACACCTCCGAGATTTTTGAAGTGGGCGGAGCCAAGAAAAAATCGACCAATCAAAAGACAGGATTTTTTGGTGGGCGGGGCCAACAAAAATCCTGGCTTCTGATTGGTCAATTTTTTCTTGGCTCCGCCCACTTCAAAAATCTCGGAGGTGTGGCCTATTAGGCCACGCCCCCAAGAATTGTAGACCGCTTAACGATACCCAAACGCTGTCCCGATAATAGATGTTGTGAACACTGGCCCTAACTTTTTTATTTGTAGGAATTTTTCAAAAAAAATTGTTTTAAAATGAAGCTGGACTCACGCTGAGTTCAGCGCATTCGCCATTTTTTTCAAAATTTTCAAACGCGTTTTTAAGGGTGAAGGAGGCCTCGGAGCGATTTTTGAGTAAGAGAAAAGTAAAGAGAAAGTTCTCGCCTCCCCCCACCCCAAAGTATTTGAAAATATAAAAATCTTGGTCAAAAATTTCCAAAAAGGCAGATGTTGATTTTTTTCTATAAAAAATAAAACACAATTTTTTTTTTTGGAAAAAATCATTTATTAATGATCAAAAATTTACATTACAACTTAAGCTACAGCGGCAGCCTTGCTCTTCTTCTTGTCCGCTGTCTTTTTGCCAGCCTTTTTGGGAGCATCAAGGGTGCTTTCGGCTTCTGTGAGCCAAAGCTCAATGTGGCAGGGAGATGACATGTAAGGGTTGATTCTACCGTGAGCACGGTATGTACGACGTCTCAAACATGCGGCTCTGTTAACCTAAAACAAAACAATGGATTAGATTTAATCAAGGAACCTAAATAAACCGAAAAAGGGCTTTTTCCGGCGTATAATTTAAATTTTTTCAAGAACAAACGAAGATTCCTCTTCGTAGGGCAGTAATTTGCGTAACATTTAACGTTAATCCGATAAATGATTCTTAAAAGACTATTTTTCTAACAAACATAGAAAAAAAAGGACTAGAACTCAATAAACATGCGCGAGGTGAAGCCAAAAGCAGTCGGCCATTTTGATGCTAAGCATAAGCTTATTTATACCTAGTTACATAAGCTTCGTGTGGCTTAAACGAAGCTGAAGTTACCAGACATTAAAAATAAACTCTGCAAATGTTTACAAACACTTCTGCGCTTGCTGTAAAAGCAAGCATCAAAATGGCTAACTGCTTTAACACATTTAATTAATGCGCAAATGGTTAAAGCGAGTTCTATTTATCTTTTTCTATGGTTAGACGGAAGAAAAGAGTGTTGAAAAGCCATAGAAGAAGCTAATTTGAAGAGATTTTTGTTTAAAAATGGATATTAACGACTATAAAAACTGCCCGATTAAACTTAACATGCTCATTGACTTGTCTGAAAAGAGTATAAAGCCTTAAACTTTGTTTTTTGCAAACTCTGAAGCCTTTTTAAAACTACTGACCAACTTAGAAGTATAAAAACAAGGCTTGTAAGTTTTAAAAACAAAGCCCTAAGCATTATAACTTAAATACTATTAACAGAAATAAAAGACAAGTAGAAACATATTTATTAAAACGCTTTGTTAAAGATATACTGATACAAAAATGGTCTTAACACGTATATCCATTCTTGCAACAATACAGGGTGTAACACACAAATTGAGGTACAATAAGCAGTGACCAAAAATAATGTTTCTCTGTTTAACGACCTCTTAATTTAAAAAACACAAATATAAATACCTGAATGTGTTCTACAACAAGTCTGTCGACATCAAGACCTGTGTAGTCAGCGTTGCTTTCAGCGTTCTTCAATAATTGTAAAAGGAACTCAGCTGATTTCTTGGGCCAACGTCCTTGTGTGGTTCCAAATTGTTTTGCTTGTGAGCAACGTCCAACTCCTCCGTTGAAACGTCTGAATGGAACACACTCTTTCTGTTCAACAACGTTCTTCAAGTAAGCTTCTGCCCTCTTAAGGGGCATTTTCCTAATAGCATTGGCTGTCTCACATGTGTTCTAAAAGAAAAGACACTAAGTTAGCACCGAAAACTAAGTGCCATAACAAAAAACACTACTGCAGCACTAATATTGAAAAGTTCTTACTGGATAACTTCAATTTCAGTCCAAATTTAAGCCGAACTTACAGCTAATTTAAAGAAATAAGAAGTCCAGCCGCTGAATTTGAGGTTATGTCACGAAAACAAATCAGTTTTTTGCAAAATTAAAACAAATTCTTACCTTGAAATGCACCCTAAGGTTTGATCCACGGGCTTTGCATGATTTTGCAGAATTGTCAGGCTCACGAGCGTACCGACCCATTTTAAATCCTGAAAAAAAGTAAACACTATTAGTTTTTGCACTTAACCAAACACATGCCAATTTTGACAAAATGGGCAGTAATATCACCAAAATACAACTTGAAACGGGGAATTAAAGGTTTAAGAAAGCATACTTTATATTTATTTAGGTCGGATGATACTTTATTTTGTGGAAATAAAAAGATAAACCAAAATTTTCGAGCTTAAACGTACCTAAACAAGATCGAGTCAAAAAAGAAGGACGTCAGGCACAGTCCTGCCAACACAACAGATCAAAAGTAACTAACTAGTTTATCATGACTACCAACACAGTAAAGTTACTAAATAGGTGCGTGGTGTTAGCGTTAAAATTTAAAATGAATGTTTTTTATTGTTTAAAGTTAATAAATAAATTAAAATAGACACGATCAGGACCTTTTTATTTAAACATTACATTAAATATGCGTTTTTAAAATTGAAAAGGATATTAAAGTCTGACGAATAGAAAAATAACAAGAATATATCTACAAAAACCTATTTTATAAAAATTACTATTTCTTTGCTAAAATCCACAGAAACACTTTGATTTTTTACCTGTAGTTATTTTTTGGGTTACGTTTATCCAATAGTTACAAAGAGTACATCACATTCAGTATAGACACGTTTATATAGTCTTAAACATATATTGACTAATTGACTTTTACGTTCACAATGTCAAAAATGTCTTTTTTTTGATAACAAACAGGCGTTTTGTCTTTTTTCCATTCATTAACAATATGTATATTGATATTAACAGCAAGATTTGGTATTTTTAAATTTATAAAGTAAAACATTACATTCAAAAAGAAAATTAATACATAATAGAAAATAAAATACTGTTTTTTTTTTAATAGTGGTTTAAAGTCCACTGCGTATTAATGCAAAGTAACAAAAAGTAATACGACTTTTAAAAATAAATAACTACAATAATTCAATTGTGTAAATAAATAATATGTCTTTAACATTTATCCTCAAATTGTTTTTCCTGTACTACTGGTTGGCGATATTTCCATCGTTTTGCAGACCCAGCCCGCAATATCGACGTTTTCCGCCTCCACTTTCTTTATCCAGTTGTGATTCTGAAAGGTAAACTCGTTGGTAAACAAAGCACTCGCAAATTATATTGATTCCTTACCATTAAAGTTTTCAAGTCAGCTCGCTCATCCGGATTTTTCTTAAGACATCTATCGACAAAGTCATTAAAATCCTCACTGAAGAACCCTGATGGTAGCTTTGGTGGCGATTCGTTGACAATATAATCCAACAGCTCAAAAATAGCCATTGGACGCGGTGCCTTGTGATCAGGAGAATCACTTTCCGTCCTTTGCCCAAGCATAATCTCCAACGTTTGTATGTCTGGAGGAGGAATAGGGTACATACCAATTGCCATTTCCACTAGAGACAATCCCAAGCTCCAGATATCGCTCTGTACCGAATAGTGAATGCCTTGCAGTCGTTCAGGCTGAAATACAACACATTCGTTAAAGCGCATGCTCTAAAGCCATGCGCAGTAGTTCTTACCGACATGTAGCTCCTTGTGCCAACAAATGAGTTAGCCATGGAGTCGATGAGTTGTCCAGACACCCCAAAGTCGCATATTTTGATCTCACCGCTGCTGTTTATCAGGATGTTGCTGGGTTTGACGTCTCGATGCATGATGGAGTGCTTGTCCCGCAAGTAGCTTAGTCCTTTTAGTACTGCGCATGTTATTTTGCCTAGTATGTTCTCGGGAATGCGGCCTGCTTTCTTGAGGATTAGGTCCAAGGAGCCAGCATCCATGTATTCCATGCAGATGCTTATTTCGCCGTCGCTGTGGAACGCGCCGTAAAAACCAACAATGTGGGCGAAGTTGCATTCGTGGAGGACTTTCAGCTCACGAATTATCTGTTTTTTGATCGCTGGTTTTACCTCCAGGTGGATAAGCTTACGTGCCATTATGCAGCTGCTTGTTTTGTGCTTGACTTTGGTAACGACGCCACCATTTCCAGAGCCAAGTTCGCCCAGCTTTTCAAAGTCGTGTTCCGACAAATCAACGCCGATTTTCTTCTTTTGGGAGAGGAATACTTCAATGCGCTTTCTCTGATTGTCGTCCATGTCCAGCTCCTCCAAGCGGGAGGTTAGGTGGTCGATGCTAGAGCCTCGGACCAAGTTGTTGCTTCTAAAATAGTTTAAAATTGCAGGCTTTGTTCAACAGGATGTTAGATATACGTACTGTGTTGTAAGTGTCGGCGTTTCCTTAAACGTAGCGCTTGTCGGGGTGACTGTAGGTGTCTGGTCGATGGACCCAGGTGGTAGCGTTAAATTCAGTTTGTTTTTGGACATTTTTTATGATTTTTTAGGCCCTGACGACGTTGTATGAATTCGCATTACTCACTACCCAGTGGCAGTTGTCCGGCTTCCAGTGCTATCGCAACTTATCTTGAATTGAACTCACGAACACACCCTATGTTTACAAACTAATGAGTAGTAATCAATTAGTTTTTATACCGTAAATAAAGCCGAATAAACGATTATTACAGCGGATTAAAGATGTCACCGGGATGTCAACCGGTGGTTGTTTTTTTGACGTTTCACGAGCTACCTACGTAGAAATCAATAATCAATCATTGACCTTTGCATTCTTTGCATCGAATAACAACACAAAAAATAAAGAGATTAATGAAACATCGCTGAAAAACCCTATTTTTGATTCGAAGAACGAAAGATACGTAGTTCAAAAAGCATATCAGTAGAGCAAAACACCAAAGTTAAAATATTTCTGTTTTTAACGTATGATGACTTAAAACAAAACAAGTATCATTTAAATGATCTAATAATTATAAGAAAAACACAAAGCAAGACTGTGGTCATGTTTAAACAAACAAAAAACTTGTCGAAGACGAGTAGTTCAAATTTCAAAACAAGTTCACCGCATTGCGTTACTGCAGCCACATTCACGTTTGTTCTTTGAAGGTCAAAAGTGACAGCTAGAGTTTTGAGGTTAGGAGAATAGGATCACCAGCCGCTTAGTTAACTTTTCTTGTAAAACAACAACAAAAACAATGAGGCAATTAAATTAAAAACTAAAGTAAGAACCTTAATAGTCACGCAATGGCTAGAAAAGCTCCAGACCTAATAATATGGTACGTTTCCCTTTTTAATCAATTATGTTTATAATAAACAATGAAAGTTAATTGCATTTGTGTTGATACAACTAATATGTAAACACATTTCCTATTGTTTTAGCATTATAGTATTCGCAAGTGTACTAGTACTATTCGTATTTAACAAAAGTCTATCATTTTCCGGGGTTCTGGAGGAATTTGCAGGTCATTACGTTTGGATACAACATGGTATTCTTAATTGCTTGGGATACTGCACTATTTTTCTGCCCGGTTATCTAGTATTTAGGTACATACGGAAAATCAATTATCTTAACACTTGCGGTACGTTAAAACAATTATTTAAGACACTGTAGTAATGCTTAACGTTTTTAGACCATGGCATTATTGCGAAATTAGTTAGAAAATGTTTTGGAGAAGAGGAATTGCTGACAACAAATCCGTCGTCAGGACAAACTGTAACGTCCAGGACTTCTTTCCAAAAGGCAGTATTACTTATGTTTTATTTCTGCGGGCTGCAGATATCGTTTTTATCATGGGGTGTATTACAGGAGAAAGTTATGACGCAGGTTAGTACCTATTAAATTTAAACACTGCTGTGCTAATAACTACTTTGTAGAAATACGAAAATGAAAACGGCGAAGTAGCGTACTTTAAAGATTCCCAATTTCTAGTCCTAGTAAACAGAGTCTTGGCATTTATAATGTCAACAGCAATAATACTGTATAAAGGTTACACAAGGCATAGATGCCCCTTATACAAATATTCCTTCTGCTCGTTCTCGAACATAATGAGCTCTTGGTGCCAATACGAGGCGTTAAAATACGTCTCCTTTCCACACCAGGTAAAACAATGTCTCAGCAATAAGCGCAGAAATTGTACAGCTCTTTTAGGTATTGGCAAAAGCTGCAAAAACCATTCCAGTAATGATAATGGGCAAGGTGGTCTCCAAAACCAAATACGAATTCTATGAATACGTTACCGCAGTTATTCTGTCGATTGGCATGCTCTTCTTCATGCTGGACACTGGAGACGAGAAAAAAGGTACTATGCGCATGACTTGCGCAGTCCAGGGTGCGCACTAACTTTCCTTGTTGTAGGTTCCTCAGTCACGACGCTTTCTGGTGTGATTCTACTATGTTCCTACATACTTTTCGACAGCTTTACGTCAAACTGGCAAGGCGATCTATTTCACACTTACGCCATGAAGCCAATACAAATGATGTGCTATGTCAATTTCTACTCATGCATCTTTACATCCGTGTCAATCATACAACAAGGGCAACTATTGAACTCCATCGACTTTATGATTAAGTATCCTGAATTTGTGGTTGATTGTGTTCTTCTGTCGATATGTTCGGCAGGTGGGCAGCTGTTTATTTTCAGTACTTTGTCCACGTTTGGGCCGCTGGTGTTTGCGTTTATTAGTACGATTAGACAGGGGTTTTCGGTTTTGATTAGCTGTCTTATTTACAATCATCAGATCAAACTGATGGGGATTTTGGGCATGATCTTGGTGTTCTTTAGTATTTTACTTAGGATATATTGTGGGCATAGACTTAAGAGCCTTAGAAGAAATCAATTATTGTCGACTAAGTTGTAGCTATACTAAGAGCTCCACATTAGTTTGGTTTTTTGACGTGCGAAAAGGCTGTAAATATTTTATTAAGTTATTAAATGGAGATATGTTCTGGTAGTGTAGCTTTTATGTCACATATTTTTGTTTAAATAAATATACTAGTAAATCCAAATAGATTTTGTTTGATTTAACCCCGTTTTCATGTTCCCCAAGTAGAATTAAGCAAATTGGTAGTAAAATTCCAGACTGAGGATGGAAATTTACAATTTTCGAAACTGTCACGTTTGAGAATTTTTGTTCACAAATAGTGTACAGTGAGGGCTATTATTATAACCAAGACAACTTGATATTATATTTAAGTCTATGGAGCATCAGTGTAGTTCAATGGTTACCCCAAGAGATGGTGTTGCTTGCATTGAAAAGTACAAAGCTATTTTAGGAAGCACGTTGCTTTGCCATAAACTCGCAGCAGCAACTCCTAGCACTGCATATGAAGTTGTTAGGGTATTGTAAGTTGTTTCACTGACCGGTAAAACGCGTTGGTAGTGCGTGAATAGATCTTACCCTTGTCCGTTCCCCTTTTTGTGTCTACGAAGATTACAAAAAAAAATAACAATCGTCGTGGGTGTACACAATCTGATTCAAAATAAAAGTTAACATCGCCGCAATGCAAGTTCTTTGCTAAGAGGTAGTGAAAGTATATTTTAAAGGCGGTTATTTTTAAGTTTTCTACATATTTTAAACTCTGCTGAACGATTTGATCGATTGAAAAAATGGATGAGATTGATCATGAGACCAAATCGCCAATCAAACGACTGGGATCGACAAGGAAATTGCTGGTTTTTAATAGTAAGTGTTGAATGATTACAGTTAACAATCTGTTTCATATCTAATGTTATGTTTATTATTGTTAATCCTGCGCTTATTATAAGTATAAGTTATGGTTTTAATTATTCGTTTTATAAACAAAAAACTTCTCACACTAAGCTATGGTATTGTAAACTAGGTTTATTTATAATTTTGCTATTTTTTTTGCACCTGCTTTTTTAATAGCACTTACGTAGTTGCAGATAACATAAACTTTTGTTTTGCAACCTTCCTACCTTTTCGCATTAAATTCAAAGTTTCTACCTGATGTGTTACAGTGTTTGATCTTCAAAAGAGCATTTTTATCTCGATTTTTATTCTTGTTTATGTTTTATTTTTATGCCTGCCTACAACAAAGTAAAATCGTAGTGCATATCGTAAATAAGCCCTTGAAAATGAAATTCCTTTTACTTTCGTGTATATTTCCTTGATAAAAATAATCATATACTGCTTAGTGTATGAAAGGTTTTGCATTTAAGCATCAATTTTTAATATTCAATGCTGACGAACATAATTAAACCGAGGGATCATCCAACGAAAATTATGTTGTACAAGATATTCAATAAAATCATTTCTTATGTTACAAAGTTTGCGGGTATTAACCCCTCGAAAATCTCCCCTACTAATGCAGAAAACATGTCTACGGTAAAATAACAAACGTCAAAAATTATTTCGTACCTACCCTGACTAAGCAATCCCTTAGGATTGAGGGTAGATCATTGCGGCAAATTAATATGCTTCAATTGAGCTAGAAGTGCGCTGAAATAATAATTAAATTAAGCTATAAACCTAGTCTTTAATTTGCATAATGTATTCTGATTCAACAGATTAAACAAATAACACTAAAAAAATAAATATTGTATTGTTCTAAAGAGCACCTACATTTCTTTAGCTATTTGGTTTTGTTTTTTAAAGAACATATGCAGAGAAATTGGGAGCACTGCAGAATTTAAATCAGGTGCAAAACGCTATATTTATTTATTTTTTAAACCGCAAAGCAGCTCGCAATATAAAACGTTAGATTTTCGAAGAAATATATGCAATCATACCAGATAATTATTGTTTTTTACCGTATCCTGTTTCTGAATCTAAAGTTTATTTATAATCATGACATGGAATTATAACAAAGATTCCTAAAATGTTTAATTCAAGATTTGATGAAAACTAGCAAGTGCATGTTAAATTATTAAAAATTTACATTGATTTTTGTTTTAAACTGTATCTTGAAACTTGTATTTGGTAAAACGTTAAAAAATTACCATTTTTAGCCTAGCTAAATGATAAAATAACCGTTGAAATTGAATATTTAAAAAATATGTATTTATTGAAATGCTATTTCACGAAACTACATATCATTTAGTATTTAATGATCGCTTCCATGCCAATATAAATATTTTTGAATTAACAAGGATAGCAAGTTTTACCTATCCTAACAGCTTTTTTTGCTAATTAGTCCAATCGCAAACTTTTTGAAGAATTAAACAATTTTAAATAATATTTGTTGGTCATTACATTGATCATTGTTCTATTGACTGAATTATTTTATAATTTCTCATGGTTTTGAACGTGAATTACTCATTTAAAAACCGAGTGCAAAGTACCTATTGGTCTCATTGTAATTTTTAATAATTGACTTTTTTGAAAGATATTGTTTTAAATTTGCATTGTTTTTACGTTTTATTTTTAATTGTTGAGTTTATTGCTGCCTTACTCGCTATCTTTATAGCATGTCTAACAAATTTTGCTAAATTTATTACTATAGTCGCATGATTTTACAATAATTGAACATTATTTATAAAAAAGTGTGATCGGTAGTTTTATTACTTCATTACTTTCACAAATTAAACGAAGTTCCAAGTGCCACGGTTAACAATGAATAAACGAAGAAATTTTTATTTGGAAGAAGGTAAAAAATAGCATTAAAATACACTGGAAAAATTCCAAATTTAAATCAAAATTAAACAATTATATTTTTAGTTTAAGTGCAGTTATAAAAATATTTCATTCATTTTAAAACACTTCAAAGCTATTGATTTTCTTAAAATAAACCCCTGTTAAACTTAAATTATTAAGCAGGTACCTATAATATTCCAAATATTTAGAATAGCAATATAATAGCCAAGGGCGTATCCAAAAAGTATGTGCAAAAGGGGCATTTCTCAAATAATCCTGTGGGCGAAAATTTCATTTCATTACGTTTAATTTAACCTTTTATTCAAAACAAAATATATTACGTTTTATAAGCCACATGGGTATTAGGATTAAACTCAGCTAGTGTACATTTTTTAATAAAGTTTCATTTAGTCCATTGAAAATATGGAATTATATTCAATATTCAACGTTTAGCCAGGTTTTGTTCAAACATGGCAAGCGATCATGAGGCTTTTAAGAGGATTTATTCTATTTATATCACAATAATTTTTCCAAATGGTTGCTTCTACTGACAAACTTAGGTACTCAAAAATCCATACATTGGCGTCCCTCATTTGACATTTAAATTGAAGGTAAATCTCTAGATTAATTTAACCGAAGTAAAACAACGTGTAGCCCAGCCAAAAGCAATTTATCAATTTGTATGACTTAAATTAATTTGCTGGGCGTTATTTAGTAAATAAACAAAAGGAGGGCAATTTTAATTGGTAATAATAAAGTGACGCAATACTCCTTAACGAGTTTTGATTAATTTATTTTATTGACACATCCAGATATGTTTCCACATTTACTGAAACAGTAAAAAAATCAATCAACCGCAATTTAACTAGACATTTAAAGCCAGCACACAATTTACAATATTTCATATTTTTGCTGCGCTGTATTTTATGTGATTGGTTTCCTTTGAGGCAATGTCAACATTTCTTTATTGCCTTTTGAAATTGACTTTAGTTTAAACATTGCTTTTTAAGTATTTGTATAAACTAACCCATTTGATATTCTTTGAATCGATTTAGCCTTTAGCATAAAAAAAATCCAGACATATTTTTCGTCTGGTTTAGAATAGGTAGTGCCTTTTATGGTCATAGACATTAACAAGCAGACTCTGAAGTTCTAAAGCGAAGAGTGAAGACACAAGCAGCAAGCAAGGGGTGTCTGGCACATGCCTGCAACATTTCACTGGTTGACGGCGTCTGCGCAAGCTCGCTGAAAGCTCGCGCCGTTGCCAAACCCACAGAATAAGAAGCAACTCTATCATTTATATGTCGTAGTTTTTAAACATACACACAGGTTATGTTAGTGTTTATGTTGTTGGCGCCTAGTACCATGTTGCCAATCATAGTTCTTATTCGAGAATACACGGAATTGAACAATTGAAATGAAACTTAATACTGTCACTGAAGACGGGAAGTCGGTGACTGATATGGTTAGAGAAAATCATGAACGACACGTGGTGACGGAAGAATTTGCACATGTGGCGTCACGTCGAGCAACATTTTAAAAATGTTGAAAGATACTTATGAGTCCACAAGAGCGTAAACAGAATAGATAAATCAGATCTTACAAATAATACTATACAAAGCGTTGAAAAAACGAGAATATATAAGAAAAACTTATACTTATACTACATTCAAAAGCTGCAGAACCTATAATAGAAGACATTGTTCATACTGAAAACTTTAGAGATGATTTGCTTTGAAGAACAACAACAAGGTCCATTAAACCAGTACTGCTAAAAAAGGTTCTTAAACTGAAATTTCAGATCCAAAAACAAACTGCAAACATCAAAGAAGATTTTATAAGGAAATACTTTGTAGCCTGTGTTACCAATTATATCATGTTATAACTAAATCACAGAACAAGATCAGTGAAAGGCAAAGAGCCTGAAGCTTTCAAAAATCAATATCATGGAAAAGGGTCTCGAAGAAACATTATTTTGCAACGATGGTATCTCCTGATGCCACAAAAATGGATTTCCGTTTCCTGTCCTGGCTCTTGAAGAAAGTCATGTATTAAGCAATCTTCTCGGTCAAGACTAAGACTAAAGGAAGACCCGTAACATCGGCAACACTGGGCTGCGCCAACAGCACAGAAGGGGACCCAAACTAACCGAAAGCAGGCCCACCGAGGACTCCTCGGGTAAGTAGGTACAAACTGTTGTACTTATTCATATTTATAGAACCCACGTGCGCCGCTGCTACGACGGCAACATTTTATTTTCCCTATGTAGTGTTCATGTGCTTTATTTATATATCACTGTGTTTCCGTTTAATACTAAAAGACAAGACCATTCATTATTGTGAAATGAAGTGAATTGTGAATCCTCAGCAATGTTTCAGTGCATAATACAACAGAGAAATGGATGGATTCATGCCCACAACACAGAAACTAAAGACGTTTTTCCAGGTTGGTTTCAGACAGGCACACCCCTTCAAACAAACCTATGTATACCCCAAACCACATTTCATTTAAACTTGTTAAATTGTGTGTTGTTTGTTTACTGTGTTGTAAAGGATGTTACCGAAATAGAATTATGTCGAGCCAACTTTAACAATGTCGAAAATGATACAAAAAGTGACCCTTTGTAACCTTTATTAACGCCAAAGTAACCACCTATGCAAAACTATTAAAATACTATAATATTCAACTAATCAATGAATGAAATCGTATTCCAAAAATGTTAATATTGCACATACCGGTTACTAAAATGATTGTGTTTACCCACGTCTATAATCCTACTTTACTTTTGATAATGTTATGCATCTAATAGATTCCGTGGGTAACGCTTGATTTTTAGGTAATGGGTGGTGCAATTAAATTCAAAGTAGGTATTGTTTTTCTGGGACACTCGGAGATTTGCTTGGGCAAGACATGGTTATTAGGCAAAAAATCGTTACCAAAACCAACAAGAACAAAGCTTGCACAACAACAACCATAATTTAACTTTCAATACCAATTAAATTGGTTTCAACGAAATCTAATCTGGTTTTTAATTCGCCATTTCCATTTAGGATCAATTGCATCTTCAACCATATTTTGCAACTGAAACTGCTGTATGTTTTTTAATAAACGCACCTGACATAGATAAATTGTATATGCAGAAATAACTATTTTATACACAGATGACTAACTTTATAAACTAATTCATCCGTATTAAAATTGAAATAATCATTGTAGGATTTAATTGGTTCACGCATTAAAGTTATTGAAACGAAAAATAACACCAACAACAAATTAAACAAATTGATATTGAAACCGTTTTTATTTGGAAAACAACACCGATTGTTTTGTTACCAACACCACCTAATGAGACGTTACAATTAACTCCATTGTAAACATATCTTGAGTTTCCGTTTGGTATTGACATTGCTCCGACCTAAATAGGAACAATTTTAGGAAAACATTATGTATGAAACATGGACCCTTGTCAACACATGCAAAATAATTCGAAAGGATATCAGTAGAAATCTGTTGTCTATGTCAAAAATAATATTATGATACGAAACTAGAGAAAGTTCTTCGGAGATTATCATCAACCGTATCGAAATGTACGTATGCATTGATTTAAACAGCAATGAGCTTGACCCAGAAAGTGACTATTTAATGATGCTTCTCAAACATTAGACATATTTTTAAAAGATCTGTTTCAAGTTTTAAACAAACTGTTCTCATGAAAGACCATAATTAATGCTTTTAACGTTGCAAGACTTTTTAAATAACTACACGAAACATCAGTACTCCAGTTTCAAGCAACTAAGACACGAAACTTATTTTATATACTTTATTAAATGCACCGTTGTCCGTTAGAGCTTGCGATGGTAAACCATTTTTTACAATCACAAATCGAATCAAACCTTAATGATCATTTTGACTTTTATAGTGCAATAATTATTCTTTTTTGTTGACCTTTCATTCCAATTCTGCCATTGTGTTGTAGTTACTTCCTTATTAGAGGTCGTTGCTTCTCAACCAGTTGTCAACATATTTCCACTAAAATTATGGAGCCATCAGACGTGAAAAATGCAAGAGGGAACTAGAATTGTGGCACGAGCGAAATACCCCATCGTTTTTATTTATTACGAAAAGGTATTTCGTAATCGGAAACTAATAGGAGTGTGGCGGCAGGATGATATGCCTTATTGAGAGTTTAAATATACCTAACGTAATTAGTAAAAAGCTGTTGATAGAAAGAGGGTGGAAATAATCTTAGGGAAGCACTGACAGTATGAATCATCGGGAATAGGGTGTAGCTTCGCAGACAATAAAAGTCCTTGGGAAGTTTAGTGGTGGTATTTAAGATTAGAGAGGTGAATGTCAAAATATTTGTTACTCAACAAACTTAAGAAAACATTTTGAACCGCTGAAAATTCAATTCATGATAATAAGATTCCTAAAGTTAATTATTTTTCAGTCTGCGATGACATTCCACGACTAATAAATAATGCATACCACAATCGGCTGGCTTTTAGCAATATCGATTTCATTCCTCAATTCATAAATTTCATTGAATTGTGCTCCAGCCAACCAGATGGCTTTTTATATATTCTTGTCCGTTGAATGATCTGCTTGTTATGTCTTTTAGACGTATAACGGCAAACAAAATTTGCGATCCCACTTCTGATTATTTCAACTTTCAACAGAGTAAATTGCATGCCTATTATTAGCTGAAACGAATCCGGAAATTGTCTGCATTTGTATGGTTTTAAACCAAGTCCCAAAATAACGTTCTTGATTCAAGGATTCATCAGAACATATAATTAGAAGTAACAATAATATGCTACAATGGTTTTTTGTTTGATTCACGAAGATTTTAATAATCTGTATTAAAAATAATAAACGTTTTGAAGAGTATCATTACGATAAGAAAGAAGTAATTTGGTTTGAAGTTTCCTTTTGATATTCATGATGTCTTTCTAGATACAGAACACATAAAAACCAAATTGAGCCAAATGAAAAGAATTCTGCTATGTCCTTAACCTATATTGTCCTTAAACAATGACGCTTCAGGAGAACTCGAGTTCAAGTATACTTGCAAGATACTCATTTAAAAGACGACAATCTTCTTCTTTATTTCAAATATGCGCCATTCCTCCTATACCTGCTATCCAAGTTCATTACAGATGCCCCTATCTTCTTGTTTCATAAAGAAGATAGGAGAGGAATTCTTAGATAGTTTTGCCGCTCATCTAGTGTGCTTAGTATTGGTTGCCGAAGGCTCTTAACAAAAACAAAACATACTGCATAACTCAGTCTACTTGATACGAAATATAACAAAAGTCAAGGTCGTGCAAGTTTTAAGTAAGGTCAACTTATGCACTTATGACTATTTAATTGCACACATCATGAATTATATGCTCACTTTTTCTTAAAAGGCTAGTTTTTTGGTTTGCTTTACTTGGAAGTAGTTCATGAGAATATTATTATATCTATGAATATTTATAGGAAAAGAACATGTTCTTAACAAATTAACAGCTCCAAGACTTTTAAGTTTCTTTGTCTTTTATTTTAAGGAGAGAGATCTAACAAAAGATTTGTTTGCTAGAAAAATAATAAAAAAAAGAATGTAATGTATTTTTTTATTGATGGTCTAAGTTAAAAAAACCAAATGGCTGAATACAGTCATCCACATTTGAAGTGTGTCAAACTGCTTTTTATTTTCAAAGTAAGACAAGCACTCAATTAAAGAATGATTTATTAAAATAAGTGTTTTATCGCACAATGGCTGCAGACGTACAATGAACAGACTATACACATACTTTATTGTTCATTTTGTTTTCAAAGATATAGCTGAGGCTCAATTGTTGCTTTGTTGTTAGTTAACTTGATGGTTGGCAGTGATTTTGAAGTTTTTGTTACCTGAACGTTAACACTAAGATTCTTCACGCAGATGTTTGCGCTTTGCAAACAATTTTCTATGAGAGTTACATCTTACATCATAACATACATGACCAAAATTCAAAACATTAATAAGTTATACACTGAAGTAAATTTTTTCTTGTCTGAAGTACCGATTACAGTTTAGTCAAACGATGTATTTAAACAATTAATCCAATGATCAGTTAAGTACTGCGCACAAAAAGTAACAGGACGCGCACAGGCGCGTTTATCATGAGCTTTAAAAAAACCATTGTTACCTTTATATGTTTGTTCCTAATTGTTTATTTTAACAACAAATCACATGGACTTGTCGCTCCAATTGTTTAATTAGCAGATTTAATTGTAAAACGTGGATAACAACAACAATGAAAATTAGTATTTAAAAGGCATAATTTCGAGTCACTGAATTTCTGATAACAACACCTGCTTCGTCAGTTTCGTATTATAAACAATTAATTACAAATGCATAATTTTTCTAATTAAAAATAGCTCTGTTAAATGCATGCAAAATTGGATTATTTTTTAACTGAAACAACCTTGAATACTGCAAATTGTCTACCCACTTCATTCAATTTGTTGTTACCAATTGAATTTCGCGACTATTTCTGTGAAGCATTAAATTAATAACAAAAACAGTAATATTAACCGAAGTAAAGTAAATCCAAAATTAGATCGCAAATGAGATGGATAATAAAACGAAAGATAAAAATTATTTAATCCTCAGCCGACAGATATTAATAGTAACAACAATGTAAATAAAGCTTATAAAAATATGATTGACAATTTAATTTCTAATTTATTGCCAATTAGCAATTCATTCAAGCATATTAATATAAACTAGTAGCTAGGTTAAAGTCCTTTTGAATCGTAAAATACATTTTATTCATGTTATCTCTAAAAATGAAAACAAAATTAAAAAGCCAAAAAATGTAGTCATTAATAATACCGACATCTGATGTTCATACATATTTATTATAACCTAAATTTCTCGCCACCAAATGTTAAAAATGTGAAAAACCTAAAATAATGAGATTTTTAATGCGAAAGTGAAAAACTCAATACACCGGATACATGATATTTTTAAGAGAAGTGACATGAAAGCCAAGATATAAAGGAAACATCTGTTTTACAAACGAATATAAATAATACCTTCTCCAATGTTATTCTTGCACACCATCAAAATGTTATCTTTATTTGATTTTTACTCTTTCCTTACTCAATTTACCTGATGTCGCAGCGTCTCGTGGAAAAGACATTTATTTTTAAAATAAAATAAAATAGGGCAAACTTGTCTAGATATATTTCGTCGTAGACTAATACAATATTAAACCAGTCGTAGTAGTAAAAAAACCTTAAAGTTAAATTCTACCTGGAACCACAACATACAGAAAGAATTAATTTAAGACCACAATTTACATAAGCTTCAATGGAAAAGCTAAAACACGAATACTTAACAGTTTTTATTATAAGAAAAAAGTTGACGATATTCCTAGAGAAGACTCTAATGTAACTTTGTTTGAATTAAATGCTGAAGACCACATAACATTGGACTTTCTGAAAATTGGTTTAAAATACTCAGGCTCAAATATATGAACAATTTATTTAAATATACGTCTTAACAAATACGAAGATATTCATTCGTTTTGCTCTAAATATGCTGCTTTAAAGCTAAAACAAAATTAATAGAAACTTAGCATACTATCACGAAGTTGTTATGATACTGCTACAATTTATATCATTATGAAGCATCATTGCAGAACAGATTATCTAAAACACCTAATGTGGAAAGCAAGTATGGTTTTTTGCAGAATCTTTACCTCTAATAAGCGTTTGGAACTGTTTTCTGAAACTCTTGAACTATGACTAGTTATTTCAAATGTTAAAATAGTTATAACGTTACGTACTAAGGTAAAAATTATTATTTCCTGGTTAAAGGTATTCATACTGTAGTTAATCTAAATTTAGAAAAAACATTGCAGCAGTTGATTGATCTCATACCACAATCAAAGGAGATTTTGGACGATATTTTACCTCACAGTGCAGTTTCCATTGTAAATGAAGCTAAATACGATATCATTAATAAATAACACTGTCATAAAATAAAGTAGACGCAATAATTCATAATTAAACGATCAAACGAACTTACCTGTAATGAAGTTCGATCGTAATTATATGAACGTCCAGTCCGAAGATATCACTTATAATTAAACCACGTAGTCCGCCTTAGGACGCTCACCGTGCACCTAATTTAAAGTATATAAAATTTCAAAATTCGCGCCACTTTCATTACCCAGCAGTTGGCAGCCCTGCGCTTGTCATTCAGTTTAAAGGTTTCTACATTCAATCGCATAAAAGGGGTAAATGTAAAATGGGAATTGGGTGGGAAGTGATATCTTCGGACTGGACGTTCATATAATTACGATCGAACTTCATTACAGGTAAGTTCGTTTGATCGTTTAATTATATTTCACGTCCAGTCCTCAATATCACTTATAATTAAACCACGTAGATGTTCAAAGAATAAGATGCGATTGAATTCCTTAACAAAAGAGAGAATTGACAAATGTTTATTTGTGAAAAGTATTAGGAAAAACAAAAGATATATATATATATATATATGGTTGATTAATATTATAATTTGTTTAAATCTAGAATTGTCTTAGCAAATTTAGTGTTATCGATTAAAGGGCGGTTATAAAATTTGGCAAAAGTGTTGGTTTTTTCAGACCAACCCGCTGTTCTGCAAATAAGGTCCAAAGAGAGTCCTTCTCTTAGAGCAGCGGAGGTTGAGGAATGTCTCGTTGAATGAGGTTTAAATTTGCCAGTATCAATACCTGCTGAAGTTAATAGTTTCTTTACCCACCGGGAAATTGTTTGTTTATTTGCCACTTTAATCGGCTTCTTAAAAGTAAGAAACAAAAAATCCTGATCCGATTTTCTGAATTGTGAAGTAGCTTTTATATATTCCTTGAGTGTGCTAGCTACGCACAATTGTAAATTATCTTGGTAAAAAGGGATAGATAAAGTTGGTTGACATTTGTTTATGCTTGTTGTCTTAATCGGGTCTGTTATGGGAATTTGAAGACCCTCTTCGGTTTCTAAAATGTTGGATACTCGAATAAGCGAAATTGTTTGCAAACGCCCGCCTGTGATTAATGCAAGCAGCGTCGCAAGCTTTTGAGACAAATTCGACAAATTTAAAGGAACTTGAAGTTGCTCGATAAATCGTAACAATGGGCCAGGGTCCCATGTAATGTCGTATTTATATTGAGGTGGTTTTAACTTACTTATGCCTTTCATAAACCGCTTTATAATAGGATTATCTCCTAAATTCATTGCAAGAAGAAAGGAAAGGGCTGACCTGTGACTATTAATTGTACCATATTTGCATCCATCCTTTTCTGCTGTTTTCTGTAAAAATAGTAAAACATCGTTGACTGAGGGATTGTAAAGCTGGACCCCCGCTTCCTTACAATATAGCCACCATAAACGATAAGTAGAAAAGTATTGCTTTTGTGTTGATTCAGCAATGGACGACACCAGTGTTTTGATCACAGGTTCCGGTGTTTCCCTGTTCCTGAAGGCATTCCAGACAATTTCGCAGCCACCAGGGTAAGTTGATGGGCTAAGGGGTGTCTCCTGCCGGAAATACAAGACAATAATTGATCATTTGGTTCAAAATAAATTTCTTCTTGCATTTTTAACTTAGAAAAAAGGGGGTACCATGGCTGTGTAGGCCAAAATGGTACAATTACTATGCCAATAGCTTTATCTTGAATAATTTTCTGAAGAGTACGCAAAACTAAGTTAAATGGTGGGAATGCATAAAAGTTTAATCCATTCCAATTTAGAGTAAACGCATCCACTGCAAAAGAACCAGGATCTTTTGACCAAGAAACGTATTTTTTGCATTTATTATTTGTATAAGAGGCAAATAAATCTACGTTTGGTGTTCCTAGTTTAGATTTAATTGAATTAAATGCGATTGTAGAAAGAGACCATTCGATATTCTCACTACCACGACGGGATTCTTTGTCTGCAATATAATTTTCCTTAGAAGAGATATACGATGCAAAAATCCAAATTCTCTGCTGTTCACACCATTGCCAAATTTCACGAGCAATATTATTAAATAAAGGAAATTGAACACTTCCCATTCGGTTTACACAGGAAATCGCTGTTGTATTATCGCATCGAATCAGAACATTGCAATTGGATAAATTTTTTGCAAAACATTTTATGCCAAATAAAATCGCTTTTAATTCTAGTACATTAATATGATACTCTTTATCAGCTGCTGACCAAAACCCATGCGCTTTTTCTTCTTTGCAGCAGGCTCCCCACCCTGATAAGGATGAATCAGTGAATATTTCTGTTTCATAAACATCCATCTTTATATTATTAAAGGAAAAAGCTATTTTGTGTTTCCACCAAAATAAATCTTGAAGAACTTGCTGAGAAAGAATAATTTTTGCTTCAAAATGGTGAGCATTTTTACATAAGGCTAAACATTTTTCGCGCTCCAGCAACTTGGTGTAAAGCCAGCCGTAACATACAGCCGGACATGCAGCAATTAGAGTACCAATGAATTTGGCAAGTTCCCTAATTTTACATTTGGGATTATTTATAAAACGAGAACACCATTGATCAATATTGAGAACCTTTTCAATCGGTAATTGAATAGTTAAATTTTTGCTGTTAAAAATAAAGCCCAAAAATTTTTTAGTGGTATCAGGGATTATGTTACTTTTTTGTTTATTAATAACAAAACCCAGAGATTCCAAAAGATGCATTAATATCTTAGTGTTTTCTTGGCAAGTTTCGTAGGAGTCTCCCAGGACAATAAAATCATCCAGGTAGTTAACGCACAAAATTCCCTGTAACCTTAAATGAGTTACAATGGGTTTCATCAGTTTTGTGAAACAAAAAGGAGCTGTGGATAGCCCAAAAGGCATGCAAGTAAATTCATATAAGTTATTATTGAATGTAAATCTTAAAAACTTTTTGAATTTATCATTCATGGGAATTGTAAAATATGCATCTTTTAAGTCTATGGTAGACATAAAAGTGTTTTTATTTAATAACCTAAGTACGGTCCTGAAATCCTCCATTTTAAAGTGGTTACTAATAACAAATTTATTTAGTTGTTTAAGGTTAAGAATAAATCTCTTTTTACCATTTGCCTTGTCAGCTAAAAATATGGGTGACAAAAATTGACCATCGCATGGATTACAAGTAGTAATGGCTCCCAAATCCAAAAGCTCCCTTATTGAAGAATTTATTAATAAACCATCAGTTTCATTGTGCTTATTTAAAGCTAAATTTGTAGGAGCAGTGGGAATACTATGAAAAGGTATGCTGTAACCTTTTATCCAAGATAAAACCAAGGCATTTGAAGTAATTTTCTCCCATGTTTTGTAGAAAAATTTTAGGCGACCAGAAAATTGACTTACCTTTAATATCTTTTCTGTTGAGTGTAATGTGTTCTCGATTTCGAGGTGTACCCCTTTTGTGGCCTCCCCTCCCTCCGGGGGGCCGGGCGTGTCCAGTTTAAAGACTTACTTGGGACACCAGAGGTACTACTTCTCCCCCCTCCTTTCCCCTTAAGAGAACTCGAGGGAAAGTTTGCTTTGGGAAAACTTTTTGCCTGAAATGAGGATTTATTTGTGGGCCGTAGGTCTTTGCTAGCTTTTTCTAGCGATTTTATAGATTGAATTTCATCTCCTAATTTGGGCCCGAAAAGAAATTCCCCTGGTGGAATTTTCTCCACTAATTCTTTAATTGGTTTGTTTAGGGAAGGATAAATTAGCTGCCTTCTTGTCTTAGACATTTCCCAGAAAAGATTCGTAAGAATTCTACCTGAACCAATTAGTTTGGGTAAGATAGCGTCTGAGAAAGGCTTTGGAAAATGTTTTTCTTCTTCCAGAAAATAATTTAGGGCCGTACCTAAAGCTGTTAGGCCTGTTCCTAATTGCGATTGTAGCGTTGTATATGCATTATCTCTGGTTAGGTGTGCCGCGGATAAAATAGCCTTTACCTCCGAATTTAAGACGGGGGGCACCAAGTAATGACAATTTTCGGGAACATTGTACTTATTAGTATTAGGTTCCTCTTTTAAACCCTCTCTTAAAATAAAGGACCACCTTGAAGCTAATTCGGCGTGCCAATTAATTGTAGTGGATTTATTTTTCCCCGGATTGTCACCTAACATTTCAAGAACTGTGTCTGATAACACTACATCATTGTGGATAATGATACCTGGAGAATCATCATTCTTTTTACCTGACATATCTCTCGGACTATGAATAGGTGTGTAGCTTTTCTCTACTAAGCGCGCCCGCAAAGCTTTTTCACGGTCCGTTTCGCTCAGAGAACGGTCTCGGTGCCTATCATTAGCTGAACGTGGAGAGAAAGCTGTATGCGGAGGAGAGGTTAAGCTCGAAGGGGAAATTGAGCGTAGAGGGGCTAAGCGGGAAGGAGAAGCTGACCGCTGTGAGGCCTCCTCTTCTATGCTACCTGAATTCACCCGCTTATTACGGTTCGACTCGCTCGGAGACCGATCCCGTAACCTTCGTTTATTTGCATGACGCTTAGGAGAATTTTTGCGTTTTTTGGCTTTTTTCCGGTCCGCCTCGCTCCGAGAACGGTCCCGGCGTCTGCTTTGATGCTTATGACGGCCAGAAGAACGTGAAGGACTTCTATTCAACGCTTTTTCTAGGTTTTCTAACCTCCTTAGTAAGTCCCCTCTAGATGGTATTTCCTCTTCAGAGGAAGAAGGGCTTCTTTTGTTCTTGGGCATTTCTGAACCTGTATTAAATAAAAACTGAAAAGAAACAGTTTTTGGTATACTTACGAATGAAAATCTATGTAAAAAATCGATTTTCTTACGAGCAGCGTAGTCACGGTGATGCACCTAAAGACGAATGACAAGCGCAGGGCTGCCAACTGCTGGGTAATGAAAGTGGCGCGAATTTTGAAATTTTATATACTTTAAATTAGGTGCACGGTGAGCGTCCTAAGGCGGACTACGTGGTTTAATTATAAGTGATATTGAGGACTGGACGTGAAATATAATGTAATAATCTCGCTAGTAATGCCTAATATAAAAATATGTGGACGACAAAAAAGAAACAAGTAAATGCACCCGTAGAGTCGAGAAATCTAATCAAAATTCCCATTGATGTTAGAAATGTATTACAGTTCGCACTTATGCAGGTTGTAGGTACCGAGTCCATAATTAAGGTTGGCAATTCCACTCACGTTGTGTTATCTATTATATGCCTATTGGTGCTATCAACCTTGAAAATTATAAGGTAAATAGTACTGACAACGCTGCGTTATTACTGCTATTACAAAAGCAACAAAACAGTATTTAAAAAAGTATTAACCACTGATGATTTTTTGTGTTATTACTATGCACAATATCGCAATGCTTCCTTCGCGGAAATGTTCTAATGTGTTATGAAAATCACGATTATGCTTTATGACCATATATCCATCGTTAAACAGTACGTTATTGAATTCATAAAATGGAAAACCTTCATTAGAATCTAATAGCAATAATTAGTTTTCATTCCCAATTTACATACGAACAATAACCTTATTGTTGTTGCGTATACGCTTGAATAACAATTAAAATTTTATCAAAAACGGAACTGCGTCCGATAAAGTACAAGTATTATAAAATAATGTAGCTGACATAAATAATACTTTTGTTATAATTTATTACTTAGTGGCTATAAAAGGAAAATGATAAACCCTTGCTGCAGGTTAAATATAATCTTTAATAGCCTTTTATTTGGTTCGTATAGTCGCTAGATATTAAATATGATTAGGGTTATGACACCTAGCTGCATAAAAACTGTCAACTTAATAAAATAATAAATCATTAAGTCAGAATAAACGTCAACAGTGCAAAACGGAAAGCAATTATATTTTATACAGTCGCAAAATGACAGCAAAAAAATTATTTTAAGATGGAATCAGTTAAAACAAAAGTATTAAAGCACGCCAACAGAAGGAATGTAATAATGAGCACACGCGAAGGGGTCTGAAACATGCAATTATTTAAAGTTGAAAACCTAGCCTAGGAGTTTAATTAATCGGAATTGTCGAACGCATTGCTTTTGACTGTGAGTACTACAATTAACGCTTGCCTATTGAACAGTCAAACTAAAAACTGTCCTTATCTCTTAGAGTTAAACTGATAAACGTTAGTTGATTCTGCAGTCTAGTAAAAATGCACTTAAAAAAAGTTGTCTTAAGACAATTTGCAGATAAAAACAACTGATACTGAATTTTATAGCACAAAATAAATTAAATTACGTATACACTGACGATTTGCATTAATGCAATTTATATCAGCAACTGACCAAAAGTAAACGCTGAAAAATTACCACATTTGCATACATAAATTTTCTATTTAGGACTTAAATAAATGAAGCTAAACATATTCTCATTTTGGAAAATTACCCTACATGTCGAGGCCTTTTGACTAATGAAGATAAAAGAGAATTTAATTTAAACGTATGGCTTTGCCAGTAAATGGGTTAGAAGATCCTTTTTGCAGATCATTTTGTGTTTGACGGATAATTATTTTAAAAAGCTACACTCAATAACTTTTGCAGAAATAGCATTATAAGAAAATAAATGTATTTTTTACTAACGGTGGTGTTGGCGTTAAGCAATTTTACGTTAAGATAGTTAAAGTCTGGTAAACACTGCCAGTTTTAAACTAGATTAGTATGCTTTCTGCTAACTAGTTTTAAATTATCTTGGGTTATGAAACTATGCTATAACTGTAAATTAATTAAACAAATAATTACACTGAATTAACCATCTAAGGAATTAATATTTTTGCGTTGTTTTATAGGAATTTTAATACTTGTTTGTACACTTATATGCGTCCTGATGCAGATCATACCAAAATCGAAACGATAGCAAAATGCTTTTAATTAGTTGTAGTTGTACGCGAAGAGTATAATAATTACTCGTGGCCAGGGCATAGTCCTTTGATAAATTGCCATGCATAAAGTATACTTGCATTTAATTTACTTTTGCATTATGCATATTATAAAGACTACCTACTTGGGATGTGATAAATTTGAAAAACATAAAAACGTGCTTCCTGTTATAGCTACTTCATTAAATGAATTTTCTAACAAAATTTAAATTACATTGATTCTAGTAGAAATGTCTGGTGGTTATTAAATTAAGAACTAAAGAGGTTTTATTAATGCATCCGGGGGCCGCTACTAAATACCATTTAGTTGGAAGGTGCGGGATTTCATTGTGTTCACAGTCTCAGGCGCAAATTAAATTAATCTACACGTTAACCTAAATTATTTATGACATCCGACAAACTGTTATTTTTGCGCAATTACTTTGTTTTTAAAATACAAGTTTCCTTCACGTTTTGCACTAAATTAACTTGGCTACTTCTAAAATTTAACATCTTTGTTACAGACATAAGATTGCAGTTAAACGAACAGCTAAGATGTTTGGACATGCGGATGGAAGCTCAAGTTGCCTTAGTTACCGAATTACAGGACTTTTTTCGCCGAAGAGGAGAATTAGAACTAGACTACTCGAAAAATTTGGATAAATTAGCTAAGAGCCTGCAACTTAGACATAAAGAACAGAAACAAAAGTAAGTCATTATTTTCAGAACTTGTCGCCTATCGTTTTATGATTTGTCGTTTCCTAAAAAATACTGTTTTTAGAAGAGAACAGTGGCCTTTATTTTCAAGCTACGCCTGTTGGCAACAGTTAGTCACACAAACAAAAAATCTAAGCAAGGATCATGTAGCACTGTCAGAAGTGTATTCCACTCATTTAGTATCACGATTACAACAAGTTATGGAGGATGTTCAAAGGATATACAAAAGAGTAAGTTCAGTCAAATTTCACATAAACTGAAAGAGATGAAAGCAAATTTGATGTTGGTTTTTAAAATGCTTGAAGGCATGTTTTGCGTAAACAAAACAAATTGAAATGTTCTGTTAAGCTTAGGCAGTTAAGTTTGAACAATTAAAAGTTAGTGTCAATTTGTTTTTTTAATATTGAATAATTTCTTGTACTAAAATTTCTTGTATTAAAGCGCCTAAGGTGAGCAAATTAACTAATTAGCTTCTTGAGAGATAAAAATTCGAAGAGAAGCGTGTGCAAAGAAAAACATAATTTACTAGAAACACATTGCAAAATGTACGAGACTGCTAATCGCTTTATACAAAGATTACAACATTAATCATTTACCTAAAATCTAGTCAAATAAACTGCTGCTTCAAACAATATCTGTTTTCACGCATTTAAAAACCATCATAATAATACGTTTTTTTATAAAATCAACATCAAAAACTGTGTTCACAGTGTAGAGAAATAGGGTACGAAACTCATGAAGAAATCCTCCGGGTCCTACACGAATTACACACCACAATGAAAACATATCATAGTTACCAGGCCGAGCTTCGACAAGCCGAAACAAAATTGCGAACTGCTGAGAATTCAAGAAACAAACTCGAACAGTCCTTAACCCAGGACAAACTGGAACGCTCCAAAAAATACAAACTCATGGAAAAAGAAGTCATGAAGGTACGTTAAAGGTTTTAATAAAAAACATCACGCGTTAATGTTGTTGATTTCTTGGACAAGCTGTAATTGAAGTTAACCAAAACACCTTCTAAAAGCCGGCGCCATAATAGCTTTTAAAACGTTTTAATGGTTTTTAATCAACTTTCCTCATATTCATTAGGGAAAAAATACGCCAGAAATAAACACAGCAGTCAGCAATCAATATTTTTTTCAGCAAAATCTAAGCGTTTCTTTTTTTCAGCGTAAAAGCAAATACACTGACGCAAAGGTAAAGGCTTTGAAAGCTCGAAATGAATATATTTTATGTTTGGAAGCATCAAATACCACTATACATAAATATTTTGTCGATGATTTGTCGGACCTTATAGATGTAAGTAGACTGTTTATTTGTTTTCCGAGAATATCTCAAATTTCCCATTAATAAAATTTATTTTCAATTGATATGAAATAACGTTTATTTATAATATTTATTGCAGTGCATGGATTTCGGTTTCTACAAATGCATATCAAGAGCATTGTACATGCATGTGACAGCAGAAGAAGGAAAACAAAAATCTGTCCAAACTGGCATTGATAGTTTGACAAGTTGTATTAATTCTTTGGACTCGCGTCACGATAAGCAAAGATTCCTAGAGTATAATCACAGCGCGTTCATGATTCCTAAGAAGCTTGAGTTTCAAGGACAGAAAACAGATGATGTAAGTTGTTTGGGAACATAATTTAAAGAAAAAAAGTTAATATTAATCACCATGTGTAATTCGTTATGGTGTTTTTTGTCTGGCTTCTAAATTAAAACGATATTAAAATTCCAGCCGCCAGAACCAGAAATACAAAAAGTTTTACACCAAGAGATGGAAAGCCGGCTTTCACAACTTCAAAACAGGGTAACAACTTTACGTGCCGAGTCGGAGGAAGTCTGGAAAACTTTGGAAACCGCCGAATCCTCGTTGTTGGAAATGCTCAACGCGAAAGACTACGACTGCAGCAAATACTTCGGAGAAAACGCACTACCAGCCAGCAAACCTCCTGAAACCGTTTCAATAAAACTTAGAGCTGACAGACAAGAGACTGAAGAATTTTATTTAGCCGTAAGTCATCCTTTTTTAACCCCTAGACATAACCCTAACTCTTTTTTATTGCAGAAATTTAGAGAATACCTCATAGGATCGACTCGAATAGCACGACTGGACGCGAAGCACGAACACATACGACATTTGCTCCTCTCGGAAACTCCCGACTTTTGCAACACGCTCAAACCCGTCGTCAAAACACCGCGGCGCAAGCGCATTGGCCGGCTTCAGATGAACGGACAGCCCAAACTATTCGGTGGTTCCTTAGAGGAATACTTGGAAGCAACAAATCAAGAAATACCTCTCATTATTAGATCCTGCGTCCGCGTTATTAATCTGTATGGGCTTCACCATCAAGGAATATTTCGCGTGTCCGGATCCCAGGTCGAAATAAACAACTTCAGAGAATGGTTCGAGAGAGGCGAAGACCCTCTAGCTGACATGACGGACGCCTCTGACATTAACAGCGTGGCAGGAGTTCTTAAGCTTTATTTACGAGAATTAAGAGAACCACTTTTCCCCATTATTTATTTCGAGCAATTCATGGAACTAGCACGTAAGAAAATTTCATGTTCCCATAATCCAAAGATTAATCTACACATTTTAGAATTAGAATCCAAAAAAGAGTTTATCAACAAGATGAGGGATCTTATCTCAAGTTTACCGAGAAGCGTTGTGATAGTGATGCGATATTTGTTTGCCTTCTTGAACCAGTAAGTAGTGCGCATCCTGGAGTGCGCATATATGGCAGTACCGTTTAATATTAGAACGTTTCTTTTAGCTTGTCAGAATACTCAGATGAAAACATGATGGATCCATATAATTTAGCAATTTGTTTCGGACCAACATTGGTACCAGTACCAGACGACAAGGACCAAGTGCAGTACCAGAACCAAGTTAACGAACTTATTAAGAATATTATTATATTTAACGAGGACATATTTCCAAATGATGGAGGAGTTGTGTATGAAAAATATATTTCAGCTGCGGAACTTGATGACCAGTAAGCTTTTCTTTAATCAAACTAAAGTAGTACTGATAACGTGTTTCTTTACAGTGACGTCGGAGATTCGCCTCCATGCGACCAGACTGATGATTTAGACTCTGAGGTTTACCCTTCTGAAGACGGTAAGTCACTTGAAACACCCCATATAAGCATACTTAATCGAACTGTTCTAGATTCCGAAAACATGGAGGC
The DNA here is from genome assembly GCA_963920755.1 of Cartodere bifasciata. Classification (NCBI taxonomy): domain Eukaryota; kingdom Metazoa; phylum Arthropoda; class Insecta; order Coleoptera; family Latridiidae; genus Cartodere; species Cartodere bifasciata. Next base: position 5,910,495 of record OY987201.1, on the reverse strand, counting down.
TACTGCTCAATTCGACTTTATAGCACGATCTGACAGAGAACTGTCGTTAAAGAAAGGCGACACTGTTACTCTATTTACGCAAGTCTCAAATGATTGGTGGAGGGGAGCTGTGAAAGGACATGAGGGTCTAATACCAGACAAATACATATCGTTAAAAATGAAGTAAGCTAAAAGGTTTGTGCACATTACAACGGTACTGAATGATTGTGTCTTTATAGGGACGATGACCGCGAAAAGATAGATCATCTCAAATCCAGCTCTTCCGAAGAATCAATGCGCAGGCGTGCGTCAAGCTCAAACGACTCTATGCTCTCGGAAAGCTCAATGTCAGTAGGTCACTCACCGTTAATCCAATGTGCACCTGTGACATGGACTAATGTCGCTGACCTGGCCAATTCTCTAGCAACGGAAACTAACCCGCCTGTGATTTTGTCGCAAACCAGAGAGGTATTAGAAACTACAGTTTAGCGCACGCTCAAAGCCATGTTGCATTTTTGTTTTATGTTTTTCCTAGTAACGAACTATTATCTGTTAATGCTATGCCCTTCGTAAGTACTACCGTTATTGTTTTATTTTATTTTTTTTGGAGATCGAATCTATTTTACAAGTTTCAAAGATGGGATTTTGACCATCAGTTAATGATCTCATTTACTTCAGTTTTGTCTTATTTATCTAGTTTAAATTGCGCATGTGTCATGTCCGAATTGCATGTAGGTGCTTGCAATATCTCTAGTACTGTAAAGTTGCCAATTAACAAAAATTAGACAGTTAAAACCACAGTAGTATGTGAACTTAATTATTTTTTAACCACATTGGACGGTGCATGTATTTAGATTTTTTGGAATTAAATCCAGACAGTCCAATTTTATAACGAATCTTTTATATTATTCCAAAGATGGTGCTTTTATTATACTTATATACTTCTTATTTTTATTAAAATAATTATTTTTGATAGACGTATTTTACCAAATGTGTGAACTGTATATAAATCTTATAATAAACAATTTTAAAGCGTAAGATTCTATAGTTAAGTGTGTAATGTCATTTTAAGTGTAATTTTTATAAAGTAATAAAGTAGTTTTAAAGAATTTTTGCATATTTTTTGATATTGTCTAAAGCATGCAATTCAAATAATTTAATTTGTTGTTGAAATAAATTATTTGGTTTTTTGTGTAGACATTTTATTTTTATATTTTTTTATTCATTTTCATAGTATTTGCTAGACTACAAACCGGAACTGCCATTTTATTAAAAGGTGAGCACTTTGCATGACTAGTTTTAGAAGTATTTAGTTTAGTACTAACCGTAAATTTGTATCTTTTCCTTAACAAAGTGTCACCTTTTACTATTCTACCAAATAAACATTAGGAATGTTCCACAGGGTATGTTTGGAGCTTATGCTTATGTTGGGGGTGCTTTTTGTCAATTCCATTCCTACTGTTTGCACTAGCAACTATATATAAATAACAAAATAATGTGCATGTTTTTTTCAGAATGGCCACACCCGATTGAAATCCTTAGACATAGCAATAGAATCAAAAATTCTAAACAAAATAGAGGACAACATATCACACTGCACCACAATAAACATAAATCAAAACCAACCACAAAAGGTAACAGTAAACGGTTCGCCGTTGCTAATCCCAAAAACATTTGAAAACAAGTCGCAATCACTAGATGGTAATTCACCAGTCGCTCTTCGGAAGAAACTCTCCAAACAAGAACAGATCGAAATTGATAGCACAAACGTAAGCTTCTCGTTAAACCGAGAACAATGGCAAAGACGAGCCAACTCGCAATCAAACATTCAAATCCCGGCCTCGCTCAAAATCAACAATAGACATTCCGAATCGTACGTGCAGCGACAGAACTACACGCCCGACCTCGTGATGGATTTACCCCTAATTGGAAGCGCCAGTCCTCGTGACACCACGACCAAGAAATCAATCTCAGTACATCTCGATTCAGACACAAGCCCAACAAAATCAGTTAGCGACCTGGAAAGCCCCGAGATGCTAACAACGGCAGAACGATTCGCGAAACAAAACCAATGCACGTTAAAAAAGAACACCAAGATATGTATCGATGCAACGGACGAAGCGTCCGACGTTTCGAGTCCTTTGCCTGGTCGTAAATACGCTACGATTTCGTCTACATCCTCGGCTTACAAGCCGAGCGTTAAAAGCAAACCACCTGTGCTGAAAAAACCATTGTTTTCTGTACCCCCACCACCAACGACGGCTGACGTTATACCAAAAGAACATTCTGATATATCCACTTAACTTTTATATTTAAGACTGAGACAATAATTTATGGTATACTGAAGTTTACAGGGCTGAAATCTTCCGTGGAACAATAATATTTAGCAGCAAGGCCTTTATTAAGGCGTATTTTAGTAAAGAATGATGTTTTCGAAATTAAGCAAACAATAAGACATGTATTTTTTATGTCATTTACTGTTTAATTGAGTCGTGGATACCAAAATGTTTCTAGAATGTTGGAACGAATATTCACAGATGTTATTTCAAATGAACATAGCATCATAGGTTTTAGATCCTTGTAAAAAAAACCAAAGAAGGATTGTGAAATTTAAGCCTTTTCCTAATACACCAAGTTTACCACTGTGAGTTTCCTTACTATTTTGTAAATGTAATTTTTTTTTCAACTAAATACCAATGTTGTATGTAGAAGCATTGTTTAATTTTTAAAATTTACATGAGACTGATTAATCTATTGATATTATTGTACTTAAGTTTTGTCATGTCCTTAATTTAAGCTTGTTTAACCAAAACAAAAAGTAATATTTTTTTAGAAAACAACTCGATTTTGAACTACGTTCATATCGGACCAAAAAAAAGCGACAAAGTCAACATGACTTAATAATAACCAAGGTGCTTCTTTAAATGCATGATTGTTACTCTTTATATTTGTATATTTACTGTTTATGAGGGACACTAAACGCAAAGGTTGTCGAAATTGTCGAACTTAAGCAATTAATCGCACAAATTTACCTTTAATCAAATGGCGAGTGTTCATCCTATTTATGTAATTCAAACTTTTGATGTGCCTATTTCTCCTAACCTTACCACACACTTATCCATTTAAATAATGTATATTTTTGCCTTAATCGGTTAGTGATTATTAAATAAAAAAGGCAAGTACCCAGTTTATTTTTATGTTTATATTATTATGCTAAAGATTTTATTTATAAGCGTAATTTTTAATCATTAATGTATGTAAAGATGTATTAATAAACAAAAATTAATTACTCAAACAGTGTTTTATTTCTATTTTTTGGTAAAAGAATTTATCAGTAAAAGAATTTTTTAGCAAAAAAAACTAATTGTCTAGAATTTCCGACGGATGGCGTCACAATCAGATGTCATTGGTTTTAGTCGCAGTAAAAGTGTAAAACATACGCAAGTCGCGAGGCGTAAGTAACTGACCTAACCGTTTGAAATTTCTGTCGGTGGGTCGTGGTTTAATTTTGGCTAATAAACAATTTATTTGTCTAAACCTTAATTAAAGGACGAATTGTCAAAACTTTTTATTTGGTTGCTGGAAAGCTTCCCAATTTAATAAATTCAAAACATTTCCTAAAATAGCTATTGTCTCGTTCCCAAATTGCTTTGTAAACAATTCAATAAAAAAATTTATTAGTCTCATCTAAACGTCAAACTCAAAAGCAGTTTGATTTGAAGTGAATTGCTGTGCAAATAAATGAAAACGCTAATAAAGTTTTTCTTTCTCCTTTAGAATTCAAACAAGCACAACCTCGTGAACTTATCTCTTTCAATTCGACGTTTTAATTAAACAATTTTCAATTTTAACGTTATACTCAAGCCAAAGAAGCTTGCACAAAAGAGCTGTTTAATAAATGAACTTTTTCCATTTTGATGTTAAAAATTTAAATTAACTTCGCGCGCTAATCCGCGGAGTTATTCAAATAAGTCATTTTTTCAGGGGGCGTAATGTAAAGTGCAGTCAGGTTGTGAATGGGAGATATTTTAGGCGGAAGAAAAATATAAATAGAGAGAAACTTTAAAAGTTGAAGAAGTTACGCTTACGGCCACACGGATGTTGAGTTGCGCAAACGCGACAATAAAGAAGTAACGATTCCCTGCAATGTAACGCGCGCTTCGGCGCAATATATTGCGCGCTTGGTTTTACATGCACTCACCGAATCTTATCAGGTCAGCGTATAGTCGCTCGTAATCAATACTGGGCTTTGCTTGTACAGAGACACACAGGCAAACCCAATGCCCTACATTGGTTGTTGGTAGACGTCCGTAGGGTAAATTATGGTACCGTAATTTTTTCATGGTACCCACATACTTTCTTCGCACTTTCACCCAAGTGTCGCTCGCGGAGTGGTTTTGATAATGGGATAGCGAATTTTCAACTGAATTCGTCCAACAATTACAGGTTAGTAAACTTTTTAAACTTTCTCGTAACTATTGCCCAACCATTATAAGTACAAATAAATACATATGAAATAGTAGCTTGTTGAAAATGTAGGCTTTTAAAAGTTTTGAAACTTTTCCCGCATTAAATTTAAACATTTTTTAACCCCGCATGCGAATAAAAGTTCATTTTTAACCACAACAATGAATTACTCCTTTGATGTTCAGAATAGTTCAAATTATTCAACGTCACGTCCAAATTATTTAAAAGCGTCTTATTAATACCATATGTGTTTTTTTGCCGTATTCTTAACAAAGCTTTGATGTCTTTATAAAGTGCTAAGAAAATCCGATTTTAAAACACAATTACACAAAACTTTCAAAGCAGGTGTGGCTTTTAAAATCCCATTATTTATGTCGCACCGCACAAAAAACTAATCCTCATTCTCTTTTACTTGCGTAAGATCCTGCAAGTTTTTTCTCACACACTTGTTTAAGATCAAATAAATTGGACCTCTTTAACAGATACTGTTTTATATGCAATTCATTACGACTTTTGTATATATTCTATTAGTTTAATAAAGCTAAATATTGTACAATTAAGTGCCGGCCATTGTAATAAAGTTTAACATAATTTTCAACTTTAGTAGCATAGAAAATTAAACAATGCCTTTAATTTCTACCTTCATGTTGGTGTATAGAGAAGGTAAAGTTCGTATAGGGATTAAGGAACCTGGGAAATTGTAAAGAGAGAATAAAAACGTATAGAATTTGGCTCATTAAATTTAATTTATTTTTCATTACATGTTTACCCGGCGCATCCGCCATATTCTTCTCAGAAAAGTAATCTTGAGTTTTCCGAACTGCAGAACGGAAATATAATGAAAATTAAATTATCTCCACAAATATTATTTTGCCAACTAATAAACCTTCGTTCTCAACGAAGTACATCTTGGCTTTTATGAGAAAAACACAAATAACATTCTTGAACCTCTTCAGATGTAATATGAAAACATTTCATTAATTCGAAAAAAAATATATTCATTGGGATGTTTTTCAAGATTTAGGGTTCTTTAAAAGTTAATTGTGTATCTTGGTATACAGATAAATTGTTTACATTTTTTGGCTTCTTTCTTTGTACAAAATAAAGCAAGACTTAAATAGTCACAATAATGAAATTTAATTTGTTTTTCTTCAAAGTTTTGTAAATCGCGCGGTTTTACTTGTCAGCAATATTTTTATTTTAAAACGATTTAACAGCAGACCAAATTTTCGTCTAAATAAAGTTCTATTTTAACAGAATTATATTTTTTTAACGAATAATTTCTAGCATGACTAAGTATGTATATATTTTATGAGTTACGAACAATAAAGTGCTTTTTATGGGACTACTGATTCAGGAAAATGTTAAGCAACACAAAACAAAGTATATAAAATTGCACTTATTTAACAAACTTGATCATTCCACCTCAAGTATAAAAATATGGATTTTTTAAACAATGAAACATACAGTAGTTAAAATTAGCATACGAGTAAGTACCTAAGGGACTGCAGGAAACCCAAAGTAATATTATTTATTTGCTACTATATTATATATAAAAGTATAAAATTAAATATTTCTCAAAACGGAAAGGTCTCTTACCCGCTTAATAAGTTTTAAAATGAATCACGTAATATTTAGTTTTATTTTTATTTCTTCTTTACCTTTGCTTCTATATTTAGTTTATATGTTTTAGTTACCTTCTTTATGTTTGCACTTTATGTGTCGCTTTATTAAAACGCAAATAAATAAAAACAGTTCTTTTACAATTATCTTAAGAGTTTTTTGCCGCTTTTCTTTTTTCTTTCGTTATAAAGAACTTTGTTTCGTGGCTCTTTGGAATACAGATTAAAAACTTTACAAAAACCATGTATAAATAACTATTTTAAACGTTGAATATTTTAACATGTTTCGAGTTCTAAATAATTAGTACGGGTGATTTGCATTTTTTATATTTTATGATACATTTATGTTTTGCATGAATACATTAACCCTCCTTCAGTATTTGTTTAATTAAGGTTAAAAAACCTCATTTACATCGACAAAAAGCACGTTTACAATAAAACAAACCAACTCAATTGCAAAAACAACTATAATACAATCTAAATTAAAACTTGCAGTTACGGAAATTAAATTTTAGTTAAAAGTTGTTGCTAGGGCAGTTTTACATTAAGTAATGTATAATTTGTAAAAGCGGCTTAATGCCAAACTTTGTACATTTAGTAATTATAACGAGGTGGCTTAAAATTATTGTTTCTGCCTTGCCGTTGGCAATATTATTACAATGGATTTTACACTGGAACGTGGGAGCTTGGATCTATTTTTCAATATTAAAACACGCCACAGGCAAGGGTAGAACAATAATTAAAAAAACAACCATGTAAATTTATCTTTGTTGTTAATACCACGTTAAGCAGAGAAACAACAAATGAGATAGTAGAAAAATAGCTCGTTTCTTCATTTAAACTATGTTTTGTTGCGGTGCACTTAAAAAGTAAATATATGGTAAATATTCATCAATACTTGTTGACGTTTTTGTTTTCGAATACGCTTTTTTGTTGTTACTTTAGCAGTGGGGTTTTATGGCCCATAACAATTTTATTTCCTCACTTTCAACCACTCAATTCCGATTTTAAATGCATGAGTTTTTGGAAATCACCGCGCTAATTTTAAACATGTACACTTTTTGTATGTTTTATTTTATTTACAGTTCAGCCATTGTAACATTTGCTAAAGATTTATGTGTGTGATTCCACAAACTTCGTGATTATGGAGATAAGCATTCACAAAGTTTACGTTCCGCCCTATTGTGATACTAAATTAATTAGAAATACGGATTATAGGCGATTAGGACATTATTTCTTAAGTAATTATTGACGTTGGCACTATAAATCAAATACCCTTTGGCTTAAGCATTTTCGAGACACTGCAAAATCATTTTCTGTTCCTAAAACCCCTATTTTTGGTTAGCTTCTTTGAAGGGTTTATAAAAAAAACTAATGCTTTTATTGTATCACTATATTGTTGGAAATAGCGGCTGTCCGTAGGTCTCAAAGGCTTTTAGAGGTTTACGTCGTATTTTATACGTTCTCCCTGCATATGCTTCTCACAAGTGTTGACGTTCTTGACTTTCTCATATAGCTGTGCGAAATATACTTGCCGAACTAACACCTTTATCTTTCAGCTAAAGTGTTTTCAAGTTCACAGCCCTTAGTGCTTGTCGACTACAATTTTTAGAAGGTGTTTTTTTGTTGAGTATAGCACAAACTGAACATGAGAACAGAATGACGTCAATAACGTTGCAAAAACACAAAATAATTCCCCCAAGTATAAAATGGCGAATGCGCCGGGCTAGCAGTTCTAGCGTAAACTTGTTTACCGTGGCGGGTATTTTTAATAAAAACGCTGTAAGAAACAAATATTTTCTACTTTTCTGAATCAGATAATGTTTTGGGGTCCTTTATTCCTGGAATTTGTTTGTCCTGAAATTCCTTCAAGCGATCAACAAATTTCGTCAACATATTAAATCAAAAGCTTTTACTTATATTCGAAATAAAAAACATATCTCCCGTTTTTTATTTCCTAAGTTTAATACCATTGAACTTAGAATGTTTAAAGTGCATTTTTACATTAGGATGATATTCTTTCACTTATTGTTTGGTTTTTATTTCTTTTTTACGTTTATCTACACCATATTTTTATGTTTTTTGCTGATAACATTTTATGGTCGAATAGAATTTATTTTATTTTAGCTCAAATAAAGATAGTAAAGAAAAATATTTTTATGCCGATTTAAATCCTTTTAGAAACTAAAAAATCCTTTAAGGTGTAAAAAATATAGAAACACAAAGGCAAAATACGTGGGATAAACAATTCAGTTTATCTTCGATGCGAAGAAAAAAGGTGTAGGTAAAAGTAATAAAGTTTCAAACCTATTATAAGTATACACTTATAAAGCATATGTGGATTCTTTGAATTTGAAAAATAACATGCATTTTTATGTATACATTCTATTTTTACCAACAAAGAAAAAATGGGTCAGTGCATTTCAACAAAGATTCTTTAGATTTGCAATTTCTGCTTACATAATTGGATACGCCATGACTTTGGTTAAGATTGTTACTGCCGACTTCATATTTTTTTGGTGAGATTATAAACAAATTTAACCAAGAATAAAATAACAATTAAGGGTCCTTGAACTAAAAACGTGGCAATAAAGCTATTCAAATGTAAGAAAAGTCACGTTTTGAAACGATTTGGCACATATCTGACAATTATGAGGGTTCAGCCCTTACCTAGCTATTTTATCTCACGGCTATTATCAAAACCTTGACTTTCCCGAATGGAAATAAGACCATTAAAAAGACATTCAATTGAGAAGCTTGCATTTTTATTGTCAACTTTCTAGTCTTCTTATTTTTCTCCATATTTTTCTTTCATATCATATCTCTAAACCTGTTTATTTAACACGTAGCAGTGAGATATTTCTCACACTCAGAAACCTTTATTCCGAAAGTCAGCGAAATATTAACTATCTCAATAATATTAAATTAGAAGTTTTCTTAACTGACAAAATGCACAGTTACAGTAACAAAGAGGCATTATTCAAAGCAACAAATTCAATATGAACTGAATTTAAACCTAAAGATATCCATTATAAAAGTACAAAGTAAAGTTTTAAGCTCTTACTTGGAGTACTCTTGCGCCTACAATGTCGAAAATAAAGAAAACTTTATTAACGCTTGGTTTCTTTGAAAGCTTTTGAATTTTTATCAAAGTCCACACAATGTCAAAATAATTAAACCTTTTGGTGCTTTACAAATGAAATTAGACAAAAATATGCTTTCCAAATCATTATTTCCGAAAATATAACGCATATAGCGGGTACAATGATTGTCGGACCTAAATTGCGGATAAAATAGTATATATACCTCGAAAATAGCTCATTACAGCGAAAGCTCAAGCGTAGCTCGCTGGAATGAGCGCTTATTCTACGGTTCGTAAGCTACATTAAATCACCAACCTTAATTTTGTTGTTTTCTTGCAGATTGGTCGAGAAGGGAAGGTAACCCAGCTTGAAGGAAAGAAGATGATCGATCCATCTTCATCAGAAGAGGACAGTGATGAAGAACATGGACATGCAGGCCATCATCCAACCCATCACCACCCAGCAACGCATTCCCACCATCACCCGGTAAGCATCTGAAACAAAAAACATTTCCCTTAACTTAGTTGTAAGAGAAAAGTCAAAGCCGATCTTGTTATTAATTTTGTTGTTAATTGCTTTGCTCCAAACTTGTACAAAGTATAATTACGAGACGAAATTGTCTTGTGAAGCTCGCCTTTAAATGTAATACGTGCTTGGATACATTTTTAACGTTAAAGTCTAAAGGAATTTTCCAACGACAAGAACATACCAATAAAGTGTTTTAACGACATTCAATTACAAACACATAAGCACAAACACAAACGGATTACAACTGTTACAAGTTGCAGTAGGTTAAATAGCGCACAAGTAGTTCAAACGCCAAGGGCAAACGCTGCGCCAAGGTCAAAATAACATAACCTAAAAGGCATGAAAAGTGTTCTGTGTGTTTGTAGAAATCTTGTAAGGAAACAAATAAACGTGAGAACCGAGAAAAACCCAGAAAAGTGTCTAAGCGCCTTAATTGAAAGGAAGTCGTAACGATGCAAATGATGCAATATAAGAATCGTACCTATGACTAACTGTTCAAGCTGACGATCGTAGGAAAATTGGAAAACAATCCCACTCGAATAGGTATTGCTCTCATCGTAAATTTATATACCTAAGTGGCATTCGTAATATCGTAATTTGCATAAATGCTCATTTGTGAAGGGCGTTTAATTTTGATACTTCTCTCTTGAACGAGAAAATTCAATTTCCAGTGTGAATTTTCATTTAAACGGTTAATTACTACTTTCGGAAAAACGTAAATTACGCTCTGATTAAATGAATAGTTGGCTCCAATTCTGTATGACCGAGTTTAAAAAGAAAAGTTAAATAAATCACTTTTGTCTTGTCGGTCTTTGAAGTTTCTTAAAACCATAATTTTTATTAATGTCGGAAATTGGGTTTGGAAAAACGATTAATTAAATGTTAAATCGTGCTTTAAGCAATTTTCATTGTCCGTGACTGATAAAAAAATTTGCTTGGTGCTTTGAAATAAAGTTGAAAAATGCCGAAAAAAATGTGTACATGTATCCTATTATTGATGAGTTTTACTCTCGAGTTGCAGGCAACCAAAAGAAATCGATAACCACTATAAATTCTTGCTATCTAGACTTTTAAAGTAAGCTTTTCCTTTAACTCCCGGACTAACATTTAAACCGAACTGTGGGATTTTCTATAATCTCGTTCATAACCGTTATTTAATTTATTAATTAACTTTTGGATATGCTTGCAATGGGGTTAAAGATGTTGAGCTAATTAATTTTAACTACGTTTTAGTTAGAGTTTCTAAAAAAGTGTCACAAATTAATGACAAAAAACGGTAATTTTAAAGAACGTTATTTATTTTGTATAATAAACTCTGAGGCCTGTGGATTTGACTTTTATGTTTTGTTCCTTATTTTAATATCCATTTATATGGTCTAGTTTACGATAAAAATATATGTTACACCCAATTTTATCTGTTAATATTGCAAAAATTGTGTAATTTTAAAAAGTCAAATCGGTACGGTATGTTGTTAAAAATGCTTTTTTATATTACAGGTAACAAAGGCTCCAATTACCCAGGTATTTTCTAAATGTTTGATGTATTTTTTAATTCACCGATCCTGCATTTAGTGTAGCATGCCTGTAATTTATTGTGTAAAAAAACAATCTGCAATTTAACTTTTCACACACGACTTTTAACAATTTTAACGATAAAAAATTTACCATGTCGTGATGCAAAGTATTGACGTTATTGATTTTTAGTCCCAAACTAGGAATTATTTATAGCATCTAATTTAAACGAATACATAATTTAAAATTGTCTGGAACCTGTGCTATTTTTGGGCAAATTTAAAACTCTAACTTATTGATTGTTCCTCTAATTAAAAAAAAAAAAGGTGTTCGCAAACTGAAATGACTTAACTGTTATTGGTGTTTATGCATTTACATGTTTGGTAGTTTTAACTTAAGTTAAACTAATGCATGATAATGGTAATGTAATATATACTTGCAACTTGAGAATTTTCATGAAAGCTTTTAAAAACCCATTAGGTGTTAATCATGAAATTTCCCGTGTTGTCAAACATAAATAATGCCTATTACATTACGAATCAATTCACAAACAACTGACAATTCAGATTTGTTCTTTTGTGAACTATTTTTTGTTACCTATTTCAATAAAACATATTTGGTTGAATACTGTTTAGCTGTAGAATACGAATCCGCATTTAAAATGTTTCTGCAAGTTAGAACAGTTAAAAAAAACAAGTGTTGTGTTTAAAAGCGTTTAATTATAACAATTATTACTTTATGCAGTTGTAAACTGTTTATTTCTGTTTCAGACCGAAGTTTCACCTTACCACCATTCACAATCCGATTCCGGAAGCGGGAACTTGGAGGTGCCGAACAACACCTCGGGCCTCCAACGTTCCCTTCCCCCTTCCAGTGCAGTTTCCGCTGAAACCTTAAGTCATTCTATGGGCTCATCCCGCGCTAATTCCTTACCACGTCCCACCAGCCCCTCCCCTTCAGTGGCCTCCGAGAAAACCGAAGTGGACCTAGCGGAAAAGCAGGAACGCGAAGAGGAGGAACGAAAGCGACGGATCCAACTTTACGTATTTATTTCACGGTGCATCGCGTATCCGTTTAACGCGAAACAACCGACGGATATGACTAGGAGGCAGGCGAAAATCACCAAACACCAATTAGAAACTATCAGTGCACGATTCCAGGTAAGTTTGCACTTTCGCACTTTCTTACATTAAACGAAACGAAAACTTTCTTTCAAAATGATTGCATAAGTGTTGTTACCTCTTTACCTTTTCCTTCTTTTACAATTTGCGGGAAATCTCTACCTAATTAAACGCTCCTTAGGACAAATGTCAAGTATTTTTTCAAATGCGGCAAAAAGTTGAGTTGAATAATGCTTTTAAAATAACGGATTTGCAGTGGATCAAAAGGATTTTCCGCAAAGTCTTCACCTTTTAATATATTACAGCCTCAAACAAATTTCTAAGTTTATCATACAGTATTTAATATTTATATACGAGTAAATGAAACTTTTAAGTTCCCCATTTGCTCGTACTTCAGTGATTTAATATTAACGACAACTTCGGTCGGAGAATTGCTAATATCGGTCGCTATAAACATTTTATCTCCGTGGAGGATTCTAATCAATCAACTTTAATTAATTAAATATCTAAATTATCGGCTTCTTTCCCCTATCCAATAACCAGTTACTTTGAAAATGTAACCTTATATTATTTCCATTAAAAAACAATAAATAAAGCGTCTGCACTGCATGCAACAGGCGTTTTATATCTAATTATATTAACTGATATCTCGCGGCAGTCTTAAATAAGATGAAAATAATTTGACATATTGTTTCCTTAATGCGTCAAAGGTAGTGACGCACGTTTTAGAAACATATTGATTGATTAATTTCGGTATCAAGCGCACCTAAAACGTGATGAGAAGTTAATGTAATGACTAATGATAGATGCACTTACAATAATTAACCATATTGGGACATCATTGTACACACAAGTTCGGTCGCGAAAATCGATTTAATTATTTGTATTGCAGGTAGCAAAATCACCAATCGTCCAGGTATTTTTACACGTTTGATGTTTTTCCCTGCATAGACTTTTATGTTATTACGTTATTTTCGCTCCTAAATTGCTGCTACGTCAAACTAGGAAAATATATAGAGGATATCTTGTTTACTGGATTCACTTTTTCCTTATTCAAGGTCTTCTTATACAGCTCTAAGGGCGGATCTTGAGATTAACGTAGTTCCCCAAGTAGTCCCCTTAGGAACGCCTTTATGTTAATGAAATGAATATGCCTGATGGCAAGTACTTAGGCTAAACCCTTCTAGCCTATTATATAATTACCAGATAAATGATATTCATGTACTAATTAAGATCGTAGTTTAGGAGTGAAAATAATGTAGCATGGATTCCTAAATGTCTCATCCGAACTTCAAATAAACCAAAAATAGGATATTTGATAATTGTTTGATGTCACATTAGTAACTGTCACCTCGGCTTATTCAAACTAACTCCAATTATTCTATGTAATCATAGTATAATTCTATGTGATGATCGATCGTGTAATGAATGTTAAGTCGTTTTGTATCAGAAACAACTGTAACTTTAATATGCCTATATGTGAAAAGTTAGACGCTCGCTATTTCACACATGCTTGAACAAAATGATTGACATTTATTTGAACATTGCGAATTTCTTTTTCGAACAACTCGTTTAAGGGTCTGTCGCGGATGATTACACCATTTTAACCATAAATCTGTTTCTTGGTTTTTTTCTCTTGACTGATCATAAAAGTCGGTGTCATTCAGAAGAATACAGTTTTTTATACTCGAATTTTTTCCTGCTATAAAGCACCATTTTAGCAGCAAAATAGATTCTTGCAAGGAATATTTTTGGACTTACAACTAATTCCAATTTGCTACGTACCTGATATAAATTTATTAGAAACACGCTATGCTAATACAGAATAAATATTGGACAGATGCAATGCTGGCTGTTCATAATATTTGCGTTTTTAGCAAAGATCAATATTGTCTGTATTGATAAAGATAATTTTTGAACTAACGAACAAAACATGCACTAGTTGTAATTTCTTACAAAAATTGTGAACAATACAATCCATAATATTTCGTAAAAAAGAGAAAATTTTTATTTGCCACCCAGTTTAAAGAAACTTATTTCGTAGATAACTTTTAGGGTATAGAATACAAATCTGCATTAAAAATTTTTCTAAAAAAAATATTCTGGAAGTTAGAGCACTTTGAAAAAAATGCGGTGTCGCGTTCAGAGTTGCCTTTAACAGCTCGTAGCAATAAAACCGCCAGCGTTGGAACTATTACAGTGTCAGATTCGGATTTAGCAGCCCAGTTTCCATACGCACAGATGGCATTCATTGTTTGCAAACATCATTTGTGGCCGTGACAATTAAAAAACTGAGAAAATTTGGACCCTTACCCCTTAGTTAAAAATGCGGTAAATTTTGAAAAAATAAATTTGCCCGTAACTGTGTTTTAAGATTAATTAGAAGCAGTACAAACCAAATCTGCAATCGGTTTTTTTCCAAGTGCTTTTGTTTTTTTGCTAGAGCTTTTCAAAGTTTGCCAAATTATGAAAATTTCCAAAAATGCTTAAAAATTTTTTTTTTGTCTCTGATGTAGATAAAACTTATTTTGTAGATAGCTTTTAGGATATAGAATACAAATCTGCATTTAGATTTTTTCTAAAAAAAATATTCTGGAAGTTAGAGCACTTTGAAAAAAATGCGGTGTCGCGTTCAGAGTTGCCTTTAACAGCTCGTAGCAATAAAACCGCCAGCGTTGGAACTATTACAGTGTCAGATTCGGATTCAGCAGCCCAGTTTGCATACGCACAGATGGCATTCATTGCTTGCAAACATCATTTGTGGTCGTGACAATTAAAAAACTGAGAAAATTTGGACCCTTACCCCTTAGTTAAAAATGCGGTAAATTTTGAAAAAATAAATTTGCCTGTAACTGTGTTTTAAGATTAATTAGAAGCAGTACAAACCAAATCTGCAATCGGTTTTTTTCCAAGTGCTTTTGTTTTTTTGCTAGAGCTTTTCAAAGTTTGCCAAATTATAAAAATTTCCAAAAATTGTTAAAAAAAAAAATTTTTGTCTCTGATTTAGATAAAACTTATATTGTAGATAGCTTTTAGGATATAGAATACAAATCTGCATTTAGATGTTTTCTAAAAAAAAATATTCTGGAAGTTAGAGCACTTTGAAAAAAATGGGGTGTCGCGTTCAGAGTTGCCTTTAACAGCTTGTAGCAATAAAACCGCCAGCGTTGGAACTATTACAGTATCAGATTTGGATTCAGCAGCCTAGTTTGCATACGCACAGATGGCATTCATTGCTCGCAAACATCATTTGTGGCCGTGACAATTAAAAAACTGAGAAAATTTGGACCCTTACCCCTTAGTTAAAAATGCGGTAAATTTTGAAAAAATAAATTTGCCTGTAACTGTGTTTTAAGATTAATTAGAAGCAGTACAAACCAAATGTGCAATCGGTTTTTTTCCAAGTGCTTTTGTTTTTTTGCTAGAGCTTTTCAAAGTTTGCCAAATTATGAAAATTTCCAAAAATTGTTAAAAAAAAATTTTTTTGTTTCTGATTTAGACAAAACTTATTTTGTAGATAGCTTTTAGGATATAGAATACAAATCTGCATTTAGATTTTTTCCAAAAAAAATATTCTGAAAGTTAGAGCATTTTGAAAAAAATGGGGTGTCGCGTTCAGAGTTGCCTTTAACAGCTTGTAGCAATAAAACCGCCAGCGTTGGAACTATTACAGTATCAGATTCGGATTCAGCAGCCCAGTTTGCATACGCACAGATGGCATTCATTGCTTGCAAACATCATTTGTGGCCGTGACAATTAAAAAACTGAGAAAATTTGGACCCTTACCCCTTAGTTAAAAATGCGGTAAATTTTGAAAAAATAAATTTGCCTGTAACTGTGTTTTAAGATTAATTAGAAGCAGTACAAACCAAATCTGCAATCGGTTTTTTTCCAAGTGCTTTTGTTTTTTTGCTAGAGCTTTTCAAAGTTGGCCAAATTTTGAAAATTTCCAAAAATGCTTAGCAAAAAATTTTTTTGCCCATGATTTTAATATAACTAATTTTGTAGATAGCTTTTAGGATATAGAATACAAATCTGCATTTGGATTTTTTCTAAAAAAATAATTCTGGAAGTTAGAGCACTTTGAAAAAAATGGGGTGTCGAAACTGTGTTATTAGGTTTATTAAAAGCCGTACAAACCAAATCTGCAATTGGTTTTTTTCCAAGTGCTTTTGTTTTTTTGCTAGAACTTTTCAAAGTTTGTCAAATTATGAAAATTTCCAAAAATTGTTAAAAAAAAAAAAATTTGTCTCTGATTTAGATAAAACTTGTTTTGTAGATAGCTTTTAGGATATAGAATACAAATCTGCATTTAGATGTTTTCTAAAAAAAAATATTCTGGAAGTTAGAGCACTTTGAAAAAAATGGGGTGTCGCGTTCAGAGTTGCCTTTAACAGCTCGTAGCAATAAAACCGCCAGCGTTGGAACTATTACAGTGTCAGATTCGGATTCAGCAGCCCAGTTTGCATACGCACAGATGGCATTTATTGCTTGCAAACATCATTTGTGGCCGTGACAATTAAAAAACTGAGAAAATTTGGACCCTTACCCCTTAGTTAAAAATGCGGTAAATTTTGAAAAAACTAAATTGCCAGAAACTGTGTTTTTAGGTTAATTAGAAACGGTACAAACCAAATCTGCAATTGGTTTTTTTCCAAGTGCTTTTGTTTTTTTGCTAGAGCTTTTCAAAGTTGGCCAAATTTTACTTTGACAGATTTTAATTGCAAATGCATGTAATTAATAAAATAAATATCAACATTCAAAATTAAATGCTTATTCATTCGAGAATGCTTTTTTGTAATCAATCATATTATTTGTTTGCGGTAATATTTCATGAAAACTTGCTTAAGTGGATAAAATAGAGACAACCAACTTGAATTAATGACGAAAAAGCTCAGATTCTCGAATAAAGAAAGCCGAGTATTTTTATAGATCGCTTAGCTAGGAAACATTTCATTGTTTTAATGACACGAAAAACATTTATAATTTTAAACTAACGGATAGTGGATACATAAAAACATCTCATCCAATTACTACACTTGTTTTGCTGAAATCTAGTCTGACACGCGAAATTATATCTTTTGAAATAAAAGAAGATAAACGTAGGTTGGTTGTATTTCAACTTATTTTTAAAACATGTTTCGTCTTATCAATTACCTAGGTTTTGTTTCATTAAATAAGATGATTTAAAATAGGATTTCGTTTCAAAAGCCGGTAATTTTTTTAATTAGTCACACTATTATTCAAAGTAGATTTAAGTTTAAATAAAGTTTACTATCTTTAAATCAAGCTAATGTCCTTTACAACCTTAGGAACATAAACGCAATTAAATGTAGAATTCTGGATAGAGCAGAATCAAGGCATAACGGAAGTGTTGTCATTTTCATTCATTGAATGCCAATGTTGCTAGTCTTAGCTATTCTTCCCAAGCTGTTACCCTCCTTCTACGTTTTATGTCATATGACACATAAAACAAGTGAAACATACGTACATTTACGTAAATACCATTCCATTGTACTAAAACCATTGAGTTACTAAACATGGACTGATAATACAGTTCGTAAATGAAACGTTTCGGGGTATAGAACGTTTCGGCCACGGGTAAAAATGTTATTATTCCAGCGTTAGTAAGTCCATGTATTCAATTGTTGACTATTGTGCATTTTCTTAATAACCTTTCTTCTTGCAGAGCTTCTTAAAAGGTGAAACGCAAATAATGGCAGATGAAGCATTTCAAAACGCTGTACAAAGTTATTACGAAGTATTTTTAAAATCGGAACGGGTTATTAAGATGGTACAGTCTGGAGCGTGCTCGCAATATGATTTTAGAGAAGTTTTTAGGAATAATATAGAAAAAAGAGTTAGGTGAGTACAATTGTGCTTTCGCATATTTAACGTTTCTAAACGTTGCAAGGTATATTTCCAGAAAGACAAACACAAGAATTACTTGGATCTTTCAGGAATCGAATATTTCCATTTCCAAGTAACTTCTTCGTTTCTTTGCGGAGAGATTTCAGTAAAGGTTTAAACAAACCGGGTATCCTTATGTACACTTGGTGTACGGTGAGGGTGCGTGTCCACAATTTTAAACGCTGTGTATTTTGAATTGCAGATCCTTGCCAGAAATGGAAGGCTTAAGTAAAGAAACCGTTTTTACCTCATGGATGGCGAAATTTGATTGCATTCTAAAAGGTAATCTTTTGTGTTGCTTTGAATTTTAACTAGTCCTTCGAGTACCCAAGTGTAAAATAACATAGCCGCTTTCTTGTTAACTTTATTTTGAATTGAGATAAGTTGCTTAACCTAAAACAATATTCCAGTTGTTTCATGCATCTTTATTCCTAGTTTTATCCTAGTTGGGACGTAATAGAGCTTTTAAATTGATCATGCCGTCCCGTCGGTTTGCTGTGGCGTCGCTACTGCGAAGGATTTGCTAGGCAAGGCACTTTTAAATGGAGGAAAACTTCAAAAGTGGCTGGTCGCCCCAGTTTCCGACTGTCTGGCTCGCTTTCAAAGCTAAGATAATAATTGCATGGAAAGCGCGCTTGGAAAGGGAACAATTGAATAATATCCTAAGAACCTAGGCATCATTTACAATGAATGAATGCTCGCCAAAAGCAAAAAAACAGAATTAACTTAAATTCCAGTGGAAACACGTCTTTATCCAGTTTAATTGTTGTAAATTATGCCTAACGCTTTCTTTAATTTTGCCAGATGTCTTAATGTCCCGTCTAAATAACGCTTGCTTTGTTGGGTTAATTTACATTTGGGGAAATTACGTCCCTTAATATGTCTGCGTAAACACCCTCTTGTCCGCATGAAAATTCCAAATTTGTTGCATCAAAATTAAGAGAAACTTATTCCGAAAAAAAGCTTAGCTTTGAGAATTACAATGTGCGCGAGTTTGGCCAAATGCAAACGTAGCTGTTTCTCTGCTTAATCTTTTGATGCCTGCTTTGGCTGAAATTTTAGACTTATAGAGTTTTATACCAACAAAAAAGACTTTTACCTACAACCAACTAAATTTATTAGGTTTAGGGGATGAAGATTCAAAAAGGCCCTCTAGAATGCAACAACAATCGTTGAATGCTGAATTAATTTTGTCTAAAGAACAACTGTATGATATGTTTCAACAAATATTAGGAGTTAAGAAATTCGAACACCAATTATTATTTAATGCCCTGTTGGTAAGACAAACGATATGGTTAAATCTGTGGAAATGCTTCCAAACATTCAACATTTTTAGCTTGATTCTGCTGATGAACAAGCGGCTGCTATTCGAAGGGAGTTAGATGGACGAATGCAAAAAGTGTCTGAAATGGAAAAGGTACCTTTTTTTATTAACCTTAGTCCTTAATAAAGTTTCCGGCGATTAGCAGCCCGGACTAATTGCAAATTATGTCATAGAGGGGTGTAACATAGGTGTCTTATTTTCATAAAATGTACTTACGTTACACCTGGAAACTAAACTAATGAAGGAGTCAATGTTTATCTTTCAAACATAAAAGTACGAGTTTTTTTCTGGTTTTTGTTTGGGTAATATGTTTGGCACGAACGGCAGTAAGATAAATAGCGGAAACCTGGCAGCGTCGGTTAACATCGAAATACATTATTATTACGGCAACATAATGAAGACAAACGGGCGCTACCTCTCAATGCTGTTGATATTTTAATGTTATCGAAGTAATGAGGCAAATTTCATTACGACCTTTGCGCCTGGGGTACTCCAACATTTTATTAAATACGCAGTATTTGCGGTGTCGATAATTAGACCCAAAAACTCTGGTATTTGGTAAATAACGTTTTTACGCGCCGCGGTTAAATTTGACCCGTTAATAATTGCTAACGTAGTTTATGGTCAATGATTTTGCCAGCCTATTCATTTTTGGTTTATAATTCATTTTACGAAGCAATTTTATATAACGATAAATCGCCAAATCTACTTTATGGTTGAAAGATGATCCAATTGAACTCTGCCAAGAAAAATCATTCATAATAAATCAAAATTAATAGTTATATGATATTTTACGGTATCAAGTGCTTTGGTTTTTCGTTTTAACGGTTTATCTTGCTTAAATCAATAAACCGCTACAGTCAATCTCAATTACGTCAGTTATTTAAAGGTCTAATTATATACATATGACATTACAAAAGCGAGATTCGTGTTAATGTCAGGTTTTTGTGCAAAGGAATATCACGAAGTTATGAGATAATTCCAAAAAGCTCTACTTCATCTACCCCAATCTACTTATCCTGCATATAAACTTTCAGATCACGTAAAACAAGTAATGTGAATCATTTTTTATCATTTAGATTCTTATAATATAACTTGTAAGAACAGCATAAAAGTTTTCGTCTTTATACGTGACCATTATTTTCGACTAAAACATTTTTATTAAGATTCACCGCAGTCAGTTCTAAATTGCACTCCGCATTCAAACGTGGGTTTTCTTATTTTTCTTTTCAATTTTGGCTGTTGCTTTTTTAAATAAAACCCGAGATAAAACCTATTCGTTTATTCATCATACTCCCAATTTACTAAAAGGGTTAAAATTTGACGCAATTCAAAAAAATCTACGTAGAGTAAATTTAAATACGAGTGTGCAAGTTATTTTTAACTTTTAACTGGAAAAGGAAAACAGATAATTAACTGCAAATATATTTTGTCTACCATTTGAACTCGGTTGAACCAAAGCAATTGACTTCAGAAATAGTGAAATAAAGTTAAACTGTCTACAAAATTTGAAAATATTTATCATCAACAAAGCGGAAAATATATTGCCATATCGTTCATGCTTCTTTTATGCCTTTCAGACTTGAGATTCACCTCAATAAAACCAAGATTTTATATAATGTACACATGTTCCTGACAGTTTAATTGAAAATGACGTGCCTTTTACCTATTTTAAATCAATACTTCATAATTGAAAAATTGGCACTCCGAGCGTAATTACCTTGAATGTAGTAAAATACCATAGAACTATTAATAGTGACACGAAATTCCTTTTAAAAGCATAGTGTTTAATATGATAATTTGTAGAACCGAAAACTAATGCCAAAATTTGTCTTGAAAGAAATGGAATCTCTCTACATAGAAGAATTAAAATCATCAATTAACTTACTAATGGCAAATTTAGAGTCGCTTCCTGTTTCAAAGGGATCGATGGATTCCAAATATGGCTTGCAAAAACTTAAACGCTATAATCACAGGTTGCATAACCATAACAATACCTATAATGTGAAGCATCTTTTGATGAACTATGTTACTTCTTTTAGATCGCAAGGGTCTTTAGCAAAATTAGAGGGAGATTCGGCAGATAGCGACACTCAACTAACAAAACTTGACGTTGTTCTTACTTTTCAACTTGAGGTAACAATTATTTTTCCGCCTTCAGGGCTTTACCCCGTACTTAAACTTTGAGACAGATCCGAATTTCTTATGCTGCTTCATTTAACAACTTATCTTCATATTAGTTTCCACTTAGACGGAAGTTTTATTTTTGGGTAATCTTACCGTTCTTAGCGTAACATTTATGTGAAGTTACTCGACTGGGAATTATTGGATTAATTACGAACCCTCATATCATTAGAATAACTACTGAGAAGTTTAAACTACTGTAAAGTTTAGCCCAACTTGAACTTAATAACGTCTCATTAAAATTCCGCAATTAGTGAACATTTATAATAATATTTGGACTGCATATAAATGCGGTCTGTCTCAAATGTTGTTAAGAGGATAATCCGCACTGGATTGATCTCTAATCAGTTGCTCCAAGAAAACTAAAATGAATTATTTTGAAACGAACAAGTCGTGTTGCGTTAATAAAGAGAACTTTTTTGGAGCAATTTACTTAGTCGTTCACACCCCAAAAGTTTTCACTTTTTTTATTTTCTTTTGTTTTATTGCCTAGTCTTTGTTTTCTTAGTTTGGCCTTACAGTTTTGGTTCTTTTTTAAACAATAGATTAGGAATTAGGTTTTACTTTACTTCAACACATGGTTTTGCACTTCTAACCAAATTGTTAGCACTTTCGAATGAAGTTTTTGGAAAATATTAAAAACGTTTTATTCCGCTATTTTTGTACCACTCACGTCATATATTATTGTGCTTTCAAAAAATGATTTATTTGCATCATTCACAGTGACGTATTAGATACAAATTTCATAGTATAGCCATTTCTTTTCAAACTTGCGAACTGACGATTATTTTCTTTTGATCCTTCCAAATTTCCTTTGATGTTTTGTTAATTAAATGTTTGATGTAAATCATGACGACTTCCATCATAAAACGAAATTTCAGGTCTTAACTGTAAGTAATTCCACCAAATTGAATTAAAGTAAATATTTTTTTAAGTTAACTTGCTCCCCTTAGAACTGCGTTATAATGCTCCTTAGCGATATGCTCTTTAGCGACCTGATTTTAGGTAGTAGTTATGGAAGTAAAGGGTTTAAAATCTCTAGCCCCGAATCGAATAGTATATTGCACAATGGAAGTAGAAAGCGGCGAAAAATTGCAAACCGACCAAGCCGAAGCGTCGAAGCCCATGTGGGACACTCAGGGAGACTTTTGTACCACGCACCCCTTGCCCATTGTTAAAGTTAAATTATATACAGAGAACCCTGGAATGCTTGCTCTGGAAGACAAAGAATTGGGAAAAGTGAGCCTGAAGCCTACTCCACTTTCATCAAAGGTAAACATAGGTACCTACCCATTTGGAATGCATAATGTGTTTGTATATTACCTATCCACACTTCACTTTGCGATTACACTTTAACTCTAGTTAGTAACCTTCCCTAAATGTGGCGACATTTTGGACACATAGGTACATGTTGACACTGCCTTTCTAACTGTGGACCAGGTTTAACGTGAGACTTTTCTGTAGATTAACAACACCCTAACCAACCCCTTACGTGTATTTAATGCTTTAGGCGCCTGAATGGCACAAAATGACCGTTCCGAAAAACTTGCCGGACCAAGATCTGAGGATAAAAATCGCATGCCGTATGGACAAGCCTCTGAACATGAAACATTGCGGCTACTTGTACGCCCTTGGAAAGGGCGTTTGGAAAAAGTGGAAGAAGCGATACTACGTTCTTGTTCAAGTGTCCCAGTACACCTTCGCTATGTGCAGTTACAAGGAAAAGAAATCGGAACCTTCGGAAATGATGCAGCTGGATGGATACACGGTGGACTACATCGAAGCCTCAAGTGGTATGTTCTTAATGCATCATTAAATCGAAATCGCAGACACTTAGAAGTTGAAAACGCTTCCAATTTAAAAGAATTCCATTATACGCATGTGCACCACTTCAATTTATCGGTACGAGTTGCGCATAACGCTGAGAATGGTTTTTGTCTCGATTTCGATTTTGACACCACCAAGTCCTAACGTACGTATCAATACTAATTAAATGTTCTTTATTTTCAAGCAAACATGATGGTCGGAATGGGTAAGCGTAAGTTTTCTGCATTTCTTGTAGCAACGATTATGCAGAAATATACTAAAAGGGATGTTTCCAGATCTGGAAGGAGGTAGATATTTCTTCAACGCGGTTAAAGAAGGTGATAGTATAATATACGCGAGTGACGACGAAAATGAATGCCATTTGTGGGTGATGGCGATGTACCGAGCGACGGGGCAGTCCCATAAACCTACGCCGCCACTTACGCTGCAAGATAAGAACTCTACCATTTCCAAAATTCAAGGAGGTATGTTTTATTTACTTCGCCATTATGTTTTGAAGAATGATAAATGTTTTAGATGCGGACCGGGCGCGAAAACATGGCATGGAGGACTTTATTTCTGCGGATCCGTGCCAATTCGATCACGCATCGCTGTTTAGGCTTCTTCAAAACCTTACGTTGGAGTATCGACTCAATGATCCGTATTGTTCTTTGGTAATTACCTGGTTGCTTAAAGCTGTCTTGTTTTTATTTCTTTAATTCTTTAGGGTTGGTTTAGTCCTGGTCAAGTCTTCGTTTTGGACGAGTACTGCGCAAGATATGGGGTTCGAGGTTGCTACCGCCATCTATGCTACTTATCGGACTTATTGGATCGAGCGGAAAGGAATGTGATGATTGATCCTACGCTTATTCATTATAGTTTCGCGTTCTGCGCAAGTCACGTACATGGAAACAGGTTTGTAGATTCTAAACTAGGGCTAGAAAATCCCGATTAATTGATAACAACAGTAATGACTTTAGACCTGACGGAGTGGGAAGCGTAACACACGAGGAGAAGGAGAAGTTTCAAGATGTGAAGGAACGACTGCGAATTTTATTAGAAAACCAAATAACTAATTTCAGGTAATGATAATTAAAAAATGATGGATTAACACACAACACTGACTGGACACGTGAAAATGTAGAAATTATGGAATATATCTAAGGAACTTGCTAAACAACGAGCAGGGCATTGTCTTTTCTATGTGTATATTTTTTAGATCATGTTAGTTGTAAATATATAAATTTAATCGGCAGTAAGTAATTAGACAAATGGCTACCTAGTCTCCTTTTACCTTTTTTACAATTTCTTAAATTGTAAATATATTCTTAGCAAGTGCCTAACTAGATATCACACCAGTTGCATGACATATACTATTCACACCACTATACCTTACTTTTTAAGCTCTAAACTTCATAAAAAAAACGCCTAGTTCTAATCGTGCTTCTAGTAAAACCGTAAAACTGCGCTAATTTAGATTTAAACAGCAATTATAATTTCAATTTCTAGCACCCTATATATTGTTCTATCCGTGTTAAAATCAAACCTGTTTTGATACGTGTTTAAATAAGATATGTTGGATGTTTCAGATTTTGTTTTCCTTTTGGGAGACCAGAGGGCGCCTTAAAAGCAACTCTTTCGTTATTAGAAAGGGTTTTAATGAAAGATATAGTTACACCAGTGCCTCCCGAAGAAGTTCGTGGAATGATTAAGAAAAGCTTAGAAACGGCTGCGTTAGTTAATTATACACGATTGTCCTCTGAAGCTAAAATAGAAGGTAAATTCGTCAGTATCAGTTCAATGTTTAATATTAATTTGTGGGAATTTCTTAGAGGACCTTCGTGGCGAAACAATGGTAGCACCTAGCAAAAAATTAGACGATTTAATCCACTTAGCGGAGCTTTGCGTCGATTTGTTGCAACAAAACGAGGAACATTATGCTGAGGTAAATATACTCAAATGTAACTTCAACTTAATATTCCTATTTGTCAAATTAGGCCTGCAGCTTTGGAAGTATTTATCTGCATAAGGATAAATAAGACAATTTAAAAAAAAAGCTGCAAGCCTAAGTGTGTTTTCCTTGAAACAGTTAGTTGGAAACTCTTCTCCAAATTTGTCACGAAATTGGCCTTAAGATCAAATTATAAATTGAAATTTATATAATTTGGTCCTTCAGCGACTTTCATCTAAATGTAAAGCTTTCTTTTCTTAATAAATGTGGATTTTGCTTAAACTATTTGATAAAATTAAAACTGTATATTCCTAAAGGCTTATTTAAAGATTGGCGCAATTGGTAATACACCATAAGGTGCAAAAAAAAATGTTGTGCCAACTAAAAATAAACCTTAATTGTCTCAGCTATCTAACTGTTTTATGTGTAGCCTTTATATTTCATTGTTCATAATAAGTTTCCCTTATGTATTAAAAAGATATCACAAATCCAATTATGTTCCTCAACTCAGACAATTTAAACTTTATGCCTTACTTTATAGCTTGGGATTTAGTTTATTTTTAATACTCCGCGGGTTGTTATTGGCAAATAATAAAGTGGCATTTTTTATTATAAAATAACTAGCTTATATTTTTTATTACTAAAGATTTTATGGGTGGAAATATAACATTATCTGGGTGAACTAGTTAAGTCGTGGGTTTAACGCACAGACTGCGCATGTTACACGAACATGCGCACTCAATGCCTTCACTTGCGCAGTAAAGTCAAATTTAAATGTGATATCTTTTTAAAATAATCATTATTCTGCCTCTACCCGCCAACCTATTTAATGTTGTAATGTATGATTATGTACTGTATGTAGCAACTACGACCTAAGACAGAACGACAACCGTCGCCCCAGAGCGCAGGCGCGGTGGGTGCGAACGCTAGTTCAGCTCCCCCTAGCGGCCGCGACGCGAAGCACCAAAACTATGTGTATCGCTATTGCATGCCTCAGCATGCCACATACACCCCTCCAGACCCTACGGCACGTACATTCTTATACTACTTTTATATACCTACTTATCTTTATTATTTAAGGAGGTATTTTTGCCAAAGAGATTGTCTGTCTTAGGGGTAGGGATCCAATACTTATAAATCTTGGAAAACAGTATATGAAATTCATTTAAGCAAAGTTTAAGAGCCCTAAGAACGGTCCTTGTGGAACACCATTGCTTAATTAAAACATTTTATTAACAGACAATGTTCTTTGCAGTTTGAGGATCACATTTTAGCAATAGATTGGTTAGATAAGTGCGAGAGATATCGAGCGATCGGTTAAGATATTGTAACCTACCCTTAAGATGGGGCAAAATTTTCAAAGTTCGTAAAAGTACCTCCTTAGAATGTACAGGACCTTAAGAAAAATTGAATGAATTAAAGATGGCACTTTTCCGTCTTTTTTCCCACCTGATATTTTGAGGACGCCTGTACATTTAAAAAACGCACTTTTATTACCAGTGTAATTTTTTTACAACACAAACATTTTGATTTTTAAGTACATAAAAAGTGGCATCGCGTAACCTCTTATTTTTTTAACAGGGAGGTTTTTAAATTCTTTGTTTGATATACTTAGAATGTCTTTATTTCTGTTCTGGTACTGTTGAATTTAGGAAAAAAAGAATAAATTGAATTTAAACATTTATTTCGTAAACGTTTGGCACATTTATTAATATTAAAAGCAATTATTTTTTTAAACATAGGTTCTTTATTTTTTTTTATTTAAAACAGTTTTCTTAATGAGAAATAATAGAGCTAAGCCTCAAACGAGGCACAAAAACATATTTTTAAATGCCGCGGTGTAATAAGTAATTTCTCGTTAAGTAAACTTGTCTCAAAAATTCTTTCCTTATTATTTCAGGCAGGGGCCGACTGATAAACTACATTCAGCCACCTTACCAAAACAATAAAAAACGTTTAATACAAAAATAGAAACAAAATTAAACATTTTTTAAACATCCAGCTTTTCAGTGTGAACTATTGCCTCTCTTGCTCTTTTACCGTGTCCTATTTTGATGTTGTAGTGTATGTCAGTCTGCGCCTGATCCAAAAAGGTGCATGTATGTTTTAGGTACCTTTTTATTACCAAAAAAGGGGGCTCATTCTTCCAGCTTTTTGAAAATTCCACGCGAAGAATGAGCTTCAAGACAACGGCTTTATGTTAACTGAGGTTCAATTTCAGGCCTTTGCGTGGTTTAGTGACCTGTTAGTTGAACACGCTGAAATATTTTGGTCCTTGTTCGCTGTTGATATGGATAGGGTCCTGGCCGAGCAACCTGCCGACACTTGGGATAGTTTTCCACTTTTTCAAATTCTCAATGATTACCTTAGAGCTGATAGTAAGTCTTCTTACCTGTTTTTGTATCAGGAGACAATAAAAATCTGTTTTAGATAATTTAAAAGCCGGGCGGTTTCACTGTCATTTGCGCGACACCTTCGCTCCATTAGTGGTGCGCTACGTTGACCTTATGGAATCTTCTATCGCGCAATCGATACACAAAGGCTTCGAAAAGGAGCGATGGGAAATTAAGGGGTAGGTCCTGTTTTTTTAAGTTTCCAGGATTAAAAGCTTGTTTGCAGAAATGGCTGTGCAACGTCTGAGGACCTTTTCTGGAAGCTGGACGCGCTGCAATCCTTTATTCGTGATCTCCACTGGCCTGACGCCGAGTTTCGCCAACACCTAGAGCAACGATTAAAACTCATGGCGTGCGATATGATCGAATCCTGCATCGTGCGAACGGAAACGGCCTTTCAGCAGTGGTTAAAGAAGTCTGTTACTTTTATTTCCACTGATTACATTATCCCTTCCGAGATGTGTGCTATGGTAAATGTGATTCTGGACGCCAAAAATCAGTCTTTCAAACTATGCGCCGTTGACGGCATCGATGTGGTAAGTATTAACCTAAAGAGGTTGAGAACCTGTGTTGATTTCTTGGTTGTAGCATCAATACCACACGAAAATCGATGATCAAATCGATAAAACGCTCGCGAGTATGAACCAAGGAATGATTAGCAAACTAATGTCTGTAATGGAAGCCACACTTTCAAAACTGTCAAGATACGACGAAGGGAGTTTAATAGGCTCCATTTTAAGTTTTACTGTATGTACAACTTTTTAAACTTAAATGAAAATAACACATAAACATGTTGTAGAATGTTTCCGGGTCAGGCAAGGATATGGGCCAGGGTTACGTGAATTTCACGCGGAATTGCATGGACCAAATTAGGGGGAAGGTGACCGACGAGTTGTGGATATTAAATTTTTTTGAACAGTGGTACACCGGTCAGATAAATATGCTTTGTAACTGGTTATCGGAAAGGTTGGATCATACGTTGCATCCATACCAATGTACGTGCCTTGCTCATATTGTAAAGGTAAGTACTTACATTATTTTCTGCATTTAATCCATAATCCATTTATGTCCAACGCACTTCACAAAACACAACACAAAAAACTCAAATTCTAGCGTAAACAAACTTGTCCGAACACTTAAAACTTTTACTAGAGACGCTACTCGCGGGAAATCTGACAACTGTCAGTGCTACCAACCGCGCTACCAACCTAAAATTTTAGTGCTACCAACCGCACTACCAACCTAAAATTTTAGTGACTTAATATTTTGAATTTTTTGCAGAAAATATACTCCGATTTTGAATTACAAGGCGTAATGGAGGATAAACTAAATTCTAAAGCTTACCAAACCATCGCTCAAAGGATGCAAACCGAGGAAGCTACTTGTGCTCTTACTCTGGGACAAGCGGACGGGTACAAATTCAATAAAGAATATTATTTTTTGCAAATTTGACTGTTTTGTGTATTTTAGGGGTGAGGGCTTCGATGAAGATGGTGATACTAGAGGAAAACCCAAAGCAACAATGTTGGAAAGCTTAAGCGGGGACGACGGTAACGTCCTTTCTAACGTAAGCAATATGTTAAAGGGGGGAGTGGGGAATATCTTCGGAAAAGGCTTAGGGGGCATTAGTAAATTTGGAGGGGGATCCAAGTTCTAAAATTTTCCATTAGATAAATTATTTTTACGTTGTAACAGCGGAGTTGCACAGATTTATAAATAATTTTGATCTAAGAAAATTATAAGCAATTATGTTATGGTAGCTAACGTAGCGATTAGCTGCTGTTTTTTTTGTTTGCCCACAAAATGTTTGCTGTATTATACCAAAGAATTATAAAGTATTTTTTTTATGCCTCTACGGCAATAAACTTATTTATGTACTCGTTCCAATATTATAAATAAACAAAATTTTGAGTACAATAATCTTTAAGAAATTAAATATTGCATATTGGTTAATAAAGTTATCAATATCTTTAGCACATTTTTTACACTTAATAAACAATTGCATATCTTTATTATAAAACGGAGATATTGAAAACTAGAGTTTTTGCAAATTGTCATGTCGCTTGCACTTATTTTAAAAATTGCTACAAAAATAACAGTATTCATATCCATTAGTGACATTTTGCAAGAACTACCATCTATAGTAATAACTCTTTCCATCTACCATTTGGCCCTTACAAACCAGAGATTCTTACCTTTCTTACGAATTTTTGGTTTCTACTGGCCACTTTTTTAGAAATTGTGATCATATTCTACATATTAGGGTAAATTTTTGAGAAAATAACAACGATATTTACCTAATACTTATTAATGTATCTATTTCTGCATGCCTACTATTTGCTTACTTTAAAACTGTTGTTGTAGTTTACCTATCACAAAAAGTTATTGAAGTACAAATTTATGAAATTTATTACGTAGAATAGGATTACGAGCGTTAAAAATGTAATTTTCCTTAATGTGATTACATACCTAATTACATAAGAAATAGCTTATTCTAAGAATTCAATTTTCGAATCCATTTTCATCACGTGTACGGTACAGTATAGTTTTTCACGAATTACTTCTTCGTTCAACATAGACAATAAATATAACAAATCTATCGATAAAAGCAATATTGTTAGGGGTCCACATCTCAATAATTGTGATTCATTTTAGGTCTTTTTAGTTGTCCCATAAAACGCATGAAATTTACCATTTCACATTTTGTGAATATTGTCTTTCCTGTACCTACATTTACCTAACAAACTATTTCATAATAAAATGTTTAACGATAGTAGAATAGGTCACAATGTCTACTTTATTCAAATTTAAGTCATTTATTTATCTATTTACCTACTTAAATAATTCAGCAACTTTTTACTTTAATAAAAGTACCTTAAGAACTGAAGCTATATGCTATGAAGCCTATTAACAACTAGGCTAGATAATATTGTTATATTTAACTTGTACTTACTGGTAAATAAATTGTTTTAAATGATTGTGTTTATTAAAACCCCCACAGAAAAATATTTTTTTATATATTTAAGTAAAAACAAACAAAAAGAATGCTTATCTTTAAATAAAGAATTATTTAAAGAGAATCTCTTCTCTATTAATTATTAAAAAGAAATATGTACACTTACTAATCATCATTTGGTCACCTTATCCCCATTGAAGAATAATACGCAGATTCCGCTAAAAAAATCATGTTTTTTGTTGTTCATTACTAAATTAACAAAACTTACTTTCCATTGACTCCAAATCTAAAGAGGGTGGATACTGGTTCTCATCAAAAACTGACACGGTATTGTACGTATTAAGTAACTCCGTATTTCTTTCATAAAATGAATTAAGTTTGGCATAATAACTTCTAAGTTTAACGCAATTACTCTCCTTAATAATTGTGACAATCTGCAATACAAAACATCTAATTTGTTCTGCAAAGTCAAATCTTAAATAAACTTACATCTGAAAAATACTCAGCCGTCCAAAACATTATCGCTTCGAAAAGTTGTATTTTAAAATGACTTAAAACATTCTCATTATCAGTGAAAAATAGCAGTTGCAGTAAAGATTTTGTCACATTCTCAATTTCCAAGGAAAACAACTAAAACACAATACAAGGTTAATAAAAAATGAGCAATATTAATTAAAAAAAGAGGTTCTTTTAGGCAAACTTACTGGCTGTTTTAAAGGCTCGTTTAATCGCTCCTTGTCCATAATATGCTTTTTTACTTGTGCCAACTGCTTCTTATAAAGCTGTCCATAAGTTTGCCCCTGCTGTTCAGTCATTGTCATTATTTTTATCACAATTAAAGAATCCTTTATGGTGTCCCAATACCCTTCTCCAAATTTTAATGTACCATTCGACACATCGTCTATAAAAAATAATATTATACCTTTATAAATGAGGATAGTAGTAAATCGTACCAAAAATGTGTTTTGATATCGTTGAAGCGATTTCAAATCTTGACTTTATGGATATTGAACCGATTAAGAATGAATACATTAACCATTTGTTAAAATACGGCTTAAAAATCTCTTTCATGTCTCTTAAAGTCTGGTCATCAACTGGGTACATTGCATGCTTCTAAAAACAACGAGAAAATATAATATTAAGCGTTATTTTGGAAGAAAACCCCTTAAAAACTAGGCCAACAAGCGAAAAAAGCACAAAACTTTAACAAGGAACCGGTAGATGGCGCGCTTCTTACACCTGCGCAAAACAATTCGCAGCAAAAATATAGACATGCACTGCGCAGCTTTCGCTTGGTATAGCTGGCCGCTTGTACTGTCAAACCTTTGTTTCAAAATTTAAGTGAAAAAACCTTGCCACGTCTCGATCTTCATTTAAACAAGTCGGCTGAAATTTTTGAAAGCCGAGGTAATACTTTTACCTCGGCATAAAATACATTTAAAAAAATTTCTGCTTATCCTATTGGTCATAATTTTTGAATTTATGATTAAATAAAAGAAAAAAGATAAGAAATAGAAAGAGAAATAGCTTACCGAATAGAAATTGACATGACAAATCAGAGGCAAAAAATGTTTTGCAATAAGCGAGCTATTTGAAATAACAAAATGCGCTGATAGTACTTTCTTCAAATAAACCCCAAGGCCCATTTCAGGGTCCCCCAAAAGACAAAACATCTTGCAAAACTGATCTGCTTGCAATTTTAAATATTCATCTCGAACTAGCCTGTCGATATATACAGCACAAATCCTTTTTAAAGGGTAGAAATTACTTTTTAACTCTTCAAAAAGGTATGTTGTTAGTTCTTCAAAGTTGAGAAGCACCCTAAGAAAACAGATATTAAAAATAGGTAATTTTTAAAAAGGCAGAAGGCTTACACGTTACACAAATCGTAGAGAGTTTCGAGTAGAATAATTTTCCTTTCTTTTGAAGCCATTTTAAAGGCATGGCATAAAAATTTAAAAGCTAATTCTGAGTGCTCTTGTTCACGAATAGCTATTCGCGTATACAACATTAAACAATAAATTATTAAATTATCATTGTCAGGAGAAAAATCTAAAAGGAAAAACATGGTTATTTTTGAATGGGCAAAACACTAAAAGTACCTTGGTTTGTCGTAACGTAATTGTGTAAAACTGCTTTTAATTGGTTTAAATTCAACGGTGACAGTTTGTAATTAGTTAAAAGCACAAGTTCGCTTGCAAATATTACTATTCGAACATCAACTGCGTTTGGAAGGGACTTGAATAAATCGCTTAACTTTTCGTCGATTTCCTGGAATTTTTTAAATAAACCAAAAACACTTTTAAAGATTTAACAAATTACCTGATTAATTGTCTTAACGTCATTATTGTTCTTTATTAATTTGCACACAGTGCTTAGCAATCCTAAAGCGTTTGGCACAGAAACCATAGGAAGCGTCATATTAATCAAATGCTTTTTAATTAATTCCTTAAATGACAAAAGCGAGAACTTCTCATTTTGTTTCAGCATGTTTTGGTTTGGAATACATTTCTTAATGGCTGAGTTAATTAAATACAAAACACTGGAACTAACTGCGTCGTCCAAAAGCTGCAAAGAGAACTTTACCAAATTATATATTTTTTAAAAAGAAACGTACCAAATCAGGAGTAATTATCACATGATTAATAAGATTGAAGGTTTTATTGTGCGGATTTTTGTTTAAAATTGCACAAGCCAGTTTTAGCGAACGGAAATTATTGTCCAGAAATTCTTTTACCAAGATGTCTACATCAGTCGGCCTTAAAAAAACAATCCTTAACTGTTTTCAAAGGGAAAAATAAATGTCTTACCGCATTAATCCAAGGTTTTGACACAGAGTAAAAAACTCATCTTTATTAAAATTATCTGACAGCAAAACTGATACCAGTTTTTCTCCATATGGGCGAACTTCGTGGCTCGGTTGAAGCATTAATGAATAAAGGAGCTAAAACATCATTATTTAAAAAATATGTCGCTTTAAAATGGGTCTAATTTTTAACCTTGGTAAAATCAGCAGATCCTGGCGCATTTTTTGTTCCCAAAGAGTATAATAACTCCAAAACGGTAACAGCTAACTCCTCTTGGCCTTTTTTCATTAGTTGTACGTATAAATCAACAAAAACTGGGATCAGGGATTTAAAATCGTAGGGGCGGGCGTCTGCAGATATCATTTCAAGTGCCTATTGTAATGACATTTATTAAAAACACAATAAAATATCTTATTAGTTTGAAATTAGAAAACAGTAAAATGTGAATACTCACGTCGTGAAACGCTTTTTCAAAATATTTCTCCGACAAAACAATCATGTTTACAATAATGACAATAATACATTTGTTTAGTTTCCTATTTTTCCATTTTCTGTCATACAACTTGGTAAAATTATTAAACGCAGTCGACACATGCACTACTTCGTTTTCATTATTTAACAGACTCTGAAAAAATGCATAATTAAAACTTTTAAATGTTTTAAAACTGCAATAATTACCCTTAACTGATGCTGTACATGTCGCTTATTCAAAAGACACAAATTAGACAAAATTTCAATGCTAATTTCCTGAATATTATCAGCCGTGTTCAAACAATTCAAAATACAATTTTTCAACAGTAGTTGCACCAATATATCAAACTTATCCTGCGTGTAAAACAAAATAGGCGGATTACACAAAATAGCATATGAGATACTCATAACATTCTCCTTATTTTTAACATTCTTCCCAAGTCCCATTTGATAAATATTATGAGCAAAACCCTTGTAACATTTAACCCCTAATTCTGTCGTTATATGAATAAGTTCATTAGGGCAATCGAAATCAGTCGAAATAACGTAAATTATGCTCTTTTGAAAGCGATCAAAATCATTAATGCTTAAGTCGTCCTTAAGATTCTTGATCAGGTCACGGAAATTGGTTTTTATGTTTTGTGTCAAGACTATATTGTCCGAATCCGGCGTGTCCAACTTCCGGGCGCCTGTTAGAAGGTGGATACACCCTATTAGGTCTTGTTTAGGCGATTTTTGGTAGAGTTTTAGTGTTTTAATACATAGTAACGCTTCGTGGCACAAACTCATTGTGTTTTGAGCTGGAAAAAAATAGTTTGACATACGTAATGATTAGTTTAAACAACTTACAAAGAACAAAGTTGTTGTAGGTTTTAACAGAGGTCTTCTTAACAATGTTGCACAGCGCGGAATAAGCTTGTTCCAGAGATACGTCAGTTAACTTGCACTTTTCTACAACCTTTCTTAGAGAATTAACAGCCGGTAAAGTGAATCCAGATGCCTCTAAATCTGAAGGAGATTCCTCTAAAGCCTTAAGCGCATTTTCAAACAAACGGTGTTTAAAAATGGTGTGAAAGCTACCCATGTACAGTAGCTCAAAATATAAATTAGCGCTTAATTTAGCTGTAGCAATGCAAAAAGGCAGTTCAGGCAATATTTCCCTATCAGTATACCAATGGATTTTCGTAAGAATGTATTTGATTAAATCAGAATCGTTTAATTCCACTAAATGCTTATCGTGGAGTCCTAACTTCCTCAATGCATCCTTAAAGAAGTCCTCTGGGAACAGGGGCAGGTTACCGCGGTATTCTTCACGCAACACGTTTTCGTTTGGTGGCTTTATAAAACCTTCTTCGTAGGATATTTCTTGCCATAATATATCTACGTAGTCCAGAGACTTGAGCTTTTTTCTTTGGGCGACGAAATGTGTAACAAAATCCATGATTGTGGCCTGTTTTTGATTACAGCAGCTTTAGTAAAATTTAACGAAGCAAAACTATTAAAAACAACACGTTAAACACATTTTTAAGACAAATTTAAAGCATTGAAACTCAATGTTTATGTTTATCAACACAGAAGGAAGTGTCTATGGAACCTGCGCACGTATCCACTAAATATTTTAGTGAACCGGTAGCAGTTACATTATAACGCTATGGTCCGATTTGGACCGCGCAAAAGAGAAAGAATATTACAAAAATGCATATCTAACTAAAAATTATTAATTATTATATTAGTTATAGCAAATATTAAAAAATAAACTAAAAAATTAAGTATTTTAGTTAAAATCCAACTCCCTACATTTTACAACTAATTACAGCTTTCGTTATTGCGTTTCTACCAGATGCCGATAGAGGGCAGTGCAACTACATTTGCGCAATAGCTACCACAGCAAAAATTAAGTTATTTACTGCGCAGTTTTATTTCACTACAGCCGCAATGAAGATCATTTTATGCAAATTCATGTTTCGAAACATAGCTTTGACGACTTTTGCCCGCCAGACAAAATTCTAGTTATCGCGACGTTTTCTGAAACAGAAAGGACGGCTTAATTTTTGGAAGCCGAGGGTAAAACCTCGGCTAAAAAATAAAATAAAAAGCAATGTATAATAATAATATATATTATATTTTTGATTTCTTTAACATATAAAGCATAATATCCGTCTGTATCTGTCAGAAGAATGTATAACATTAAAAAATGTGTAAAGATTATTGATTATCCGCCAAATATTAAACCTTTTTATATTTATTCACTCGAAAAAAACAAATCACAGATTAATTTTATTTGAAATTATTGCTTATTTGAAGACCTTGGGGTTTGACAATTTAAAAATCCTTGGCAACATATCGGCCATCGACTGGAATACTTTACTGGAAATTCCCTAAAACAAAACATTTAAGCAACATAAATAAAAACTCTTAATACTCCAAAAATTACCGGGGGCAGCATAAAATGCAGATTTTTAAGCTCGGAACCGCCCCAAGAAGCCATTTCAATCATAAACCCCTTAACGCACTTAAAAACCAATTCCGCCCGCTTTTCGCACCATGGCACAGTCATTTCTTCAGTTAAATCAAACTGAAGCAGCAGCGGAATAGTTACTGAGGTAATATCGTTTGAACAAGCAGTTTTAAGAATATTCCTTAAACCTAAAACTACAGGATGTCGACTGTTGATGTCACTACTTCGTAACGAATCGTCAGAAACCATGTGAAAGATTACATGTACTTGTGCCAAATTAGAATGACGCGTCATGTAAAAGTCGCCAGGCTTAAGAAGCTCGCTGTCGGTGTTGCGCCCACCGTTTTCTGTCTGTTTTAAATAGTTCTGGGCAGCGTTTGAGATCTGGTCCAGTTGATCATCGACGTGGCTGAAGTGGAACTCTGTTGTCTTGAGGCAAAGTTCCTGAAAATCTTGAGCGAAACAGTTTAGGCTATACTTTAAAAGAATAGAGGTACCTTTAGACAGTCGGGATCCGATTTTATTATCAGTCATAAGAACTAACCCAGATAAATCATTAGAGTACAGAGCAAGGGCAGTTTGTAGTATTTGCGGCGTCGGTTCCGACCTTAAAGAACTAAATTAACGCAACATTACAAAAGGGGCATAACTCCTTACGACTGACTATTATCCTCTATCGTAAACAGATCCATAACGTTGGATGACACTATTCTAATGTTATGCATTTGCTTTTGTTGGCAGCCCAAATGTATTGTGAAACTTTCCTCTAATATCGTAGACTGTACTCTGTTATGGTCTGATTTGCCTGTTATTCTAGAGCAACTTGAACTAGGCGTTAAAGGCGAGCTGAAATAATTAATTTAGCAGTGGTTTATAAAAGGTGGATTTATACCTTGGCGTAGGCAACGAGCTGTTGGCTTGGTTTTGCTCCAGCATTTGCATTAACCATTCTCTGTATTCGCGCCGCTGGGATTCCTTAATAGTGTCTAGTTCACTGGTGAACTTAGCTTTAAGCAAAGAATGCGCTTCATAGTGTTGAGCTACCATTTTGTTTATTCTAGATTCTGTCATTCCTCGCTCCAAACTTAAACTATCTACAGCCTTGTTCATTTCCTGGCTCTGTTCCTCGGACAAATGTTGTATGGAATGGTTTTTTTCCTCAGTACGTTGTCGAACCGTTTGGGCGTACATGTGCTCTAATTGAAGCATTGTTTCCAACGCAGGCGAATGTACCATTTTGTGGTACGCCATGGCGAACAATTCTTCGTCAGAGGCACATCTCTTGTCGCCAAATTCGGCCAGTTCGTCCTTCATTAGCTTCTCCCAGTCTTTTGCAATTTCGTCAATGTCTTTGGCTTTTGATAATGATTCTGATTTATCTAGTTGAGATTCTTGTTTACTTATAAACTTACTTAAGTCTTTACTAAGCTCTGTAATACCCGCAAATTAAAGAGGTTTATGATAAAGACATTAAATTACCTTTTTCTGTGTAGATTGGCAACTTGAATTTCGCTATAATTATGTGTGCCAGCTCTTCTACGTTAATATCAAATGGAATAGTGACATCGTATTCAACCAATTTATTATTATATTCTTTTCTAAACGTGTATGACATGCTAAACAGTGGCTAAATAATAAAAACACCGAGAAATTCAAACGAAAAATAAATAATTTGGCTGACATAACCTCAAATATCTGAACTGTCAGATGACTGGCAGTTGTAGTTCAAATAACCTAGTCGTCGATTGGGTTATTTGAACTACTTTGTGCGGCAACTTTAAAAATAAATGGTTTTTGCTGTATTGAAAAGGGACAAAGTGCATTTTTCAAGAAGACCATGCCCGTTTTAAGATTAGGGGATCTTGTCCCCAATTTTAGGGCATTATCTACCTTTGGACCACTTCGCTTTTATGACTGGCAAGGCGACAAGTAAGTTTTACATAACCGTCTTAAATACATTAAAAAAATGGTAAAGTGCGTGAAAATGAAAACATGCAAAGTAAAATTTTCCAAACCTTGGATAATACACGCAAGGGGGCGCAGGATATATTCATTGCGCATGATTTGCTTTCCTATCTGTGGCTAATTTAAATATTTAAACTTTTTAAGTAATTTTTTTAGATGGGTCCTTTTCATGTCTCATCCAGCTGATTTCACTCCCGTTTGCACCACAGAACTTTCACAACTAGTTCACAATGCTTATCAATTCGAAAAGCGAAACGTGAAACTTTTAGCGCATTCCTGTAATAATTTAAAGGACCATCTTAACTGGATCCGGGATATAAAAAAATATTCCGGGAAAGAAGTCCCTTTTCCTATTATAGCAGATGAAACTAGAGATTTAGCAGTTGAACTTAACATGCTGGATTTTGATAACAAAGATATGGATAATATTCCTTTAACTGTAAGAGCTATGTATGTCATAGACCCGAAGCATAGAGTACAATTGTCTGCACATTATCCGAACTCAACGGGGAGAAGTGTTTCGTAAGGAAATATAATTTAAATTATTAAATACTAAGGGTTAATTATGGGTTATTTTAGGGAAATGCTTAGGGTTATTGATTCGCTTCAACTCTGCGAGAGAATACCGGAAGTGGTCACTCCAATGAATTGGCAGGTAATGTCCATAACTACTCTTGACAA
Source organism: Cartodere bifasciata (assembly GCA_963920755.1). Lineage (NCBI taxonomy): Eukaryota > Metazoa > Arthropoda > Insecta > Coleoptera > Latridiidae > Cartodere > Cartodere bifasciata. The sequence goes on along the minus strand of OY987201.1, from coordinate 5,871,277 downwards.
ATAGCCTTTCTTTTGAATTGTTTGCAGCCAAATGAAGACGTTTTACTATTACCTACTGTGACCGACGAAGAAGCCAGGCAACAATTTGGCGAATTCGACACATTTCCTTTGCCGTCAGGCGAAAATTACCTAAGAACAACTAACAATTACCTAGCATTAGACTTTGAAGATTTGATAAACATGTAAACTTTTAAATATCCCGCCACCACGAAAACTCCGTGATTTAACGAGTTGCGCCATTACTGCGGAGTTTAACAAATGATAATTTTTTTTATGACCTCCAATAAAATGTGAAATAAGCTACAGCAGTTTATTTATAATTTTAAGTATGCCTTTCAAATCGTTAACAAGCCAACAAAATAAGAAAAAACCCCCACCGAGGCCACCACCCCCGAACTTTAACAAACTAAAAAGTAAGTCAACACACAACATAACCAAACAATTCGAAACGCCAAATTTAATCGACTGGAGCCCCCCTAACTCCCCGAGGGCGGAAAAACTAGAAAATAACCGTCCGTTCGGCGGCAGTGTGTCCAGTTCGTTTAGCAGTAGCACAAGCAGTTTGGCATCAACGCCATCGTCTAAATATGAGGCTAGCAGTGGGACGATTCCTTTAAATGTCTTTTGGGGGGCCTCCTACGGCAGTCAGACAAGTAACGCTCCTTTGAATATACAAGGAAGCACAAACAGCAGTAACACAAATACGCAATCAACGAATCTCTTTGGGCCTACGATTATTCGCCCACAGGCCAAGAAAGTTAAGAATAAGGCACCGCCCCCAGTTCCATATGGACTTTCGTCGCCCCCTATGCCTTGTATGCCTCCCCCGAGCCCCCCTAAAGATGCTGGGGAGGTAATTACGCCTTACGGAGTTGTCTTGTTTGATTTTCCTGCGTCGCAACCTGAGGATTTACCTCTTGAGGTTAGTTTAAATTATTAATGCGTTTAATATTGTAATTAATTAATTTTGGGGTTTTTAGGTTGATGATGTTGTTATTCTAATTCGACGAATAAATGACGAATGGCTTTATGGACAAGTGGGTGACAAGGAGGGAATGTTTCCTCAAAATTTTATTAATATTATAGTGCCTTTAACAGAAACGAGTTAATGCCTGTCAAATACTGAATTAGCTAAAAAATAGCTATGTGATACATTATGACAATCTTGTTTAACAGTAAATTTAAACACATATTTTTGTAAAAATATCTTGATTGACCTCTAGAGAGACGTCCCCTTGGTTTGAGACATAAAAAATTAAGTTTTAAATAAATTCGTTACTCTCTTTAGTATTATTTGTGAGTTCCAAATTATTATCAATTTCATACATTACAAATCAGCATGTGATAACGCAAAGCTCCTATAAATGGGACTATATTATATTTTTGTATTATATTTCGTAACTATTTGTTTATTTAATTGTCAAATAAATTATTTAACAAATTTGTGACATTTTTTATGCACTGGTAAAACGAAGGATTTTTTTACCTTTCTGTTTACCTTGGATTCTTTTAAAATGGGTAGCTCGACGTGTTTAATTTGAACGTTTGAACAATTGTTTGTTTATTTAAACTTTGACATTGCCTTGAAATGATAACACTAACAGGTATTGATGAAATAATTTTCGATTTTATTAAATAAATACTTATTATGGTTAACTATTACAATTAAAATATTTAAAAGTAACAAATTGCAAATAAAATCCAATTTAGCTGGTTTAAAAATTCTATTTGTTAAAAAGTGGAGTCTGTTAACTTATCTGGTTTAATTTTGTGTTAAATAAAAAAAAATCATCCAAAAAAATTCCTTTTTTCATGATATTTAAATAAAAAAATTTCTCAAAAGTCATAATAAAAAATTTAGGCTAAAAATCCTGATAAATCTACCAGAACTGAATTGACCCCGTGTTAAAGATTATTTATCTACTATCACAAAAGTACCTATCTTAATGCTACGGTAAGTAACCAATGGGGCTGTTAAAATCCCCTTTAAAGTAACCTCTCTAAATAATATTATGGCTTCGTTATTAATAGGTACAAAACACTAACATATTGTATTAATAATAGATTTAAAATACAATGACTATTTTTAGATTACAACAATGTTTAATTTACGTATCAAAAAAAGTAATGATTTGTCAAAAAGCCTAATAGGTAAAACAATTAAAAAAATTCGTTATAACAATAACATTTAGTGAATAAGTAAAAAGTGGAAGCATATGTCAAAAGACATTAACAAATAGTAACAAAATATCTCTTTTACGAGATCTAAAAATGTCTCATTGCTACAATTGTATTGCAATAATTATTTGTTTTTTTACGTTCGATTTTCGTGGCAAGAAAAACTTCTAGCGTAACAAAAAAAAATGTCCAATTACTTACTATTTTGACTGCAAAATTAGAGAGGTTTCAAAAATCTTGCAAATACAAGAAATGTCGTTAAAACAAATTGAGCATAAATAAATGTAGTCCTTAATGTGTACTAAATATGCAAATAAAACACTAATCTCTCACATCCCCTTCAATAAAACGTACAAATACACAATTTTAAACACTAATAATAAAAATCGTTGCGCTAGTCAGGCCGATATATTGGTATTTTAGGTAAAAACTCAATAAGAATAACATATTCCATCATTGATGAGGAATCGCATTGCTGCTTTGATAGACGCCAATGTAAACCTAATTTGTTGTACAGATAACTGTTTTCCCATTCGAGAAGTTTGTTTAAAGAATGCTGAGTCTGTAAACATGACACATTTTTAGGTTTAAACTGCAGTCTTAAAAGTAAACAAAAGTAAAACTTGACTTACCCTTTTGCTAAGGCAAACAACAGGCCAAAGGGAGCACCCCAAAGTGCAGCAGCAACACAGACAGCCGCAAAATAACCACTTTACATTTACAGGCAATGTCTTTTTAAGTATTCCATTAATGCGCATCACGGTTTCTTTAAACTCTTCAGGAGCCACCCTCGAGACCAGTCCAGCAGGGAATTCTGTGTTAAATTTATTGCTTAGTCCAAACCTACGTAAAATAAATATATCACGTGCCCTTAAAGTTTTTCAGTAATACTTACACCGTCATATTTCCTGCCCCTTTAATAACTACAGGATCTGGCACTAAGGAAACGTCCGCTAATTCGGGTTCTTCAACTGGTTCCTCCTCCTGGTATATGGCATCGAATCCTTCCATGTGTCCTGAAAAAAACAATTCAAAACTTAGCCCAACTTATACCCAAAATTGACGACTTTTGATGCATTACCTTTGTTGCACTTTAATGGTCAAAAATTAGGCTTTTTAAGTGCTTTTAAGGATGAAAAGTTGTTTAAAATAGCCTTTGTTTACTTTCAATGTACTTGGCTTTCTATTTTAGTTCATTGGCACACAAAAAAATAAAAGAAACAGCATCTTTGACAAGTAATGTCAAGTTTAGAGAAAACATGAAGCTAAAGCTAGGTTTACGTTATGGCAGTTGCGATGTTTGTCCAGAGATGGCGCTAGGTGTGGCATAAGCGCGAAATTGTGAACAATTTTAATTGTTTTAAGTATTTATTGCGTTAATGAGGCTCAGATTTTTGCTATAATTTAAATAAATGTAACCATAGGGAAGTGCATGATTTTATTAGGCAATTTGTCTAAACAATAAATGCATAGTAAAGTTATCTAACTTATGTTATCAAAATTATAATACGTATAAACAAAATTATGTAAAAACTGCGGACTTTAGTCCTTTGCGACATATTTTTACTAGACGAACTACGTGTTTGCGTGTGATTTATACTAAAAGAAGACAATTTAAGGATTTAAAGTATTTACCGTTATGAAATTGATAATTTTTAAATTTATAGCGATATTAATACATTTACCTAGAATGAAAGCAAACATTTGAGTCATCGTCTAGAAGCCTATGCCTAAAGAGGGGGATGCACGATTACCTGAGTGTGCTTTGGCTCACGTAGGTAGTTCCTTATATCGCACCACCGAAGCGTTAAAATTAACACTCTAGATTTCAAAGTATATCGATTTTTAATCCGCAAAATATTAGCAATTAAATCTAAATATGACGCTAAAAACGAATAAAAGTGTTGTGCACGACGATATCTTGGCAATTTCGACAAAATACACCAAAATTGCTCTATTCAGCACTGCTAATTTAATGTCAAGTATCCAAAACACGAATTTTTTTAAGTAAGTCGCATGTTATTTTTAATAATTTTTTTTAAATCATTTTCTCTTGTAGAATATTGTTTAAAAGTACTCAACCTGCTCATTTTATAACAGCAGCATCAGTTTTAATCGTTGCAAGCTTAATATTACCTCAAACTTTTGAAGATTCTCATCAGTCAGAAAATCGCTCCACATTTTGGTCTCTCGTTTATTTAGGAGCTTTCAGCACGCATCTTGGTGCCCAAATTTGGATGACGTTTATCTCAGGACTGTCTCTCTATTTTTCGATACCACGGCATATTTTTGGCAGCGTGCAAAAAGTCTTGTTTCCCAAATATTTCCTTCTAAATGCGGTGCTAAGCCTTACCGTTTTGGCGACTTTCTGGAAAATAAATAAGCGCAACATTGGAAATTATCACGTTACATTGCAGGTACCTTTGCGATATTTAATCTTTATTTGTTTGTTTACACTTTAAATTTGTTTTTTTTTTAACAATTTACATGCTTGTTCTTAGTAATCTTAATTTTAATAAAAACATGTTTTTTTCAGGCGTTATTGCTAAGCGTGTGCTTTCTGATAGAACTAATAATACGTCTGTATTTCACGCCGCCCCTTTTGGAGCTAATAACAGGCAAGAATGAAATAGAGGAAAAAGCAGGAGTAGGTACCGAAATTGGTCGTTTCGATCCCGGTTCCCTTTTGGATTCCCCTGATTACTTAAAACTACATAAGTCTTTCAGAAAAATCCACATGACCATCGCTGTTGGAAATATTATTGCAATGGCTTGCACTATGGTGCATTTGTATTACTTATCGACTCAATTTTGTAATATTCAAAGCATTTAGTACTTAATTGTTTGTATTAGACATTGCCAGTATTATTGTATCTTAATTTAAGCGATTATTTATTAACCATCCAATGTGGTCCTTATTTTTTGATAATAAAGGTTTAAAAATAAGTTTCTTACCTTTTTTTACACATAACATCCCAAAAGGAGACTGAAAAACAAGTTTGTTTGTACTTTTGGGGACTTCTTTGGGCGTCATTTTAAAAAATGAGCGAATGTGCATTTGAACTAATAAAAATGTAAAGGCACCTTTACGACTCTTGTATGATTTCCGCCCGTGATGCATTTTCCCCCACTCCTAAATTAAGTACTTCATACCTGTTGCACTTGCATGCATTTGGTTTTTTTATTTATTTTCTTCGATTAAATTACTATATCGTTCTTTGAAGCTGAGGTTTTTTTAATTTAAGTTAAAAAATAGTTTTTTAATGCTTTAGCCAGTGTTTTAAGTTGGTGTCTGCTAGTTTTCATTTAAAAATGAACAGAAAACTCCTTGTTTGTTTTGGTAATTGTTTAGAATTACGTTGTTCTTGTACCTATATAATTAATTTTTTTTTAGTTTTTGTAATGATGGAGTGTCTTGTAATAGAAGCCAAAAAATCCAAAATGAACAACGGCACCCATTCCGCCCATAATTCAACGAAGTCAGACAATAAAAGTAAGTGTCTATGGAAATTGATATAGCATAGTTCCTTTTAAATAGATAATAGTAGCAATAACATAAATTAACAGGAAATGTTTTTTACAGTGTTGATTTCAAGGCGCAATTTTTACATATCAGCCGGCACGATTATTGGAATTATCGTAACAGTTTATGGGCTCTACTACATTGGGGTATTTTTGTTCAACATGTATCCCTATTTCTGCAAAAAGGAAAGAAAGTATAACAGGTTTGAAGCTAATAGCACAGCCACAAGCGTTGATAGTCTTCAAAAAGTCACGTAAGGAATTAAGGAATGCAGCTAAACGCACTCCTTAAGGTTTAATCAGTATGCAATAACCATATAGTATTAATTAAAATAGTTTAAAAAGTAATTAAGATTGCACCTATATTGTTCATGATTAATTTTAATTATTAATTTTATAAGCTCCGATTACAATTAAAATGACAATAGACGGTCAATTTTCAGAACACATACAGTACAAATAATTCCTGTTTAGTGAATCAGTTGCGTTTTAAATATTATTTGAATTATTTCATCGAATTTAACTATTTTTGGACATATCAAAAACTTTTTGCTTTTTTAAAGCAAGTATAATCTTGGTTAAAGTTCATACTAGAGGTTATCATAAGTTCTCGATAGTCACTAGGGGTTCTTCAAGTAGAACAGTGTACGCAGTTTTAACCTTTTGTTCTTATAATCTGTTAAATATCTAATGTTTTTACTCAAAAAGAAATAAATCAATACTCTCCTACCTCGTAAATATGGGTTTTATCATTTAATGCAAAGAAAATCGTATAACACCGACTTTAGACTTAGTTATCGAGACGATTTCTAGTGTTAACTCATAAGATAAATAATATATTATAAAAAAGTGTTCAGTGTATTAGAATTAAATACAATATTTATTCAATACTCCTATTAATGCTAGCTCAATTTTATGTATCATAGGATAATTATTATTATTAATTATTATAAGGCAATATAATTTTATATTTTTATTTAAATGGTTTGTTTTTTTCATTTTTTCCCAAGATTACTTTAATTATTCTGAATATTAAATTTTTGAAAATATTTTTTTCATCTTAATCTGAATAATGAGACGCAACATTCTTTGTTTGTACTTGAAAGTTGAACTTTAATATCATTAATTAGAGTGAAAAAATTACATTAACTTATATTTAAAATTTAAATATGAATTGATTGTGCCTACACTTAATGGTTAAATGCTTTATCATTATTTTGTGGTCTTGATCTTTGACATAAGAGCTATTAATTTATTCGTTTTGAGGAATTACAAATTTTGCGACCTATATTTAGGTCTTGTTTTTACATTGCTAAGTAAAGTCATAATTATTTATAAGAAAAAATCTATTTTTATTCTTGTTTTTATCTAAAATTAACAAATTTTCCACTAAAATTGATAATGATTTTCACATGCAAGCAAATAGGCTGCAAAAATATGACCTTTAACTGAACTTGTGTTTTTTTCCAAGCTATTATTAGGAGAACATGATAGAAACAAAGATAACTATTTTAATTAACTCATTTATTTAAAACCAATTTAATTGTCTAAGGCACAACATCTACAGCACATATTGTCAGTTAGAATAACTTAAATAAAATCAAACCATGCAATACTAAAACTAAACCAAAAAACATCTTAAATAATTTATACATTTAAAGAAATGATATGATTAATTCTTGTCAACCGTTAAAAAAAAACGGGTTTAAAACTTATAACTAAGAAAATTAACAACAAAAAATGGCACTACATAACTAAAAAAATTAAAACTAAAGATTTACAACATACAATTATTGTACAATAGTCTCACAAGTACGGCATCTAGCCGTTTCTTTGGCAGTGAACCTATTTAAAGCTACTCTACGTCTAAAATATAGCAAATACTCCACAATAACAAATACCATGTTACAAAGTACAAATATATAATCCCCAAATAAAATACTACGCGACAGAAAGGCTTAAATTATTGCTGCTTTCTGCCTGCGCGGTATCAAACCGATGCCACAAGACGCTTGACGCATTCCGTAACAAAACGTTCTTTTCCGTCAACCATTTGTTCGAGTGAGTTCTCCAAGCTTTTAAGGGCTTCCTGGCTGAATTTCTGCCCTTTGAGGCTGGTCAGGGCTTGAACTTCTCCACTAACGTGGATGCTAACTCCTATTGGGACGTAAAGAGTTATGTCACCAATGTAGCCGTTCTCAACATGCAAGGTGACTTTGAAGTCCTCGTTTGGTTGAAGGCTGCTGCTTAGTAAAGTTTCCGGAATGGAGAACGAGCGAGTTATTGAGAATTTGGGCGTTTTGCCGAAGCACCATTCCCAACTGCTTAAGTTGTCGCGGAGTTCGGTTATTCCTGCCGAAAAGAAATGTTTGTAATCAACAGTTCACGACGGGGGGTATCAGACAATTATTTACTTGAACAACAACGTGATATGGTTATCATTTTAAAAACAAGTTAGGTCAATTTAATGATTTAAAAAAGTAGCAGTAATCAGTTTTGGAATAATGCGTAGTTTAGTTGTTTTTGAATGATAATTCGGGACAAACATTTACCTGGGAACCATTTTTCGGTTGGGTTGATCATCTGGAAGCCTTTTTGTTGATTTGCGAGTTCCATACCGCCGTCCTTGACGGTTAAGGCTTTTGTTCGCATATATTCCCATCCGACAGCTTTTAGAAGATCTTTTACGTTGATCTGTCTGTTTTCTTCAACCAAGTTCATTACTTTGGAGCGTAATGATTGGGTTGCTTTGGTTTTAATTCCAACCTTTTAAAACATATGAATTATAAGAAATAATTGCCAAAATCCAACGTTTAATTGATGAAGCAAGCAAATGGAGACGTGCATGTGCAATTAAAATTAAATTGTGCAAATTATAATCAAATTTGCGAATTAAAAATGTGCACTAAATGTATTTTTTCTAATTTAAATTCTATTGTACTAGAATGCAGTGTTATTTGTTTTAAAAACCGGCATTAAACTCAATATTCAAAGCTATTTCTGAATCATTTTTATTCTAATGAACTTCCTCATGAATTTTCAACAACAGTAAAACATACCTCTTCTCTAAAAAGTGCTTGGCTCAAATCAACCTTGTTGACGTTAACCAGAAGAGTGCAATGATGGTAAGAAGCCAGTCTACCCAACTTTGCAGCGGTTCCAGAGACCTTGTAGTCTCGTACTGTCAAATCTTCGCGCTTGTTGATGTTAATTTTGGCATTGTACTCTCTAAATAAGGCACGAGTTATGATTTCCAGGTTGTATTTTCTGTTGTAATGGTCTCTAGGGGTAAAGAAGGTGAGGTTTAAGTTGCCATTGTCGTGGTAAACTGTGCCACCGCCGCTATTTCTTCTTGCTAGTTGGACACCGTTTTCTGTGATGTTGCCAAGTTCTGGAACGTTTGCCTCGAGCCAAGGGTTTTGGTTGCGACCTTTGGGAAATTTAAGATTAGTTTGTGTTGGGTTTTTTTATTAGGAAACTTACCAACGACGACGCATGGGTCGTTTTGCCACAACATCAACACGTGATGGTTGGTAAAATCCATGTTTTTGTACATCCAGTCTTCAAGAGCAAGGTTGGTGAATATGTCCTTGGATTGGGAGATAAACACGGATTTTTTAATGTTTTTCTCATCGGGTTGAGAAGCTGAAAAGCACCGAACGGCGCTCAAACGCGCTGCGAAAGCGTTGAGTTTGGAAAAATTGCGTTGCACTAAAGCCATTTTAAATTGTTAATTTTAGTCTTTATGTATATTTATCACAAATTGTTTATTTATTTAAACGAGTATCACAATGAGTTCTGTAGATGTTGCGTCCCGAGGGTGCCTAGAATACTTGCGTGTATTTGCAGTAAGCGTTTTTCTGGGATGAGGTAAGAGCGATGAGGTACTCGTGAAGGTCGATGGTTTGGTGCAGCCACTTCCAAGTTTGGTGCAAGATGTTTAAGCGAACCCGGAGTCCCAGACAGTCCTTAGTAGTTCTCAGCATTCCTCCCTTGGCTGTCAGGATGAAGAAAAAGTATAAATCAGCACCAAGTAAAAAAACCAGAAGCTATAGTTTGAAAAACTTCACTGCTCAGGTAGATTTAATTCACGCACACACAAAAAAAGAGAAAAGCAAGCGAGGTTTAGTATCGAAAGCTATTCTGGAATAACTGTTAATAATAATGAGTGATTACCATTTATATAAACGGGGGCCAAAGGGGTCAACTATCTTTTTAGGGGTCATAGTCACCAGCTTATCAACAAACGACAACATCGTGGCAATGCAGCACATTTACAGTGTTATCACTATCATGCAAGTGTTCACGTTTTTTTAATAGACCGTCGCATCAATTAAACCAATTTTTTAATTGTTTTCATAAATTCCTACCATTCCATTCTATTTTTGTCCAACCAAATCGGAAATGTCAGAAGTCACCTTGTTGACCATACAGCAGATTTTAAATTCAAAATACAGGCTATAAGGAGTCAAAGTACACGCATTTTTAACAATATTGCTTTAGTTTTGCAATAATTACTGGAAAATTATGCAATTATCAAACAATTTCTAAGAAATTTCTATTGTTTACGTTGAATCGCAACTGCGAACATGTGATCATGTAATCGTAGATCAAAAAGTTGCATTGTAGTTCAAATCACCGTATCTGCAACCATCTACACTAAACGTCAGCTGTCAGGCAAATACTTTTGTGACAAAATTCTCAAGAAATAGTTTATTTTTTAATTGAATTGCTTGTTATCAACGATTTATACCATGAAATAGTAACAATAAGCTACTCCTCAAGTTTCCTTAACAAAAACATATGCTGTAAAGTAATTTGCTGTAAACAATGAACAATAAAATCGACAAGGAAGAAGACATTTGCTGGTATCATGCTAATTTATCAAGGACTGATGCAGAAGCATTGCTTCTCGAAGGTAAATAAACAAAAAATAAATTATACCCTTATCATTGTGACTATTATCTGCAGAAGGAAGACCGGAAGGATCTTTTTTGGTACGTGAAAGTAACTCATCCAGCGGAGATTACGTTCTCTCAGTTCTATACCTAAACCAAGTGACTCATTTTCAAATTAGAAGGCACACAGAGGACGTATTCTTCTCGATAGGTAAGTCTAACAACCGTAGCTAACATAAAAAACGCAAACTAATGCATGTTGTAGACGAAAACATTAAAATCCATGGGCTAGAAAGTTTGGTCGAACATTACATAGAAGAACCAGGCATATTGTCGGAAGGACTAGTGTTAACGAAACCAGTGAAAGGTGATCCCCCACCACACAACCTGCGCAGACATGGCTGGACTAATTTACTACATAGGGCGACCAGTGCAGGAAGTTTTAGAGTTGTGGTAGAGCTTTTAAAATCCGGTTATAACCACGAGGCGAAAAACCAAGACGGACAAACGGCGGTGCATTTGGCTAGTATTAAAGGCAATGACGATATTCTAAAAGAACTGATTGACATAAAAGCCAATGTAAACCCAAGAGATACTGCAGGCTACACTCCTCTTCACGTAAGATTACTTTAAACCCTGTTTTAATGTAATTCATGTTTATTTTTTCCTTTTTAGTATGCTTGTGTTAACAATTTCCCAAGCGCTGTAAGAATTTTGGTACAAGAAGGAAACGCAAATATACAAGCCCGCAACACTACCAATGGTTTTGTCCCGTTGCACGAAGCAGCGGCTAGAGGTCACGTAGAGGTCGTTCGGCAAATATTAAGTTTAAACGCTCCGGTTAATCCCAGGACGCAAGATGGACGCATTCCGTCGCAGTTAGCACGAGAAAATGGTTACATTGAGTGCGCTGAAGTGCTCGGTAAGTTGCGTTTTAATTGCCAGACGATTTTTAATACTTTACGATATTTTTAATTGTAGAGAATTACCAGTGTCCAGCTCCAAGAACTAGTAGAACCCAGTGGTACCATGGTACCTTAGACAGAGCAGAGGCGGAGGATTTAATCCGACGGTACTGCAGAAATAATGTTAGCTTTACTGGCACCTTTTTGGTGCGATGGAGTGACCGAAACAAAGGCGCCGTACTAACCCTTTTAAGTGATGACAAATACTACAACTATATTATTAGAAACGAGGGTAAATTTTATTTTATTGACGACGGGCCGTACCTGAACTCCCTGGAACATGTAGTCGACTATTATAGCTTTATATCTGATGGTTTACCAACAGTTTTAAAAACCCCAGTGCCTCCTAAGACTAAGCCCCCCGTTCCTGATTTCTCAACGATCCCTAGGCCAAAGAAAAAGGGTAGTTTGTCCCTAGCCCCTGAACCCGAGCCGTATAACGACAACGATAACTCACCCTTCCCTAGTCAATTAAGAAACATATCGTTTACCTCAACCTTTAGCCTGTTATCGACTAACAACAACGACGACATTGAAAATTACATCCCGTTTGAAAGCCTGAAATTGGAGGAAGAGCTGGGAGTAGGGGAATTTGGGTCTGTTTTCCGGGGTACTTACACGAAATACAACGATGACGTCATAAACGTAGCCGTTAAGACTCTACGCAACGAACAAGTTGAGACGAATCGTGGTTCGTTCCTGAGCGAAGCACAAGTAATGATGAAGTTAAATCACCACTGCATAGTCCAAATTATCGGTTTATCGATGGGACCGTCCTTACTGATGGTGCAAGAACTTGCCCCGCTTGGATCTTTGCTAGACTACCTTTTAAAGAACCAAAAGCGCGTTAATCCAAACTACGAGTTCAAGGTTTGGGCCGCTCAAATAGCGTGCGGTATGAAATACCTAGAAGAACAAAGGTTCGTCCATAGGGACTTGGCAGCTCGGAATATTCTACTGGCGACTCAACACCAGGCCAAGATCAGCGACTTTGGCTTGTCAAGGGCCTTAAACGCTGGACATGAGTATTACAAGTAAGATTATTCCTTTGCTTAATATTCAGCTGACTAAACGTGTAATTTCAGGGCAATGCAAGGCGGAAAATGGCCTTTGAAGTGGTACGCACCTGAATCTTTTAATTACGGCAACTTTAGTCATCAAAGTGATGTGTGGAGCTTTGGAGTTACTATCTGGGAGATGTATTCGTTTGGGGAGGTGCCGTACGGTGATCTGAAAGGCTCTGAGGTATGTTTGCGCTACTGCGCATGTCTATCTGACATGCGCACTACATAGTTTATTCGTTATATTGTGTTTCTTTTAGGCTATCGAGTTGATTCAAAAAGGAAGCCGTCTAGAACAACCTGACCAATGTCCAAATAACGTGTATCAAATATTGAGACAGTGTTGGAGCTACGATCCCAAACAACGTCCAACATTCTGTCAACTTTTAGAAATTTTTACTCAGGACACTGATTACATGAATATTCGTGAACTAATACCTGAAGCAAACCTTGCGTGAGATAAGTGCCTTATTTTTATACATAAATAATATTTTTTTATCTTTACACAATGATTATTGAATTTTTTAAATCTTTTTATTTACATGTTAAAAGTGATAGTTCTATACATATGTGCCAAAAACAATATAATTTATATTGCAATGTTATTTGCTGTATTGCAAACACTGTCCTTTTAACAATACCGAACAAACGTATTATGACTATTTGATATTATGATTTTAATTAATAAAATCCTGGAAAAAAAATTCTTATAATAGAGATATAGCTTATATATTTCGACTCAGTACTGTTTATTTTGCAATATAAATTAATATTAAACTACTAGAAATCCTTACGATATTCATATTTTTAATTAAAATTTATTGTTTACCCCAATTACACAAAAATCAATTAATACCTATGCAATAAAAACAGTATTTACAAATAAATTAGGGCATCCAAATATTAAAATTTTATTTTTGGTAATTCTGTAATTTTTAACTCTTTTGTATTGTATTTTTGAACTGATAAATAAATGTCTACTTGTTAAAGCTGTGTTTAATTGGCATTCCTATAGGGTTTAGAATTAAGCAATGCTATTTTTTTTCCCCAATACAGGACTCGACTTCCCCAAATCCTGTTCCCGAAGCAATAGAGAATAGTCTCTATTCTTCATATTCAAAGCTTCCATTGTGCCAACCTTTCTTAAACTTCTAACTACAATATTCGGTCTAACCTCGCATGGGTTGTACACATTTATAAGGTCGTCACGGGTTAAGTCAGAACAACTACGTCTGCGCATGCTCGTAGTGCGAATATTGCTGTAGCGCATGCGTCTTGTAGGCCCGCCACTTGCGGCCACGCTAATGCAGAAGCAACACGCGCTGCCGAGCGTAAGACCGAAGACAAAGGCAAATGAAAGTGTTAGAATTGGGGCTTGGTATAGCATGTTAATGATGAAGTTTTGTTTTGGCGGTTTGATTTCTGTGCATTGCACTTGGGGAGTTTGCTCCCCTGAGTTGTCTTCTGCTTCGTCATATAACCAGTTGTCTTGCAACGTGGGATTGCTTGTTTGCACAATGCGTTCGAATAATTTTGGCTTTTCTTGAATACACGGATTCTTAAAGGTGATATTTTTCATTTGCGTGTAATTAACAAGTTCGGTTCGGCTTAGGTAATCAGAGCATTTGAGATTATTCTGGTTTAAATCTAACTCCAATAAGTTTTGCAATGGTGTTATTACTTGAATGTTCAGTTGGGTTAAAAAATTACCTGATAAGTCTAATTTTTGTAAATTGGGCAGTTTGAGGAAAATGTCGTTTGGTAAAGATGGAATAGAACATTGGCTCAGGTCTAAAACCTGAAACATAACAGTTAAATATTGGATGTGACGTAGAAGGTAATTTTACCTTTAGAGTTTTTGATTCGAAAAACTGCGTTGCGTCCGATAATTCCCCGAATGGATTGCCTTGCAAATACAATTCCTCCAGAGATTCGAGCGGGAAAAACCAATGTGACAACACGTATCGAATTGCATTGTGTGACAAGTCAATGATTCGCAAATCTTTCAAATCAGCAAATGCGTTTAAATGAATCTGGCTCACCTTGTTGTGGGATACATTCAGTATTTTCAGTGAAAACAGCGAATTATCCTAAAACAACCATAACAGCCATTCAATTTGTTTGAAACAATAAATACTCACGGAGAACGTATAGCCATCCAAGTGGCTAATTAGATTTTGGGATAAATCCAAAACTTCTGTTCGTTTTGGTACTCCTATGTTCGAAACTGTAAAAATGTTGCGATTTGCACACTCAGCACGTTTAAAAGTTTTGAAAAAATCACAACGGCAATAGCTCGGACACTGTATTCGAATTTGCTTTTGTATAGACTCTTGATTAAGCAGTAAAAACAAAAATATAATTAAATATTTCATTTTAGCTATGGCAACCAACACCTTTTGCGACTAGGTGAGTACTTATAATAAACAAATGTTGATAAGATAAAAAGGTACCTAAATACGACAGTGGTGGATCACTTTTTCTTCGCAAACAATTATGAAATCCATACTTTTTTGTTCCTAGAATGCATAGCAATGCATTTAGGTTTATCTTAATGTACTTTAGTTTATTAAAATAAGAGTTTTAGCTACTTGCAAAATGTTACGTGTTAAAGTCGCTTTGGTCTGTTGACACAGAGATTAAGATGTAATAAAACAATTATTAAGTAGAATAGAGTAATTTATTGTACACTGATACTACAACACACTTCAAGGGTATTTTATTGTTCTTAAGACAACATTTTTGGGCTACGAGTGTTTGGGTAAAATACTAAAATAATAAGTGGTGTTCGTAAAATTTAAAAAGACACACATAGGCGTAAAGTTCAAACATTCAAATCGATAAAAATATTGAAGAAAAGCCTATATTTAATACCCCGTGTTGTAGGTTTAATACTATCACAATAATTTTTTTTTCACAATATTGACGAATCCAAGAGCATTTTATGCTCTAGATAAAATAACAATAAAAATTTACATCCATCTAGAACTATTTTATTAAATTTAGAACTGCGAATTTTAGAAATAGTTGTTAACAATAACATTGTAAAGAAAACCAAATATTTAAGAGGAATTGTTAAACAAATGATATGTTGACGTGTAATTTACAATTATTATTAAAGCAAAAAATATTACAATCAAAATTGTGGCCAATAAATTATTTTAGGTTCCTATAAATAAACCACTAAAATTTATTAAAACATGAACGTTTAGTCGAATATAAATATGTGTAATATTTTCCATAAAAATTTAACAATCTTAAAATCTGCTTAAGTATTGTATTATAATACTATAAACTAGGAAGAAAATTTATTTACACATTATGGTACGTTTACTCATGTTCAAGATCAAAACTTTTAACATTTTTCTTAGGGAAACATATAAAATCGCTGTTTTTGTTTCTTTAGTGCATATGGGAAAATATTTTCCAAACACCTGCCACCATGCAACACATGATACCAAAACTTTTAATCAAAAATCCGCTAATATTAATTTAAAAACCCCGTATCAAGCCTAAGATATAGAATAACCCTATAATACGGTTTTTAAAATTCACTGTGATCAAAAACGAATTGGTCTATAATACATAGATTCATTATTATTAATAAATACATTTAAATAACTATGTAAATTCTAAGTAAACACCAAATGGCCCCCCTTTCTTTAAATAATAGCCACGTCTTGGATTATTATTAACTATTTATTATTTACACAAAAATATGGACTCTTATAAAAAGCTAGGTAAAATTATTTTTCAAAGAGGAAGAGGTACGAGCAAGAATTAAAAAACGTCAATTTTTGTTGGCATGAACGACTAAAATTTAGAGAAAAAAGGCATTTTTCAAGTATTATCATGAGCAACTTTGTAGACGTTAATTTAACTATTATGTTAGGCCGAAAAATTAACTAGGTATTTTTTTTAAATAAGTTAAATAATTTTTAGCACCAAAAAATGTTCTTGTACCATAAAAATCAAATACAAAATTTGGACAACTTGAAAAATGCCTTGTAACAAGTATTTAAAATGCGGAAGAAGATAATTTGTAAATTTGGAAGTATATGTACATCTTAAAATTATATTAATATAAGATATAAATATTAATAAAAAATGCACTTATTTATAAATCGTTTGCAAATGGTACTAAATTGTAAAATCACAATACTGTGTCTAAAGTTTCTAAGGATTTTAGCACGTTTTCATCTCTTGAGCACCATTGTACTAATTCTTCTATTGTTACGACCCCGTCTTTATTCGTGTCTATTAGCTGAAAATATATATTATTCCATATACATTTTTATATACGCTATATCGATTTTCTTTCCACCATTCCCTCGCGGATTCTATTATTAAAACTAATATCTGAATGTAGATCTATTCAAATCAAATAAAATATAAAAGCCCACTAAATATAGAAAGCTAAAAGGCTTATTAAATTTGCATATGTCCATGTAAAATGATATCATATGCAAATTCTAGCACCGTTTTGTAAAGGACCAAATTTGTTCCATCATATTGATTTTACTTCACAGTAAATAAATAAATTCTACCTTACTTTAGGAGAATTAAGTGTCTAAAAGAAATACAATTCTCTAGACTCGAGGGTTGTTACAAGATTAATTGTTAAACTTTTTGTAGGTTGCTGCATTGAGCTTTTTCTTAAGAAATATATTATCTTCGTTTCATTAAATTCATAACGAAGTTAAATGATCTGAGCAACAGATATTTTTATGCAAATTGGACTACTTATAACAATAGGTATAGAAAAAAAACAGTACAGTTCTTTAAAACTTTGTTGCCTAGCTAAAAAAAATATTAACCGTTCCATTAAAAATCTATGAGTGTAATATTCTTCGTAGTCGTTTTTATATTTTTCGTAGAAAAGAAATATTTAATGCGCAAATAATTTCAGACGCCTAGAAACTTTAACTTACATGGAATATTTTTTCTACGTGATCTTTAGCTGAAGTGTCATCCACAGTTGGATGTGTAGCTCGACCTAACATTTCGTAAATACTTTGTACAACGTCTACCATCTCAGCTTTGGTTATTAACCCATCTCCATTCTGGTCGTATAACCCAAAGACCCATTGGAGCTTTTCTTGAACGCTGCCGCGGGATACTTTGGATAAAATATTCAAAAAATCCTGAAACAAAAAAAAACAACTGGATATAGTATATATGGTTTTGACTTATTCTGTGAAGGGTATAATAAGTTGAAGAATTTTTTACTTAGCTACGAAATCGCCTTTATGTAATGCTTCTCATATTTCTGGTTGACTAAAAGTAATATCCCGTTTTTATTAAAAACAAGTTAAACCGTTAGGGTCATTTAATAAAATGATCTTTTCAGGTTTGATTTAATGCCCTTGTCAGTGCACATAAAGCGTGAAGGATCAAGTAGATGAAAGAGAATAAAAAATATAATAAATCACACGCAATTTGTGCGTACAATAGTATTTTTAATGAGGCAAAAAATACGACTTGCCCTGTGCGTGTTCTTTAAATTGAAAATATTCTATTCAAGTTCCTCAAGTAGGTGTTTACTGACCAATTCAGCTAGGTTAGACCTGTTGCCTATCAACGCGAAATAAGCTCTTGAATATTTAGTATCACATGAAACGCCAGGCGCCTGCTATCATTTTACACGAACACCTGTGGAAAGTACTAAGTTTTCCAATGATCTATCGCATTGTCTATTCCTTTCACTCGATAAAACAATTTGATTCTTACCACATCCGATTCAAAGTACATGTTTAAACGAGCAGCAAATATTTTGCTACTAGGAAAATAGATAAAAGTATAGAAAATAAGTTATCTAGTACATTTCCCTACAGAAGAGCTTTTTATCACACCTTTTCTAGTCTTATTTAATGTTTTTTCAACAAATAAAAAATTAAAAAAGAGATGCTGACGTCGGATTCGAACCCATGTCCTTTGTAATGCAAAAAAAACCTAACTAAACGCCTAATTGTCTGCCCCGTAAACAAAAAATTCAATTCATTTTGGGGGTGTCATGCCAAAAATCCAAAGAACAATACAAAACCAAGGCCCATATGTCAAAAAAGTGACGTTTCTCAAACAAAAACCTGCACAAAAACCCATAATACCTAGTAGGACACGAATCTGCCATTATTTCTTTTGTCCACTTTTTTTGCCTTCCCTGTACATCATTTAAACTGTCACTGTTTGAAAGTTGTCAATATTAATTGGCACGTATTCAAATCTCTCCCGATTTCTTGCGAATTCTAAACGTTTTGCAAAGTTTTCAACTGCCAAACTATGTTTAAACCATTTATTGAAGGATGGATGGGCTTGGTAAGCGTTATTTCCATACTAATCTTTCCTGATTTTTTCTTACAGCAAAAAAACGAACTAAGTCTTTTGTTAATGAGTTTTTGGCTCTTTTAGATTCACCCCAAGGACAAGCCTGAACTATTCAAAGCTGGAGGGCAGATTTGCTTCTGGAAACGGTTCAACCCGCTGTCCCTGTCCACCATATTGGAGCTTGCAACTGAACCCAGCATTCATGGTAAGTTTTTTATTCATTATCATGTCTTATAATCTTTGTCAAACAATTTTCTATTTATAAAAAGAGGTCGAAGCTAACCAAATGGCTGGAGACGGGGCAGATTCCCCACTGAAGAACTTACCGCTGACACCACGTACCCGTGCTGAGTTTATCGAACATGGCTTCGAGGCTTTTCTGGATGATTTTGAAGTCACCCCAGTGGCTGGTCCAGATGGTGATGCTACCAAAGACATCGAGCTTGACGCTGATGCATCGACCAAGTTTTTACCGCTATCCTCAAGTACACGGGCTGATTTCATTGAACATGGCTTCGGGGCGTTTCTCGATGATTTTGAGGCTAAGCCCAAGGCCGGTGCTACTGAGGATTCTCCTCCGAAGAATTTGCCAATAACTGCACGTACCAGAGCCGAATTCATTGAACATGGCTTCGGAGCTTTTCTTTACGATGTGGCAGATCCTCAGACCTCTGAGAAAACTGAAGTTGCACCTGTTGTTGAGAAGCCATCGACCAAGAAACTGCGCAAGAAGAAGAACCGCAAGTCTGCAGCTACACTTAAGAAAGATGGTGAAGATGTTAAGCCGAAAAAAGGCAAGAAAACCAAGAAACCGAAGAAGGAATCGGCTGTAAAGGTAATAACCAAAACTAAACAGAAAAACATTGTTATTTATTCAATTTACTAGGTTGATGAAGCACCACCGAAAGTCATAATCCATTACACCAACCCCAACTTCAAGAACGATTCGTCAGACGATGGAGCATCCTGCAGCGCTCCAAAGTTGGACGACGTCCAGCCCAAGTCCAAATCTTCTGTTCAGGTATACAAGAAACCAATCCACATTATCTAAGTTCACAATTTTCCGTTACTTTAGAAATCCAAGAAGAAAGTGTGCCTCCCCAAAGGGCTTGCCAAACCCAAGCCCAAGAAGGAGGAACCGAAAGAAGTAAAACCCAGCAAGGCAAATCTTGACATCCAAGCCCCAAAGAAAAAAACCCGTGGTTCCAAATCTACCGGTTCCGGCAAGGAGGGTTCTTCTAAAGGCTCCATTAAAAACCCGGTAATAAAAGCAGAAGAACCTGTCGAGAAGAAGGAGCAGATTGTCCAGACTGACAAGGAAATGGTTGATGTTGCTTGCCAGACTGATTATGTGGAAGAGTTTGAGGAGGACTCGCCCCAGACTAGTCCTGATGAGTCGTTTAACGAACTCATGAGCTGCGGTGGAACTTTGCCGACAATCGTAGAGGAGGAACCTTGTGTTGGAGAGGAGCTCGCTATCCCTGGAAAACTTCCAGTACCAGAAGGTAACCCAAAAAAATATTCACAACTTTTGGAAGTGCTTGACCTTGTCATTTTTTTTTGCAGACGTCCCTCCTCTAATCTTGTCTTCTACTACTGTAGCTGAAGACGAGGAAGTTGTCGTTCCAACCCCTGCTACGGTCGTTGAGGTTAAAGAACGCACTTATGACATTGTTAAGATTCGTCGCAATAATGGGTTGTCTCCAGAAAGAAAGTAGTTCTTTTGAAGTCCTCGGAATTCGTTTATTGTTTTGTATTGTTGTCTTACTTTTGTTTTGTTTATGTTGTTAGTTATTTTGTTACATAGTTGAACATGTATCTCTTTGGCGATTACAAATAAATTGTTGTGAATACTACTGCGTTTTATTTTTGGATCCTACCAGGGAGTGAAATAAACTACGACGGGGTTGGAAACAAATTATCTAATGCAGATTAAAAAACATATTGTGCTGTTTTCTAGATATAACATGACATGTTGTCTAGGAAATACACTTTGTGAGATACATAATTAGGTTTGCTTGAAGCACAAAATGTTTTCCTTCTATACTAATAGCTTCCTTGGCTTGAATTGGCTTAGTTTACTTTCTAGATTCGTCGCCACACTTAAAAAAAACTATTCTTATAAGACTTGACAAAAAAACCAACTAGTAGTCTAGGTGGGTTGCCTTCGCATTCGTATTGATACATAATTACTTTGGTCGTTAGTTTGAGGCATTAAAGCGTCAGCCAATACCAACTTAATGTATTTTAAAGCTAAACAATTTCCATAAAGCACTTTTCTTGGTATAAATTGCCGAAAATATTCAGATACAAAACTGTGTGCTTACAGCAGTCGATACCAAGTCTTTGTTGAACTACACGGAAAGGGGAAAGGTGTGAACCTAATAAATTTCGTAAGCAATTTATTACATACGACATTGATAAACCTATACTGCGATATTTTATAAAGGTTTTTCCTTTAGACTCTAGAGAAGCATTGAATTTTCGTTGCGCTAAAATCAGATCTATAAAAGGTCACACCAAAGAAGAAACAATAATTTCTTTTGGGTTAATTATGATTTTATGCGGGCGTTGCGAAGCGGACATAATTTCAGGGTTTAAGAAATAACCGCTAAGGATCTAAGCACCGACCATACGAAACGTGACAAATGTGTGGAAGATTCAGCCATTATCATTTACATAACCAGTAACCACCTTTACAAATTCTGGAGTGAAACAACCATGTGCCTTGAATCTAAATTAGGAAAGGTACAGGAACAGGACGGCATTTGCTTGTGCCTAGGCGCTGTCAATTTAACAAAGGAATGAGCTGAGTAATGTCCTTAGACTGATATTTTAATTGTGCGATAGAATTAAATTGCGAATACGAAGTACGAAAGCACTGTAAGAATTAAAAATAATCCTCTCCGCTTTTTTAAATAACACGCGAATGTGTTTTTGACTTCCCCGAGAGATATAATCATTGTCTAATCTTAAACAGATGCATTTTTTTAATTGCATAAAGCACATGCGCCACAGTCCTTTTACGGTTTCAGGATATTTATTGACGAATAAAAGTCCCCGTCAGGACTTCTGCCATCTAAAATAACATATAATACGTACATCTATCACATAAAATAATACTTCATGCTGTAGTTCTCGCTGGTTGGATAATGTTTTTATTTATACAGCAGATGATACCAAGGTATCGCGGTTAACATCCTTCTGCGTTTGAAAGAGTGGTTTAATCAAAATTGGAAATTTTTATCCAACTGGGTGTTGGCATTAGATATTGCTCATTATAGCTTTCAAAGGGAATGTTATACGCTAGCGATATAACTAGATAACTCATTAAAAATTTGTTTGAAAGCTGTTGACAGTTGGTGGTTAGTGTGGATTAAATGTAAAATGTTGCATTACATGTTTAATGCGACAAAAATGTGGAATTTGCTTTATACAGGATGAAACATCACATGTACATGTAAACAGATCCGAAAAGCACAACTGAACAAAATGATATTATAAATGTACTTAATTTAATTAATCAAAACGGGGTATGCAAAAAACATACCTTAATACAACCTGTACTAGGAATTAAACTGTTTATTTAACTCCAATTAAAGCAATGTTGCCAAAGGGCCTACATCTGCAAACTTACTAACAATAATTAGTTATCCATAAACACTAACTTTGCAGTGTCAATATCACTCCTCCAATTGAATGTAGAGCCTTTGAATAAATGTGTACCTAGTCGTACTAAAACCACAGTCAGAACTTTGGCTTCGCATTCATCATGGTAGGATAAAACATATTTAATTCAAAGAATTTAATTTGCTAAACCACATTGAATATTACCATTGCATTCATGATTCACTTAATTTGAGAGAGAATATAGGATTACGCAGTCAACGTTGATACTCTTTACATTAAGTTTAATCAAAAGATAAAGTGTTTAGTAGATTTTCATCAAGGTTCTAAAAGTCTTAAGACTTAAGATTAAAGAAGAATGAGAAGTACGACAAAGTATTTATTATTTATGATAACTCGCACTGACCATCGCTTAGAGATCAAGACAGTAACCAATCTGGTAATGAGAAATTAAAGCCATTACCTAATGGATGTCTGTTTTGATAAGAACATATCGCAGTCCCATCTCGACTTGAGTTATAGTTCATAGTTCAAATTTGGTTTACATGACTGAAGTGAGGCTAATCTAACATTTAGAAGGTATCAAACCAATCAATACCAGGTGGGTAATTGATATCAATTAGCTATTCTTCATTTCGCAATCGCAATGATTTAATTATGCTGCCCTTGCTTTATAATGAATAGAGTATCATGCATACAAGGAAACAATACATGTACTGTGCGCTACATGTCATTTAGGCATTTATCCCTGCCACGAAAAAGACGGAATGGAATTTCGGGGCATTGTTTCATAGCTAATGGGTTACAGGAAGGATGCTGGAGTATTTGAGCCACAGAGGTAGTGGTGTTCAGAAGCTAGATTTCGTGGTAAACGCGAAGCAATATCGATTTATTTCTAATAATAGCGAAGCGGCCGCTTCTCTTTACCACAAAATCTATCCGTCATCTCCAATTTAAGTATATTTTGACAGTTGGTAATGCAGGAAACAATGTTGGTCAGACATCATCGCAGTTTGGAACTTGTGACGCGACACAGGAAAAACATTAAAATTGTAAATCATATATGAAATCCATATAAAACTATGGCAATCGTAAATGCAAGATTGATGCATGCATCTCGAATGGGTGCCCGACTATGTTGAAAGAATAATTGGCCAATATATTTGCAAGCTAAGCTACATTTCCAACACGGGGATGATAACACAAATTTATGGGTTTCCTGCGTATTTACATATTTCTATGAATTTATGAAATAACACGGTTTAGTGTAACAAAAAATTAGGCTATTTATTTTGTTTGTTTTTACATCTAAAAGCTAAGAAGTCAACAGGTTAAAAACTTACCTCAAAACTAATTTTTCCAGTTTGTTTCTGCTTTATCGTATTAAAGACGTAATGAGCGTAATTCGTTGCATCTGTAACAGAACCAAAAAAAATTAATTAAAGCGTAGTTTCATCCGCAAATAACATGCATCTTGATTTCGCAAGCGTTCAAAGTATATGACGAAATCATTAAAAGTTTTAATCCCGCAGAAATGATAAATGCAAATACGATCCCCGAGCTTCGAAAATTAAACATGGTACAGTAATAGGATATTTTACATCATTTGGCTTGTTAGAAATTTAATACTCGATGTAAAGTATACGTTTGCAGGTTTTGCAGAAGTGAAATAGTTTTTGGATAATTCATTGTCTAAACTTTTGACAATTTAAGTCCGATTTACATTCACTAGTGTAATGTAATCTCTAAGTTCGTTTTAGAGTCACCTTAATTAACTACAAATAGCAATTTTCTTTACACATTATTTTGCAAATGTCTGACACTCTAAAGAACTACTAATTTAGGTGAATCTAAATGTGCCTTTAAGGCAAAACAACCCGCAAAGGCACATCGTACGAAAATTTGCATTAAATCAACAACGTTTTGGCAAAAATGAGCAAAATGAAAACACGATCTGTATGCACAAGCTCAAAACCCAAAAAGAGAACTCTTTACGTCTAAATAAATTTCTTTAAAGTTTGCTGCGTAAAACTATTTACACCCTGTTGAATATTGCAATTAGCTTAGCCAAAATCCATGTACCGGAAAAGATAGATCACTTTTCGCAACAACCAAAACAAATTAACTTAGATTTTAGAAGCAAATTAAATAGAGTTTGCCATATTTTTGAGCGATGCGTCACACACAAAATTTGATCAAATGTTGGAATTAGAATCTGTTTATGAAAATGAAATATGACACTAACTCAGGTTGTAACTTACATTCCAGGCAAATGAATGTCTGACGGATTCTTCGGGAAAACACATTGTTCAGCGAGATTGTCACAAAGTTAAACTTTATCGTATATTAAATGTGTGGTAAATAGCACGTAAGTACGAGCACAATAGAAATGGTTCTAAGTTAACTGCAAAGGAGCAACAATGTTGGTTTGTTATTATTGTAAGATTTGGATCAACCCTGCAGCTTGTTTAAAAACAGTGGATTTTTGTACACACGTTCGTAAACACAAACTTGCAAAACATTTTCGATGGGATTCTGGAAACTTTTTTCCCTTCAAAGTTCAAACATGCCAAATCCATGTTTATTTAAAGTTAGTTACTAACGTTTGATACGTGACAAGTTCATATTATTCCAAAATCGGAATATTCGTGAATGCAGGAATTCCTTCTATTCGATAGAAGGAATTTCCTGATGTTAAAGACAAAATTCCCAAAAACTTTAAGTGTGTTATAATGGTTTAATTACAAAACCCGAGATGAAATTAAATAGAAAAACTTTCGCCAACTAAATTGAGTTAAAAATAAAACCTAATTGTAATTGTACAACTTTCTTGTGTGAAATGTAGACTTACCTCCCAAAGGAAAAAACTGCGAAAATATATGTTTGAACGAATCTTCGTCGACCATTCCTGTGGGGCACTCCTGAAAAATGAATGCATGTATAATGTTTATGTAATATTTGTTTAGCTTTGTTCACATTGAAAAGCAAATGCATTTAACCCGACCTGCGACAGTGGTGTACAAAGCGTAATTAATTTTTCAATTATTTAATTATTAAATGAATCTGTGATTAAAGCGCATACAGTTTTCCAAAGTGCAAACTGTATCACATTATAAATATTTAAATAGCTAAATGGCACCAGTAGAATTAATTTAGTCGGAATCAATTGATTAACTTCCCACTATTTAAAGTGGCCCAATTTTTGTACACCCGCCTGGCCAAGGCATTTATTCAAAAATAGCCATTTTGATATTATTAAGAATCGGAGAAACAAGTAAAACAAATCTAGCAATTTACCTAGATTCAGTTTGAGGAAACTTTCAAACAAACAGAAATTGGGTGTAACCATACGTAAGTTTCGCATAACATTAAGGATACCAACAAAATGAAAATTAGTTTTAAACTTCGGAAGGTATTTTCTTATGACGACAGGTAATGTGAAGTAAGGCTGCTTATCTATTAAAAATGAATTTCCTGGCAATCCAACAATGAAAAATTACTTTGCTAAAACCCTTTTGAAGAAATAAATTTAAATAAAGCACCTGAATTGGTTTAGCGTTGTATCTTGACACAAAATCTGACGTTGTCATTAAACATACTTGGCTCTGTATTAAAGCATCTAACGAGATCTATTGTCAATTTTCGAGCGTATGCAAAACAGTTCTTATTTCCGACCAAAATTCGTAGAACTGCAGCAGGAAGTGAAATAAGTTAACGTTGGAATATTGCTAATTATATAAGGTCGTTTTTTAATAAAAACGATAAATCCAATACCGCTTTAATTACAATATTAATTAACGAGGGATCAATCAAACGCTGCCTGCTTTATTAAGCCATATTGCTAATTATAAAATTAAATTTTATGTTTAATATTCTGATGTTGTTTTATTTTAATTTATTTTGCCCTTACTAATTTTTCCAATTTTTGTTGAAGACTAGCTTGTATATTTTTGGTATTTTTTGACAAGTGGAATTAGGTTAATTAGTTAAGGGTTGCTATTAATTTAAGTACCGTTTAAAAATAAACCCAATAGTCGTGAATTCATTTATCATTTAATTAAATTACAAATTAAATCAAAAACTGCTGTAGTAAAAGTAACCGATAGGAATCTAGTAAATACAAGTTCTGTGATTAAATTACTTGTTTCCTGTCATGCCTAATTTATACATTTATACAAAAGGGTAATAAATGGGTACAAGAAAAGCACGAAACAATAGAGCCCCGAAAAGTATCCAACTGACCTGTTTGAATCCGCGGTACATTAGTTGAATTTCCTTTCTCGTAAACTTAGTTTTTGACGCTAATTTCTGGAGTTCTTCGGGTCGATATCGAGCAATATGGAAATTAAATTCGTCGGTGTCCTCATCTGAAACATGAGATATTTATAAATCAAATAGAAAACAATGACATTTAACAAATTTAATATGCATGCTAAACAGAATACATTCGTCCCGACGTATGGTTCAATTTTTCTGGCTTAGAAATGCTTCACCGCAGCGATAAGATTTGTAATGTAGCATTATTTGCGAAGAGTCAACTAATGACTTTAACTTTCAACCCATTTCAAGTCGAGCATCAAAACTGTTTTACAACTTGGTCGTTTTTTGTTGCAGTAAAAAACTGTCGGACACAGCTGATGTAATTTTACTTCAGTATGAATATGTATAATGTTTTCAAAACAAAAAGAATTATTTAATTTGTGAACGCTGAGGCATAAAACTAATTTTGCGGTAGTAAAATGCAAAATTACAAGGACCAAACTGTTTTCGCATGCCAAACGAACAACCTCATAAGATTAGGAAAATTTGCGAGAATCTGGAAATGCGATTTGACAGAAATACTTCAGCACAAATTTTATTCTACATGTTGGACCATTGCCACTTTCTTTATTGAGTTAACTTGATCTAAAACCCCTTTGAATATTTGTTTTACAAAAATGCATCTGGGTCGCACATGCTACAAGCCACAAATAACTCAAAAAACCCTTTTTTGAAGTTTAAAATTTTTCACTTTCCGAAAACATTTATGCTGTGAAACTTTTATCAAAAATACTTTATAATGTTAATAATGGATAAATAAAAAAATAATTCCTTGCAAATGAATATTTCTCCAAATATTTTTCTTT
The DNA here is from genome assembly GCA_963920755.1 of Cartodere bifasciata. Taxonomy (NCBI): domain Eukaryota; kingdom Metazoa; phylum Arthropoda; class Insecta; order Coleoptera; family Latridiidae; genus Cartodere; species Cartodere bifasciata. The sequence goes on along the minus strand of OY987201.1, from coordinate 5,843,576 downwards.
GAACTTTTATCAAAAAACCCTTTTTTTTAGGTTCGGAATTTTTCACTTTCGGAAAAACTTTAATGCTTTTAAATTGTTATCAAAAAGACTTTATAATGTTAATGATGCATTAATAAAAAAATAATTTCTTGCAAATCATTATTTTCCAAAATAATTATCTTGAACTTTCAACAAAAAAACCGTTTTTTGTTAGGTTAAAAAAATTTCACTTTCCGAAAACATTTATGCTTTGAAACTTTTATCAAAAAGACTTTATATTGTTAATAATGGATAAATAAAAAAATAATTTCTTGCAAATTATTATTACCCAAAATATTTTCCTTTGAACTTTTGCCAAAAAACCCTTTTTTTTAGTTCACTTTCCGAAAACATTTGTGCTATGAGCTTGTACTCTATTGCCCAAAGACTTTTTATACGTGTTCAATCGAAGTTGCCTATGAATTATTAAACCGAACTGTTAACGCTAGCAATTCTGAACAATATGAACATATTTCCTTTTAAATTTGCCTTTGAAGCTGACTTATTTATTCGTTTATGCTAAAAGTGAAAGCAAATATTAAAAGTCAACACAAAGGAAAGAAATAAAAGGTTTTAGGCGGCCGATAAATTTCCTATTTTAAATCCCAAAAGACTGCATTAAAACCAAAAAGTAATAAAGCGCTTGATATAAGTATAGGGATCACGCAAAGTACTAATTTTCTTTGTCAGAATAGTGCCAAAAAAACCAATAACTAACGGCCATCGTAGAGGCTTTTCACTTGGCAAACATAATAAGAGGACAAACAAATATAAGCAGCTAGTTTAGGCCGACAGTTATCAATGCCGTAGTCGCATTATACGTCCCTACGGCTTTTACATCCATGGCCTAAATGCTTGGGAAACCGCAACGATAATTAACCAACAGGGCCGCATTATCTCGCACAAACAAACGGAACGTCCCCCTCGTGAAAAATTGACAAATATACGCAAACACTAAAGAGGTACGAGATTTACGTGACATATGGTGGCAGATGTGTGCTTGACGCCTTTAGTTAAATTGATTCGATCTGTTATTGTTGTTTTCAAGGACTCGACAATTTGAGGACACCATGCAATTGTAGATTACATTTACAACAACCTCAAGTGTGAAATAAAAAATTCAATGTATATTTAACATTAAGATTAGTTAATACTACTGTGAACATTTTGAAATGGTTATTTGCATATGTGATTACAATAATGCGTTTTGCGTTATTAAATTACCACCCGGACAATTGATTAAGTATTGTTACATAAATTTGTTGTTAATTTGCAACTAGGTAATTGTATTGCAAAAATTGCTATTAAAACTTGTTATACCTAGCAACAAATACGTTATCCAATGAAAATACACATAGAAAGCCGAATATAGGCCTAAATGGCATAAATTTACGGGATAAAGGTATTCCCACAGGCGATATTATAATTTATACGAACAAAGATTAAACTGTTTAGAACGTGGCATAGAATTTCATCGGTATCTGCAAAATAGTTGCTTGGGACAACAAAATACCATAACTTAACCGAGACTTTGTTAAGGGTAAACCTTATGTTAATTAGTTATTCAAAAACACATCCATAATGTATCCTTAAGGGCTAAAATGGACAGTATAGATTTTTTACTTGAACGATAAGTAATTTGCGAACCTGATACCACCAATGTTACGTATTTATTGTTGCCCCAATGCCATTTCGTGACACAATAACAACTTGGTGTTAGATAAGGCAAAAAACACCAAGAAGTTTGAATGGTGTCTCATATAACTCAGAAATGATATCTATCTAGATTCTTTTATTTTGGATCCTAACCTAAAGAAAGCTTTGTCTAAAGCAAACGTTCTATGCCACAAAGCATTCGTGTAACAATTCAATTTCATTTGATTTATCTTATTAAATAATAATTCATTCCGACAAGACAACAGGTCACTATTAAAGATTTTTATTTTGATAGTGATGTTCTGTGTTTTTAGGTATTTTGCTAAGAAATTAACTGGACCGTTTAGAAATAATAACACTTAAATTAATCCAGCTGTTTATTTTCTTAATTTTAAGCACTTTCTTGACTTCTCGTTAAAATCTAATTTTCGCTTTAAAAATAATTCAAAGCGTTTGTACTCACATCCAAGATTATTTTTCTTTATTTAAGAATTAATTTATTCGCGTGAGCGGTTGAAAATACCTGGGAAATGATTCAAAAATATTTACCTTAGATTCTGATTTTTTTATACTTTTTGTTGTTATAGGAAATGTGTGTTTGTTCAAATGTAAATCGTCTTTTCTTATAACTGTATACAGACATTTATTTGGTTCAAGAGGCATGATTGCAGAACCGGATTTCATTCAAAAAAACGTTTTGTTAGGCAAATTTCCGCCACGGAACATCTTTTTATGACATGTATTAAAAAAAAAAGAAAACTGTATTTTTTGGAATCGTTTTGACTGACTGCGACTATTCTGCATGTTTATTTTGATACATAAATTTTACTACTACTTTTATCGAGTCGAGTTTAACAACTCTACCATCAGCTTGTTATTTTCTATATATTTTTAATGGGATATTTCGAATTTAGTGAACTATGTGAATTTAACCGGTGCGAAAATGGTTCTATAGTGTCATATCTGCGTGTTTAATTGCATTACAAACGGAGATAAACAAATAGACTGAGATATGTCAGTAAATAAGCTATAAATACACAATATTAGATATTAATGTATGAACATGTGTACTAAATTAAAACTATTTTGATGTGAAATTGAACGGACTTAGTTATATTTCCTGTGTCCATTCCAAAAGTGTGGTAATAAACAATAGAAAATCTAAAAATATTTTTCTTGAAATGTTGATTAGACGTATTGTTTTGGGTAATTATGACATTCGAACCGAATAAAAAATAAATATTTAAAAATAAGTTTAGTTATTATAAATCTGTAACGCGAAACATATGTTGTACAAGTGGTTGGCGCGCCAACAGAAATAAGTGTTTAGATTAATTTCAAAGTATTAAGTCCACTTTTTAAATTCTTAAAAAGTGCTTCGCTTATTTTTAAAAAGAAACAAATCTCACAACATTAAGACCATGCAAATTCATTATTATAATAGGGAAATAAAATGACATTTATTTTCATGCATTAAGGTTTGGAAACACACAAAAATAACGAATATGTACCCATAATGCATTGGTATCCTGCAAAAAATCACGTTCGTAAATGACGCTACCCTACAGGCGCGAGAAAAGGACGCTTTTGCTAGAATGATCAGGACACACTAACATAATATCCCAGTTAGCTGTTAGAAAAGCACAGAATGTCAAAGCGCATCGCATCTGCGCATCCCAATATTTCAGCTAACTTTGCTATTTATTATCAAATACATCGGTGCCACATTTTAGGTATATTTTTTTTAATTACGTGTTAACATCCAGTGTTTTTCTTTAACTAAAATTGTTTTTTGTACGATTTTATAGCGACCCATATTTATTTTATTTTGTTCGGATAAACATTCGCGTTTTATTTAAAATAATAATATTTACCTAAAGCATGCCGTTTCCTTCAGTTGAAATTTTATTTTTCGGTAAATATTTGAACGGAATACGAAGCGTCGCAAAAAGTACAATATTAAGTTTGCATGAAACTTTCTTCAGGCATTTAAAAAATGTTTTTATAAAACATAAGTCTGAAAAAGTTGCTAAATCTGTTTAAGTTGTTCAGGATTTGCTTTTTTGTGCGAGGTTTACAAAAGGAAGCGACTGTCGTCTGGCAGCGCTATTCTTTTGATTCCGCTTAAGTTCATAATGCCTGTTAAGCTATAAGGAGAATAAAATATAAAAGATTAAATAATTATTACTTCTTATGACAATGTTTAATCATTTTTCCAAAAGGGCGTTTGTACAATTTTCAAAATTGAATAACGATGGATCTGACACAAAATCAATACCAGAATGCTGTAAATTGGTTTGTTAATCAACTATTTGTCATTATGATTAATCATCGTGGCTCACCATGATCACCAGTTTATTATTAACAATGAAAATATGTCCCTTTGCAAAAATACTCTTTCCTGATTAAAATGTGGAACATTGAGCATTTGTATCACGCTCTCGTATTCTGATAATGAAGCCAATTCAAAGCGAGGTCCTTTTTTAAAATAAAACATATCCTCGGAACTGAAAATTGAAGTTACATGTTTCTTTCAATACTTCAAGTCCAATTGTTATCCTTTTGATAAAATAATGGAGAATCACCGTTTGGTTGGACGAGATAAATTTACATACATTTTTGTCTTTTATGGTAATTTGAACTGAATGACAAATGCTGAAACTGCAGTTCAATTTTTAGAAACTATAGATTCTATTTGCCAGAAATTGCAACATGAATAGTATGCATAGGGCTAATGTCGCTGATTATTAACCGTCTCTATATTTGCCTGCCTACCGCAACATGTATTTATAGAATAAGGAAATCTATTTCCTCATTAGAACAATTTAGGCGCTCCAGAGTCTAAATATACATAATGTCACCTATAAATAAACAGATATGATGACGGTCAATTCTCGATTATGACCCTTATAATACTCACTGATCAAATAAGTCCTTATTTGCTTACAACGACAAATAAAACTGGGAAAAATATCCTCATATATGATATTTGATACGACCCTAATGTAACAAATGCTAACATTAAACACATAAATTCAATACGTAATCGATTCAAATGCTGTAACAATGGGGATGAAAAATACTTCTACCAGAATAAGGCAAATATTTGTTTTCGGTATGGAGTTTAACATTTTTGTGAAGCGGCAGTTTTATTTATGATAATAACATGAAAGAACCGGTAAGTAATTAGGCCAGCAACAGTATAAACGGAATTAACGAAATCACAACAAAAACTTCTTTATAAAAGGCTTGCCTTATAATAAGCCTTTTGAAAAGTCTCGAGCAAAACTACTTATTTAATGAAACAGCGAGATGGAAATAAATGTTGGTTTTTTTTCTAAAACGGAAACCCGCAGTTTAAAAGTTTCCTTTACTGCATCTGCAAAAATGAATTACTTTGTGTCGCATTTTAAATACTTTAGAGTTTTCAAATTACACAGAGTTTTCCGTACTTTCGAAATAGTGCTTGTTGGTTGATATAATAACATACATGAATAAATTTTTTCCGCCGCTAGTTAATTGCTTAAGTTTCCGCTGTTTTTGTTCTATGCTATATTGATTTAGTAATTCTACGAATTAAATCGAGACCAGTACAGTAATTTTTGTAGTTCCTTCTCTCAAATTTAAACCCAACATGTATTATACGAGACAATATTATAAATACTCCGGGAGACAGAATGGGAAGCACTAAATTGAGGGAAGTTTGCAGTTTGCTTAGAAAAATGGTCACGTTAAGCGCGTTACCTATCAATATAATGTATAGTGGATGCAATCCAGCAAAATGATTTGTTGGATATTGTCCAACAAAGAAACGTGATTTGTGAACATCATTAAAAGAAGTCCATAGTTCCATACGGCCATTTTGATAATTGCTAAATCATTTGTAATAAATTCTTATCGATTTCTGCTACATAAATTTCGTTCAAGACATATGTAACCTTTTGTTTAGAAGGTAGAGAAGAAATCATTTTACGCGGAGGTTAATCGAAAAACAAATGAATACGATCTGTGCATTAAAGCGAAATCAGCTAGGGGAGAGTGTATTGAAATGCGAAGTTGAGCCATATATTTCTGTAATAAGCTGCCAAAGTCTGCACAATGGTCGGTGTCGTTTTGTTCAGAAAGTTTTCAAGTAAATTTAATGCGTTGGCACTTTTGTTTTATTAACTCATTATGACTACAAGAAATGAGGATTTATTATTAAAGAGTTACTAGTTTAACTAATTTACATTATTGTTCACACCACTTGTCGATTCAGTAGGGTCATTTAAAGTTTTTTAGGTTAAAGCCAAATTAATCTTTTTGAAATTCAACAATTGTTTAGTGCATTATCAAAACCCATTTTAGGAATTCCCTTCATGCTCCACATGTTGCCAAAAAGCCATTGCACGTTTCGAAAAGAAACGGCAATTAACCTCACGGTAATAAAAATAGCAACACATCGCTTTTGGAATGCTGAATGTATTTAACTGTTTAAAGCGTCTCTACGGATAGAACAATTTTAATGAGAATGATGATTTTTTTAACGTAAACCCAGCCAATTAAAATTGTGTGCAGAATAACAAGTTGTTGCAAAAATAATCTGAAACAACTGTTAGCTAATTGTATCAAAGATACAAAGAATGAAATGAGAAGTGCTTATTGTTTAATCCAAAGTACAGTCATATAAGTAAACTTGTGCTATAACAAAGGTAGGACTTGAGAAACTTCTGCCGAAGTGGCAAGGACGTAATTGGAACCCTAGGAAACAAACTTATTATCCAAGCAGAAGTTCTATTTCCTTGTAAAATATTTAAATAAATAAGATTGTAAGTAGGTCAATTATTGTAATGTTCAAATAGTACGGTTACGACCTTAATTTGCCATCCTGGTTGGATCATAATTTACAAAATGCACTTTCGGTTACGCTTGTTATGGGAAATACATCCCGAAGCTCGTTCAAGTTTCAAGTAAACACAAACAGCACTCAACGCTTGTTTTATTTTGCTCCGAAATGTTTTTAAGATTTTTCTCATGTTACGAACAAAAATCTATTTTAACTTAAAAATACGATGTAATCTATAGGGTGCCATTTAAAGTCACAGGTCACAAATTTTTGGTCGAAACCCTTAGGATCGGATCGGAGAAAACATTCAAAGGGCTTTTCAGTTTGACCAGTAAAGTTTATCGATCCGTAACTAGGCCATAAAGGGAAATAGAACGTCCGTAATTTATCTCACAATGAATACCTTCTCTTAATATTATTATCCTTAAGGAAAATCCGCAGGATAGGATTGCCGTGGGAACAATAAAAAGGCGATCTTTATAGTTGTAATTCAGAACAAACTTTTATGGAAATAAGTAAATAAACCCAGCAAGGATATTAGAACAACCTTCCATAAAAATATCATTTAAAAATGCGGAAAGTGTCCTATTTTCTGAAACAGGATGTAGCTACAATGCTCAGTCTTTTGTGAATGCGACACAATAAAAAATGTTTATTGGAAAATAAGCTTTTCGGGATTAAACTTCTTCGAAACCTTTATAAATCCATAATACACTCTTGAAAGCAATATAACTTTCAGTTTTGTCAGGCAAGCCATATTTAGAGTCAGGACAAAATAAAAAGACCGTATTCTTTTTGCCCTACTCACTTTTCTGGTGAAACACCATTAACAAAGAAGTTATTTAACTTAACAACATTTATCATCCTGGAAAAGGACCTTATGAAAACGTCAGACGATTATTAGGACCACGGCAAACATAATTGTATACAACTACAGTATTAATGAATTTTACTTGCAAGAAACAAAAGTTCTTAAAGCAAAATGGCATGTAAGAATAATGCTTGGCATATAAGACCAAAGCCGCCTTTCAAATTTAGCTCCGTACGTGCTCCATATCGTCCTTAAATTTATGGCATTAACCGACACGAATAAATTTGGTTTTAGATTGCAGATTTCTTGAGAAAATGTAATGCACTAATAGCAACTCCCCAAAAAAAGCTAAGCTACCCCTATACTAAGCCATCATATGCGAATAATTTTGACATACTATAGTAGTTTAAATATACAGGTTTTACCTGTTCAAAAGTATGGAAATTCCTGAATTTTGCAAAAACCCGCTGTATATTCGTCGTCATAAAGCATTTGAAGTCATGCAAAGTCTAATAAATATTTATTTCGAAGATGGATATTGTCGGTGACTTTTCCGTCCTACGAAAATGCTTCCTTTGATCGTTTTGTTTTACAACAGACATACTGGAGGCGAAAAGCATCGAGAAAATGGTATAGCTTTAGAAATTAAGTTAATGCAGAAGTGTCCAAAATGAATACAACGTTTTCTCTGGAGAATTTACAGAAATAGAATCCCTCTATGACACGTGGAAATGCCTTCTAAAATACCTTTGGTGTATTTTACCAGTTTGGAAGTCTGGCAATTTAAAGGTTATTAAAAATGTAATTTTGATATCAGGTTTAGTCATTAAAAATTAATTATTCAGAAACAGAAGCGATTAAAAAGCCACTTTAAAATTAATAAGGGGAATTAGTATGAAATCTCACGATACACTCCTAAACAAAAATTTATTATCTCTCAACTTTTTATTTAATGCCAAAAACTTTTAGATAAGTGCCACAAGAGAGAACTGAAAGCTGGTGCAATTTAAACATAACTTTTATTTAAGAAAGGGGACATGGTAGAAATAACCAAGTAAATGATGTGAAAAGCGAATTCTAGTTGGAAGTATTTACATCTAAATTGTTCCCTAGCTTCACCACTGGAACGATCTATTAATTACATCTGTTTTGCTAATATGCTTCAAGAAAACGGCCCTACGTGGCCTTTAAAATTTTAATGGCAGCACTTTTTAAGAAATTAACAAAGAATAAGTTTCCTGATGAAGCTGACTTCTTAGATGAAATATGATGGATCACCACACATCGAGTGACATACAGTTTTTAAAAGAAGTCATATTTCTTTGGAGATACTTATATTTAAGCATAAAAGGCCAGATCAAAAATGTCACTGCTTTATTCTATTTTCTTTGAAAGTGCCTCCATGATTTATTTAAAGCCGATCATATTTTAACATTAAAGTACTACAAATAGAAAACATTTAGGAATTATTATTCTATGAAAAAAGCTAATGCACTTCCTGAACGGAAGGGTGTGCTATAATTTATTAATAAACTTTTTAATAAAGGATAAACTTTTAAGAAGAACGGTTCTTAAAGTTTAGTCGATGGATTCCGACAGTTGTGTTTTAGCATCAAGAAAATGTATATTATGAAAACCTTCAATAATTGTTTATTCTCTTTTTGCTCCTGTATAATCTAACGCAAAAACGAAAACCTTAGGGAAAAATCTAATTGCGTCTTAACTTTAAGGGGCCCTTAAATAACTCGGTAATACGAAAGCAATGACTAAAATATTTAATAACGGCTTAAACATTCCCAATTTTATATTTATTGCTAATTGTAACAAGCCCGCATTAAACTGCAACAGGAATTACTCTACCATTCTTGCAGAAAATTTACCGTTGAAGATAACCAGGAAACCAGGTATTTAATTATTACATGGAAAATTTGCTAAACGTCCGACATAATGTCGCCTAAATGAACATGACGCAAGATAGTTGATGAAACGCATTAACTCCGACTACTGAAAGGGGGCTGTCCGTTTTAACCGATAACGTCTTTAATGTTAAAGTTGAATCTACTACATGAGCTTAATTTTCGTTATGTTGACCAGGTTCTTTAGTCTTTATTCCATTCTAACGAACTCATTAAAGGACGAACTCGGAAACTGTACGTGAAGCTATTTCTAATGGGAATTCTTGCATTAGTTTTTCATGGCCATTTATAAAATGCTAGCTAACTTTACAGCTTAAAAAACACATCTGACACCACGTGTAAGTCATGTTTAAAAAATTAAAACATCGCGGACATTTTAGCTGTTTTACTTTTTGTGTGTTTTACGAAATATTTTCAACGCCACGTACTTGATACTTGTTACGTCCTTGTCGCAAAAGAACAAATAACTTTAAATTTGTGTTAAAAGAGAGAGACTTTCGGAATTAAGTTTGGTTTTATTGGGCTTTACAAGCGCAAAGCTCGAGTAACAAAGTATCCAATTCAAAAGCCGCAGGGTAATTTTAAGCTTTTGTGTAATCTAAAATGTCTACACAAGGATGTGAATTAAAAAACATCCTGCAACTAGTAGATTAATTGTAAAAAAGGTTAATCCGAGGATATATTTGGTGAACTGAAACCGTATTTATTTATACATACAAAATTACAAAATCTAAAAGAGTTTCGGGCACCTGCTGGCAGGCTTGAAGCCATAGCATTAATTTATGTCTTTGTTTTTATTCTGTCTTTCTCCCCTACTCTGGAAACTTTAGCCTGCTAATGCACTTTTTGTGTAGCAACTCATAACGATTAATTTTTACTAATTAATAAAAATTTCCAGATTTTTTAAATCTAAAATAACATTTACTTTAGTCCTCGGTTTGTCAAAGCCAAATAATTGTTTTATTAGACGCAACTATATTCTACTAATTAAAAAACAGAGAAGTACCTCACATTCTAAAATTTTTCCAGCTTAGATATTTTTAAAGTCAACGGTATTTCAAATATTTATACGTTTTGCTAACCTTTGTGCTATAGCCTTTTGTAAAATCCTTTGTAAATATGCTCGGATTGGTAGACATTTTTCGAGGGGTATGTTTCATTTAACGCTACAGTTTAATATCTAATTTGAGTTAATTAATTCTGAAAGTTTGTTACGTTCACGAGTCCCCTTGCTAATAATAGGTAAACGTTTGCCTAATTTAGACACAAAGTTTAATTATATTTCTTAATATTTAATAAAGGAAAAGTCACACTCAGCAAAGAGCAGCTTGCTAATTTTAATATTCTTGAAGTTAAAGTTTTATTAATACGCCAATATATAACAACAAACTACGGTTCTAAAATGTACCTGCTTTTTTCGATTTCTTGGAGTATCTTCTGAATATTTTGTTTTTTAGCATTTTGCATCAACACCGCACTTAAGATTTAAATCCGAAACAGAAAAGCTTCAATAGAACGTGAATACAAGAGTATTTTTACATACAGTTTTGTATGGATACCACGTGTCTATGCGGAAAGAATCACGTTTGTATGGATCTAGATCAATGTGCACTAAAATCCTGGAAAGCGCACTAGTTTATAAAACCTAAATATTCGATAAAACTGACACCACCATAATTGATGAGCAACTCTGATTTCAAGAAATGGCTTTTAGGTCCGAAAGCTTTTATCCTTGACATTATTTCGCGCAAATAAATAACTAAACGTTTAAGCAAAAAATTAATCAAACACTACAAGTTTGCAAAAATACAAATTTTGCAGTAAAAACAGTTTGATTTTGCGAACTGTATAAACCAGGCGATACGTCTTAAATCACAAAAAATGTAACACAAAAAATCAATATCACATTTCCAGAGATAAAAAATATGACAAAAAGTTGCCTGAAGGAAGACATTCAAGTGACTGGACAAAAATAATATTTCAAACAAAGCCTTTGTCTAACAATGCCGTCCAATTAAAATTAAATCAATTTTTGTTTGTTACATTAAACAACAAACACCCTACATAAAAAACTGCGTAGAATGCAACTTTTCATATCTTAAACCACATTTTAAAATGTCTTTAAAATTCAAACAATGTTTCTTGGTGTAAAGTGAAAAGTCTTACCTTCTTCCGGATTGAATTGGTGTCGTAAAAATTTAAAAATTCTTTGATACAAATTCTGCTTTTTGTGATGATGATCGCCATCTGTTGGTGGAGGTTCAGAAACTTGAGCTTGCGTTTTAGATGTCGATGGCCGTTCCCTTCGTCTACAGACTTGATGAGCGACTACTCCATACATGGTTTCTGTGCATTACTTGCCTGCGAACAAATAATACCGCTGTTTAAAGATAGATGGCGTGAGCATCAAGTTTAAGAGGAATTTCAGGAATTATTCTGCTGTTTAATCATTTTAGAAGTCAAAACTTTGTATGAAAGTTAGTTGTACGTTAGATTATGTTGTTAATATAATTATTTAAACGCATCTTTGTTGAAATTTAAGCACGGTGGAATAATGAAAAGAAAGGCATAATGCATTTGAGGTCGAATGGGCGGAAGAATTATCGAACGATTTCCGCCAATTGCCAATTGGAAAATAATTTATAGGAATAATATTTAAATTATGCACCTCTTTAGCTTAATTTGCATTGACTTCGTAATTAATGCATTCGTTGTTGAGTGGAATGTCACTAGTTAAAAAAAGTCTCCTAAATTCGTATTTTAGTCCCGTATTTAAATGATTATACTAAAAGTACTCAAGTGCTATTTTTAATGTTTATACCGATTCTTATTACCTTTATTATTATTCTATCTTCTGTTAAAGACAGCATAAAAGTCTGTAGTGTAGTTCAGAGTAAATCTTTGTTTTTATACTTCCTTTTATGTTTTTGCTTTTATATTAAACAAGGTTTCCTTTTAATTTATCTAGTATACGAGTAATAAGCTTAGGCAACGAAAAGGCGGCAAAATTGGAAAATTAAATTATAATTTAGTAAGTATATTTCGTACAGAAGGAACACAAACTCCGATACATAGCTTCGACGCCGACGCAGGAGTTTTTAATTAATTAATTTGTTAATTAAATGTTACCCAAATTGAGCAAATGTTCCTTTGTACATTCTTAAAATTATGTAATTAATCTAACACCTAGCGAGATTTTACAACAACATAATTTGTCGGGTATTTTACCTTGTCTGTGTTATTATAAATAAATTTTGAACCGAGCTTCGAACTTATTTAAAAACAAATACAAAACATTAAACCCATTTGAACTGAATTTCAGAGTGTATTGTTCAATTTTAATGTAGATATACGTTCCCTCTTTTTCATTGTTTACATTTTAACTTTATAAACTCAAATTTCAGAAAAATAACTCTTCGCAAAAGGCTCACATTTAATTTCAAGTTGACTGAATTATTGTACACGTGTTTTAAACAATACTAGAACCACGGTTGTAAATTAGAAATGCAATTAATAATTTCGTAAACAATTTGAATTTATTTTATTTGTGTAGTAGATGTATGCCAAAATTTCATTGATACAGTCAAGATTTATGTGTAATGATAGTAACTTTTGATTTATTAACAAAATTTCAGATTTATTAATAAATACCACTGTTATCGTGGCTGCTATTTGTATTGTGATTTGTAATAATTAATAGTTATGTACAGCGGTATTATCACAAGCGATAAAATAAAAATCATCCCCTTCGGGATAAAACAAAATAAACATTTTTCATGAAAGAGGATGTTCGCTGTTTGGCTAAAGAATAAATTTGATGTGTAAGCAATTTTTCATTGTATTTTGAAACAAGTCAGCTCATTTAATATAAATTATGTTATTGCAAATATTCCCTTTGCGTATGGTTTCACTTAAAAGAGCTTGTATATTTTTTATTAGCTTCAAGAGATATTACCTTTTTAGCTTTGCATAACGTTCCTAAAGTAGCTTTCTTCAAGAGGAAGTCGGAATTTTTCTTTTATTATCTCCACAAGTTATTCTTCTAAACCTCACATAAGTAGCTTTATTAAATCTGCCAAGCATCTTCTTAAGCATGGGTTTTCAATTTTAATTTCAGTGATTTCCCAATTATTCTTCATTATGTTACAAGTTTGAATGTATCTAATAATTTTAATGCACGTGTAATTTCTTCTCCATTTACTTTTATACCTCCCATAATAAGTAATCATTAAAAGCAAATGATAACAATTTGATGAGGGGTAGTCTCCCATTTAGAATATATTCAACCTCGTATTCAACTTTAACAAATTAAACCGACAGGACATAACCCGGTACATTAGGGTATATAAATTGTTGCAAACATTGTAATGCACTATAACTTTTTTAATTAGCACTAAAAGTTAAAATGGATTTAACATTTTAACAGAACGATGAAAGGCGGTAAAATTATGCAAATTTGCTAAAACAAAACACAAAATAATGAGGTTATGTTACCTGTCAAAGCAAAACCAAAACGCGTCATGGTAGGCTGCCAATCTGATTAGTTGTAAAACGTCACGTGACTCTGAATTTGACCTCAATTTCGACGTGAACGATGCCGAAATTGTGAAGTTTCAAAAATATGCAGTAAAAGTATCAACAAAAAATGTTTCATAAACGCGAAATAAAGCTCGTGAAAGTAAATGAACTGTCTGAAAGAAGTTATTAAATATTTAAGCGTCAAAGACTGTTTCTTTTTTGTAAAAGTGCCGTCGGGTTGTTTATTTGTATGTGCTAGTGGTTTAGGTTGTGTTTCTGATTTTTCCAGTTTTTTTAACGGTAAGAGCTTTTGCCCCTTTCGAATATGACAGGCATTGCGTTAGATTTTGGATATTGTAAAATAAAAAGCCCCCTTTTCCTTGTAGTGCCCTGTAATTTGGGTACCGGTACCAAAGGAAATCCTAGTGTGCTTTGATTTTCGTGAGCGCTTCCCCTTCCAATAAAGGTGACATCATTTTAGTTTGTGGCGTCCTTTTAGCATTTTAGTTGATTAATAAATTAGTGCGGGTTTTTATTTGACGATTTCGTGAAAATTAGTGACGCATTCGGCTAAATTCTGATATTCGCGGATCCCTAAATAAAATGAACCTTTTATTTTCTCCTAAACGGGTCGTAACTTGCAAAAGTGGAACATTTTAAATTTTGTGTAGTGATTAGTGAAGTGAACAAAAAGTGCAGTGTGGATTTAATGGAATTGGAATGTATGGAATTTGATGGGAAGGGAGTGATGGAGGCTGGTGAACCTAAAGGTAGGATTCATTTCTATTGCATGATTATGATCCTTAAAATATTCGCACCAGCAAAAGTTTGGTAGCATCTCTGTTTCAACCATACAAAAGTTCTATGGCCCCAAATAACTGGCCATATTAGTGACGCTTTCATTGGAGGCTTTTGGGCTTAAGACCCTTAGGAAATGTTAGGGAAATGCGTGTCTCTAAACCCAAAAAAATGGTTTGCGGCCCCACAGCGAGCCAGGTTTTCCTACAGCGTCTTTCCGAGATTATTTGGCAGGGCTAAAGTTCTCTCATAATCCTAATTTCAATCCTACAGTCGTAGAAAACAAATCAGCAATCCGTTTTTTCCCAAGTGCTTTTGTTTTTTTTCTAGAGCTTTTTAAAGTTTGCCAAATTATAAAAATTTAAAAAATATTAAAAAAAAAATTTTTTGTTTCTGATTTAGATAAAACTTATTTTGTAGATAGCTTTTAGGATATAGAATACAAATCTGCATTTAGATTTTTTCTAAAAAAAATATTCTGGAAGTTAGAGCACTTTGAAAAAAATGGGGTGTCGCGTTCAGAGTTGCCTTTAACAGCTCGTAGCACAAATGGCATTCATTGCTTGTAAACATCATTTGTGGCCGTGACAATTAAAAGACTGAGAAAATTTGGACCCTTACCCCTTAGTTAAAAATGCGCTAAATTTTGAAAAAATAAAATTGCCTGTAACTATAATTTAAGATTAATTAGAAGCAGTACAAACCAAATCTGCAATCGGTTTTTTTCCAAGTGCTTTTGTTTTTTTGCTAGAGCTTTTCGAAGTTTGCCAAATTATAAAAATTTCCAAAAATGCTTAAACAAAATTTTTTTGTCTCTGACTTAGATAAAACTTATTTTGTAGATAGCTTTTAGGATATAGAATACAAATCTGCATTTAGATTTTTTCTAAAAAAAATATTCCGAAAGTTAGAGCACTTTCAAAAAAATAGGGTGTCGCGTTCAGAGTTGCCTTTAACAGCTCGTAGCAATAAAACCGCTAGCGTTGGAACTATTACAGTGTCAGATTCGGATTCAACAGCCCAGTTTGCATATGCACAGATGACATTCATTGCTTGCAAACATTATTTGTGGCTGTGACAATTAAAAAACTGAGAAAATTTGGACCCTTACCCCTTAGTTAAAAATGCGGTAAATTTTGAAAAAATAAAATTGCCTGTAACTGTGTTTTAAGATTAATTAGAAGCATTACAAACCAAATCTGCAATCGGTTTTTATTCAAGTGCTTTTGTTTTTTTGCTAAAGCTTTTCAAAGTTTGCCAAATTGTAAAAATTTCAAAAAATGACTAAAAAAAATTTTTTTGTTTCTGATTTAGATAAAACTTATTTTGTAGATAGCTTTTAGGATATAGAATACAAATCTGCATTTAGATTTTTTCTAAAAAAAATATTCTGGAAGTTAGAGCACTTTGAAAAAATGGGGTGTCGCGTTCAGAGTTGCCTTTAATAGCTCGTAGCAATAAAACCGCTAGCGTTGGAACTATTACAGTGTCAGATTCGGATTCAGCAGCCCAGTTTGCATACGCACAGATGACATTCATTGCTTGCAAACATCATTTGTGGCTGTGACAATTAAAAAACTGAGAAAATTTGGACCCTTACCCCTTAGTTAAAAATGCGGTAAATTTTGAAAAAATAAAATTGCCTGTAACTGTGTTTTAAGATTAATTAGAAGCAGTACAAACCAAATCTGCAATCGGTTTTTTTCCAAGTGCTTTTGTTTTTTTGCTAGAGCTTTTCAAAGTTTGCCAAATTATAAAAATTTCAAAAAATGACTAAAAAAAATTTTTTTGTTTCTGATTTAGATAAAACTTATTTTGTAGATAGCTTTTAGGATATAGAATACAAATCTGCATTTAGATTTTTTCTAAAAAAAATATTCTGGAAGTTAGAGCACTTTGAAAAAAATGGGGTGTTGCGTTCAGAGTTGCCTTTAACAGCTCGTAGCAATAAAACCGCCAGCGTTGGAACTATTACAGTGTCAGATTAGGATTCAGCAGCCCAGTTTGCATACGCACAGATGGCATTCATTGCTTGCAAACATCATTTGTGGCCGTGACAATTAAAAAAACTGAGAAAATTTGGACCCTTACCCCTTAGTTAAAAATGCGGTAAATTTTGAAAAAATAAATTTGCCTGTAACTGTGTTTTAAGATTAATTAGAAGCAGTACAAACCAAATCTGCAATCGGTTTTTTTCCAAGTGCTTTTGTTTTTTTGCTAGAGCTTTTCAAAATTTGCCAAATTATAAAAATTTCCAAAAATGGAAAAACAATTTTTTGTCTCTGATTTAGATAAAACTTATTTTGTAGATAGCTTTTAGGATATAGAATACAAATATGCATTTATATTTTTTCTAAAAAAAATATTCTGGAAGTTAGAGCACTTTGAAAAAAATGGGGTGTCGCGTTCAGAGTTGCCTTTAACAGCTCGTAGCAATAAAACCGCCAGCGTTGGAACTATTAAAGTGTCAGATTCGGATTCAGCAGCCCAGTTTGCATACGCTCAGATGGCATTCATTGCTTGCAAACATCATTTGTGGCCGTGACAATTAAAAAACTGAGAAAATTTGGACCCTTACCCCTTAGTTAAAAATGCGGTAAATTTTGAAAAAATAAAATGGCCTGAAACTGTGTTTTAATACTAATTATGAGCCATAGAAAACAAATCGGCAATCAGATTTTTTCTAGGTGCTTTCGTTTTTTTGCTACAGCTTTTCAAAGTTGACCAAATTCTAAAAATTTCTAAAATAGCGCTTAGAAGTACACTTGTAGTAAAATTCTGCAACTTTAAAATTTATGGTGTAGTTTTTACTACAATTTAAATTATAATCTGTTTTAAATTCAGTTATAGTAACTGATGTTTTTGGCTTGCAGCACAATGCACAGGTCGTTTATTAAATAATAAAAATACTGCATACCCAGGTACTAAATAAATTATGAGAAAAAGTCCCATCATAACTCGATGATTCGGGTAGAAAGCTATACTAAAAAGCGAACAATAACAATCAATACATTATTTATAATGCTTTTTTAGGGGGAATGTTGATCTTAATTTTTTTTCAGGTTTTCTCTAAATATACTTTCTATTTTAATTTTTACCTCTACAGGATTATGCGTTTAGGTTAGGTTATAATAAATTCTTTGTGTGAAAAATGATTTTAATTAAAATACGATTAAAATCCGAAAAAATAATCCTAGGATTTTAGAGCGATTTTTTTACTTATTGTTTTAGATTTTACCGTAATATGCAATACTTGGCTTAAGCTTACATTAGTCATTTAAATTTTTTATCACTTTATGTTTTGCAAAATAAAATTATCGACAACTAAATATATTTTTGTATTGTAAAGAATGGTCACAATTCCTACGATAAAGATACCTAAGTTCAGGATTTAAAAAAAATGACATAATAGAAAATTGGCTAAATAACAACAGCAGTAAAGTAGACAAGCTCCTAAAATAGAATTTAGCAAAGTAATGTTCTCTTCATCTATTGTTTAGGAAGATTACTCTTTTTTGCGTGGGGTTGTCGTCCACAGATCCCATTCCCATCTTTTTCCGACATTTTCTTTTAAGTCTCTAGGTCGCATTTTGTTTTTATTAAGTCGAAAGTAATGAATAATCCAAACCCCTTTAAATAATTTTCAAAGATTGATGGACTAATCGAGAAGTTTTTATTTACTAGTCATCACTTCGTATAAACAAAGGTTGAATAACCTCATTTTTAATTTAAATCAACTAAATGCTAAGTATGAAAAATCGTTTCTTGTTGAATTCAAACCATTTGTATAGAGCTTTTTGAGCTCACTTGAGAAATGAAATATTTAAACAGTTTCATTCCAGCTCATAAGGGCATTACTTTTTAAAACTCTATGAATGCTTGGCTTTTTAACCATTCCACAAAAACTTTCGCTTCATTAGCTTCATTTCGTCTGCGCCAAATTGCCGATGGAATGTTTTTAATAATAGCCGAAAGTCGTCAAAACACTTTGTCAGCTGTTAATAGCCTTTAATTTGCTAAAATTATGTCTTTGACAAGTTAAAAAAATTCAGAGATGTGCAATTTTTTATTATATACATCTCAACATGAACTTTGCTATCCTAGCTATGCTTTTCGCTTCCTTAATTTCTATGGTTAATTCTCTTTTGCATTATACGCAACATGACGTTGTTGTAGATTATCCGTAACAACCGGTTGACCACAACTCACGTATTTACGATGCTGAAACTGCCGACTAGCTAAAAAACACCCCTTTTCGACCATAATAGTTGGTCTATTGGTTTATAAAGCCAACCGGCGTAAATTAAACTCATAATTTATAATGCCTGACACGTCTTTTGACACATTTTTTTACGTTTTCGACGCGATTATACACTCACGAAATTCACATGTATTTTTGATTAGTTTGGAAAAGTTTTGAAACCATAGACCGCATTTAAATTAAAAGAGGTCCCATGAAACCGCTCAGCGCGCATGAAACTTCTCTGAATTTAGGACAAACGACAGTTTTTAAGGAAATAATGTATTTTAAATGTAACTTAACGCCAAAAATCATAATCGTAGATTAAAATATTAAATTTTAAAGCCTAGGTTTTTTTTAAATTTAATAAGGTAGGTGCATTTTATGTCTTTTTTTAATGCGTCTTAGGCTTATCAGGAGCAACTCTTAATTGCGGGAAAAGAGAACAAATAGGTTCATTTTCTTTTGTGTTATTTTCATCTGCTTTATTTTATCCTTCTTAAGTTAAGGAAATTAAATTTGTTGATATAACTGCCTCTGCTTGTTTTGTCTTTTTTAAAAGCTTTTTTCTGCATTTTGCCATTTTTTTCTAGTCTATCATTGTGATAAATTAAGCCCAGTCAATCAAATAGAATTGCAGTTTGATAAATTGCTGTTTTTAAAAAACAACAATAATAAATTTATTTGCTTCTTAGAAACTTAAGAACAAAAAATAGGATTATATTCTTCCTTATATTTTGTATTGATTTATAGGATTCATCGCATTCCTGATTCCATATTGGATCTAATCAAATTTGACAAAATTTCGTCGGTGTATCCGAATCAAAATAATTTCAAATCAAAATGTATCCTTCGACTAATATCACATTTTCATTTATTGAAGATATCGGTATCACTATTTCATCAAGGAAAACGGACGTAAATTTGCATATCTTACAAACCTCGGGGCTAAAAGCTTTAAAGTGTCGGTGGGAAATAAAAAAAGGAAATAGCAAAAATATAGAGCTTCCCTGATGCACACAAAAGCTCTTCAAAGAAACTTTACAAGAGAATCATGGTCAGATAGTAGTTTTTTTTTATCATATTGGAACGATTACTTTGTCGGGTTGGAAAATAAAGTTAAAGCATATTTTTGTTATTTTATTTTTAGAAAATGGCTTTCGCTCCAGATAACGATGTTTAAAAACAATGTCGTACATTAAAAACGAATATATCTTTTATTTATTTCGTTCAATTTTTTTATCGTTTTTAAATGCTGCTAATTTGTCGCAGTTTATTCTTTTTGTATTTAAATTTTGTATCTGGCTTAGTTTGATAAGGGTCTAGTTCAACCTTGTTGTTGCTTACTAAGTGCTTGAGTTTAATTTTCTAATTAAAAATTTATATTTAAGAAGGTCGCATCAATTCAAACCCAAACTTATTTATTCAAGTATCATAAAATTTTGAAATAGACACGTCCGTATTTACCGGAGTATTTAAGACATAAAGTTAACTTTTATAACCATATTTTCTCATGGGACATACACCGATAAATTTTGTAAAGCTAAAACGGAAATTTTTAGTCAAACAATGACGTCCGATATTGAACGGAAAAGTGTTACTTTCCTAATCCCAGAGGAGGATATCTCAATTATCGTTGGCAAAAACAAATTTGGGCGCAAAATAAAGAAACATTACATTTACGTGACCACGCACTGACTTTTTATACTCTTCGTTCAGTAAAAAATTACATTAAATGCTCACCCGGCGCATTCGCCATTTTTAAAGTTTGTGTGTAAAATAAAACTTTGTCTGCAAACAAATTCCCCAGAACGAACCTTTTGACAACGTCTTTTACACAATTGAGGCGCGTCACAGTTGGGAAAATACAAATTTAAAGTAACTTAAAACTTTTTGCAATTTAGATAATAAATCATACTGATGATGAATAATTTTGTTCTTCATCAAAACGTCAGGTGCATGTGTCAAACTATATAAGATTAAAATATTCCTGTTATACCACCAGCAAGAAAAGTCATATACATTATTCAAGTTTGTAAGGGTAAATTTGCATGTAACTGAAATACTAAGACACTTAACCTAATTTAACTAAGTGTTTACAATTAAATTTAGTGGGATTCGAATAAAATAAATTGAATTAAATAGGATACGTACTTGCATTTGCATAAAAGGACACTTAACATAACCGTATAAGGATTCAGTAAGTGCAAATAGTGAAACTAACTATGAACTAACTATGAGCGCGACTGACGCGAGAGAATCCTGCAAGCTTCCTGCACAGGATTCAGGCACTGATTACTGTTGAATTTTCCCGTGGAGAACGGATACTGCAGGCGCCGCATCGCAACTTGACGCCTTCTGCGTTTCATGCGTGCAAAGGCAGATACTTGCTCTCATATGTCCATTATCATCAAAACTTGCAACAAAACTTAAAACAACTTGGTGGAATTGCGCTTATTATAGTACCAAATATGTCCCCCATTTAATTACCGACAATACTTCTACTTGACAACTTAAAGAAGCAAGGAAATGTGCTGCCATGTTACGTACAATAAGGATCTCAACAACAACATTAATTACATTACGCAAGTTAACACAAAATCTTCTTTACCTAACAGACAAGTTTTTTGAATTCGTTTATCCAAGGCTTATCGCTCTTATAATTTTAATTAACTTTCCTGCTTAATAAAAGCCCTTAAGCATTAATAAAGTTTAATATTTAAGTGTACCTTTTAAAGCAATTTGAAAAATAAATCGTTTAAGGAGATTTTAACTTGACCACAGGTTTTAAACTAAAGTGCTAAAGCACCAATCGTTGAAAAATATAGCTTGCTGAAAGCAGGATTATTAGGCGGATTGCCAAGATCCTGCTCACTCTGTAATAATGGGACAAAATGGTCAGACACTGAAATATATTAAAGAGCTCTTATAGATAATATTAGCACGAATGGCTTTCGTTCTTCTTCTGCGTAAATTTATGCCTTTGAATTGGAGTATTATTTTCTTTTATGCGTATTTAAATAAACTTCTCTACCCTGTGTGAGCTTATTTTTAATTTTTGCGAGTTTCTGTTATTAGAGCGCCGCTTTTGTTTTTTAAGTATTTTCAGCTTTTTAATGGATGCTAAATTTCAGTTATTATTTTTACTTTCTAATTTTAGTTAATTAGTGAGAAAAATGTTCCGTTCAATTCGCTTGTTTTATGGAAAAATACTTTAACATTACAACTTCTAGAGTCCACATTTTTGATGCAGAGTAAATTTTGTATTTCGCAGCTTCAAACAAATTATGTGAAAAATTTGTTAAAGCATTTTTAGCGCAATCGTTTGGAAAAGTTCTTTTGTTTTTTTTTAAACACATAAAAAACCTGCAGGGATTAATCATTTTTTTGACGTGTTACTTGCTTAACTGTAATTAAATTTGGAATAAGAGAAATATTATAAATCACCACCACTGCCTTATGGTGCAATAAATTTTCAAAACAATTATTAAATACGTGACTATTTGAATTGCACACTGAGCGAAGTATAACATTTGTTATTTGCATACCATTTTTATGACGTCTTGAAGTGCCAACATAGATGTTTATAGATTTCTTTCCAAACATGGTAATCCAACAAAAATATAAATGTTTGGAAAATTAAAGTTTAATATGATGATATTTTGTTGGAATTTATATAAGTTATATTTTGTGTGACTTGACCTTAAATCTTCCAGGGTACATTTTAGCAACAGGACCTCTTTATTTCGTGTACATTTCAGATTATATTTGCTTCATTAGATGTGTTGGTAAGAAATGACGCGAAAGAACCAAATGTTTTACGCACGATTGCCTCCTTTCATAGTTTTTGTTACAATTATTTTTTTTAGAATAAATTCCAAATGCACTTGTTTTTGTTGCATCCCTTGGGAACACAGCCACTTTGATAAGGTTGACGTATAACAATGATTTTCCAGAACAGAAGGTTTTGAGACTATAAAATGTTGCAAAAACCAGCAAACCAATACTATACAATTTCTGTTCGTAATAAATTTTATGTGCAAGGCAGGGTGTATCCTTCAAATGTAATGTTCTGTGCAAAAGTGCGCTACCTTGTATACGAAACGACAAATTCAGGACGCCAAGCGAAATGCATATTATGGCGGAGGCGCCGGGTCAGCATTCTGTGCTAAATTAAATTTTGGTAACTCGATTGAATAACACTCCAAACTTGCATGTTTGTCTTTATGTATTTGGTTTGAAAACAAACGCTTTTATGTCAAATTGTTGGCCAGCTAACCAAACTAATCTGTTAATGCTTTGGCAAACTTGTTTAATTTAAACATCGACGTTTCTAACCCTTCATACAAAAGTGTTTAGTCATCTAAATATCAAAACCTTATTTTGTATTTTTTTACAAAAAGCGTTTACTAAAAATAAAACGAAAGTTAGAAATGTATCCTTGAGGCTATGATTTTTAAAACGTGTCACTGGAAAGGCAGAAAAAAAGTGATGGGAGATTTTTATCGTCTTGATAAGCTTAAATAGTATAGGGATCATTTTTTGTTATTAGAGTAGAAAGAAACATCAAAGGCATCTTATCTTGTATAGATGCTTCTGGAACCTGTTCTATTATACTCTTTCTTGAGGAAAATAAGATCTTATTTTATTTATTGCCATCGTTTTATAATTGTTTATAATGTTAATTACTTTACGTTTAAGTAATTTCAAGCTGTTTCATTTTGTTTTGTCCAGCAACACCTTTAAACTTTTACGTTTTGTCTCGCGCATTGGGAATTTTAGCAATTTAGCACTTCCTTTAATTTTATTTGTCCATTAGGATATTATCGGCTTTTAGTCCATATTGCGAAGCCAAGCGTTCTACCAGACGTACTTAATATTTCATTGTCGATCATAATATATCAGCAACAGGGTTCGTTTATGATTTAATGCCACCAGATGACGCTATAATCTCTGGTCTGAGATCAGCTTTGATTAGATGAACACTAAAGACCCTACATGGACTATTATTACAAGATGTTTCAACAGAATTAGTTAATTTTAACTTGGGCCCTTGGGTCAGAGGTGCTGAATATGTTTTTAAGCCATTATATAATAATAATAATAATGTTTGTAACCCTATATTCACGTAGCCAGGCTACTCCAAAGCCTAAGGCTGTCCGGATTAAGAACAAGGGGGACCTATAGCTTAACGTGGGTTCCGAACCACGAGGTTGCGAGCCTTTCGACTAGTACTTGGGTGGTCACCCATCCAAGTACTAACCTAGCCAGACGTTGCTTGACTTCAGTGATCGTGTGATCACTGTTCAAGCGGCCTGGCCGCTCGCTCCCTATATAAGCAATATTATTATTAAAATAAACATGTAGCTATTTAAAGTCATAAAAAGACTGAAAATAATTAAAATACATTGTTGTAAAGTTACTCTTTAGGATTTAAACCTGTCACTTTTTTGATTCATGATAAAAAAAGTAAAAATAGAAAATGTGCAGCAACAACATTGTTCACTTATTCGGCAAATAGACTATCGATTAACCTGCCAACAATTGATATCGTATAAGTGTAGGGTAATGAAGTATGCACACGAAGGATTTAAACGGTAATTTGTCTTCCTTTTAACTTTTCTTAAAAGCTGTAGGAAGGAAAAATAATTATTGCTATAAAAAAAATCCTTAACATATTTTTTTTTTCATTTATTTGGTATTTGTACAAATATATAAAGAGAATAGCACAATTAAATTTCTTTTGATTATTTTTTTAGTGCGCAAAAAAATTACATAAGTATGTTACCTAATATAACAAAAACAAAACATATTGACCTTTCTTTGAAATGCCTCCTAATTGACCCATTTTATTTTTTGTCCTAATTTTACAAAGTTAAAGTTCAAAAGTATCATGAAGATTTTAAAATAAGGTCATTAGTGACCTCTATGTCGTAAGGCCCGATGGTATCGTGTAGTATTTTCAAACTGTCTTTGGGACTCAATTTAAACGCAGGTTTTCTTTACTAGATGGCGCTCTTCATAGGGCTTATAATTCCGAAAGTATTTTTGAGTTTTTAGCACTATAGCAATGTTTTTTTAATACTTTTAGTGAAAGAAAACGTGTTGCTTTTTTTGTAGTTTAATTACGGAGCTTAACGTAGAAATCAAGACAAGTTACGAAGATTAAAAATGGCCCGTCGTGGTTTGGATTACACCATAAGTCCTTTTTCAGACAATTATATCTTTAAAAATCTGTGGTGTTTTAAATAATGGTTTTCAAATAAAAAATACTGTAGATTTCTGCATTGAAATAATGTTTTATTTAAATCTTTAATCGGTTTATTTTGGTTGTGCCTTTTTGACAAATTACCTCAACATTTTGAAATAAGGGATGGTCAGTTTTGAGCATCTGTTTGGTTTTTGTACCTGAGTAAAAGTATTTATCGTATATCGAAAGGGAAACGTGTATCCTCCCCCATCATATTTGCTCTTAAAAACGATATAAGTAAACATCGAGCATATGCAAAACCATTACAGCTGTTTCCTAAGTATCAGGTGGTTGTATCTACTTTAGTTGTCGATGTTTCTGGACAATGGTTTCCGAAACAGCTTGCTTTTATTGGAGATAATGTTTCAAGGGTAGGATTTTAAAATGCGGGTTTTTTGTCTTTTGCCTTTAAGATCGAAAGTAGTTTGAGAAAAATGTCTAGTAAACATCCCTTCGATTTTTTCTATTACGTAAGCGTTAATTCGCTTGGCTTTTCTAAGAAAGAAAGAAGTGACCTTCTGAACTTTTTTATGGTATTTAATCGATTATTCTTTTTCTGCATTAATTAAGAAGCGGATTTTCGTGATGGTTATAAAGCATTATTTATCATGAAGTGATCTAACCCAAACCCGATTATTTAACATTTATACAGGATGTTGAACTCGGCATTCGCATAAAAAAAACCTTACATATATATATAAAAAAATAATTAAAATAAAAGAGGGAATATGTATATAAATTTCAACCGCTTTTCGAAGCTGAATAATAAACTGACTTTTTAAATTGGTTTCTAGTAAATTTAACTGGCACTTTGAATCTGAAGAATTTTTTCAAGCTAATTACTTTTTATGAGTATGCTTAATTTTAATAGAGTTGAAACATATGGTTTTTTTTTCAATAATAATTTAGAAGCCAAATATTTTTATAATTTATTCTTAATCAGATTTAGTTTATGTATTTTAAATGAAAAAATTCTCTGATTTGAATAAAATTTAAATTACAAATAATAGCTTATCAAACTAATACATAATTTCTTATGCAATGTTGTTAATTCGTAAAACTAGAGATGCCTGAGTACCTAGCTTGGGTAATTTAGGTATTTTCAAAGCTGGCTTTATTAACATTTAGCCAAGATGCCCACTTATAATCTACCCCAAATGGTACTTATCTCCTATAGGTACGTATTTTAAATAGAAAATTACGCATGCCTACAATTATGTTGGTACTACCAAACCAATCTACAATTAATTACATGCTGATGGGTATTTTAACTGTGTCCTTTAAAATTTGAATTTTTATTAATTTTATGGCCCTATCGACATCAGCAGCATACAGATTTGGTTCCACCCAATGAATTTTAAATTTCTCTCCCGACGCAAAAAAAGCACATAAAATAAAATCGAGCTAGCTTAGAATATTTAATAGAAAATAATAGTGAAATGAAAACTTGAAATATTCACTTTTACCCAATGAAAGTTTACAAATATCTCGTTTTATGTTGCGTTATAAAAATTAAACATTTACTATCGAGAGGCGGCAACATCAAACAATTATTTGGATTCTATGCAACATTTTACCCCTTTCTTTTATCACTTACTGCTAGGGATGATTGTATAATCTTCCAAAACACTTTTTTTTATGTTAAAAATAATAAAACACCAAAACCCTTTTTTTTACACCAGGTTTATTTTTTTCCACTAAAAATTATGGCTAGATTTAGTAAAACTTGTGTTGCACATACCTAAAAATATATGCACATATTTATTAATTGAGAATTTAATTATTTATTTAGAGCAAGAAGCACGTGAAAAATTTCACGTACCTATAGTACTTTCACTAGAAGATTTGAAATAGATTAATGTCATCCAAATTTAATTCATTAAAAGTCTGAAAAAAAAACTTTCTAAAAAATTCAGCACAAAAGCAACTTAGTTTGATAATAATGTCAATAAATCTAAATGATAGTGCAATAATAATGCCAAAATTCATTAAAGCGGCTAATTTGTGAGTTTACCCGCACTAGAGATCGGCGTCAATAATTTAAAAAAATCCTCATCAATATATAAATGACCCCCAACAGTTTTTCTGGTATTTTTTCATTTTGCAAAATCCAATAGTCGGCTTATGTCCATTACAACCGTAGCTAATCAAAATTATATTTGTGCTGTAAAAATTTGTTTCGATTAGTGAAGTTTTCATCGCTTAGGTAAAGGTTCTTCCTTCCAAGAAATTTTAATTGTATCGGCCATAAGTCAGTTATTATTTACCCATCAAAAGGCATAAAATGCAGTTTTGTTTGCTGTCATTTTATTTATACCTGTGTCAAATTTTGTGACGATGCTATAATTTATCTTGTTTGAGCGCAAAAATAAGCACTACTTATAACTGGAAAATTGAGTTAACAACGCATTATACGACCCTTATTCAAACACAGTCGAAATGGTGATTATTTATTGCCATTTCGGTTTTATGGTCTAGGTTGTTTGGAAGTTCTGGAAATGACTAAATACCTAATCATTTAGTTAAATGCAACCGATCATTTTAATTTAAATAATTATTGGTTGGGTTTTACCAAAAAAACAAGTTCATTGAATTCACACGTCTTATTAACGACATTAAAATACAAGATGCTGGGAATGTGGAAATTATTTCATTCGTTTGGTCATACAGGAAACGACTAAATTCTAAGAATAAAACATAAACAAGAGTTTGGTTATTTTTGAAGTTCATTACCATCACCTGATAATACATTATTTTGCAATACATGTTAAAATTATCGGGTATTCGTAAATTCTTATGCAATATTTTAGTTAAGTTTAGAAGTATTTTATTTTTAGTTGTTCGTCTTTATATATTCATGATGTTTACATTACAAAAAATGACGTAATTTAAAAAATCTATATCTTGCAAAACTATGTTTTTGGTAAAACTATTAAACAAATTCAACAAAAAAGTAGGACTAAAGAAATAACAAATAAATTCAGGAAATATTATGTTAAATATTTTTGTTAACTTGCTATAAGTTAATTTCTGTTGAGGACTGTGTAGATTCATATTTTGCTCAGCTATATTTAATTAAAACTGTCTTAAATAATTGTAGGTTCTAAGGCAAGCATCATCATTAACTTTCCTCTTTAGATGCTTGGTAACATTCTCTTTTACTGTTAAATACGTTTTTATTTTAATTTCTGCATTATTTGTATAATGGAGCAGTTTGGCATATTTGCCGTCATTGTTTACAAACGTATTTCCTGTATGCAATCCGTTATTTGCACTTGTAAAAATGCATAGGTAACTCGTCGATTTATATAATTCCTGTCCCTAGTTTACAAAATCAGTCAGTTGAGCGGGGCAATCAAAAATACTCAAAATTTAAAAATGGTATGACCTTGAACTCCAGAAAGATTAGGACTCTACTCCAAAACGGGCAAACCATCAGCAATGTTCTTTACATGCATGCACCGTTAGATTAATTGCGAGTTTTAGATGACCTTTTTTTATTTTGTTTACTTCCTAGGTTCTCAAATGTAATTACGAACACATGTGCGCACCATTTTGTTTCTCGATTGTATCTTGAAAAAAATAATGCTAGGTGGATGCCCTCTAACGGTCAAACGCTAGCTAATTTAAAACTTGCCAAATTTATGTCTACTTTTAAGGTTAGGTCACAGATTTTTTTTGTCAATTACGTTAGTCTCGGGTGTATTTTTAAGACTAATGACATGATTTATTTTGGAATTAATTTTCACATAGGTATTTTACGCAACCTACTAACTTATTTTGTGCAGCAATTTGTTATGTAAATATATTTTTCCAACAAAATTAATTGCACAGATTGTACATTGGCCTGATTCTATTTTTATATTAGTACCAAAAGAAAGTAGGTATTACCTTAACCAATCCACTCTAAAGTGCAAAGCAAAAGTCACTATTAATTATCAGATCTATTGCAAAAATCTATTGCATTATACAGTCAAATGGTAATTCTGTACCGCTATTCAATCAGTTATTTTAAATTCTTTATTACGGTGTCGCTTAATAAGAGATCCTAATTTGGAAAATTTGGCGGTTGAACGAACTCCCTATTAATCACCTGAGAAAAATATGTTGTACCTAAACATTTCTCAAATACCTCCACTGACATCATAGCTAGCTAGCAAATTGAATTTACATAATATTCAATAAAAAATGCACAAAAAAAGGTAAACAAAATAATAAATCTTAGCAAATAACGGTTTCAAATGTTAGATGCAAAGAGAGAGTAATCCAACATATTGTAAGAATATAATTAATGATTATTAGAGTGAAGAAATGTTTGGACCCCACGTTGGGTGCCAAAACGATTTTTGTCAAGAATATGTATAGCCGTCGACACTAATACAAGGTATTACGAGTGTATCGTAAAATTGTGCAACAGAGTGACCAATTGACCCAGTTAGTATCTCCAATCAATGTTAGATTTGATTACCAGAAATGCACCCTGTATACGATTACATTAGAAGTTTGCATTATTTCGGTTTCTTGTAGTGCATTAATTAAAATTTAAATATGCATATTATTAATTGGTGGAGAATAATTTATTCATATTAATAAATATAAGTATAGTCGATTTTAGTTTATTTTGCAGAAAATGTAAAGTAGATCAACTTTCATCTAGACAATTCATGAGTAATAAAAAAGATACAGCTTTGAAACAGAATGTCACTTTCATTATTTCATAATATTTAGTAAGGATAAGTTGGTTGTAGATACCTTAAAACTTGCATCAGAATAGCTTTTAATCGGTAATCTGCACTAGATCATCAATGACATTTTTTTTATAATTATATAGGCAAGCATGTACATAATATCTATTGAAAACTAAATGGAATTTAAGTGATCTTGCGGAATATATACGTTTTTAAATAAAAAGTCATTGAAACATTGCTTCAGATTAGATGAAAGTAATTTGTTTTCTAATTTATTTCAATGGAAAAATTGCTGCCTGCATGCGTTAGTTTTCCCTTCAAATTACTGAAGACCGAAGAGAGTATGTTATGTAAAATCTTTTTCCTTTCTTGATAATCTTCATAACTGACATAATAGTTTTTGAAGCAACTGAACTAGTTCACTATAATCTATATTTTTTTTTAATGGGTTTCTTCCATTTGCTTGCAATTTGATTTGTCCCACTTTCCTAGAGCAAGTTCAGCTACCAAGACACCACTGGTTGGATCGTGCGCAGTTTTTTTAATTTCTGTATAAGTAACTGTAAGCAGAATTAATGTATTTAGATATGTTTATTTCTACCGTAACTTATTTAAGCTTAGAATTATGTATTGAGAATGGCTGAGGAAAATTACAAGTTTTATTATTTCACTTAGCCATAAGCAAAATTACTGTTAGGTAGAACGATGGGTAATAGCTATATGACGCTACAACCTTTTTGCAAAGCCATGCAACTAATTACTGCATCTTTTATTTCAATTATTAGACATGGTACATTAAAAAGTAACGGTTTCATTCGTGGACTAATTAACTTAAATTCGCAAAGACTTTAACCAGTTAGTTTAGAAAATAACACATGTAGACTTGTTTTCATTACAGTAAATATCAATCTGAATAAGCTATCTGTATAATAAAGGACCACATATGGTCCCCTGTGGAATCCTGGTCATCTAGATTTGGATTTAGGAAGGGATTGACACTAGGACATTAAACACACACAATCAAAGTACTCCTTAGGACAAATAAATTGAGCAAAATATTGCATCGTGGGTGTGGTCCTTATTCCAAATAACGTGGACAACGTATTTAGCAACAACTATTGCGCAATTTAATTAGGAGTCTGGAAAGGAGGCTGTACTTTTAAAAGCTTACTTTTAAATTCAAAATTTTAGTCGCGAAAAGAGTATTTAATGATTTTTTAACAAACAAATAGGACCAAGAAAGTGTCCTTGTGGGACACCCATTGACTGTTGTAAAATAGAATGCTTAAAAAATAAGATTTGGCTCTTAAGTATTTTTTTAAGGTTTCCTTGCAACAAAATCGTATAAAGCAGAAACTCTTTTTATGTAATTTATGATGAATTAGCTAACACAGAGACCCATAACCTAAATTATCCGAGTAAAGAACCAAACCAAGTGAATGGTGCTGCAGAACAAGGCAAATATCTCTCTTAATGTGAACTTGACCGTATGTTTTATATATTTAATCTATTGATTCATGCATTTCAACTCCGACACTCTCTCTTGTTTTTTTCTCTCAGCAAAAATTCTTCTGTGGTGAGATAAGCACAGCATATTTTGGCAGTAGTGAATAATTATTCAAGAGGTGCTTAAAAAAATATGGGCTACAGTTTTATAACAAGATATTAGACGTGAAGAAGTCTAAGATTTATTATGGAAGGTTCGGGAAAAAATCCCGTTACCTAAACTTGACATTACAATTGCGCAAGTTCACATTATTGCATGATTTAGTCAGCAAGCAACTATAAAGCAAAAAGATATTATCTTGCTGACCCAAAACAACATAAAAATTAAAGTGTAAGTTATTTAAAGCCGTTAGATATGTCTTGTACCCATTTTAGCTTGAAAAAGTCAAATTGCCGTTTTGTTTCTAGTGCCTATCTCTTTCATTCTTTGTTATGCAATGTTATCTTTTCTCTTTCTTTTGGAAGCGAGTGTTTTTTTCTCTTATTATTTTGCCATGAGGCGAGGACAACTTGATTGTGAATATTTGGGGAACAAGCTATGACAAATGAGTGTAACGGTACTGGAAACCTTAAAGAAGCACGGACAGACGGACGGACGGACGGACAGCGGATCAGCTTAGACTTATATGTAGATACCTATACGATTAAACGATTCCAATTTTTTTCAGAATAAAGTCATGGTCACGGTCATATACCTATAATGGTTTACATTATAAATTGCTTCTTTGGTAGAAGGTGTTGACCCTAAATAACGTTCCTTAAAATTGCTTCTAGTCATTCTAAATTTGTTAACATAAAACTACTTTGCTATTCCGTTAGATCATTTTATTATTTCTGTACTACAAACTATAATTATGTCATGTAATAATGAAAGTTCTAGACCTCCTTACCTCACAAACTGCACATTTTATATCGACACCTGCTTGTTTTGCTTCATGTTCTACAAAGCTAGACTTTTTATGTTTGTCACTTATTTCAATGCGTTCAAGATGCGCCATTATAACAACGATTATTACACAAACTATTAAAAACCATGTGGAAGTTTCGGCTTACGAAGCACAAATCAAATCTTTGGTTGTGCCATGGGATTCTTCTTGAGCGATGATTGTATTTCTTTGATCCTTTCTAAAGTATTCGTTTGGTCATTATTTCCAGTAGTACAAAATAAATGTATGTCGTACTTAATGGGGTTTGCCTATATATTATTTAAATGCAACAAATGTAAACAATCTTTTTTTTACAATCGGGACTTCTTACTATAAGCATATGCTGTTCAAGTTGGGCAGCTGCTCTAATTTACACACAATTGCAAACCAGTATCACCTTGTCTATGTCTATTACCTACTTAATACAAACTAATCATTAAAAAAGAAATACATGCAGGCATAAAAATTAATGTTTTGTTTGTACTTTTGCGTTTTAACTTTGTAGATTGTGATACTCTTTGCAAACATTTTAAGTTTTGTCGAATCTGTTCTATAATTGTTAATATCCTGAGGTTCTTCAGGGCACTAACTTTAGTCCTTCTTGTTTAGATGTTTTTTCCTCTTAAGAATTTTCGTTTTCAGTTTTGTCTTCTCTTGTTTTGCTAGTGTTTACGTAAAAGAAAATGCTCTTGGATGTAGAGCATCATATGTTGCGTAATAATAGATGAATTCTATCCAAGTTCCCAAGTAAAGCTCTTAATAGCGAACCTGAAATCAAAAAACCGGATGTGTTTACTCTATCAGGTCGCGGTCGAGTGAAAGGATTACTATGAAATTTTGCTGTTATATAATACATGCAATCAATTTATGTAGTTATATATGCACTTCACCTTACTTTTCGAAATTGATTTCCTACTTTTGTTAGTAGGTAATTCTTGCCCAAGGAATATTGTTTATAGCTACGACCACTTGCAAAAAAAACTATCAAATTAATTTGACTGTTATTAAGTTTTCTATTCGTTTTGCCAATAATGTTATATGCCAATCAAAACTTTTAGGTCAATAGTGTAATAATTAATCTTATTTTAAATAACTATGATACAAAAAATGCACCGTCATGTCATAAAACTTTCACCTATGAGAAAAGTTGCCATCAGTTATTTTATTATTTTGATAGATGGAATTTCTCTAACGATTTTGTATTAGGTATCTTAAAAGCGAATCTGGTGGCGTCGTGCAAATTTCATCATGTTGTTGTCAAAATTAGAAATTACTCTCGATTTAATAAATAAAATTGCAAAACTTCAATTTGTATCACCTTCTGACATTGACATTGTGTTTCGGCAGTACCGTTTACTAAATAAAATTGGTTTTAATTTAAAACGGTACTACAACATAAAATCGAATGTTATGACGTCAATACTGCTCTACTTACCACGGAAGATGAACGTTTTTCGGGAAAGAGAAAATGTTTCCGTAATGATTTTTTATTGCAATGACGTTAAATCCATAAATTAAATCTGAATTTTAATTTGGAGAAGGTTTTAATTGAAATTTCTTTAAAAGAATACATCAAAATGCAACATCAAATATTGGGACCGGCTTGTAGATGGAAAATTCAAAAGTAAACAAACACGTCATTCAGTTTTGTAACTTAAAAAAATGAATAGCTAAGAAGGCAGTTTTAATTAATAAAAACTGCTCCATATTTTTATTTATTATTTATCCTAAATAAATGTTGTTATTGTTTTTTATAAAAAATTATTTAGTTTAATAATAAACTATACCCTATTGCAGTTAAACAAAAAATATATTTTGTTGGTTCAGTTACACCTGTCCTAGGCTAACTTTTTTTGGTTGTTGCCCCTAATTTTTGAGTTTGACTAAGAAATATGAATGAAACTGTGTTGTAAAAAAATTGTTGCTCCAAATATTTAGACTATTGTTTCTGCTATAGACAACACATAAAATGGGTGTTGTATTTTGCGAGGTAATCATATTTTGGAATAAATTGTTGTTAAATATGCCACACAGTCGTGGCATATTTAACAAAAAATGCTAACTACTTATTTTATAAAGCGAAATCGTGAATTAGTCCAAATTTTCCACACCGCACAACTAAAAATGAAACTTTTTTAAGATTTCACTTTTTATAACAATTCAAGTTATAAATTTATTTCAGTTCTCAAACTTCTAGACGAATTAATTCTATAAGATACCGGTTAATTTGGGAATATAACGAAAATTAGTTTTTGCTCCAACAGGGGCCAGTGATTATTCTTGCAATTAAATTAATTTTGTTACAAGAACAAGTAATGGTCAGACGAGTACTTGAAAAGAGATTGCTGACGTTAAAGCCGTGTGTTGTTTGCACCCTAAATGTTGGACCATGGCTTTAAAATCTGCTACATTTTTGTCACTCATATTTTAGTGCCTCAAATAAAATGATTTACTAAATTTAATACCGCGCAAGTTTGAAAACAAAGCTCTGGGGAACTTTTTGCAATTGCGGACCTGCTTGGTTAACCAAAAGCGTACCAATTGTATTTGCTGAGTTTGGTACCACCTTTTTTGGTAGTAATAAAACCAATTTCCGATTAAATTCTGTTCTCTCGGTGTATGTGAATGTGTACAACCTTACTAACTGCTAAGTCAAGCCACGTAGTTTTCTTAGCCCAAAAACATGAAGTACTTACATTTATAATTCGAACCAAGATAACAAAAAGATGTCTGGCTCCCAAGTGAGGATGCTACTAATATAAATAAACCAAAAAACACGAATGTAGGTTTGCTGCATTTTAAAAACAGTCCTTATACTTTTATTTTTGCACAACACATAATTGGGTTTTATGATTTATTATATGTTTACATCTGCAGACCTATAAAATTCTAATGTTGATACAGATTTTAGCTTTCTTTTTTTGGGCCTGTCTGCCTTCGATGGTACTTTATCATCAATACAATGCAAGAAATAGTGGATCAACCAAAAGGTCTACTACAAACATAACTTAATATTCACATCTTAAATCAACCCTTATTTAAAGTTCTTAATTAGCTTAATTATTTTTTTTAATATAATATTAATATTCGTTTATTTTTTTTGCAGTTGAACCTCTTCAAGGCATCAAAAGGTAAGTGATAATATTAAGAAATGCTTTTTTATCGTGATGTTCAGACACAGAAAAAGCGTCTATTGGTATGCTTAAAAATATCTTGCAAAAATCGTATCGTGACCATGATCATTGCCAAGGTAAAATTTAAGCAAAAGCAAGTGTGTAAAAATGAAATAAAAAATACGCGGCATGAAGGAATGTGCTCGCCGATCAAAATTCAGAAGCTATTCTTAGCTTAATTGTAGGGCGTTCTTGCAAGCAAAAGTGGAGCATAATCGGTTACACCTGATGTGAAGTGGATCAGACAAGGTCAAGCTTATTTCGAAAATCTGCATAAAAATGCATTCTGTCTCAAAAAAGATTTGCAATGCAGTATGCAAATTTGTGCCTTTGGAACTTTAAAGCGAGACTATTGATTATAAAAACAAAAATGCTTTCGCTTTTTTATACTTTTTTAGCTACTGTATTTATATTGCCTCGGGAGGTGGCTAGTTGGTCCCACCAACCCAATTTACCCGCTTCGATAATACCTAACATGTTGGCCTCGTATTATCAAACTTCTAGTAGGTATAAATTAAGTTGCCCTAGTAACAATTCTTGAATTTTTAACGAGCCAATAGAGACGCTCTTTTTCAATCTATGATTTCAATACGAAAATTGGTCTGCGCGAGTCGCGTTAAATAGTTGAGGAATTTTCTCTAAATGTTTCAATAAAAAGTGTTTACTTGCATTTATTATGAAATACGAATCAAAGTGACCTCGCTTATTAGAAATCTGGTTTAATTTAGAATAAAAATCGATAATTTGCTAATAACCAATTGCACCA
The DNA here is from genome assembly GCA_963920755.1 of Cartodere bifasciata. Taxonomy (NCBI): domain Eukaryota; kingdom Metazoa; phylum Arthropoda; class Insecta; order Coleoptera; family Latridiidae; genus Cartodere; species Cartodere bifasciata. Next base: position 5,807,485 of record OY987201.1, on the reverse strand, counting down.
TTATAAGCGTGTGTGTCTTTGAAAAATATAACATTCTCCCATTATGTTACCCTATTATGCGAAATAAAATGCATTGCCCCGCGCGAACCAGTAAAAAATATGCAATTTTGCTAATATTTGCAAACGATCTACTTAACCGGAAAAATTATATCGAAATTGATATTCTAAACCTTCTAAATCTGTAGATCAAATTATTTAATAATTGCTTTTAAAGGTATCATTAAACTTTTTAGAGGAAATTCAACACTTAGATATTCAAAAATTGCATTTTAATATTTTAACAAGAACAATGATCTCTGAGCTTCAAAAAGCAATTTTGAATTAAAAAGTGTTAATTCGGCAAAAGAACTGTAGGTGCAGATAAATTTAACCGTCTAAAATAAATATAAGCAAAAAATTTTATAATTATGTCAAAAAAACATGTACATTGTGCGTTGTTAAATCAAAATGGTTTAAGAAATAATAACAAAAGTCCACTCTATGTGATCGCAAGAATTGCAATAAGTTGATCTAAAAAATAAATATTGTTATTGAGTTTTCAAAATTTAAAACAAAATAAATTAGCTTACACACAGGTTAAAGAAAACAAATATAAATTTACCAATAATTCCGAAAACTAATATTAACAGTTTTTTAAACAATTGATAGTGCGCAGATCGGTGTGCTACATAAACCTAATTTTATAAAATCAGCGAAATTCTGAGGTTTGTAAAATTGCCTAATGAGATTTTGGTGCGTTTTAAATTACATTGAAACATTAGAAAATAATTTTTTGAACTTGTATTATTTTTTATATATTTTTAAACCTTAGAAATTTGAATTTGCAAGCGACATCTATGATCTTTTTAGCAGGCTTTTAATTTATTTTATAAAATACCTTCCATTTTTGTTGAAAATACCAATTCCCCCAAAAAACATTAAATTTATTAAATTTCCGCAAAAATATACCTCTTTTTCTCGATTCCTTATTATCTAAAGCTCTTCTTAACGCATACACTTAATATTTTCGGTTCGGGAGAAATAACCAAAACTACCAATTCATAAATAGTATTTTTAATAAAGCCAACTTACAATAGTCAAATTTATTCCGGATTCTGATGATGCTATGTGACGAGATCTATCTTATGAATATTAATATCAAGTATCGACAAAGTTTATAATGACCAGGCGTGCATATAAAGTACCTTTAAAACTCATTAGGCGTGTAGTTGCGTAACGCATCATTTATTCTGTGATTCTGAATTTTTCGATGATTATTCTCTTCGCGAAAAAGATCGATGGCGACGAATTGGTGTGATAGCGTCCAAGATTGGTTTGGTATAAAGAACTCATGTTGAAAGTAGTTTCGTTCGTTTTTTTAGTTGTGGATAAAATTGTATGCGTAAGTGCGAAGAGGGTCCTCTTATGATGCATGGTACTTTCGGTTAAGTAGCAGATTGACATAGGTCAACACGCTTCTCGCTTCTTGTGAATCTTGTTAGAATTAAATATTTATAAGGTTTAAGGACACTCGCATGAGTGATTCGGATATCTGAGTGATTAGTTCCCACAAAAACGTCTAGCTACTTTACATAGATAATGTCTAGTATACAGGATTTAAAAACCAATAAAGCGTTTACAATTATTTGCATATTGGCGGAAAGACTTATCTTGTTTCTAATTAACATTCTCATGGCTACCGTGGAGACGATTCGAGGCCAAAAATGTAGCCATGTGGCACCCTACAGACACAAAGTTTAAAATGAACTATGTAGTCCAAATTGACCTAATATTTGCAATAATTAATGCTTACCAACGATTTGAAATTCGACCTATTTATTTTAGGTTTAGGTACGACAATTCCAGACACATTTCTACCTAAAATTGTTATGGATTTTTTGACACATTATATCAATTCCGCCCGGACAGTCGCTAATGTTGCAATTTTTTTAAACTTTAGCCGTAATTCGATAATTTTGTTCTTGGACTTTGCAAAAATATGCTCGACAGGCAGTCTGCCATTTGTCAAACAATTGTTTATTTTTTTGTAGTGCAGGACTCTAACAATCAGTCTAGACCTATTATGTTACCTGTACTTTTGCTAACAATATGTGTCGCTTTTAAAAATAAAAAAAAGCTTCTGCCGCTGTAAAGTTGGGTAGCCAAGCGTCCAGCCGTCTGATTCTGGTTGGTTTTCTGTGGGGCTAAGGTTACCTGCCACGAGGTGTACTTTTCAGGCCGCTCATAAAGTGATAAATACCTTCCAATAAACCGGCGTTTTCTTGGGACTAGTACTAGAGTGAAATGTATCATTTATTTACAATACTTACCTGATGTTTGGCTAAATATTTTAAATATAAACCATGCGAAAAGTATAATAAATAAATCGGGTATATGGGAGCAGCGCACAGACAACCCTTTAGGTATACCAAATAAGTTTGAACTGCGCACACTTTTGTTATAGAGAGTTAATCCATTTACCCTCATTAAGAAAAGGATAATCCTTTAATTTAAGATGTTTAGATATAGGTACAGCCGTCAGTAAAAATATTTTATACTTTTATTTTGTATGAAAATCAAATAATTTTAAACTATAATGCTTTCTGACTGTGTTGATCCATTTTTAACATAACAACACCGCGAGAACAACACCTAGTAATATGTCCTTTATTGTAATGAACAAAATTTTGGACGCACTGCTAGGCATCAACAGCTAGAATTTATATTTTGATTTTAGCAGCAAAACTTAACCTAACCTACCTAACCTAGTGTCCCCCAGTGAAAAAGTGTCCCCCAGTGCTTTCATAAAATTCAGTCTAAAACCCTAAATTTAAAAAAAAAAAACCTGCGATGTTCCCTAAGGGTACAACCCAGAGTCTAAGGTAAAAAGATTAGGCAGGTAATTAGATTAATTTCTAGTATTTCTCGAAAATACAATTTGGGACTTCCAGGTAGAAGGATTAAAATGTGCGCTCCTCAAACTCAGCTTTGGGCGCAGTTATAAGTGTTTTTCAGCGGCTGTGCGCAGTTCAAATACACCCAATAAATCACATTATAACGAGATTATATTGTTGCTATATGTAGGTACATACCTTGACCTTGTCTGATGATGACCTCTATATTGTGGTATACCTCTTTTGCGTAAAGGAATACATTAAAAAATGACATTTAAAAAAGTTGTGATGATACCAATCAAGCACCAGGTGACGTTGAAGTATTATAGATTCAAAAATGTTTTCAAGGATCAATTTTAGAGGGCTAGTTTTGGCGTTGAAGACCACTGACAAATGCTCGGTAATACAAAAAACCTTGTTATCAGCTCACACCTCGGGCAACTATATCAGCATTACTTTTATAATACGATAATCGATCATTAATTATACAAGTTGATGTTAATGACAAAACAATTTAATGTCTGGACATAGAAATCATTGATAACGCACCTTTTTTAGAGGCTAGAATGAAAAGTGTATGGTGTTTTTTTGCAAAGATGTGATTTAAAAATTGCGCCTCAGCCTTGAATAGACGGAATATAGCTATGTTCTTAGAATAGAAATTAATAGCTTGTTTATTGTTGGGATCAAATTGATAAAATTGCAAATTATCAAAATTTGATAAATTTAGGTGAAGGACGCTGATTTTTGCAAACTTCAAAAAGGCACGTAGAATATTTTTTGTCGTGTTGGTTTCTTTAGAAAAGTCTAGCCCATCCAGTTTACTTGAGAGATTTCTCCAGTAACCAAAATGCAAGGTTGCATTTTGTGTGACATATATTCTTAATAAATGCGTTTGATATTATTTATTTTACAATAATATATTTTTACACAAAAGATTGTTTGCCATTGTTGCTAAAAAATGGCCCAGATTTTAAATATATAACAATAAGAACAATTTCTAAATTCTAAGGGAAAGTTAAATACATAGAGTCTAAAAAATGTTAACTTCTTCAAAGTAAACTTTAGAATAGCGTGGTGTAACGCAAAACATAAAAATAGCAGGTAAAAGTCCTCATGACCCCCTCTATAAACCCAATGTTTAAAAATACAACTAAAACAAATAAATATTTTTGTTGTGAGCTATTTTTTTTTAAATAATATACTTTTTTTATAATTATATTTACCAATAGTTACGTTAACCTAAATCATATTTTAAGTGAAATTATTCTGACTTATGCACGTTTCAGTTATTATAACAATTAATTGCTAAAATTATCTCAAAACAATTTTAATTGTATTTTTTTTCGAGAGATTTAAAGCATTATAATTAATTAGAGTGGGACTAAATAAGCAAGTGTATTATTTAAAAAAAAATCAAAAGGGATGCCAAATAAAACAAAATAATGTTGGACCAAAAACTCGGAAAGAGGCGGTACTGCAAAAGGTTTTTTTTTGATAGGCTATTTTTGCTATAATCAATTTACCTAAAAGAAATTATATTTTAAAGCTTGGACAAAAAAAAACAATATTTGCATAATTTCTACGGTAGGTACTAAGTCCCTAAAAAAAAGATTAAACCAATTATTAACAAGTTAAAAAATAAACAAAAAGACAAGAGGAAGAAAGAAGAGGAACTGATTAATATGTTAGCATTTTTATCTAGACACCGCTTTTTTCTTGTAGCTACTGAATGCATTAAATTTTCTTGAATTGCTGCATTGCCATGTTTTCACAAAAATCCCAACTGCCACGTTGGTTGTCTTTAAAACGTGCACAGGTACTCATAACAAAAGAAATGTTTCTTTTTGGGAAAAATATGCTTTTTTGCATCTTTGCTTAACTAATAATTAATAATCAAATTTGTCATGTATTAGGGTGGGTTTAGTACGAAATAGGGCGTGTGACAAACTGAGAAGTACCTATTAAAAGAAATATGCGCGTTTAAATTATAGTTTTAATTTTTTTTTATGATCAGCAAAGAATTTCTTATAGTGAGTACCAACGCGCAATAAATGTCGGCCCAATTTTTGGGAATAAGGCGTGTAGTGCAGTGGGATCGATTGAGGCGTGGAACGGGATGCCATTGGTCGAATAGAAGTATTTTGAGTTGTCTAGGGAATTTTCTAAAATGGACTATTAAATCTGGCAACAGTGTAACCATGATATAGAGGGTAGACGATGGAACGCTCGCACTCTCTACAGTGACCAGTGTTTGCTACGGAAGTACGGACATGCTCGCGTTAGTTTCGCTGTGTGTGCTCCTTTTGGTGTGGTGGTCCCAAAGAAATCAATTCTTCGGGTGGTTCTCGAAGAAAAATTCGGGACAAGTGCCCGGCCCTAAACCTTGGCCAATTTTGGGCAGCTTGCACCTTCTAAGCCAGCATGACACCCCCTTTCAAGCCTTTACCGCACTTGCTAAAATCTATGGGGATGTCTTTAGTATTCACTTGGGGTCGACAGCATGTGTTGTTGTCAATAACTTTAAACTGATCAAAGAAGTCTTGGTTACCAAAGGCGCTGATTTTGGAGGAAGACCCAATTTTATGAGATTCCACAAACTTTTTGGAGGAGACCGAAATAATTGTAAGTATTTTTTATTTTATTTAAATCCCTTTGACATAAAAATCACTTATTATGTTGCGCCCAATGTTGCTTTGCGTTTTTGTGCCTTAATCGGTCGTTGAAGTCTTTTTGCCAAAAATTTGTGCATGTGTCCTAATTTTTATTCTAGAATAATATTAATTAAAATTAAAACTTTCGCCAGTTAAGTCACATTTTATTCTTCTTACCTACTTTTTGTTTTGTTTGTTAAATCTAAATCTGTTTTATATTCATTTATGCAATTTATCTATGAAAATATTGTTTTGGTAAAAATCATATTTTGGAATATTCCTCAATCCTTGATGATATATATGCGCGTTAATTTTTTTGCATTCATCTAATTTTTTTAAGAATATCATAAATATTTATGTACAAACATGATTTTATTAGGCCAAATTATAATTTTAGCTCTTTTTAATGTCCCAATTTTAAACACGGCATTGATAAGAGATAATCAACAAAGTAATTTCAAAGACAGGATATTGCCTTAAAATCTTGTGCAGACCTAATAAAAAGGTACTAAATCACACACAATGATGTTTATATTAGGCCTTTTAGTTTGCTTTACTGATCTACAACAAATTTAAATTTGAATTCTTACCTAATTAAAATCTCCTGTTCATTTATTGTTTTATTTTTTATTAAATCACGTTTTAAAATAAATCCAGTCAGGGGCGACAATTAGCTCGACCTGGGAAAGTTAAAATTATAATAATAATTTAATTTTTTTTTATTTATAAACATTAATCAAAATCGTGTATGGTTCTTAAATATATCACGTAAATGTTTTATTTTTTTTAACTGTGCGAAAATGCCGTATTTTGATTATTAAATATTTAAACAGTGCGATTTTATAAAACAATTATTTAAATTGCTTCCTTGGCAATGAATATGCTAATTATTATACAATATGTTGTAACATTTGCAAAAATGAGCAAAATAATTCAGTTTTTAGGAAGTTGTAATTAACACCTTTGCATTACCAGTTTATGTTTTTTGCCATTACATACTTTTGTAAGGATGAAAAACCTTAAGCGTCTTTTGGAAACGATAAAAATGTTACGGTTTTACACACGGAAGCATCGTTCTTAAGAGGTCAAGACAGCTTTTGTATACATACTTTACTTTCTATTATATCTGATTCATTCATAACTAAATACCCGATCACCATGAACTTGAACTTGATATTCTAATGAAATTGAAATTGTTCGTCTATATACTTTAATTACTTGCTTTTTTGATACCGTTCTCACTATAAATAAATTAATTGAATATCGTTTCGAAGCTACCATCAAAACTGATTTAAATAACGCGTTATCAAATATAAACTTTTAATTGCTAGTGGCTATAAATAGATTTAGGCGGTGTATATATTTAAGGCAATAACTTAAGGCATTAGTAAAATGGTTCAGAAAAATATATGAACATGGCAACGTTGGGTGCAAGCAAGGCACAGGTGTCGAGCGGTCGCGTGCTTCTCAATTGGCATCAGCTCGGTGCTGATGCATCTGTTATGCCGTTCCGCGAAGTAGTCTGCCGGCCGGCGTAACTTTGACGCGTGCCAACATAATAAGCGCGATACCCGAGACCAACACGGCCTTGAGACTGCCTTTGTTTACCCCCAAACCTTAAAAACCTCTTTGCCACCAACTAATCATCCTTATTTTGTTGTAGCGTTGGCACTATGCGATTGGTCCACTCTTCAAAAAACCAGACGTAGCATTGCAAGGACCTACTGCTCTCCACGATTCACTTCTCTCCAGTACGACAAAGTCAATGATGTTGCGAATAAAGAAGTCACGGAGTTTTTGGCTGAACTGCAAAAGCTTCCACAAGGAGAGCCTGTTGACATTAAGCCAGCGGTTCTTACTTCTTGCGCCAATATGTTCACGCAATACATGTGCTCCACCAGATTCGCCTACAGTGACCAAGAATTCCACAAAGTCGTACGATACTTCGACGAGATCTTCTGGGAAATCAACCAAGGATACGCTGTAGACTTTATGCCATGGTTATCGCCAATGTACAACAGTCATATGAAGAAACTCTCGGTTTGGGCCACCGACATACGCCAATTTATTCTATCTAGAATTATCAACGAACATAAGGAGAGCCTCGACTTAAATGCACCTCCCAGAGACTTTACAGATGCTCTTTTAATGCACTTGGAGAACGACCAAAATTTAAACTGGCAACATATCTTGTTTGAACTCGAAGATTTCATTGGTGGTCACTCAGCTATTGGTAACTTGATTATGGTGATTTTGGCCTCCCTTGTTCAATACCCACATGTTGCCAAAAAGATCCAGGAAGAAGTCGACACTGTTACCGCTGGTAACAGATACCCCAGCCTCTTTGACAAAAATTCCATGCCCTATACTGAGGCCACCATTTGGGAGACATTACGAAAGGCTTCCTCTCCAATTGTGCCACATGTTGCCACGGCCGACACAGACATTGGGGGATACAATATTGCAAAGGGTACTCTAGTCTTTATAAACAACTATGATTTAAATTTGAGTGAAAGTTATTGGGACAAGCCAGAGGAATTCAGACCAGAGAGATTCTTGTCTCCAACTGGAACCGTCGTCAAGCCTGCTCATTTCATTCCATTCAGCACAGGCAAAAGAACATGTATAGGACAAAAATTGGTTCAGTACTTCAGTTTCGTCGTTCTTGGTACTCTTCTTCAGCACTACGACATCTCCAGTAATGACGAAGTTAATGTACAACCTGGCTGTGTAGCAGTACCTCCTGACTGCTTTAAACTAATTCTAACTCCTCGAAGGCCTAAGTAGATTTTGGGTGTGGCTCGTAGGTATAGATTTTTGATAGGCAACGTCTTGCACTTTTACAGACAGTTCTTACACATCGTTCGTATCGTTTAGCGTTTTGAAGTTGCTAAGAACGACAATTAGTATTCGTGGTTCGCTCCTCCTCTGGCAGATATCGATTTTGCAAGGAATTTCGACAGAATAATATAAGGCTACTCCATAAATAACTTAGAGATGCTGTTGGATTTATATAAGTTTTGTTAGACATTTTTTTTTATTAGCTAAATTAAAGTTTTACGTGTGACTTTTACTTTTTTTTATACTTGTACACTTTCCTTTGACGAAGTAAGAAATGCACTTGGCAAAGTGATTCTTTGGTTAAGCGTTTGAATTCTGAAAAGGCCTATCTCTGAGAGCCAAAAGCATCACTTGCACCTTTCACTTAATTTCGAAGTACTCATGAATTGTATATATTTTATTGTGAATTTATTGTAAAAAAGTTCTTTATAATTTATGTCTAGTTGTTCTCCCAGTGTTAGGTCTAATATAATAAGACTGAATAAATTGTGTATTTTATTAATTATCTCACTGTTTTATTTCACATTCATGCACCGATTATCTTCATAAACTTTCTTGATACAAAGAACTCGTATGGTTTGTATTCACCAATATAATCACTACATGAAGCAAGGTCTGTTCAAGTACAACCCGAGGTAATTATATTCATTCAACAGACTTAAAAATGGAAAAATATTCAAAATTTTGACTCAATTTTAATTACCTTGCCAACCATATCCACATAATATTATAGGTAAGTATTACAACTTCATTATTAAACAATGCAGGGTGAAATTATACCGCTTGGCCACCCTGGTTTGCGATTAAATCTAAATCGGATAACATCAATTTTGCCCGATTTTAGTCTTAACAACAAATATTCTTTAGTCGAATCTGCTAGCTCAAGGAAAACTAAAATTAGTACCTTTCTTATTTTGTTGTTAATAGTATCTGTACTTAGTTGTTAGCCTCGTGCGTGAATAATGTTAGCATTTCTTAAATTAAACACCGCCCGATTAAAATAGTTTATGAAAAATAAAGTACTTGTTAGCCTTGTGGTCCAGACTTAAACATCTCCGCTTTTGGATTGTAATCAGGATCTGGATGATCGCAAAAGTTCCTGCACATCTTAGGATTCACAATAATAAATAATAAATTTTATTTTTTAAATATGCGTACGTTAAATTATAATAAAGTATTGTATTAAATTTAAGATGATATTCAATGTCATCAAGCTTGTTATATAACACATTTACACGTGTAATCTCTTCTGAATATGATTGATGATACGTGATTTGAAAAAAAAATAATTTGGAATGAAGTTTTTCCCGCGAAAAAATATCAAGTTATGTTTAATTATGTTGAATACGTGAGCATTTCAGTCAATCTTACATTATTATGTAGTATTATTGTAACTAAAGTGCTCACTAAGCAACACACTTCTTTCTGTGGTACAGATCCTTAAATTTCTCACAGTATTTTCATTTTCTAGATGCATCAGCTTGACCATGAAAAATCATGTTTTATAATAAAGTGTATATTTGACACTCAGATTCCAGATTCACTTTATAAAAAAATATTTACATTTAAGAGGAATTAATAAAACATATCTATCACCTAGTTCACATGTGACAGAGGTATAACAAATCTCCATGTCAGCAACAATTTCCTAGTAAAATTAGTATATGCACCCAAATGCATTAGGATCTTCTAAATAGCGTATTAAATAACAATTATACCCATTTTCCTAAAATCTGATAATCCAAGAATGATTAACTTAATAATTTGGGGTCTGAAGTGGTAGCCAAAACAAAAATAAACTGCTGAATTTAAACATTTTTCGGCAGTTTTAAGTTTTCTCAAGAAATAAACTTATAAGAATACGATCTAAAAAATGTGCATACAAATTTGGACTGTCATAAAATGCAGCCTAAGAAGCGTGAATTTAATGGCCAAAGCCAGACATTTAAATTTGAAGAAGACTGCAAAAAAAGAACTGATGGGCTAATAAAGGTTATTGGATGGCTTCTCTTCGCATAGACGTTTTATTTTGGTCAAATAATATTGGATGGGACTAGGACCAAATTTTCTACATAAAGCGCATCGTAGACTAACATTTTTTTTTTAAATAAAGGTCCTGCCTAGGAAGCATTTTGTTTTTGGTACTGCTAGTACTTGGTTGTAATGGTTTGAAGAGAATCTTTGTTATGGTATATTTCTGTAAGCTAGGAATGGTTTTCGCAGAGATGTGCTAAGAGAGAACTTGGGCAAGCTGCATCAAGTCGTACCTTCCTATATCCACCTTTAATTCTGTTGCATCCATGCATGTATGCATCCATCCATCTATATTACTAATGATGTTACTCTTCTAAACAAGAGCATTGGTCGTTCTTTGTTGACCAATTTAATACTGGCACTGGAACGCATTTCAAGCTCACCTTGTGTTGACATTGAATAGAATAATCTGAGTGCCGTCTGCGCGTACCTATATCAAAAGATTTATTACAATATTGTATTTGATGATGGTGTTTTTGCTCCACGCTCATTATGTAGGTCAGTGTAATCCATATCACATAAGTGGCCTTGATCGAGACTCGGAAGAAGAATGTACCACGCTCTTAGGTGTACCATTGTAAACCTTAATCAGTACTGCCACCACGGAAGGAAATTGTTTTTTCTTTCAATCACCAGTGCGTGGCAATGAATTGATAATTCCTTGGCCAATTGTCACACTAACACGAAAGTGCTTTCACATATTACTTTCCTTTACATGGGGCACTATTAATCTACAGATAGTACCCACATAACATACGATAGCATAATTATATGCCATCATGATTCTTACGACAAAAAACACCTTTACTAGATTTGGATAGTAATATGTTACTTAGTAGTCGGTAGTAACCTTGGTGGTCAATGCGTTAATGGATACAGAGGCGTGTCCATTGTCATGGTAAAGAAGCCGACAGTGAGTACTTAGTGTTCTTTAGGAAGTAAAACTCATGCAGGACATCTGAAACAACGGAAGGAGGATTGGTGACGGTCTGGAAGTTCCCACGCATAAGATTGACATTTGCAACACCTTTTTTACTAGACAATCTACAGTACTGCTGAAGATGGAAGTACCAAGTAATCTATTAATAACAAGCTTAATGGAAAAACCTTCGTTTATTTTGTATGAGTTTTTAGTTTCTAGCAAAACATGGATACTTGAGTAGTACCTTTGGTTCTCTTGTATGCACTTATAATCCAAAGATTATATTTTGGCAGGTGGGACATTCTATTGCTAATGTCTTTTAAAACAAAGTAGGTGTAATTAAATTGGAATAGCACTACAATGAAATTATGTTAAGTAGTTGTTCCTTGAAAAAACTAAACACCTTTTTAATTTGAAAGAGATTGGAGTAATGCTAGTAAATAAATATGAAAACTAGTTTGTCGTTTTGCATTTCACATGCAGGAAAAAATAAAAAATGACTTTTAACATGTTTTGAATATGATTCATTGTTTCTGTTTGGTCAAGCTTTGTTGACGTTTATCTCGTCCCTTATATGTTAGGGTAGGTTAGGAAAGTCTTTGTTCTGCCCCTTAATGCCTGAGTCTGTCTATCAACCCTTTAGCATTTTGTAGTTCCAGTCTTGTGTGCTTAATACTCGTAAAAAACAAACCTACCAAAAGCGGTTTGGTCATCATTGAACTGGTTCATTTTGCATACTAAATGTACCCTTGTTTATTTTTATGTCAATTTTGGGCCAATTCGTGGGAGAAATTGTTTCATAGCTTGCGAGCAGCCAGACTTTTAAAAATGATGATGTTGAATTTTGACCAGCAATTTGGTTAGCCAAGTGGTTTTAATCAAGAGAAGAATCTGCGACGCAGAAGATTATTAAATAAGTGCAATAAATTAGCTTAGTATGATGCATAATAAATGCATCCAGCTTGTGCAAAACCTAGTGACTTTATACCTAGCCACCTTTCTGAAAATAGAAATATTATTATGTCGATATAAATTGCCTCTTTACCACAAGAAGTACAACAAAATAAAGAGGAAAACGATATTTATTATGGGCAAAAGATGAAAAATATTTTAATTTGTACATACTAATACAAATTAATTGGATAATATTAACTAGTTTTACCAGAATGTATGCAAGAAATCTATAGTGGATATCTATCCATAAAATGGAAAATACAAGTTTTAAAATAGATCAACTTGAAAACTAGTCTTCTAACACAACTTCTACTGCTGAAGAAGTTTTCACAGAACTACAGCATGTCTTATATAATACATTTCATTTCAACAAAAAACAATCTGAAAAACTGAAGTATTATGCTAAATCCATAAAAATAAAAAAATCATTATTTTAACACCAAAACAAATATAATAATTCTGCTGGGTGAATAGGTTTTTGGGAAACATTTTACATCAGTAACAGAACATGCTGTATGCTTCTCAAATGGAATAAATCAGATACATGATTTATTATTCATAACTAAAGTAACAATAAAAATGCACTAGACGTAAAAGAAGCCACCGGTTTTTTCTCAAAGTCAAAAAACTTAGATTATTAAAGAAAAAATAGTACCTTCTTGTTGGGGTAATTATTTTCCTCATCAATACTTTAAATTCCATTTAAGCCTTATGTCCTTTAGGCTTACAAGAGAATATGCAACAATATTAATTTATTTTGTAAACTTAAGAGTAAGTTATTATAGTACCTAAGAAGTCACCTAGTGGTCAGAGTACAAACCTAACCTGCTCGTAGGCAGACATTACAGGTTTCTGTATTTTGTTGGTCTACGACTAGCAGGGATGGGAAACAATCGATAGTTTTGTCAACATGATTGTATCGATCGATTTTTATCTATCATGTTCTTCTTTAAAAAAGATGTACTTGTTTATGACCTAAAGATTATTGCATCGATAGTCTGTTATTATCGATTCAACAATCGATAGTTTTGTTTTAACAATTAAAAAAAAACAAACAAAATAAGGTTTTAAAGTATTTATTTTCTTCAATATAAAAACATCGATTTAATAACAATTGATTTAAATAAGTTACATTGCGATTTACGTACAAAATCTAGTCTTTCAAAAGTCTCATTTACAAAAAACCTACGCACTGATTTGAGATTTGTACACTATGGCAAAATAGGCTGCTACAACGGAGCCAACAAGCGCAATAAATTCTCCTTGCATCCAAGGACCGTTGTAGGCTCCTGGATGGTTGATAACCACATTAAACAGGGAAGGAACTCCAGATAGGTCTTCGCCAGATCTGACGGCTTTCTTGAAGGCAGTGAAACCGTCTTCGTCAAAAAGACGAATTACACGATCTCCTGAAGAAGCCTTTTTGGTTTCTTCTGTCCAACTGATCTATAACACAACAAACATATTTGATACATGAACCGGCAAACATATGGGTCAACTTACTTGATATTTGTTGGGTCCTATGATGGATACTGGAACGATGTTGTCGTTGATTTCAGCGTAGAGCTGTGTGATCTCTCCAGATTTACATTTCACGTCGAATTCTGAGATGTAAGCGATGTTTAATACGATTGTAGCATCTTGAGTTGTGAAGGTTTTTGAGGTTATTTCTGGATTTACGCAGGTTGCTCCAAAAGCAATGGATAATATAGCGAAAACGCAGCTTCCGAAGAGAAGTTTGTTCATTTTGATTGTGTTAGTTTGTTATTTGAAGAGATCTTGTAAGTTGGAGTTTTTGGGGAGCCACGTAAACCGCACACGTACTGTCTTCTTTAGTTTTTAGGATGATTTTGACGTTTCGACTTTCTTTCGTTTTTTCTGTGGCGCCGGCGCAAGGTTTTAGTGCTGGTATTCTTAAAGTTCTGCGCAAGCGCGCAGCTGATAGTCTCGTACGGGCTTCTGGACGCTACTCGTACAAAAAAAGTTCTTTGTTGTTTGTAGAATTTTGAATGGTATGTGGGTATTGCCGAATTAAATAAATTGCGTGTTATTTATGGGATTATTAGATTTTTATTAATTGATTTATTTTAATTGGGAAGAAAATGTTGAATAATTTAAATGCTTTTTTTTTGATGTAAATTCGAGTATTTTCGGAGAGATGGCACTGGAAGTTATTAGGAAAAACAAATTATAAAATAATAAAATAATTAACTTGTTAATGTGTATAATTATATTCAATAGGCTATTTCACTACCATGTATATACATAATTTATGAGAATATCACGGCAAACCAGTAATACAACATTTAAGTGATTCCACATTATTATTTGAGCTGAACACTTTGGCTCAAAAATATGGTTTAAATAAGCAATCGATGCTATTAGAAAAGACGATACTAATGCGTTGTTTATATGGAAGTACAGTTCAATAAGTGCAGTGCATTTGTTATTGTGTAAAAAAGGAACAAGTCAAGTCTTCTGAGGTGACGCGAAACTGTTCTGGTAAATCCACTTATTTACATATGCTGCGATCAAGTGAAAAGTAACGCGGTGTGTGTATTTTCGCTGCAATGCAACTGTGAAGAAGTATCCGGCAATAATGTTATCACTCTGTATTTTTGGTGCACTAGTTTTGCTAAGTGGTAAAATTTTTGGCCAAGGTATGCCCTTTCATTTTTTTTAACTGATAGTGTAGTTTTACTTACGTCAAGGATAAAAAAAAAACCAGACAACACCAGGTAGATAGTCAACCTCTAAATGTCGTTGATATTTTTATTTATTTTAATTTAATTCGGACAATCTATTATTGTGTGTTTGTTTTATTGAATATGTACTTATTATTCCAAACAAGATTATGATTGATCATTTGCATACGAGTATAAATTATTTCTAATGGTTTCACGCGAAAAAAACATTATTGAATCATTATTACCATAAATGTACAGCCCTTTTTTTCAATTTAATACATCCTAGTAATTATAAATATCTTATTAGAAAACATGCAAAACTATAATTTCAGAATCAACCGTAAAATTAAACCATTTATTAATATCCCAATTTTATTATTTAATAAATCTAACGCGTCATTAATTCTTATTTATTGCATGCAATTGTCTAATGATAATTTACTAAAGATGAATAACAAACGATGAAAATCAGTTTGATTGCTTTTTTTTCATTTAATACAGGGTGTTTCAAAAATGAGTCCAGGTTTTGTAATAATTACTTGTTTTATTTATCGGGCTGCAACTCTTAAGTGGGTAAAATCGGATACTGAAATTTGTTATATTTTAATTAATCGCAATACGAATTTTAAGACTTTTTTTTGGAACAACCTGTGTATAAAATTTTAATTACTGAATAAAAATAGTTGAGAGTTAATTAATTAACCAATACTTACCTAATTTTATTATATTTATTTTTAAAATTATTGACAAATATGATCATAATTATTTCTGACCACACGTTAATTGAGAAAATATTTTTTTTCTAAATTTATTCAGTTTCTTGGAAAATCTATACATGTATGTATAATAATATAGTTAGAAAATGTGCAACAATAATGACTAACGCTTGTTAAAAGGTCCAGTATGTGTTAAAACAAATACATAATTTTATAGAATAAAATAATTAGTAATTAAAAGACTGATTTAAATAATTTTTAATTTTTTTAAGACTTCCTGAAGTCTGAACTTTGTATTTATACACCTTTTTTAGTTGGAAACAGATGCGTTTTTAAAGCCACGGGCACAATGGGGGTTTGCACTTTGTCCTCAGAATGTCCGGAAGTCGAGGAACTGGCAAAAAATGGAGTAACAGCCACAATATGTGGTTTTCACGAGCAAACGACGCCTATAGTTTGTTGTGAAAGTAACTTGAATCACACCCTAAATTTTACAAATCATAAGTAATTCAGATTAAAATTTGCAGGAAAATTCAGCTACCAACCTAATGACAATACGTTCTTAAACGTTAGACCCGATACTGACGAATCTGGTGCAGATAGGTATGGAGGTATTACTTATTATAATGGCCAAAATTCTGGATCAAAATTGTACACTAACCAACATACACAGACACATCGCGGGGAGACACAAAAAGTCCAAAATTTTGGAGGGAGTAACAATAATAGAAAAAAACCAAACCAAAACAGTAATCAAAATTATGCACACAATAATAACAATTATAATAATAATCCATTTTTTGGCAATACGCAACAAACAAATTTAGGATTTCCAGGCCAACAATCTTATAATAAACCTCAGACCCATGGAGGTAATGCTTTTACTAATTTTGGTAGTGCTTTTAGCAACTCCGAAAGTAGTTACAATGGTGACAAAAACCAAAATAACTACAACACCAATTATGGATCCCAAAATAATCCGGATTCCATTGTATACCCGGACAGCATTGGTTCTTTTTCTGGGAATACTAATAACAATGACCGACGACGAGGACAACTCGCAAACAGAAGTATGTAGAACTACCGAAACAATAAGAAATAACCTGTTAACAATTAGGTTCTATTTTTAGAATGTGAAGAATATTCAAAGTCAATAACTGAAGTCGTTCAAGCAATTCCCCTAATTACGAATACAGAACCCATTAAAATTGAAGTCGAAAAGTGTGACTATAATGGAGTTGCGCTCATTGTTGGCGGAAAACCAGCTAACGCCGGGGAATTTCCTTTCATGGTGCATCTTTTTCTCACAATTGAATTATTTTTTTATTCTGAATAAATTTACATTTCTTTATATCATTGTTTTTCAGGCACTACTAGGTGTTTTAAATGAAGATACAAACCAAATTGAATGGAAATGTGGTGCTACTCTAATAAGTGAGCAATACGTTGTTACGGCAGCTCACTGTTCCTATGACAGAGATTGGTAAGATCTTAAAAATTACGGACCCGCAACCTTTAAGGAAACCGTGGTTCTACCTTAAAAAGGTAGGATGGTTTACTTTTTGCAAAATTTTGGCACTTGATGTCACCCTAAAGTTTCTCATGACTATTTTACTAACGTAGACTTATACTGCAAGACGGTTTGACTTGGTTTAATTTATCCATTTTACCTTGTTGCATCTTTTAGGGGTAAACCAAAGGTAGTCCGTTTGGGAGAACTGGACTTTCTGTCCAACAAGGATAATTCAGTTCATGCTGACTATGACATCGACGATATCATCGTACATAGCCAATACGTACCACCCTTAAAGTACCACGACATTGCCTTAGTCCGCACTAAAAGGCGAATAAGGTTCACCAAATTTATCCGACCTGCTTGTCTCTACACCAAATTTAATGTAGATCAGACACAAGCAGTCGCAACAGGATGGGGTAAAACAGACTTTACAAGTTTTGAGCTGAGCTCAAGGCTGATGAAAGTTTCGTTAAACGTTTATGAAAATCGACAGTGTCAGAAAACTTACCGCCACGACAATAAAACACTTCCAAGGGGTATAATTGATGCTATGCTTTGCGCTGGGGAACTAAAAGGTGGTAGAGACACTTGTCAAGTAAGTCATTTTAATGAGAACTGTGATCAAATTGTATTATTTGATTCTTAGGGAGACTCTGGTGGTCCCTTGCTCATAACGAAAAAAGGAAACCAATGCAAATTCTACATAATTGGTGTGGTCTCTTTCGGCAAATTTTGTGGAGCTGTCAGTACTCCAGCTGTTTACACAAGAATATCAGAATATGTTGATTGGATCGAAAAACAAATTTGGTAAACTTCACAAGAATGCAATAAAAAAATTAAATGATCTTTTTTTTATATTTAAGTTTTATATTATTGTATTTTATAACAATTGGAATGTAAGTTTTATATTATTATACTATTAATATTTAAGTAATATAATTTTTCACAAAAATATATCAATAAATAATCTGATAGTTGCTTACGATCGATATAAATATCAATGAGTCAAACGATTTAGTTGGAAGTAGACGTAGAAGATAAGTTGAGACACGGAATTGAAAATTCGAAGTATTTGTTGATTAATGTTTTGATGTAATAGAGACCAGTAGGAATTTTAAAAACAATAATTGCGAACTGCGGATATTTAGCTTATTTTATACTGACTAGAGTAGATTTCGTTAGGGCCACTCATCTTCATAATTCTCATCGTGCACTGTGTGCCATGTTAGACCATCCCCCATTGGCGCATGTGCGGAAGGTAGTACCAAATTGTTGAAAAACGTTCTAAAAAGGGTGTTCACTACATTTAAGACAAAATTAAAGAAAAATTTATTGTATTATGTGTTACCTTCCTTGGACAAGTCCAAAAAATATTTTCCAGTTTTTCCTTGGTCCAAAATTGTATGGATTAATGTAGGTTCGCCCCATTTCTTTAAGTCTTTTGGTTTCAGCTTTATTAATATTAGCTTCTATACTCGTTTCGCCTTTTTGTATTAAGCGGCTGTGCCAATAAGTTAAGGCGCCTAGTGCTATAAATACTCCTAAAACAATTAACAATTAGTCATTAAAATAGATGATCTTTTCATGATCTACCTATGTTAATTATCACCATGTAGCCTATCGCTCGTTTTTCCCAAGTAGATCTTTCATCTTTTGAGTCGGTATTGTTGTTATTAAACTCAGTTTCAAGGGGGTCGCCCATGTAAATGAATTCTGGCTAAAATAAAAAAGCCTATAGAATCGAATTGTTTGCCCATTTCATTACTTACAACAGGAACTAATGCTCCAGTTTTATTGAACTTAACCGGATGTCCTTCCAGTTCTTCTTCTTGTGCAGATGCCATTATCGTTGAGTATCCTATTTCAAATCCAAAAACAATTATGAACAAAACGCCTATTATCATGTAAACCATGTAGAGGAAAAAGTATCTGTGATTCCCATAGCCGACGCAATTATTTAACCACGCTAATTGTTTATAAGGAATAGATACAAAACAAGGCAATTAAAGAGAATTTTTCTATAAATAAATCAATAAAGGATACGGCAGTGATGATCCATTTTTAAAATACATTTATTGCAAATCGAGCAATGATGCGTTCTAGGCGGTTTGGGCGCTATGCATTTTTTGCAAATACTGACAGCTTCAGTAATTAATTCACCCTAAAACAAATGAAACTGATAATATATGACATTGTTAACGCTGGTGTAAAGTCTAAATACCTGTGGTGGATAACCTGCCGGGGTTTTAACAGCCATATAATAGTGGAAAATAATATTAATCAGTAACCAATGCCCCACAATAATGAGTATAACGCACACGGTGGGGCTCTTGTTCCACCAATAAGGAACCCCTATCCAGTACGCAATTAGAACGACTGACGCTGACAGGGCTGTTACTGCTACTACGAATAACTGCAGAAACAATAAAGTATAAGAAAATAAGTATTTATTAAACAAAAGACATTTAATAAAACATAAAATTAAAAACAAATCTCTCGTTCCTTAACAACGTAGACAAAACGTCCTATGAAATTTGTAACATACGACTTTAAAACACTAACCGGGCCTATGGCAGTTGTAAAATTATCTACGAACCAAAACATTGGTTCCATAAATACATCGGCTGCGTAACTTGAATCCAGAAAGTGGTTGTATGTCAAAGACCTTACGGTCAAGTGACATTTTTGACAACATGTCTTAAGGTATTTGCTGAAAGAAAAGTTTTAATTAAAAGTTAGCAGAGGAATAAGATACTGAATTAAGTGGTAAAAATAGTAAAATCATGTTTAAAGGAAAAACAGATTATTTTGGGATTTGGTACACTAGACCCCAAGGCTCAGTTCAAGGCTTTTGATTTTTTGCAAACTTACTAAATAGTTATGGGTACGTTATGAATTTTCCAGTGTATTGTTACCATTTTGAAATTGTCATAACATTCTTTGGCGGCTGTAAATAATCTAAAATGAAGAAATATTAATAGACATGCAAGAAAGCTAAAGAAATCACTTACTCCTTTTGAATATCATTAACTAAATATCACATTTTCAAACTAAATTTAATAAGGGGCATTTAAAAATCTGGCCCAACAACTTAATTAATTATAAAATACCAAGAAGAATATGGTTTTTCATAATTTGTTTACACAGTAATTTATTTTTTTTATTTATTTGAACCTTGTGCAAAACATTAATTATTCCTAGTTCTAACCTACAAAATATTGATCGTTTTGTTTCTCACGTCTTTGTTGGCGATGCTGTTACGTCCAATTTGTTGGCCACACTGCGCATCGTGGGGAAATACTCGACTGTATGTTGTGTTGTCTATTTGTTTACTTGGAATCTTCTATCTTGGGTCATTTTGGTCAAGATGGGTCAGTGATTTCCGATACTTAATAGATGACGCATTCACCTGCAAAACCAGTATAATACACGATATTGATGTTGATGTAAAAAATATGCAAATGTAATTTACAGTATAACTCTTATTGCTTTTAGATGAAATACACTTTTAAGCCATAAAATCATTAGGGTTTTTTTAGTCCACATAGAGTTTATCTTAATTGACTGAGATAAGTAACAGCAATTTAACATTTTGTTGATGCCAAAAGAATTTGTGTAGTTTATATTGATTTGTCCACTAGGGAATGTATAGTGAATTTTATTTGTAGTGAAAATATGAATTTACGTGCGCTTTTTGTTTTGGGTATGTATAATTATATAAAATCAAAGTTTATTCTTTATTTCAATTATCATAGGATGTCTTTGTTTGATTGGCAATGTTGTATGCAATGACCCTAAACAAGGGAAAGATAGTAAAGTTCCTAGAATTGACACAAACGAGGATGTTTTTTATCCAACTGTCGAATTTTCAAACACTTTTGATTGGCAGTTATTTAGAGTAAGTTTGCCACGTTTTTTTGTATAAAAATAAAATGATTTAAATTTTACAGGAATTCTCAGACTTGAACAAAAATGTGATAATATCGCCTATTAGCTTAAAAATAATGTTAGCATTTTTATATGAAGGAGCGTTTGGTTCAACTGAAACGGAAATTCGTGACGTGTTAAAATTCCCGGAAAACAAAACATTGTTAAGGGAAAGTTTTCTCAAAACTTTAGACTCATTACATGTAAGTTTAATAACTTATGTCTTAAACAATACATAATGTTTTTTTTAATACGTAGATTGGGAACGGTAAAGAATTTTGCCTTAACTTGGAAAGCAGAATTTTCCTTGACACCTCTTTAACGCCTGAGCCATCATATTGCAGCAACTTGCTTAAATATTATCAGGCCAAAATCGAATCCACCGAATTTTCAAATCAAACTAAAGCTGCCTCAGCTATCAACTCATGGATTGACCAACTTACAAAAGGCCATATTAAAGAATTGGTACATCCAGGTATTTCTTTTAATATTTTTCGAGAAGTCAAGTGTTAACTTATTCGTAATTATAGAGGATTTAGAAAATGCGCTAATGGTGCTTACCAATGGAATATATTTCAAAGGGGAATGGGTAAACGAATTTCCCAAAAACCGAACCGAAACCTCAGGGTTCTATGTTTCTCACGAAGAAGCTGTTCTCGTTCCTTTTATGTCTACAGTTGATGCCTTTTACTATTGCGAATCAACTGATTTAGACGCCAAATTGTTAAGACTGCCCTATAAAGGAAACAAATATTCTATGATTGTCGTTTTGCCAAACTCAAAAGCCGGACTTCCGTCTTTACTTAAACATATAAAACTGGAAACTCTATCTAGGCAATTGTGGAATTTAGACAAACTTCCAGTTGAAGTGATTATGCCCAAATTCAAGTTTAACTTTTTGGCAAAGTATGCTGAAATTTTGCAGAGGGTAGGTGTTGCAAAAATGATTAAGGAAAAATCTTGAAAAAGGTTTTTTTTTAGCTTGGGCTTAAGGAAATGTTCCAAAACACAGCTATGTTCTCACGAATTGCCAAAAAGCAACCTAATCTCTTGCGAAAATTGGTTGTCAGCGACGTTTTGCAAAAGTCCGGAATCGAAATTGACGAAGAAGGAAGTGTTGTATACACTGCCTCTGGTAATTCTATTTTCTCAAAAAAAAAAAACTATTCTAACGTCGTTTTTCGTAGATATCCAAATTGGAAACAAATTTGGAGAAATCAAGGCAACGTTTAACGCCTCTCGTCCTTTTATGTTCTTTATTCTCGAAGAAACCAAAGGTACGATTCTTTTTGTGGGAAAAGTGCAAAATCCACTGGAAGGAAATGTGGTGGCTGCTCCTATACCCCTACAATCTAGTTATCCATTTGACCAAAATATTGCTCCGTCGATTGCGGAATTTTCGGCGCCTGAAGGGGGTAACAAAGGTATGACAAGTCATGTTAAAATTACTCCACAAGGGTATAAGGTCGTTGCTAAACATAACGTTAATGTAGCTTGAGTCTAACTGTAGTTTTTTGTTCCTTGTTGTTGGTGCTAACTATTCGTTTCTGTAAATAATAATGCCTAATGTAAATAAGCTATATTTACTAACACAATAAAGAAATTACAATAACTTTTTAAATGTTTTTCTTTAATTGCTGGGTTAAAATTGGTGGTTGGGTATTTTTTGAAATGGGTTTGTGTTAAGGACATTGAATGTGGTCATTTACAATTTTTATTTTAACTAAAAACTATAAAAGCGTCGTGTCCTTGACTTTGCAATTTTGCTATCGCGTCGCGGATCTAGCGGGAAGAAAATAAAAACTTGTTTGCACAAAATTCTTACTGAAATTTACATAATTGCCTTCATTACGGCTATAATTAACTTTGCGTAGTTTTGGATTTCCAACAAAAGAAAAACTTCAGCTTTGATGTCTAATTCAAAGAAATTAAAAATAAATTTGTCTACGTAATAATCCATATTTTAAAATCCTGTTTAAGTAGTAGCTAATAGAAAGAGTCTTTTGTGATGATAATATCCATATTTTTATGACGCCGTGTTGGAAATTCCACGACCAACCACGGTAGCCAAGGTCAGAATTTGCTGCTATTAACAGTTTATAACCACAACGAAGAAGTTGCTCGTCGTATTAGTAAACACGTTAAAAGTTATAAAAATATACATGCAGATGTAACAGAGTGTAGTGATGAACAAAAACCCTACCTTAACTAATATTCAGTGATAAGAATTTAGAACAGACTCCGTAACAATGATTTTCTATTCATTATTATTTATTGTCATAGCTGCAGGTAAATATTTTTAATAAATAATTAATTATTTTAATTGATGAGTTTATAACAATATTTTTTTACGTCGACGTGGCTGTTTTTCAACGCCATTAAATAATTTTTTTGAATACATTTTGATTTAAAAAAAACTCATCTTTAAATCATAAATTAATGCAACTAAAAAGCGGTTATGAAAAATACCTATAACCTTGAATCTTGACTAACAAACAAATATTTTCAGTTGATTAAAGTTATTGTTATTTCATCCTAAAATTTAAATAACCATAAAATAAATTAACAAAAAATATATTTTCAGTGCAAGAATCCGAATCGATAATTCCCTTAAATCTTCAGCCATATGATCCTCAATTTGAAGCACAAGCCGCTCGATTTAACTATTTTGATTTAGAGTTATTAAGGGAATTTAGTGATACCCGTGAAAATGTTCTTATTTCACCTGCAACTGTTAAAGCAACGTTGGCCATGCTTCTAGAGGGGAGCCACGGAAAAACCTCGCAAGAAATTGAACACACCCTTAGAATTGACCTTAATGGCCAATCAGATGCAAAAACGGAATTAGAACGACTTTTATTTGATATTGAGGTAATTAAAATAAAAGATACGACAAAACTAAGAAAAACAATACTTCTCTTTACATTTTTAGGCAAGTAACACCGAAAATACTAAACTACAAGCGGCCAATGCAGTCTTTGCATCCAAAAACATTAAAGTATTACCTAACTATCAAAAAAAGATAACCAACAGTTACAAGGCTGATATTAAATATGTAGACTTTAATAAATTAGACGAAACAATTAAAACAATAAACGATTGGGCAACAAATGCAACTCATGGGGAAATTAGGGAAATCGTTGATAAGCGTAAGTGTCCTTGAACTTGGGAAATTTGGACACAATCTAACCTTCATTTTCTAGAAACCATCTCCCCTGACGGTCAGCTGCTTCTCAGCAATGCGCTGTACTTTAACGGACAATGGAAAACCAAGTTTGACGCAGCAACGACAAAACCCAAGTGCTTTAACTCCCTCTCAAGGGGTTGTGTTATGGTACCCACTATGAAAATCACCACTGGCCTTAACTACAACTTTATGACTGAGCTTAATTCCCATGTTGTGGAATTGCCATACGAGGTAATTGACAAAACAGATGTTGTTAAGGGTACATCTACAAACATTTTTATTGTAGGGTGATAAATACTCCATGTTGCTGGTGGTACCGGGACGAAGAAGTAATGTCAAGGTGTTGGCAAAAGACATTCAACACGCGCATTTTTCTGACATTGTTAGTTCCTTAAGACAAGAGGATGTCAGTTTGGAGATGCCCAGATTTGAAATTGATTATTTCGTCGATTTGACCTCTTATCTTAAAGCTGTAAGTATTTGTTGACTGCACCAATGCGTGCGACACAATGGACTGGTATAATATTGTAACACAAATTCATATTGATGCAAATGTAAGCAGAATTAGAGCGACTTGTTTTTATTGGCACGTGTATTGATTCGTTTGTAATGGTAATAATGAGTAAACATCAATTAGGGCCGCTTTAATTAGAAGATCTATTTGCATTTGTTATAAAGGTATATATGTTACTGATTAGAAAAACATTTATACTGGCCTATCAGTAACAGACATTTTAGCACGATTAACCTTTTAATTATTATTAACTCCAATTCTCCTTTTTAGATGAAAATTGAATCCGTGTTTACCAACGCAGCTAACTTAACAGGAATTGCAGACTCTGCCGAAAATCTTCACGTTGGTTCTGTTATTCAAAAAGCCAAATTGAAAGTAGACGAAAAGGGAACTGTGGCAGCAGCTGTTAACAGCGCTATTGTCATACCTCTTATGAATCATAAACCACAATTCGTGGAAGTTGACAGGCCGTTTATCTTCTTTATTTATAACAGACAGTCCCAGAATATTATTTTTGAAGGAATTTATGTGGAACCTCCGATGGCTGCACCTGTAGCCGAAAGACTTCGAGTTTCCCGTCCTTATTCTTACAGGCAAAGACATAGTTACTACGGCCGTTGAAACTTTTTTTATAATAATTATGATATTTATAGGAATAAAGCGTAATCCTTTTTAAAACATGTGTTTTATTAATCCAAACTTTAATAAATGAACAGGAGGGATTAAAGTTAAGGGTAAAATTAAATACGGATAAAATAATTTATTATAATAATGAATAATATACATGGAGATAAGGTAATGATTATTTTTAATACAAATGTTAAAAAAATTAATCAGGTGCTTTAAAATTCGCTAGACAATTTCTCATATTCTACCTAAATAACAAATAGTAGTTTTTATAAAAAAAATATTTGTATAAAAATATTCTATTACACATTTACAAAATAGTTTTTAAACTAAGAATTTGTGTAAATGTCCATTTTAAAAATAGCACTACACAGTAGTGGTTGATAAAAAAATCTCTTACGGTATCTTATTTAATTTTGACACAACTGTTTTAAATTTTAATTTAATTTAATAATTTATAAAAAGAAGCAAACATTATGTGCGCACTATCTCTTGTGTCAAAATAAAATAAAAATTCAACATCTATAAATTGTTACAGGCACTTATATTTAGGTCACCTTGTATTTTTTATCAAAATAACAATAATAATTGCATTTTTTTCTTTAAAAAAATCGTTACATATCACAATCGCTATAAATTTGTTATCCAAAGCTGCTCAATGTTTGTACATTTTTTTATAATCAAAATTTATTAAATCATAAATTATGGACAGATAACTACAGGAAACGTTTTTTCTGCTAAGGTCGATCATTTTTTATTCTATAGAGCAAAAATCTCTGGTGTTATATATCCACAATTATAGAGTCAAATATCTTTCCAAATCGGAGCCATAATAGAATTAGTGTTAGGACTAATACTTTTAATTAACTCGGTCAATATATGCTTATAAAACAATTAGGGTCAGCGCTCAATCTCAAATAAATTTAAATATTAAGGCAGCGTAGTTGCTTTTCGGGTACACGCGTTGTAAACTGAAACGTGTCCGTCCTCTCAACAGGATGTCCTCTCGTAGGAGAGGAATTCCTAGAGGTTTGTTTAACTAACGTAATGCACCCCTCTCCGTTGCCCATCAGACTTTTGAGGCACATGTTCCGTCTCTTTATCCGATGCATTAGCGCCGTTTCCAATTCGAATAAATGATGGTCGTCATGATTCGGAAAATAATTCCGCATGCAATTGGCTAATCGTACCACATATTCTACGTTGTGGCCGCTCGGGCCGCTACATTCTACTATTTGGTCGGCTAGTGAGTTAATATCGTCCTCCCCTATCCAGTGAGGGTTTTTGGGCGTCGCGAGGTAGAGTAATACTTTAAAGGCCTCCCCGTTTTTGGGGTAGAAGGTCGTGAACTGCGTCATGTAGCCCCCCATTTCACATTCGCGGTTGCTGAGGTAGGGTAGTGCGTCTTCGCCACTTATTGCGAAGGCAATTCCGTGCACGACGTCCTGTAACAAAAATAGAGTTTTTGGAATCATTGAAATGTTTTCTGTTTTAACTAGACTGGTGGAATTATTCTACTTTTTTAATTTACCTAAAATATGCTCAAATCATGCAAAGCCTTCGTGATTTTGTGGATTTAAATAGAATTTTAACAACGCGTGTGAACGTCACGACTATATAAATTTATAACCCACCAAAATAAACCGCTCAACGTGTCCAACAAAGAAAACATATTTTTTTTGCATCTTTGTTTGACATTGGACTTATTCTCATCCCAAATTATGTAGCACAATATGTTCACATATTTTCTTTATTTTAAATTTATTTGATTTAAATGAAATTAGTTTTAAAACATGCCATAAAAAGCAATAACTAATTGCGCATGCGTTTTACGCAAGCGCTTTAACTATAATAGGTAGTATGTTTTTTAATTACAGGAAGATCCAAAAAAATGTAACCTTGAAGGTTTTTGTAAACCAAGTTTATAAAACGTGTGGACATTAAAAAGTAATAAAATATGTCCGACTTGGAATGATTTGCCAATAATGCAAAGCATTTATTTAAATGATATAATTATTCGTGGGTCATTTTAATAAACAATCAATTATTAAATTGAATAAATTTTATCTAATTACATTCCTGGACTTACAAGTCCAACATTATTTTATTCAGAAGTGCCCTATTAAATCACACACAAATTTAACTGTGTATTTAAGCATTAAAAATATTAATTAATTTATCCTTGGCCAAAAATCATGTGACCCGCTAAGTAGGTTCATTTATCTCCGCAAAAAAATGTTTTACAAAACTCCTCCTAATTTTTCTTTTTTTAATTTTGCTCTATTGAAGTTAATATCTACATCCGTTTCTTTAAAAAAATGTGAAATAGCCTTGTGGTTAAATATCAAAATGTAGAATAATTATTATTGGCCCAAATATCATGTTACACTACTTTAAATTAAAAATTATTCAAAAACGAGAATTTTCACTTTTTTTATTAGCATACCTATGCAAATTAAATGTTTGTTTTGATTAGTTTAATTTTATTTGACAATTTATTGTGTAATTTTTATCTCTATTAAATTACAAATTATAACAAAAATACGTATTGCATAAAATCCAGTTTAATACGCTCGTTATTTAGATCAAAAAAGAGAAAAACCATTACCGCAAATTTTTTTGTTACGCATATTAAATGACCAGAAAATGATCTCTTGGTTTAATTATTATTGACGTTCTTGGGATAATTTAATCACAATAAATTTTCCCGAGTGATAATATAAAATATGTATTTTCAAGATTTTCTTAATTATTCAAGAATTTAAAATATGCGCAAATTTATCAAGTTATTAATAGTTTTAGTACAAGTAGGCGTAATAAAGATTGTAAAATTAAATGGGTCTTTTATCAACTACAATGATTATTTAAATCTTACGTAAATAAAAAAGAGACGTCATTTGTTTTTGGACCAAGACACAACTTGTTGATTATTTTTAATTGGTTAATAATGTAATAACATCTCAAACTTTATGCTTACTTTAAGCTACTCAAAATTATTGTAAATGAGGCTTTAATTTCTTCAATAAATTGCTAACCTTATTATGACGTTTGTTTTGAATTTCTAGGAAATAATTTTTCAATTTATTTTTAATTTCAATTATTTGATTATTGTTTTCGTCAAATTTCAAAGAAATTAATTTAAGTTTAATTTATCTTTCTCGTTAATTAATGTAAGATCATTTACCTACCTTATCGTTTTCAACTAGAGTAGCCACCCGCCCAGGCTGAAAAAAAAAAAAAAATTCATTGGATTATTTATATCTTTTAATGTGTTTACTAGTTAGATCAATATTTGTAATTAGATTTAATTTGTTTGCTAATTAGACTATAGCTTTATGGCCTATCAAGCACGTGAGGAGTATTGAATACAAATATAATCAGCTGATTGTCAAATGAATCTTCCCTTGTGCGCAGAAAACCCATTGCTGTCTTTAATAATTATTTGGTTAATTTAAACAATTTTGTTCCGTGCCTACGTTAAGTTTACGGAAGTACCTATACTAAAAAAAATGGACAAACATTATTCTAAAAATTGCTATAAAAAATTTCTGTCACGTTTCTTTTATTATAATTTTATGAGAGAAAAGTGCAGATATTTGTTACAGATGCAAACGACAATTGCGCAAAAAAAGAGAAATTGCTTAAGTAGCAAAAGCATCACGTTTGATAAAAAAAAATTGCAAAGTCGGAGTAAAAATTTTAGGTTTAATTTATTTTCTTATCAGCATAACCGGGGTTACTGATATTAAAAACATTAGTTCGTTTAAAATAAAAATATTATGAGTTCAAGATTATTCACTTATTTGGGTTCATTAAAACATCTGATTTTGATGTTTCAAATATTTGTTTTTTTTAATTTTTAAGAGAGTTACCTTAAAAACAATAGTTACAAGGCATTATCGGCTAGATTAGTAAAACAAATACATTTTTATGATTGTTTCTATTTGTTTTGGGGACAACTTTACTGATAAATCATTGAAAGAGGACTTTGCCCGAGAGAAATCTTAAAATCAAGGTAATTGTCTGATAAAGCGATATAATGACTAAAGGTGTCCTTACCCTTTCTTCCGTCCCTCGGTGGGTGGCGTTTCCTTGCCAAAACCGCCTTTGGTACCCCGCAATATGTCCCATAACCGCCTTGTGAAACTTAAACCCTGGTTTCCAGCAAAGAGACCCATATGCGAACACCCACAAGGCTTTGATTTCTTGGTTTGACACTTCATCTTGCACTACCGCTATGTTATTATCATTCATCTTAAAGATTGATGGATGATGCAATGTAGACTTGTGTGACACTCAGCACGGCCGGCCGTGGTTTGAACACAAAACAGTTCAATGAAATTGTTACGTCAACCAGACTGCGTCTGGCGATCGCAAAACGACTAACAAAATCCAATTCAAAGTACACACTCAACTATTAGATTGAGCGCGCGCAAATTTTATTTTTGAACCAGTAAAATAAAGGACAATTAGAGCCATTCTTATGCCACATGGTCTTACTTTCGAACTTATACGCATGCGTAGTTTCTTCTTGGGATTTGGGAAAGTGCAGCCTCATTTCTTTGCTGGGGCAGGACCCTAGGTGCCCAATATCTTTCTTATAAAAAAACAAAGAAAGACATTAGGACTCTTTTTAAATCAGGATCTTGATTCTTTTAAACAAGCTCGACTTTTCTTAGTACTATAAGGCATGACTAAGAAATCAATCATTTTGATTCGATAAGATATGAGACGTCTCATCAATCATGACTTACCTTAAGCAAGTACCTCTCTTTCGTTCTGCGCTCCTAATTTATATTATATTTAATGTACTGTTCTGTTGCATATTTTTTTTATTTTTCTTTATTCTCTTCTTTTTAATTTTTTTGTTCTTATCTAAAGAATACAATCATCGATTTTTTCTTTCCAAGTTGTAATATCCACAATAATGTTGAATGTCTTTGTTAAAAGAGACGAAGTTATCATAGAAAAAAATATATAATTTATCAAAGTGTAGTTTGTCTTAAAAAATAAAAAATATTTTGTTTAATCCGTTAAATTTTTTCTTAATCGCTTGGTTAATGGTTGCAAGATGCGCGGGCATTATCGTCACTGCTGCTTAAAACCTCTCTTAACTTCTGCTACCCTGCTTAAAATAAGTAAATATGTAACCCTTTTGTTTTCATCTTGCACACAGCGCTTAAATTTTGTTGTATATTTTTCATGATATCCTAGGAATAATGTGCGAAATTTGTGTATTACATTATCTATGTTAAGTTTTACTTTTATCGATTCAAGTCATAAAGGCATTTTGACTTAAGCTTTTACTTAAGTTACCTTTTCAAACACATGTTCTCCTGATAAATAAAGAACTTACAAAGTTAGAGTTGTATCTGTTTGTTGGACTATACCCACTACTTGCATTATATGCAGTTTTTAAACCGAATATTTATGCTTGTAATTGTAAGATAATATAAAAAAATCATAACAAAGTTCAGATTATGTTTAGCTTAAGTCTTTAACAAAACAATTTGTAATAACAATGACACTTTTTTTTTGTTTAATATTATTTCAAAATTTCTAACAGTACAATAAGGGGAAATATTTTCTTTCTCCCACCACTATAGTTATAGTTCTAACTATTAAACTAGACAAACACTCATCCTCCATTTTCTGTATTCCTAATTTTTGAAAACTTGTTAAAGTCTAGTTAAATTTTGCTGTAGTTTCTAATACAGAAAATAATCCAATACTAGAATAAAAAATGCACGCTCTTATTAGTTATGCCAGCCTAATAATTTTTAAAACACTTTATACATATTATTATTACAATTTTATAAGAACAATAATATGTTCATCATACACCAAATGCATCACGTTTACAATGTTTTATGTTCTCCCAATAAAAGAAGATATGTTGTATCTATAGTTGTGTGCTTATAGAAGGCGCTTTTCTGTAAATTCTGTATAGAAGATTATCCACGAACTGCGGTTGCGATTTTGCATAAATAATCACAACACAGGGAGATATCTATCCATCATACTTTAAAACTTGTGTATTGAATAAATATTATGTTGCTCATACTACCTTAAAACAGCGCAACCCACAAAACATGCAAGGATTAGTGATTGCCATTGCGCAGTGCCCTCATAAATTAACCAGAGATTGAGGTTATGGCTACAAACATACATACTTTTGTAAAATGTTCGTAAAACGTCTTATAAACATAAACAACATTCGTTTTAAATCAACCAAAAGTACAATATTTGCTCTAAGTTCAGGTAACTTCTAATTTAAGTTAACTACAACATCAAAATAAATCACACTTTCTAGTTCTTACCCTTAGGCCAAGGAAAATGCGGCGTAGCTGTAATCAGATTAACAGGCCCCAATGCAGGAGACGCTATAAAAGCTATGACAACTCTGAAAGACCTGCCACAACCCCGCCAAGCGCTGTTACGTAGTATAAGGCACCCCCAAACCAAAGAAACCATAGACAAAGGGCTTATTCTATGGTTCCCTAGTCCACATAGCTTCACAGGAGAAGATAGCTGTGAATTTCAGGTCCATGGCAGTTTAGCAGTGATAAGCGCAATTTTGAGTAGCTTGGGGACTCTCCCAAGTACCAGGCTAGCGGAGCCAGGAGAATTTACCAAGCGGGCCTTTTTTAATGGCAAACTCGACTTGACTGAGGTTGAAGGACTATCTGATTTGTTACAAGCGGAAACGGAAGCACAAAGAAAGCAGGTTTGTTTTCTTAAACCCATAAGGAGCCACTTTAAGCTGTTATTTTAGGCTTTCTTGCAAAGCCAAGGCTTTTTGAGCAAGGTTTACGCCAATTGGAGAAAAGTATTATTAAGGAATTTGGCACACGTTGAGGCTTACATCGATTTTGAAGAAACTGAAGATGTTGATGATGGACTTTTTGAGGCTGTAGCAAATAGTATTTTAGACTTAGAACAAGAAATTAAAGCGCATTTAAGTGATGGAAAGAAAGGCGAAATACTGCGGACAGGTGTTAAAACTATTATCCTTGGAGAGCCCAATGTTGGAAAAAGTAGTCTGATAAATTTATTATGTAGGTCCAGCTACTTTTTATCATTGTTAAAATTTATTCAAGCGTCAATATTGTAGGTGGTCGTCCAGCTGCAATAGTAACCTCAATAAAAGGAACAACACGTGATATTCTGGAAATCAAACTTGATATTAAAGGATATCCAATTCTTCTAATGGACACTGCTGGTTTAAGAAAGGACAGCACCGATCCAATAGAGCAAGAAGGAATCAAAAGAGCTTTAGCAGCTTCCAGGGATGATGCTGATTTAATAATTTTGGTCATAGATGCCCTAAAGTACAACAAATGGCAACTAGAACACAAAAATGAAACATTCAATGATTTTATCAAAGATTACAGTAACGAAATCGGGCTGGATACAACAAAACCAATGTTCTATGTAGTTAATAAAATAGATTTATTGGAAACGGAACTTGTTGGGGTACAACAAGATAAGATGGTTCTAATGTCTTGCAAAAAAACCATCGGCATATCAAATCTGGTTGAAAACTTGGGTTGTGAACTTAAAAAAATGTAAGTGTTGCTATAAAAGTAAAAAAACACCAGGACCTAACATGAATTTACTTGCAGGTGTGGAGATCCTTCCGAAGAACATCCTTCAATGAATCAAGCACGGCATAAACAACATTTACAGGACTGTCTAATAGAAATAAATTATTTCATCGAAAAAATAAATTCAAAGCAAAAATTAGACATAGTAATTTTAGCAGAGCATTTACGAAAGGCGCTCAAACATTTAGGAAAACTAACAGGAGTTGTTACAACCGACCAAATACTAGACGTGATTTTTAAAGATTTTTGCATAGGCAAATAATGAATAACATATAAGAAATAAATGTATTAGTGTAATATAACAGAATATAAAAAAATACATACTAAATAAAAATGGTCCTCTTTTTTACCATAATTCGCATTTATACTTTGGATTCATAGGGCTATCAATTGGGCAGTTGAAAACACGGGAAAACTCGACTGAATTGCTTAATGTTCCCAAAACCCTAAAAAAACTGATATATTTATTTGTTTCAGAAACTTATTTGGAGAATTCTGGAGTGATGCCTTAATCGGTAAGTGATTTTTAAATATGTCAAATCTCACCTAAATATTCCCGGGGAATGGACAGCTGTCTGTAATCTAACTTTAGCTGTTTCTGGTCGTTGAATTCCGCACCATATCTACCAAATAAATTGATTTTGGTATTACATTTAGCTATACACTTAAAAATTTTACCTGTGCAAAATTAAGAAAAAATAGTTGTTGATTTGATAAATGTATCCCCGGCAATTTTTCGTCTGCGTCCTTATTTTTGGTTAGCCATTTTTCATACGCCTGCAATTTATTATTTTTAAATGCCTGTTGTTAAAAAGAATTTGTATTACCCAAAATGCTTGCTTAAGTCCTCCATTATCCGCAATGTTTTCGCCTTGCGTCAAAAAACCATTTACCCGAGCATTTACCTCGGGTAGAACATAAGCTCCATATTGATCTGGAATTAAACATTTTTAATGTGTGAATATAAGTATAGAACCTACATTTTTACCAATCATGCACTGGGCTCTGCTGTGGAATTCCAAAACCGAAGGTTCTCGCCACCAATAGTCCAAATTACCATGTTTATCGAATAGGCGACCTTTGTCATCAAACCCATGGGTAATTTCATGCCCTATGACTACGCCAATTCCTCCAAAATTTAAAGCTTTCGGAAAGTGGCGATGGTAAAAAGGTGGTTGTAATATACCCGCGGGAAACACTAGAATTTTTGGATTTAGTATATCTTTACTATGGTTGTCTATACCTACTTATTTGGTTTTTATTTCGGCTGTAATAGGCGTTTACGATAGCTGGGGATGTACCCCATAATGTTCTATTGGTTTCCGTCCCAACTTTCTTCTGCTCGTATCTTGTAAGGTGTTTTAAGATACTTAGAGTGTTTTCAAAAAAATAACTCGGGTCGATTTCTACGTCACTGTATCTTTTGTTAAGATCTAGCTCCTTGGTAATGAAATCTGGATAGCCAATCTTCAGATCAATGTTCTGTAACTTCATCAATGCGTAATCCTTGGTCGACTGGTCAATCCATGTTGTTTTACCCAATATATCTTCGAAAGCTCGTTGCAAATGCATTGTCATTTCTAAGGTCTAGAGTTTCTATAAGTTTTGGAAAATTACAGTTAATAGACTTACATCTTCTTTGCTTTGCTCATCAAAATATTTTTCCACAAACAATTTGCCCAATGCCATTCCCATATTGGCGTTGGTTTGTTGAATACAGAATTGCCACCTAGTTGGCGGATTTTCCTTTCCAAAAAGTATGTAGTAGAATCTTTGCTTTGCCATTATAAATCTATTATCCAAATTGTTCGTCCGATGACGTATGAATCTCCACAACAAATAATTGGCTACAATTCTTTAAGTTGATTTAGTTTTTGCAACATTTAATCACATCACCTACCTTGGAGAGGTGTTACTCAGGAGTTCCACAAGGCGATGCAAGTAAGACGTACAGAAACATGCCACAGGGTCATTCAAGGTCATTGTTTTACCCAATATCATACTGAAGTACCTTATCCAATCCAGTTGTGGAAAATAGTGCGCCAGAGAACCGATTGTTGTTCTTAAATACATTCTTTCAACATGTCTTCTGTCTTCGTGCGACATCATAATCTGCAAATAAGTCAATTATAATGTGTAAGGTGTTATTTTAAAGTTACCTCAGCTATCTGCGTCTCAAACTTAATAAGATCATCAGCATCTTTGTAAACGGTCTTTTTGGAAGCGCCCAGAAGAGTGGCAACACCTATAATAAAGTTTTTGTACGCCTCCACGTATTTTAAATTACTTGGGTTTGTAAAATAGTCCTTAGTCGGAAGACCCAATGTAGTTTGATCAATCTATAAACCCAAATGATTAATTTTGGCATGCAAAAAGCCACAGACGTACATGGATAATATACTCGTCGGAGTTTTTCAAATCAGGACCAACCCATTCAGACACCAAAATGTCGTTGTTAAAGAGTCGGAGCTGTGCCATTAGCCAAACCATATCAAAACTCGTTTCGTCCCAATCGGGCATGATGAAGGGCCATCCACCAAGCTCTAATAAAAGTTTCTCTAAAGGTTTGCTACCCCTTTCGGTTAACTTGTCTTCGTTCAAACACGAGCGGTAGAAATGTTTGGCTTTTGTTGTCGCGCTTATTGTGTTGTTACTGTAATCGTCTATGTTGTCATTAACAATGTAACCATTACTGAAAGCGTGGTGAGTTGTCTTAACTTGAAGCTCCTAAAAGGGGTTTGCGAATGAATGGACGGGCTTTTTGGGCTGAGTACCTACCTCCTCAGTTTCCGTGAGGAGTTCTTGTAGAACGGTGTCCAAATTTTCGCGCAGGATTTCAAATGTGTCGTATGAATTTCTTTCTGGTGGGATGGTGTAGAAGTTTTTCCATTTGCCGCAAGCGTATTGGTAAAAATCATCGCACGGTTTTACGCTTGTGTCCATGTACTGCCGCATAACATCGCCTAGGCAAACAGTTGTCAGTTGGATCGGCCAGTTTTAAATTATTCACCTTTAACTTACTTTGCAGTTTCCTAACTTCTAAATGTTCCAATTTGTGCTTCCAAAACACTTGGTTTCTATCTGTTTTTGATATTGTTTTATAATCATCAGATATATTAAATTGTCTATGCTTGGCATTTCGTTTATATCGTCGTCTTAACTCACTTTTATGGCGTTTGATGTTTAATTCGTCTTGCAACTGCTTGGGTTGATTGTTTACATCTATTTCCTGACTGACAACTGCATTTTAATTCGTTTAGATTGGTGTTAGTAAATGTTTTAGTTACTTACATTCGTGGTTAGGTATTGAAGATGCACTTACTCCTGTGCCTGTACCTGTAGTGTATTTTGTCAACAAAATAACGACTATTACTATTGGGAGTAACACAATTGGCACAAACACTAGTTTTCGGAGTTTGACTTGCCACTCTTTCTGAGGTCCGACGCACCATCTGAAATAAGCAATAAATGAAAGACAGGAAATTTGAACAATTTTAAAAAAAAATTACCTTACTCTACCGGAATCGTTGTGAGGAGCTAGACGACAAGAGGAGAATTTTGGCTCCATTAGAAGTTTTGATCCTCACAACAAATTTTACAGGAACCTAGTAATGAATCTGACCTTTATTCAATTACAAACTGGGTCATTCTGATTGAGAGTTTTTAGATTTGGAAAAAACTTTGGCAAAATATTTCGCGAAAATATTGCACGATACTGTGTGAGGGTAAACGCTAGGTGTCTGATTCGGATAAATTAATTTGGGTAACGAGCTACTTTATTGTGCATTACCTACACTTTATTATATAGACTGCAATATTTTTAAATTTATTCTAATTGACTCTACTTATGGTTCACGTCTACGCGTCGCGGTTTATCGTCTTAACTTAATTTTAAGACATAAAATAATAATCAAAACAGTTTTTCTTTCGTTTTTAACCTGAAGTAGTTTGCTTATAAAATATTTTTGGTTGCTAATGTCACTACTTACCTGAAAAAGTGATTTACTTGCACCATAACTAAAGAAAAAATTATTCTAGTATTGCCGACAAATTCAACCTGTTTGCTAACGGCCAACAGTTTGGTTTTCATTTTATTGTGGTTGCTTTGTAAACAATTAAATGTATTAAATAACAAGTCTAAGAAACAAATCAGTCATTTAAATGGATTAATATAAATTGCATTCTTCTTGATGACATATTTATGAATATATTTTTAAATTAAAGTGGGGATTGTAATGCAAACAAAAACAAACAATGTAAAAAATTTATTCAGAAAAGTAAGTTACAACTTCAAAAGAGGTAAACATATAATCCATATCGGATAAATTAGATGAAACATCGCTGTAATCAGATTCGCTGTGAGTGGAAGACAACTCGTTGCCAGAATCTTCAAATTGTTCGAATTTCTTGTACGAAGATCCTGAAAAAAAAACACAAAATTGTCTAGAAACACATCTTACAACTATTACCATTATATTTCTGCATAGTTTCTTCTTGAACTGGCTTCTTAAATGACGTATCAGCAGTTTTTAATGTCCAGCCATTATTTTTCTTGATTGGTTTGTTCACTATTGCTGCAAACTTCTTCCTTTCTGAAAGTTCTAACATCTTCTCCAGAAGCTTTTTGTTGTTTATGGCAATACTTAAATTGTGTTTGGTTAGCTCCAGATCGCATCGCATTATTTCTTCTTCCACATTTCTAAATACAAAGGTTTGTTTGCGCCTAAATTTGGTAAATTAAAAAAACGCATACCTGTGTTCTTTCACCAATTTGAACTCCGGTACTGTAGCATCGTACTTTTCAAAGTCATTCACAAGCTGCATACAGAAAAAGGTAATGTTGTTGAGAGTTTTGGATCTCTTTAAAAGATCTTTTGCTTCTGAAATCACTGATCTTCTAAGAAAAGAATCCTCCATGGCTACATTGTAGAGGCTGGAGTTGTTCATTAGAAAAAGGATTCTTGCATCTCGACGCACCTTTCTGAAAGTGGTAATGATTAAATCATTGATTATGCAAGGCATTTTCTCATGCGGAAAGTACAATATGAAAAAACAACAAACTTACCGCAAGCGGTCCATTACTTTTTCATCATAGGGGGTGCCTGAGTTGGATTTAATATGATTTTGGATATCCATTTGAGTAAATTGTTGTAGAATCAATAAATATAAAAGGTAATACTTGGGAGTGATTTTTTAAACGAAAGTTTATATGACAAGTCAATTGTCATAATAACATTCCAAAAAGTATGTACAGGGTATCGAAAAAAAATGTGTGTTAGAAAAAAATTCAGCAGTTTCGTTTTAACTAATTATTTGTTGTATAATTTTGCATAAAAAAGTTGGATAAAGTGTCAAGGGTGGACCGGAATAAGTCATTTTTAAAATAACACTAAAAGATTGCTAAATTTTTGAATCAAAAGTTTGAAAATAAATTTTTAAATACATGCAAGACAAGAAGCATTTTTTAATTCGTGCAAAAAGTAAAAACAGACACACATAATGTTAACGCAGTGCCATCTGTTAGTTGAGCAGGAATCTATTGCGCTAAAAGTTAAATTTCGTACTTTCTTGTCGCAAAATTAATACCTACAAAGATTAAATTTATACGGTTTTAGCACTGAAAATAAGTAACATAGTTGCTTATAAAAAGTGCTACAATTGTAGATGGCGCCACTAGCTTAATTGTTGTAAAATCACAAAACAAAAAATCATTTCAAGACGTTTTATTTGTTAATGCTTGTAATAATCTCAAAGAAATTCTCCAATTTACTAAACATATTCATTAAACTAACTGGACATTGTTTATTAAACTTTTTACAACTTTTTCCCCTCTTTCCAATGTTTTCTGCTTTCTGGTAATCCATCGTTAAGTTACTATTTTTCGAAGTAGATGGCCTAAAAACATAAAAAAAAATTTTTTGTCTCTAATATTAATAAAATTTATTTTGTAGATAGCTTTTAGGATATAGAATACAAATCTGCATTTAGATTTTTTCTAAAAAAAATATTCTGAAAAAAATGGGGTGTCGCGTTCAGAGTTGCCTTTAACAGCTCGTAGCAATAAAACTATCAACGTTGGAACTACTACGGTGTCAGATTCGGATTCAGCAGCCCAGTTTGCATAAGCACAGATGGCATTTATTTGTTGCAAACATTATTTGCGACCGTGAAAATTAAAAAACTGAGAAAATTTAGACCCTTACCCCTTAGTTAGAAATGCGGTAAATTTTGAAAAAATAAAATTGCCCAAAACTATGTTATTTGGTTTATTAAAAGCCGTGCAAATCAAATCTGCAATTGGTTTTTTTCCAAGTGCTTTTGTTTTTTTGCTAGACCTTTTCAAAGTTGGCCAAATTTTAAAAATGTTCAAAAATGCTTAGCAAAAAAATTTTTTGTCCATGATTTAAATGAAACTTATTTTGTAGATAGCTTTTAGGATACAGAATACAAATCTGCATTTGAATTTTTTCTAAAAAGATAATTCTGGAAGTTAGAGCACTTTGAAAAAAATGGGGTGTCGCGTTCAGAGTTGCCTTTAACAACTCGTAGCAATAAAACTATCAACGTTGGAACTATTACGGTCTCAGATTCGGATTCAGCAGCCCAGTTTGCATAAGCACCGATGGCATTCATTTGTGGCAAACATCGTTTGTGGCCGTGACAATTAAAAAACTGAGAAAATTTGGACCCTTACCCCTTAGTTAAAAATGTGGTAAATTTTGAAAAAATAAAATTGTCTGAAACTGTGTTATTAGGTTTATTAAAAGCCGTACAAACCAAATCTGCAATTGGTTTTTTTCCAAGTGCTTTCGTTTTTTTGCTAGAGCTTTTCAAAGTTGGCCAAATTTTAAAAATTTTCAAAAATGCTTAGCAAAAAAATTTTTTGTCCATGATTTTAATGAAACTTATTTTGTAGATAGCTTTTAGGATATAGAATACAAATCTGCATTTGAAATTTTTTTAAAAACATAATTCTGGAAGTTAGAGCACTTTGAAAAAAAATGGGGTGTCGCGTTTAGAGTTGCCTTTAACAACTCGTATCAATAAAACTATCAACGTTGGAACTATTACGGTCTCAGATTCGGATTCAGCAGCCCAGTTTGCATAAGCACCGATGGCATTCATTTGTGGCAAACATTGTTTGTGGCCGTGACAATTAAGAAACTGAGAAAATTTGGACCCTTACCCCTTAGTTAAAAATGCGGTAAATTTTGAAAAAATAAAATTGCCTGAAACTGTGTTATTAGGTTTATTAAAAGCCGTACAAACCAAATCTGCAATTGGTTGTTTTCCAAGTGCTTCTGTTTTTTTGCTAGAGCTTTTCAAAGTTGGTCAAATTTTGAAAATTTCCAAAAATGCTTAGCAAAAAATTTTTTTGCCCATGATTTTAATAAAACTTATTTTGTAGATAGCTTTTAGGATATAGAATACAAATCTGCATTTAGATTTTTTCTAAAAAAATTATTCTGGAAGTTAGAGCACTTTGAAAAAAATGGGGTGTCGCGTTCAGAGTTGCCTTTAACAGCTCGTAGCAATAAAACCGCCAGCGTTGGAACTATTACAGTGTCAGATTCGGATTCAGCAGCCCAGTTTGCATACGCACAGATGACATTCATTGCTTGCAAGCATCATTTGTGGGCGTGACAATTAAAAAACTGAGAAAATTTGGACCCTTACCCCTTAGTTAAAAATGCGGTAAATTTTGAAAAAATAAAATTTCTTGAAACTGTGTTTTAAGATTAACTAGAAGCAGTACAAACCAAATCTGCAATTGGTTTTTTTCCAAGTGCTTTTGTTTTTTTGCTAGAGCTTTTCAAAGTTGGCCAAATTTTGAAAATTTCCGAAAATGCTTAGCAAAAAATTTTTTTGCCCATGATTTTAATAAAACTTATTTTGTAGATAGCTTTTAGGATATAGAATACAAATCTGCATTTAGATTTTTTCTTAAAAAAATATTCTGGAAGTTAGAGCACTTTGAAAAAAATGGGGTGTCGCGTTCAGAGTTGCCTTTAACAGCTCGTAGCAATAAAACCGCCAGCGTTGGAACTATTACAGTGTCAGATTCGGATTCAGCAGCCCAGTTTGCATACGCACAGATGACATTCATTGCTTGCAAACATCATTTGTGGGCGTGACAATTAAAAAACTGAGAAAATTTGGACCCTTACCCCTTAGTTAAAAATGCGGTAAATTTTGAAAAAATAAAATTGCCTGAAACTGTGTTTTAAGATTAATTAGA
The DNA here is from genome assembly GCA_963920755.1 of Cartodere bifasciata. NCBI lineage: Eukaryota > Metazoa > Arthropoda > Insecta > Coleoptera > Latridiidae > Cartodere > Cartodere bifasciata. The sequence continues at coordinate 5,766,187 of OY987201.1, read as the reverse complement.
AGCAGTACAAACCAAATCTGCAATTGGTTTTTTTCCAAGTGCTTTTGTTTTTTTGCTAGAGCTTTTCAAAGTTGGCCAAATTTTGAAAATTTCCAAAAATGCTTAGCAAAAAATTTTTTTGCCCATGATTTTAATAAAATTTATTTTGTAGATAGCTTTTAGGATATAGAATACAAATCTTAATTTGGATTTTTTCTAAAAAAATAATTCTGGAAGTTAGAGCACTTTGAAAAAAATGGGGTGTCGCGTTTAGAGTTGCCTTTAACAACTCGTAGTAATAAAACTGTTAACGTTGGAACTATTACGGTATCAGATTCGGATTCAGCAGTCCAGTTTGCATAAGCACAGATGGCATTCATTTGTTGCAAACATCGTTTGTGACCGTGACAATTAAAAAACTGAGAAAATTTGGACCCTTACCTCTTAGTTAAAAATGCGGTAAATTTTGAAAAAATAAAATTGCCCGAAACTGTGTTATTTGGTTTATTAAAAGTCGTACAAACCAAATCTGCAATTGGTTTTTTTCCAAGTGCCTTTGTTTTTTTGTTAGAGCTTTTCAAAGTTGACCAAATTTTAAAAATTCTCAAATGCAAGAAATGTTGTTACAAAATGTGGTTAATTTATTTTTTTTACTATCTAGTATATTTATTTATGGTGAACTAAAAGTAATAGACTATAGTTAGAAACACGTATCGTTAAATGGATTTAAAACTTACGTTAATAATATATGAAATAGATCTCCAAGGACTCCAGTGTCCTTAAAAGGGTAAAGGGACGCCTCGCAAATTGTACGCAATAAACATTCTTTGCCCGACATTCCATTCCTAAAATATGAGACTTTATAGCTGGATATTTATAGTATCAGGGCGCGTTTTTGACATAAGGGCGCCCCACGTAGACTAAATGATCCCTTGTATCTTCTTTATTATTTATAATTATTTTCTTGCTTAAATATTTAGTAGTCAAGAGTCTTTAAGGGTAGGAAAAGGTTAAATCGGTTTGATAATTCACTTACTGCGCTAATTTTCGTTCCAGAATAGAGTACAAGGTCTCCCGGCTGAAGGCTCGATCAGCAATTAAGGGTGGATATGTAAAGTTCGTCTGATTCTCTGGCAAGGGAAAGGACGCTTCAAAATTATAGGATAGCGACACATCGTAGTTGGGTAAATTTAATGGCAAGGCTAGGGCAACAAACATCTAAAATCGTCTATTTAATTTTTATTCTTCGGCTTTTTGGCGATGTTACTTACCCCCATAAAAGGACCTCCAAATGGAAACTGTATTTTATTTTCAATTTCATAACTTCCTTCACTGCGAAACTTGTCAATGTTTCCGAAAACCAATAATGACACTAAGGCACATTTTAAAAACATGATAAATGATTCTTAAGACTACAACAATGTTACACGAGGCTCGACTAGCACTACTGTTACTTTGCAGTACATTGACAGATATGTAAATAATATTGACGTATGTGTTATAATTTTTGTTTAAATAAAGACGAATTATCTTAAACGATGGTGCACGAAATTGTGGCCCTTAAAATTGGTTAATGAATGAATAATGCATTAGACTTAAACATTTAATAATTTGTTTGTTTAAATGGTTAACGTTTTCTTAAAAATGTTTTATTAAACTTAATTGTTTACTGATGTAAATAACGATTTTGCTATTTTTGTTTAATGTTATGGGAAAAGGTTTAAAACACTTTGTACATTTGGATTAGACTTTATTAAACAGTATTTTCAATCCACGAAATAAGATCCAAAAAGCTAACAGTGCAATTTTTGTTATAATCCTTGCAATTATCTAATTTGTGTCCATGCTCCTCTGCCAATTCGTATTCAGTCATCTCCTTTTCTGTTTTTGATGCTGAAGGACTAAAAATTACGTGAAACAGATCCCCTAAAACTCCATTTGTGTGTTTTATTTGGGTTGTGGCAGACTCGCAAATAGTCCTTAAAAGACATGCTCTTCCAGGGTATCCTCCCCTAAAAACAGATCGTTTTAAAATTGGTTGTTTTGTTGATATCAAGAACTTACGATTCGATTTTGTTTTCCATCGCCCTGTAGATTAATTCTCTTGAAACGACCGGTGGGTACTGTAAGTTTGTTTGATTGGACGGTAAAGGATAATTGGCTTCAAATAAAAAGGACAAGTAAGCGTGATTGTAGGGTGCTTCCAGAGGTAATGCGATTGCTAAGAACATCTAAGAAAAAATACGTTTATTTTAATGTAATTCATTTATTTTAAAATAGTGAAAAGTTCCCATTAAGATTAATTTATCTGATGAGTGTTAATTCATCATTTTGATACATAATTGATATTTAAACTTTCAATTATTCAATTATTGTTCTAGTCTTTGTTTAATTATTTTTACATTAAAACAATAAATAAGTTGCACTTTCTAAGTGTTTAAATACACGTTTATAATTCAATGCATTTTTTTTACTCACCCCCATTCCACTGCCATCTGTGAATGCAAGTTTTAATTTGTCATATTCCTTGTACCCTTCGGAAATAACAATTTTTGTTAAGTTTAAATTTAACAGAAAAAAACAAACAATTTTTAATGTGTTCTTCATTGTGAACAACACTTGTATACGATTGAAGATTTACTTTAAAATGAAGGTGGAGGAGTTGCATTACCTCATACGTGTTAATTTTTTGATTTACATAACTGACTTTTGTCCAATTTGTATTTATTTATTTCTCTAATACAACTATTTTGTTCTACTTATGGACAATTATCCTAGACTAGTTGACAAAATAAACAAACAAAAACATAGTCGCTGTACAAAAATGCGGAACCACATTAAAAGTAATTCTGTAATAAAATAACTTAAAATATGTTCCTATAATGATGTAATACATTGTGTTACGTACAAAGTCAAAATAAATAATAAAATTCTGGACAACAATGTAGCTTTAGGTAATTAAATGCGTCCAAACAAATAAAACTTACGACAATCGATAATTTTAATTAAGAAATATTTAAAAATGTATTGAAATATAATTTTTAATTGTTATGTGTTCCGTTGTCATACGGGCTGTAAAAAAAGTTTCTGCACTTGTTATGTTGTAAGAAAAAATAGGAAACATTTTCAAAACCAGAAGAATTAGTTTAAATAATTTTGATTAAATAAAAAATGAAGTTAAGGTCAGTGAAAAAAATTTGCATCTTAACGAAATCTTACTGTTCTGTTCAAGTGGCAATTTATTGCGTAATTTATTTCTGCACTAGATGTAGTTGCTTGATTTGTAAGGGCATTTTCTACTCAAGGATTTGAAAGTATCTTCACTGAATAACAAATTATTTCAAGTATTTCTAAAGCAGTATCCGCAAATGCATCCGCTCGGATTAGAAATATTCGGTTGTTGTTAACCTTTTAATATTTCATACATGTTCATTTTTGATTAAATTATGGGATGTTTAATAAAACAATGTTGTTAAAGTTGATGTCCTTTAGTCGAAGATACAATGTCGGCGAAAGTTATTTACCCCCTGAAAATAGTTCGCTAAAAACGTGAAAGCTAGCTTGAAAAATGATTTAATTAGCACATTTTGTATTGTCTAGAAATATCAAAATGCTAATTGACCAATGGTACGTTTTGGCAAACCTAATTTATAACTCTTAGGACAATTAAAATAAAACGTGAGACCTAGTCATTACAAATTAGTCTAGTTAAAACTGAAACGCATTCGCAACGGTCAATTATAATTAAAATAATACCTTAAGTGTCATGAAATAAATCCAAAGTGTTACCAAATCGTCCTTCTTTGGACCATTTTAGACACCTAGGTCCTTGGTACCTAAATTGGAAGTAATGGAATTTCTCATTATCAAAACAATAACCAGCAAGTGTCCAAGCAAGAAGGGGAATTTGCTATGAAAGTAACATCTTCTAAGAGCAGTACCTTAGAAATAGTGCAGTGAAGGTGCGCTTCGGGAGGTACTCTTCTTCATTAAGTACTCACTTGTTCATTAATACAGTTTATGGTGAATTGAAAAATATAACAGTTTTTAGTTTTGGTGTTATGGCCATTCCACAAAATACAGACTGGGCCAAAATGAGATACATAATGTTGTTTATTTTTACGATAACCGCACTTTTGACGGAAAGCAGTACCGCTTCTAGGATGACCGCTACCGGAAAAGTAACTATCCCAAATTAGGCAAATAAGTTATGGATTCATGAAAAGAATATTTGTTGCAAATCATTATTTCTCTTGATATTTTTTTTTTAATTTTAATAAAAAAAGCCTTATTTTTTGGAACTTAAAATTTTTACTTTCCGACAAATGAAATGATTTGAAACTTTAACCTAATATACCTTATAATGTGCATTATGAGTTTATAAAAAAAATATTTTTTGCAAATCATAACTTCAATAAATAATTGATTTTTAAGTTTTACCAAAAAAAACCCTTTTTTTGAAATTCAAAATTTCCACTTTCGGACAAATCAAATGCTTTCAAACTTTTACCGAATATAGTTTGTAATGTGCATTATAGATTTATGAAAAGAATATTTTTTGCAAATCATTATTTCCTCCTAATAATTTTTTTCTAAGTTTTACTAAAAAAGACCTTTTTTTTGGAATTTCAAATTTTCACTTTCCGACAAATGAAATGCTTTCAAACTTTTACTAAAAATACTTTATAATGTGCATTATGGATTCATATAAAAATTATTTCTTGCAAATCATTATTTCCCAAATTAATTTTTTTTAAATATTTACCGAAAAGCCTTTTTATAAAAAATTAGACCTAGAAACTTGAAATGTTAAATCTTTTTCTGTAAATATTTTATAATGTGCATAATAGATTTAAAAAAAATACTTATTTCAAAGCATATTAACAATCTAATTTATTCTAAGTGTTTTGGTTTTGTTACGAGACTTTTCTAGATTGGCCAAATTTTGCAAAATTTTAAGAATGCTTAATTGACACTTTTATAGGTATGTAGAGTATGTTTACCTAACCAATTTTTAATATTCATTAAAAATAAAACGCTATTATTTCAAAGATTTTAAAAACTTTCGTAATTTTATTAAAAAAATGAGTTACCTACTTTTTTAATTTTAATAGTTGCATAATCTCAAGTGTGGCAGTACATTAATTTCGGTTCTTCTTTTGTTAACTTGTCGATGTCTAATTTTTTATTATTAATTCTGTTTCCGTTTATAAATAAGGAATCTTTTAAGAGTTGCGACACTGTTTTGCAAACATAGAACAATTATGATTACAAAATGATCCTGCACAAGTACTGATGCAAATTGTTTCACGTGCTTCGAGTCATGTGATGGCACCACCGAAGAAAGTAAATCTAAAAGAAGTAGTATTTTCTTTTAACCTTTGTTTATTATCTGGTTATGTTAGTTTTCTGTAATAAGTTAATGCTTAGGAAGTGTCAATTAATTGTTTATTTAATTTTCCACAGTATTTTATAGGATAGTTGCATATAAATGTTACATCAAAATCACAACAGATGGGTCAGTTAACATTTTGTTTGTGTTGCGTAATAGTATGACCATTACATATCTTTGTGGAACAAAGAATTCATATTTCCTTTTACCGTTCATTATACTGATTTAACCCATTTCTAGTTGGTGTTATGTATTCGTTTTTCAGCATAAAAGACAACTCTACATAGAGCATCTTTTAAACCATCACGGAAGTGAAATTATAGATTATTCATTTTTCCCAGAGCGGTTGAATTTCAACAACAATAATGGTTTATATCTTCCACCTCCGCTGGTTCAGCAATACCCAAAAAAATACCATCATAGTCCATCTCGGACGTATTTACCTCAGATGGTAAGACAACATAATAAATTAATACATATTTCAGGAGAAATTTTTATTGTTTTTTATGACATAATGCCATGTTATACGCCCACTATACTAATAGTAGAAATCTTCATTATTCACAAATTGATATTTATTGTTCTTATAATAAATAAAATGCGAAATAACCTTTTAGGTAAATCATCCGGAGTTCGATAACATTTATTTCGGTGATGGAAGACCCGAGTTTCTTGCGGAATTGCTGGATTCGTCTTACGCTTCTGTAAATGGACCTACAGAGGGCATAGATCCTCCCCATCCTAAGACAGGCCAACTTCCTTTAGCGCCCTACATGTCTCTGTATTTATTATTCCAAAATAGGCATAAAGAGAACCATAAATCAAGGGCGTGGAACGATATATTTCCCCCAAATGGCAATCCTCAACAGGTAAATAACCACATCTTAGAAAATAAAGAACGTCTTTGTCAGAAAAGTGCACAAATGTGTTTATTACAGATTTCCTCATATCATCCAAATCATCAACATCCTAAGTACAGCAAAAAATAAGTGTCCCTCATCTCAACAAATTAAATGAAGATTAGGAGTTAATATTAAGCAGAACTAATGTAATATATAAATGTAAATAATTATGTGCAGAATAAATCAGCGGAACCATATGTATATTGGTATTTTTTTCATACAAACTTGACCTGAAATTGGAGCATTTGAAACTGAAAGGTATTATGAAATATGCCCTCACTGTTTTATCTCATTTACAGCTTGATTTTATTATGCAATATATTCATATAAGCATATACTTTAACAGCGAATATTTAAATTTTATATATTTTAGTATATGTGGTAAAAATATATTACTTAAGATTAAGAATGTACTTGCATTCCGACTTTTTATATCGATGCCATATGGATAAAGTTTGTCGAAGATGGTTACGATTTAAAATTTGTATATTATTTTAAATATGCTATAATTTTTGCAGGAAATCCAAAGAATATTATTGAAAGTAATGCAAGTGTAATTTAGTAGGTAAATGCGGATACTTGTGTATGCCCTTTGGAGTTAATAGTTACTCGTTTTAATAATTATAAGCCTTTAGGTATAGATTTCGATATTTCACAAGGTATAAAACAACCAGAATCCTTGTAGGTAGGGAAAGTTAGATGTATAGAATGTCTAGACTTAATTTTAAGCGCATATTATCTTAAAACTTCGCGAGAGTTTCATAATATCAATCGCTCTCGCGGTATCCAAAATGTCAACTTACAGATTTAACGTGTCCTGTTTGGCTCTTTTGGCCTTTGTGGTTGGAATTAGCGCCTTGACCATCGTAAGTACTCCTACAATTGTTTTTATGTTATTTATTAATCAAATTTAGCAGGCAATACGTAGGTACGTGTTACTGTTATTAATTATTATTGGTATTCATTGCAAATTTAATTAAAGCACCAAAGATCACTCGTTGAAAATAATAAGTATTTTAAATAGAAAGGAAATTTCAAGCTTCTTTGTAAATGTACAATGTCCCGTGGTTCAATAAAGATGCCTATTGTGAAAGCATTATTGTTTGTTAAAATTATTAATTGTTATTATTTGGGAACTATCTTAACATCCAAAACTTTAAACACATTGTATCTCATAATTTTTACATAATATGTATGTTATAAGCTTCGGTATGGTTTTGCATAATTTTCATGGTCAGCTAGTCTTAAGCAATTTTTTTACAATGAACTAGCATCATTGAATGTAACACGCATTTTACCACGGACATTACCTAAAACGTTTCTGCAAGATTCTTTAGATTAATATTATCTTTTGAGATTCTTATTATATTTTCGTAGCATGCTGGTTACGATTATGAAAACACAGCATCTCCGCTTAAATTGCGTCAATCTGAAAAGGAACAAAAACAGGACTTTAGTAAAATTCCTGGAACTCCTGGAGTAGACTATCCTTTATATCACTCCGTTCCACACACCAGTTTCTCGTGCAAAAATGTTCCAGCCCATCCTGGAATGTACGCCAACGTTGAAACTGGATGCCAGGTATTTTTATTAATACAGTGTTTACTAAGAAGACAGTTTGATATTTTATAAAGGACAAACTGTTGCGTATAAATCCTTAGAATAAAGAAATACCGATTTGTTTTGTTAGGCTTATCACATTTGCCAAGACGGACGTGATGGAGACGAAGGGTCCAAATTCTTGTGCACCAACGGTACTCTTTTCAATCAAGCTGAATTTACCTGTGACTGGTGGTACAATGTGAACTGTCACGAAGCTACAAATCTTTACAGGTACGCAACAATTCAAACACCTTCCGCGCTCTTATTTGACCATGCTGTATTTTAGATTGAATTTGGATCCTCTAAAGAACCCCTACTTCCCCAAGCCAAAGCCCGAGGAAGAAGAGCAATTGCACCAGCCTATCGAGGTATACCACTAAAGAGTATACAATACTTATAAATTTGTAAATACCTATCAATGTAATTTTTTTCGATATTGTTAATAATTAAACCATTCTTTCCAATAAAGTTAAAATTTAGTACCCATGTTCCTCTTTCCAAGGCATGAAGCTGCCAGGATAAATAATTAAGTTGTTATTGATTTTCGCGAGTAGAGATCGCCTGGTTAAAAAGCCTTCTGTTTGTACAATGTTTAAAGCCTGGTTGCCAGGAAACATGTTTGCAAACTAGACTGCAAGCTATTATTCTTTAACCAATTTCTATCGTGAAACACATCTTTCACAGTGGTTAGAACACATACATTATTAACAATGGCGCTTAGTTGGGAAGACCGAGAAGTTCGATTCGATATTCCCTTTGCGTAAGTATTTGAACCCGTATAAAAAATGGATTAATTGGCGTTTTTGTGCAGAGAAATGCGTCTGAAAGTAGGGGAGAAAGTCATAGACAGGCTTGACAACATTGAGGACACTAAAGGAAACGGTGGCGACCGCGGACGTTTTATTATAACTAATATACGACTTCTTTGGCACTCGTTATCAAGCCCACGGATTAACCTTTGTACGTACAGGCCTTGAATACTTGACCTTTATTCTTTTTAATGTGATATTTTAGCAATAGGATACAATTGCATTGTCTCAATAAGCACTAGAGTGGTTAATTCCGTAAGTAAACACGCAATCATTTATAAATATGATATCGATCCTATTCCAGAAATTAAGAGGAACGGCCCAAGCCCTTCACCTTCTTACCACGTCCAATAAAACAAGGTTTGAATTCATATTCACAAACCTAGTTCCCGGAAATATGCGACATTTCACCTCAGTCATGGGTGTGCACAAGTCAGTACCGACTATCTGTCGTATGTATCGAAGATTAACTTGTTTTATTTAGGGCCTTTATGTCTTCACGACTGTACCGTGAGCTTAAACTTAGAGGAGCGGTGGTCCAAAACAAGCAGTTAAAAATGTTACCACTGGAGCAGATTTACTCATCGCTGCATGGTGTATGGAATCTCTCCAGCGATCAAGGTAGCCTTGGAACTTTTATCGTTACCAACATACGATTGGTTTGGTTCGCGGACATGAATGAGGCATTTAATATTTCATTGCCTTACCTCCAAATTAGCAGTGTAAGCTCTTTATCTTTAGCGCTAGCTCAATGTTCAAAAGAAATCATTGCAGATTGTTGTCCGGAATTCAAAATTTGGCAAAGCTCTAGTTGTAACCAGCTGTGAGACAAGTGGAGGGTTTGTTCTCGGTTTCCGCGTCGACCCCGAAGAGAACCTAAACACTTTGTACAAAGAACTCAGTTCGGTGTATGCTGTATACGTTAACAATCCTATCTTTGGGGTAGAATACAAGTGGAGTCATAGCCGGGACGAATCTTCCACCCCTAAGGAAATTCTGGAAAACATCGAACAGTACGAAGATCCCCGAGGAGAACTAAACAATACCTTAGCTGCTTACTTGTCAGAAGAAAGTACTGGAAAAGACCGACCGCCAATGTATTCATCCGATCTAGGCCTGGCGATTGAACATATTAAAGATGGGTTTACGTTACAGAAGTTATGGGAGGTTATACCTTCGTAAAATAAGACACGAGTGTAAAAAATATATTTATTTATAAATAAAATGTTTAGTTTGTCTAAAATAGAAAATGGTTTATTATCTAGGTCCACTCCCACCAAAATAATTTCGTTCCGCCGTTAAAAGATTTTTGTTGTCTGATTTAATTTTGCTTCCGCTTATTCCTAACAGATGAGGAAATTGGCGAGTTAACTCTTGGTATTGTCTGAAACCAAATAAACATTTATTTAAACAATTACGGTTAGAACTGTTGCAAGTACTACCTTTCAACGATGTCGTAGGTACTAGTATCAGGTAGCGCGTACACGTTTCTTCGCGCCAGATTGTACCTTTTGGTACTGGTTCTAGTTTGACGAGGTTCCATAATTGATGAAAGATTGGATGATATACTAGATTCGCTTCTCTGAAACCAAACTGTTGTTTAAAAAAACATTAAAATTAAATCATCCTACCTTAGGTAGTTTTTGCAATAAGTGGCTGTCGATCTGTGGCAGTCTTTCGATTCTGTAGTTGGTTTTGGCTAAAGAAAAAATTGGTTTACAAGGTTTGACAAAAGAATGAGTAGTGTGGTTTACCGATTGGCTCTTCCTCCTTTTTTCGGTACTGTTTTTCGTATATCCGAGGAAGAAGGCTCTTCTTCTCGTCAGAAATGGTCTCCTCACCCAAACCGGAATCTGATTGTCCTTGGTCGTTCCTTTTGTTTACGTTAAATCTAACTTTCATTTCTAAGTCCTGTCCAAGAACTGGGCCGTGTTTGCCTGTCAATGTTATTGACCAGTCGCCTGTGAAGAAAATAATATTTTTATTATCATATTTAGGCACAAAGTTAAGGGAGGACTTACCCATTGGATTTGGTTTCTTGCTTTTGACTCTGCTAGGTTTTCTGCGAGACGATGCAATACTTCTCTCCTCAATGTTTTTTGATAATTCTTCCGCATTTAAAGAATTATTATTGAAGGTTTTATGATTCATTTGTTTTTCTTCTCCTGGTTTATGTTCTAAAGTTAATAATTATTTTAGGTGGGTAGATAACTGAAGTTGTTATAATGAAATAAATATATAAAATGTGGTGCGCATTACTTATTAACTACGTGCATTTTAGGAGTTCTGATGTTGTTTTGAGAGATTAATACCTTCATCAGAAGTACTATCTGGACTACTTTGGTTTTTCTGAAGCATATAAAATGTTATCCATCCCTTTGGGATTGACGCTACGTCATCTTCACGGACGACAGCTACTGCAGCACGTCCTTTATAAAATTGAGGCGGTTTGTTGGTGTTTATTTTTTCTAGTTTCTCTAACACCAAATTGTTGTTATCGATAGCTTTTAACCCAACAGTCTCAACGTTATTGTTATTGTTGGTACGATGCAATTCATCGTTTGGTGACTGTTGCGATAACTCCTCTGGAATGACCTCAAAAGTTTGAGGATGTTTGAGGTGACTAGGAATTTTGATAGCTTCTGTTGGATTGGCGTTTGTTATTTCAAGTTTCTGTGCTTCTTCGTTTAATGTCTCAATTAAAATATTTGCTATTAACTGATCTAGTTTCGGATCATTCTCTTCCATATGATTTAAGTCCAAGAATCTGGGCTTATGATTTACCTTGTCAGGTTCAACTGGACTACTGTCACTTTTTAAAAGTTTTGGCGTTTGACTACTGACTGAGACTGGTATTTTTGATTTGCCTTTTTGGGAACGGGCAGAGCTTTTCTCCGAGGATGCCTCGACGCATTCCATAATTTCCAGAATTTCGATTCGTTTGTTTGAGTTTGTAAACTCAGTTTTGTGATAAATTCGTTTTGGAACTGATCCGTAATAGTATTCGTTGTGTGTACTAAAATTCGGTTGCTTTTCGATATTTTTTGCTTTATTTAATGGCTTTACGCTTGGTTTTGGTTTATCACGTATATTTTTAATGTCGTCATTGTTAATATTAATTTTTCTAGTAGCTTCGATGTTTGGCAAAACAGGTTTCTTTCGCTTCGTTTTGTTGTAATTATGAAAATTATTTAATTGTACTTTAGTAGATGAGGTAGCAGAATGGGGTGAGATATTATTAGACTTGCACTGGTTTATTTTTTCCTGTAGTTTTTTCTGCCTACGTACTAACTTTTCGCGCACTTTACTTGGCAAATGTTCCGACACCGATTTATTTTCATGATAATTATTCACTTCAATTGGAATAAAGAACATTGCGGGCTTGTTAACTTTGGTGTTACTTTTGTCGACTTCCACTAATTTGTCGTCGCAGTATTTAAAATGTTTTGTCGTTGTGTCTTCTAGACTATCAACTAAACTTATTGTATCGGAATTGTTATCAATATCCGTACCGTCGCTTGGAGTTGCACAATTTACTTCCATAGAATACGTTAATGGAAGAGCTGAGTACCTTGGCACTGAGGAATTCTCATTAGAATCCTTATAAGGACTTCCCGCATCGACATTACCTATCATGTATTTTACTATTTTGTTGAGAATAGGATTTTCTGGGTCCTCTTTCTGTTTAAGATAAAAACTTGGAACTTGTTGGACTTTAATTGCACTGCTGGATACCTTTTCTTCATTGGTTTCGTTTGCAATAGGTTTTTTTTGTACATCTTGGATAACTTGGTTAAAAATTAGGTCCAAAGTAGATTGACTTAGCTGCACATTTGAAATTATGTTTAAATTGGTTCGACCTAACGTCTGTGTCGTCGCCTCGTTTATTATTTTGGGGTTCTTGTTTACATCCTCTAACAATTTAACTGCTGATTTTGAACTCGTTGAGTTATTGTTTGAGCTGCTGTAACTTTCACGAGTATTTGAGAACACTGAATCCGATTCTGATAAAATCGCCACTGCGCTGGAAGTGGGTTCTGGTTCCTTAGGTATCTTTGGTTTAGCCTTGTTAATACAATTGCTGCAACAGGAGTTGTGACACATTGTCGTGCCATAATTTCCGTTATACACCGATATTTTTCGTTTAGGGGATGCAGTATTTCTGTTTGGTTCGTTAACTTTATGGCTTGGCGAGACTCTCCGGTGCTGTGGCGAAGTCCTAAACTCGTAACCGGTAAGTGATCGTCTACTCTGTGATTTACTAACGTGTTCAGGTGATGAATGCAACGAGGTAAGCGAGTGAGTAGACAGTTTTCCGCAAGAGTGTTGCCATTCATGAAACGTGGAGCTTGCAGAAACTTTACTATTCGTCATTAATCTCCGGAGAAGAGTTGTTTTCCGCATCACGACTGAGGAATCTTTGCGTTTGTTTAAATTGTCGTTACTGCCGCTGTCGTATGGGTAACTTTTTGCTTCAGAACTGGAAGTGAAGTCACTTTCCTGGGACTGCGTTCGCGCCAGGCTATATCTGGAAAATAAAACTAATTTTAGAGAATTATGCGAGAAATGTTGGTCTTGTTAAAGGGGGTTATTTGTATTAGCAAATTTTCTGTAATTGGAAAAGCTGGCATAAGATGTGCGTGACCTCGAATAGTCCCATCGATTTCTTCAAGATTACAATCGTTGTGACTCATATTATGCAGGATCGCACTTAATACGAAAGGGGTTCTGATATTTGTTGTTTTCTTTTCCGAATCGTTTTATTTTTATAGGGTTGTTTGTTCTACTTTCAAGAAAATTAAATTCTCCAAGCCGCTAACACCCATGACAACTACAGTAATATCTTTTTCGCAACAGATCATTACCCTCATAGCATGCTTGAGACATTCCACTTTTAATATCAATATTTTAAGAATTACAAGTACATACAAAGAAAGTAAAACAATGATACCGAGTGGTTTAATTATACTTTTCAAACTCAAGTAGGTACTTAAAGCACGTTATATTTAAATTTAAGTAATTTTATTTTTAGTGCATTCGAAATACCATAATACACACGACTTTGACACACAAGAATCTCTTCCGAAAGCAAATTAGCTCACAACTCATTTTTTATTTTTGAGTTGCTATTATGAGAGCAACTATTAGAGATGCGCGCTCTTTTAAATCTTAATGAATCGTATTTTGAAACAACCGCCGTATCAAAATAATTGACGATGACCTCACACTGCGCTTAAATCTTTTCCACATTCTTTTAACTTTATGGCAAAAGAAAGTAGGCATTTTTATGCTGTAAGAGATTTCATGTTTATTTGCTACCATAGTATAATGGCTCCTGAGGGAATGGGTAAACCAGTACTAATACTTTCAAAAAAGGCATAACACTGGCAAGAATAGGAAAAGAGAAAGATTGTTTTAGGAATGGTGTAAAAAATATTTATTACGGTGCCGTAAATATCCATCCCGCAAAAGACGTCATAAAAAACCTTTATACCTACTACAAAAGAACTTTTATTTTTTAATGACACGACCACAAATAAAAAAATCTTTAACAGTAGCAGGCGAAATTATTTCTAAGAATTAATAAGCAACTACTTGAATTCTTTTGAAAAAGGTCCTTTACAGAAATAAATTACACTATGCAGTTGGAGCTAATAAGTTTTCAAAGTTGGATAACATATATGGCGCCAGACTTTTAGTGCTTTGCAGAATATCTGCACAAGACACAATAATGAAAATTTTAAATTAAATCTAAGTACGTATTTTTTTGAAACCCTGAAGCAATCTAATCATTGTGTATGACACGGAGATTTGTAATTTGATTTACTAGGCTCCTACCGATTGCTGCTTAATACCCTTTATCGGATAAAGTAAACAAAATTCAATTAGAAATTATTTATGGTTGTTGATGGAAATAAACTGCTAGGTAGGTGCACCAATGTAAATTGTTCAAGTAGACAGGTATATTAAAGATGTTTATTTTTTAATCAAAGAATCATTGAAAGAAAAAATTACATTTAAAGCTATTTGAAAAGGAAAGTCTTTTAATTTAAAATTAATAATATGTACTAGAGTCGTGTTAAGGTAATCGATTTTTTATAAGTCTACTTTTTAAAATTTCTGAGATATATTGATTTAAGACTTTAAGACCAAAAAAACCTTTTTTTGGGAGGTTAATTTTTTTCACTTTCCGAAAACATTTATGCTTTGAAACTTTTATCAGAAATACTTTATAATGTTAATAATGAATTAATAAAAAAAATATTTTCCTCTGAATTTTTTCCAAAAAAAACCCTTTTTTTAGATCTTCAATTTTTTTCAATTTCAGAAAACATTTATGCTTTAAAACTTTTATCAGGTATACTTTATAACGTTCATTATGAATTAATAAAAAAATAATTTCTTGTAAACCATTTCTTCCCAAAATATTTTCCTTTGAACTTTTTGCAAAAAAACCCATTTTTTAGGAGTTCAATTTTTTTCACTTTCCGAAAACATTTATGCTTTGATACTTTTATCAGATATACTCTATAATGTTCATAATGGATTAATAAAAAAATAATTTCTTGCAAATCATTATTTCCCAAAATATTAAAATTTACTTACTTTCTCATGACGGTTTCTGGGGCGCTAAGTCTTCTTCGGAGCAAAATTGGCGAAGGAATATCGCTCGAACTGGTCTTTTTAAGTTTGTTTTCCATCGCATCGGTACTATTTCTTACACTAGAATTCATGACACTTCTTTATATTATATTAAAGGCAAAAAAATGTGTGAAAATAAATAATTAATTTATTTAAAACTAATTTTAGAATTTATAAAAATTTTGCAAATTTTTTAAACAAATTTTATTAATTTAACGTGCAAACTTTTTGGAATAATAATTTGTTGTCAGACTTATTTTTGATGTAAACATGTTTATTTATAGTTATTAAATTTAGTTGCTACCTGAAATTATTGTGTTTTGAGACGAAATAAAAGTAATTGTTTTTTATTTTAAAAGACTTCAGCAATCAATTCTTATATGACAGTTATTTAGTTGTAAAATGTTAAAATAATAATAAATGTAAAAAGCGTGAATTGTCATGAATTTACCTTGATAACTGAAAATGGTAACAAAAAATTGAACGTTCGGTAAAAAAGTGAGGCTAACCGCCGCATCTTTCAGTAAGGTTGACAGACTGAAATTTCAGGAATAGCGCAACATCGAACTGAAAAGCAAACTGAAGCACATGTGCCGTAAGCTCTCACAAAAGCACTAATACAAAAATCGAAAATAAATTGCTCTGCTACGTTAGGAATTAAAGGATTTGCAGCAAGAATTTACTAAATATAAAACCAAACAATGGGTTTAATTTATTCAACAATTAAACAATGCCATAAAATCTGTGTTTCGGTAAAAACTTATTTTTATTTTGTCACCAAAGAAAGTAGTTGATAAAATGATATTATTCAAAAACCTTACCTTGAAACATAGGTTACTTTAGGTTCATTCCAAACAACTTGAATAGTTTCTAAAACGTCTTTAATAGACAAAATTCGTCTTTTTCTGAATTTGTGCAATTGTATAGCGCCTATAAAAAATCCACTCTATTTAACACTTTTAATCACAATTAGAATATAAAAGTCTACTTCAAAATAGTTTTATTACAGAAACGTAAATAGGGTTGCAAAAATCAATACAGTCGGTTTTTTCTGTCACGAAATTAAAACATAACTAAGGAATACCTAGGACAATACTTACCGATAATGTTTTTGAAATTTAAATTAAAGTGTCTTCGACGATTCATGCTTTCTGTCGCTCAAATAAATTATTTTAGTGTTTAATTATTGTCTTTATTCGGATGTGGTATTGATAACATTATTCTTATCAATAGTTAGTGCAAGTTATTTACAGCCGAGATTGGTACGCAATTTCCAAACATGCACGAAAACGTCATAAACGACTGCACTTTTTTGGATCTGATTCCAGATTACAAATACCGATATTACACCTGTGAAAACTTTGAAGTTAAATGCCTTTGGAAAATCGTGACAGGCAGTACCATATCCCTATTAATTCCACGGAATCAATATTGATAATTTTGCTGCATCATGACATTTACTTGCAAATGCAATTTCATAGGTTTTAGCTCGGCTTTTAGTCAATTAATTGGAAAGATTATTGACTTTTAGTAAAATTACACAATAGAAGGTGCGTTGTTACCACATTACTTCTCCCCTTTTGAAATATGTAGTTGGAATACATATTTTTGGACATTAGAGAAATGAATTAAACTCAATTGTCTGTCACAGTCAATGTGTTCATTTATTGTACGGCTTATCTTTATGACACTTAATTATATTATCAAATTCACTAAACCTAATATTTACATATTACAACAACGTATACCTAACTCGATTCATCACTGCTAGAGTATTCATCCATAGCCAAAAACCAACTTTCTCGTCCTGAATTATTCGTATTTAGTACCCTGCAATGCAAAAATCAAAAATTGCAAAATCATCGACTCGAAATAGCAACATTAAAAGCTAAAACCCTCAACAAAATTTAATTAAGTTCCTGCAAATTGTCATAAAAAGATATGAGATAAGTTTACCTGCTAGGTTTTTTTGTGTTTGTGGGCAGTGTTAAAGAAGTCCGGTAGTAGGGCATCTCTTCGGCTTCATCAAGTGGTCTTCTATGTAGTGTCATGGTTTCGTTACGAATATCTTCTTCTCCAATATTTGTCACACCGGTGAATTTACAGTTTTCGCATTCACTTCTAAATGAGGAAATGAAAACAAAATCAGCTTGTGTTCTTTAGTTTGTAGCGACAACTTACCGATAATCGTCATCATCGTCTTGTACTGACGAAAGACAATGATACGAAAAGAACGTATCAGGCCTAGTAGTCATTTTCCCAGCTTCGTCCATCTGACTTCCAGTCTTGGATGAAGAAGGTAAATTTAAGTCATCCCTAACTACTTTTGAACCATGATGGTTCCAATTCTTCCCAGCTTTAGCATCAACGTCCTTCTTGGAAAAGAACTCAGATTTTAAGTTGTGGCACTCTGCCTTGAGCATTAAAGGTTCGCTCTTAAGAAACACGGCCTCGCTTTTTAAGGCTTGGCTTTCGTTCTTCAGGGCTCGCACGTCATTTTTTAAATTAAGAGATTCTTTGTTTATTTGGTCCAGACACAAGTTGAGTGACATGTTGATGTCTTTCAACGTGCTTGGTAGGGTTCTATGATAGTCCCGAGAATGAGATTGGATCTCCAAGTTCTTCACTAGCTCTTCTAAGTTGTATGTTTCTCTCTGCGCAGGACTCTTGGTCTTGCTCAGTATGCTCTTTGGTATAGTTCGATGTCTCATGTCTTTGCCAGTGTTTAAGTACTTTTTGGCAACTTCGTGATTTTGATTACGACGTAGCAATTTTGATTCTGTAATTTGATTACGGTTGATGTATGGTTCTTGTTTCTTGTCGCTTCCCGAGGCGGAAGCTCGATCGGCCAAGATGCTTTCGTAGGATTTTGATTTTTCTACGTTAGATCTATCGCTTCGTTCAGTTCTTTTTCTCTCTGCATGTTTACTGTCGCCGGTTTTGACAACGACGACAGGCAGGTTTACGTATTCTTTGCGTTCGTTATTGTCATTTCGGGTGAGGAGCGCGCATGAGCCGTTTTGTTGTGGGGTGACCGCACTCTGTTGAGCAAATGAGCGATTTTCTGAGGGGATTTGAGCAGGATTGCTTGGAGTATTGTTGGCTTGACAGTGCTGCAGGGCTTCATTTTCTATTTGTGCCAAACGCACAGCTTCCTCGTAGGGTGGGGGTGCTTCACCTCTTGGAAAATAATTTCCAGGCGGCTTCCAAAGGGAGAAATGATTATTTGCTTCTTCGTATGGGTATTCTAGATCGTTACTTCCCGTTCCTAAGTACCTGCAACAGATATAATTTTCTTTAGGACCTATTTCGTTGTTTTTTATTAACGTTAACGTACCCATAGCTCGAAGGGTGGTAACCCAAGTTGCCAGCTATGTAGCCAATGCTATTTAAACTTCTTTGGTCTTCATTGGCTTGTCTCTGATGGCCTAAACGGGATTTCCTCTTTTTTAAACGGTGGTATAGGAAAAACAACACTGAGAGCGAAAAAACAGCAGTTACTGCACTAACTATGAGACGGACTGCTAAGTCATAAGTATTTGTATACCCGTCATTCGTTAAGATGTGATCTAAGCACTTGAACTCGCAGCAGGACTCGCCCATTTGAAATGAGTTGCAGTTCTGTAACAATATTTAGTTTTTAGCGATTTATCTTGTACTGTTTGGCTTAGACTTACCTGTGGATGCGAGCAGAGAACTGACTTGCACCATTTCGGCTTGTCATTATCACAGATACACAAGGTACAAGCATTAGGGCCTGGCACAAAATGCAGACCATGTGTTATCACTTGGGATCGGTAATCAACACAATAACCTGCACTATCTGTAAAAATAAATACAATCAGGCAATGGCCTACATATCTTTAAATCCACTTACGTTTAAAAGAACATTGTAAAATTAAAACTACTACTGAGTATTTTAAAGTGCTAATCATTTCTAAATTAATTAAATCTAATATTCTAGGGAGCTACTCATAATATTGTACATTTTTCCTTTATTGATTTTTCAATTAATATCTGACACTGACATTTTTAAATGCCATTACTTGTGTCATAGGTTCCATAGACTAAAAGTTTATTACTATGGAAATTTTGCATGCCTTTCTGTAATTTGGGTTGCCTACCTATTATAGGGTGCGGCAAATGGACAGCACTGCTTTTGAAATGCGCGCTGTCATGCTTCAGCCAATCCAGTCAGCGCTGACTTGCGCTGTCAGACAAATTAAATGCCAGCGCAAGCGCAAACAACTTTGCCAAGCCGAAAACGCAGAACAAAAATAGAAAGTAACCTAAAATTACTTAATTTACGATTTTAACTCAAAATGGGTTTATTAAGATGTGATATTGTCTTTGACAACCCCTACAAAACCTACTACGTTGGACAAACAGTAAGCGGCCATGTAAGAATCAACTTGGACAAACCCAAAGTAGTTCGAGGTACGCCCCCCAAATCAAAAACCCCCTTTTGGCAGGCATTTACACAACAACATTTCAGGAATAGCACTCCATTTCAAGGGTGAGGTCAGAACGAGCTGGTTTGAGGACAAAACCTCCACGAACAACGATGGAAAACAAGAATCTGAACAAATTGAATACAGCGGTTTGGAGGAACCGTTCAAGATCAGCTTCTACCTCATTGGAAGTCAAGGAGGAGGTGAAGTTGAAATCCCAGAAGGCAGCAACACTTACCCATTTACGTGCATGCTACCCCCTAGCTTGCCATCGTCTTTTGAGGGCGATTACGGCTTCGTGAGGTACACGGTGCGTGCCGTTTTAGATCGCCCTTGGAAGTTCGACCACGAAATCAAAGATGCTTTCACCGTTTTGACTCCGTATGACCTTAACACGACTCCACGCCTTAAGGTAAACGTTTAATATAATTCTTCTTGAGGTATAAATGTCTTTTATAACAGGAAACATTTCGTAATGAAACCGAGAAATACTTTTGTTGTTGCTGGTGCAAGTCTGGTCCTCTGACTTTTGTGGTCACTACTCCGTTTACTGGATTTGTTCCTGGACAAGTTGCCAATCTTTTGTGTGAGCTTGACAATATTTCGTCTGTCGACGTTTCGAAAGTGCAGTTTAGTCTTGATCAGGTATATAACCTTTTGAAACCGTTTGCGTCGTTTTTATAATTTAAATATGTAGGTGTTGGTCTACCATGCTCAGACTCCTTCCAAAACGTCCAGGAAGGAGCGAAAAACCATCGTGGACATAATAGCAGATCCGGTAGTTGCTCGTGAGTCCCGTACTTGGCATCAGCTCATGTCGATTCCATCTTTGCCTCCGTCTAATTTACCAAATTGTGCTATAATTGAGTTATCCTACGAGATAAAGATTGAGGCACATGTTTCTGGGCTACACAACAACGTTGTCGTTGAAATTCCGATTCACATTGGGACGTCGCCCTTGCAGATGCCTTCCGCGCCCCCTGAAATGGGTAAAGGGGATTCTGTGACCGTTAATATGGACGCGCAAACCCAGCCACCCGCTCAGACAGACATTGGGTGGCAGGCCAATAATGTTTACCCTGACTTAACCAGTAAGTGTGCATATTTTGCGTAATATGATGAAACTAACTGTGGTTTTTTTAAGCTCTTCCAGCTCCAACATTTGAGGCAGCTCCTTTTCCACCGACTTTTATTCGCGATAAAACCGACAGCGATCATGTGATTTATCCTAACGGGCAGTTCAGCCCAATGTACCCCATGTACACCTTTGGTCAAAATACTCAGAACCAAAATGCTTAAGACGTATTTTTTTGGTATCCTTCAATATATAGTATTATGATAATATAAATACTCGTTTTATGTTTGTTTTACAGTTACGTTTTTTTGTATAATATATTGTGTTTAAATATGTATCGGTGCTAGCATGAATTTTGGCTTGCCAGGATTTTAGTGCCTTGTTCTTAAAATGTGACTGACATTTTGTACTCGAATACTTTTGATATGCTCTTTTATTTGTGCTGCTTTTTTGTATTATCTGAATACAGCTATTTTATCTACTTCTGGTTTTTTTTCAACATCCCTCTTGTTTGAATAAAAACAAAATACCCATAATAATAAAATATATTTCTTGAAATTTACATAAAATGTGATAGCTAGGCACAAGCCTAGCTTATAAAATAGTTTAAAAATATAAATCATTATACAATAAAATAAGTTATAAATTAAATTTAAAATCATTTCATGGAAATAAAATTTAGTTAACAAAACATTAGAAAAACAGTGAATGAATCGCATTATTTAATTGTCAAATGAATAACCCAAGAAAATTAAATATATATATTAAAAATCAATATATGTTCTTAATACATTTTTATAAATAATTTTCGATTACATAAACCCTGATTGTAGAATTTTATATCAGTGCAATTAACCTCTTTTGGTGTTCGACTTGATGGAGAATAACAAAAAAAATTTAGAATATTATCAATCACTCGATGTATTTATTGTTTATTCTTCGGTAACCGTATAGGATATTGCACATTATTGCTTCAGTTTAATGGTAAGTAAAAAGGGCACACCCAACATTTATATATCAATCCAATAATAATTAAATACATATATTTATATTACGATATAAATATACAGTTAAATCATGTCATTTCAGAAAAAAATACTAATAGTAAGTAAAACGTCAAAAGATGTTACGCGAATCATTCTACAACAGAGCCAATTGATAACCAATAATATAAGAAGCATTTGTTCCTACCCACCGGATCAATAAGTGATCAAAAATAACAGACTTTTCGAAGGCTGTAAGGAAGCGCGTTTTCATATAACAAAAATTTAGGCCCCTATGAAGGATATTACCAGTAAACAAATTAAATAAAAAATGTAATACCCTGTTATTCAGTAGGCGGTATTCTTAATAAAACATTGTGATGTAAAAGCTTCATAAGTCAAGACGTTTTTCATTTTTAATCACTTATCGCCTGTCATAAAATCAATTAAAAAAGACGAGTATGAAATGTGCCTGATTCTAAAGTTATTGAACACACATATTTAGTTAATAGAATAGGTAGATATAGGATTTTGTGGATACAACTGGAGCCCTCTAGCGTTGCTTCACGATGCCTTGTATTCTAAACTTTGCCTTGCGCTTGCGCACTTAAGTATCTACTGAATGCAGCACGAGTTCTTATGGCCGTTCTTTAGTCGGGACTTTGGACGATACTTCTCGAGAAAGGCTAGTTGTTTTGCGTTGATTGCGCCTCGTCGTTTTCTAGAACAAAGACCACAATTATAAAAACATTAAATAAAAAACGGCATAGCAACGATTATTCTAACTAATCAAATGAAATTCCAGAAAAAACAGTCATAAATAATTAAAAGCATATTTATAGAAATATAGGAATATTATTAAAGGTTTAAATAAACTTAATTGTTTCATTTGTTATTTTATTGATAACATTTGGCATTGTTACAAAAATATAAATTATCGGCATTATTACCTTTTTTTTGGCGCATCCGTTTATTAGGATTTTAGTGTTTACTGTTTTTAGTCAAAAAAGAAATAATTTGATGATTTAGGAGTAATAGCTGGAATAAACAGGGCTTAGCCCTATTAAAAGGAAGAAGAAGAAGAAGGAGATAAACTGTCGTAAGTATAGAAGACATAGGCGCTTCTACGCATTCGCTGCGATCATGCGCAATACCAAAAGTATTAACTTACTCTCTAATGAGCTCGACAGCCTCCTCATATCGAAGCCCAAGTTCAATAAGTGCTAAAGCGACCATGACGGGTGCCCTCCCCAAACCAGCGATGCAGTGCACGGCCACACAACCATCGGGTTGATCGTGGAACTGACGTTTCAATACTTTGAACCATTCCTCTACAACGTTGTTGGGCGGAAATGTACCGTCCTCATACGCCATATCGTAGACGCGAATGCCCTCCCTGGCTAGCTCCTCCACCTTGTACGATGGTAAGCAGACGCGGACCACGGCACTGACCTTGTGTTTTTTTAACTCCTGTAAACAACAAAACATAAGATAGAGTAGAGTCAAATGAAAGCCCGGTTAGATGAGATGGAAGATAGAGCGCAAGCGCAAAGAAAGCGGGCGCAAAAGAGAGCAGGCGCAATGAAGCGAGCTCAAAAGAGAGCAAGCACAAAAGGTAGAGCGATTTATTCTACTTAAAAATGAATATGATTTAATGAAAATTACGTTTTTGCCAGTTACATAAAAAGTTCCATGGTTGAAATGTTACCTTTTGTGTTTCCGGCAGTATTTATACGGACAAAGAGTTTACAAGGCAATTATTCGTTGAAATAATAATGGCTTCATCTCTGGTAACGCACGTGTTGGTTGTTTACGTCAACATACAATTTAGCTTAATAAGTTTAATAGCATATAAAGGGCACAATAAAACTGCATTGTGGCAAATGTCAAATAATGGGTTGTTCGAAAAATAATCCAATTACATCAAATTGTTATATTGTCTCGTCATGTACACAATCAATAAATAACAATGTGTTATAAATGCGAAATTAGAAGTATATAAGGCTTCAAGTACAAAACTTTAAATCTATTTTTCAATATTCATTCGACCACCAACGCTTTTCAAATCGAGGGGTAATGCCAGTAAGGTAAACGTACATTTTTGCTTAAAACACAACAAAATGTATGGTTTTTTAAATAGTCAATTACCCCTCGTTTAACATGAGCGTCACACAGACCGGCGGCGCTCCCACTTTTTATTATTGTATGCACAACAACTTGTTTGTTTGGACAATTTCATACTTATATCATTCAGATAATTGGACATTTGCGTCATTTCCGATATTCATCGTCTATTTACTCAAATTTGCAAATAGCTTCAGCAACATTACCCTTTAAAAAAGAAACACCTGTTTACTTCTTTATATTCTAACTTTTTCTTTACTGTGGTACCAGTTTCGAAGATATTTACACCGTTAGTTCCTTGGTAAGACTGTGGGACATTAACTAATAAATTAATGTACAACCTACCTGAATATATACGTGTATGTTTTGGTCACAAGGTCGATCCGTGATAAGAAATTTAAAGCCCTTGTATTCGATTTCGGCCTGCGAGGGCCTGATGTCCTTCTGCCTCATGTTGGAACCAGGGAGCTCCATTCCACAACGCAAAATTTCAACACAAAGCCCCGGACAGCTAAGCTAGACCTAAGGGCCCGGATAATCCCCGGCTTTAGGTTGCTATATTATTCTTAAACTGACTAGAGATTAGTTAGTTAAGTAATCTCGGGTTATCTACAACCTCGATCCAAAACAAGGTAATTTTGGGTAGGTCAATCATATAAATGGGTATAATGGAAATAAATTACTTATACAATAATTCAGTCTTTTTTTATGTAATTTAAATTATGACTTTTTCGTGAGGATGTTCACTAACTGATATGCTGCTTGCTTATACAAATATTTGAGATGATAGATAAAAGAAATTTAAATAAATAATCAATCTCAAATAGCTACTAATTACAACAAATATTTACTAGATTTTTTTTTGGCTTGTCTGAGGTAAACCCTATGTAAATGACAATTAAATAATTCGATAAAATTCTAATTTAGGGCGTTTATTTGTGTTGGGCCTGGCAATATTCAGCACTGTCCAAATGGAATTCCATGTATGCTAGCACTGTTTCACCAAGATACTGCAAGAAAAAAAACGATTAATACACTACGATTTGTAGGCAACAAAAATTTATTTTAAAAGATTTATTGACGAACGAAATAATATATGTAAATAAAAAGATAAATGTCACAAATGGGACGATTAAAACGATTTTCCTTTCTCAGATATTCAAATAGATATCTAGAAATATCATATTTGGTTTTACTGGAATAGGTAAATTTAATTTCTATATTTCTATAGAAAATATTTAAATGGATTTTAATTCAATTAAAACATTCCGGGAAATATTTATAATTCAAAACACGAAGTTGATAAGCACTTAGGGCTCTTAAGTGGTCAGCATATATTTTTTAATCATTTTAAATACCTTTATGAAGAGGCACAAAATAACTTTTAGCGAGAATTCAGATTTTAGCTATTAGCTTTTGTCTAAAAATATAAAAGTGTATTTCAAATTAGGTACATTATATTAAACAGTTGTGTGTTGTGATGTTAGTTGGCAAAAGCATATAATAAATAACTAACATTTAAACCAAATAATATAAGTTACAACAAAAACAATATGGCGTTAAAGTGCAAATTAAATTATGTAAATGTACTTGACGGGTTAATTAGGTCCTTAATTATTTAGAGGTCTACAAATCCATTTACACAAATTAATTTTCTAAAAATAACACATTTAATTTTTAAAATAATAATCACAGCTACTACGTAAGGCAAATCAAAAGTTTTTTTTGTATGGCTTTTTATTACCTCTGAACCATTTCGTTACGCGAACACCTTTGGGAATTGTTTTCAGGATTCCAATTATTGTTTTGAAAAACGTGTCGCAAACGCGTCATAGAAAAACAAAACGTCAACATTGTTTTGATTTGGGGTAACTACGCCTAATTGTTTTTTTTAAACTTCAAGAAGAATATTTTAAAGTGCCACTTTACGCATTTATTACCTTTAAATGTCTGAGTGATTTGTAATGAAAAAATGCAATTGATAATAAATTATTCCTAAATGCCGAGAAATGAAGTGTTTATTAATTTCAAGTATAGGTATCTAGTAAATAAAGATAAAAGTAAAACACGAAGCTTGCCAGATTATTAATAACTGGAACATCTTTATTTCGCAAACTCGCGAAAACACTCACATTGTATAATGTTTAGAATGTTTTAAAATCCCAGTTTTAAAGCACTTTTTTTAAATGTCTTAGTTAACGAAGAAATAACATCTCAAATAACACATTATTTCGGAAAGCAATGCTTTTCACCAGAGCGACTTTCAGCGAATGTGGGAGTTGAAATTTGGCTGTCGTGTCAAGTTTAAATATCATGTGCTTTTTAAATGTGAACGTCACTTTTTTTGCCAATATTCCACAATACAAATGCGCAATTATCCTGAACGATTTTAAAAGTTAAAAAATCAACAAAGTCTTTTACGTTTCCATAGATACCTATTCTTTTAAAGTCTTGAGCACAGACAAAACAGTCTATGGTATCCAATTTCAAAAAGATATACTGTACATTTTTACGCTTTTATAATCTATACCATGTAGTATGTACCTTTTTTTATCAAAAATAAATATTGTCATTAATATCATTGACTATTACACTTGTGTCGTGTTAATAATACCAAGATTATTATTACATTTTAATCATGAATTATATCTGCACTAAATGCTGATGCTGCAGAATCCAACACTTGTTTATACGAATATTGTCATGCATGTACCTATGTTTCTGTTTGCGTTGTATTCATTCTAATTCCAACATTTGTACTCATAACATATATTTTATTTTAACTTTGAATTTTTACATTCAATTTGTACTTTTAAATAAATAAAAGTCTTTTTAAAAACATTATATCGAACCATCGAATCATTATTGGCGCAGTCGGTAGGATTAGCCGAGGCTTTTTGAATCGATCAAGAAACTTTTCGTTCTACGATTTACGGCTAATAGAACTTTCGAAAATCGCAACCATCAGTGGGAACTTTATCGCAAAGAACCTAAGTGCTGTGTGTGTTGTATTGTGAATCTGGGCAGACAAGAATCGCTTCCCATCAACAAGATTTACGAAGAAAGGATCAAGGATTATTATTATTACGTGGTGTACAGCAATGAAAGTCACCATTTTTTGTTTAATGTGAGTACAATTTGTAATTTCATGTCACTTGAATTAGAATCGCTTTTGGATAAATTATCTCTTGATACAAAAATCGATCGGGAGAATATTTCCAATTCTTTACCTAATAATTTACCCCAAAATAACTTAGAAAAAAATAACATAACAGTCAATAACCACGAAATGGCGACAGAAGTATTTAAATTTGAATATATTAAATGTCTAACCGAATTTGACGGTAACCCTAATGAACTTAGTCAATGGCTTGGTACCTGTCAAAGTCTTATCGATAATTTCTATGATAAAAATAGGCCAACTTGTTTCCAAAACTCATATTTGATGAGCTCAATTTTAGCCAAACTAACGGGCAATGCCAAAATAGTCGCAAACATAACAGGTATTACTACTTGGGATGACTTAAAAGAATGTTTATACCTTAATTTCGCTGATCAAAGAGACGAGTCCTGTCTCAACCGAGACCTAGTTCTCCTTAAACAATCTAACAACGAAAAAGCTCAACACTTTTACGATCGTTGTCTGCAAATACTAAATTTACTTTGTTCATACGTTGATATTCACGAAGGCGAAAGCGCTAAAGTTTTAAAACGTAAATTATACACAAATCTAACGTTAAAAACCTTTTTGGCTGGTTTAAAAGAACCTTTAGGTTCCACTATTCGATGTATGAAACCACAAACATTGTCAGAAGCTTTACAACTTATAATTCAGGAAGAAAATACTTATTACTATCAGAATGCGAATAGTTCTAAACAAAATTTTGTTCCTCATAATAAACATCAAAATAACTCGAATAATGTTGCATTAAATTTAGCTAAACAACCGTTTTTCCAAAACACTTTTAATAAACCTGCATTTGCACCACAACAAAGGATGCAATTTGCACCGCAACAAAGAATGCAATTTGCACCTCCTCAAAGGATGCAATTTGTACCCCAACCAAGGATGCAATATGCACCCCAACGACCTTATTTTAATAATCAACAACAACAGCCACAGGCACAGGCTTCTACAAGTCAAGGTAATGTGTTCAGGCCGTATCAAAATAAAAATTTACCTAAACCAACGCCAATGAGCGTTTCCACTAAACAAACGTTCAATCAGCAACAAAGACCAAAAGGTTATGCTTCACAAAACCAACCAAACTTTGTTTCTGAAGAACTCTTCAATATACAAAATAATCCCGAATATTATGAGGTCGATAACACCGAAATCGACTCTTTCGATCCAAATCAAGTTGAAAATAATCAACCGCAAATCGATCCTCAATTCGAAGGATACGATATGTATGAGGTCGAAGATTACCAAAATTTTCAATTGGACCAACCAGAAACCAATCAGACATGACCCCGCAATTAATTTCATTTAATTTGTCTGATTCAAGCGAATTACCCTACATTATCTTTCCAGAATACAATTTAAAAATATTAATCGATACAGGTTCAACAAAATCCTTTATTGACCCTAATATCGCTTTTAAATATTTTCCGAATTCAATTTTTAACGACCCATTCATTGTTTCAACCGTTTTTCAAAAATCTGCTCATAAATACAGTGTCCTAATGCCAGCTTCAAAAATATTTAGATTATCCGCAAATAATAACTTAAAGTTTTATTTGTTTAAATTCCACAACACCTTTGACGGTTTGATTGGCCTAGATAATTTAAAAATACTCCAGGCAAACTTAGACTTTAATAACGGACTTTTAGTCACTCCTTGTACTAAAATAAAGTTATTGTATCTCAGTATAAAAAGTGATCTGAATTTTATAAAAGTATTTCCTAGATGCGAGCAAGTTATAAAAATAAAAACATCAATTGCTAATGGTGAAGTAATAATTCCCCATCAAAAAATACATAATTGTGAAATACCAGAGTCACTATCCATTGCTAGAAATAATGTTGCCTTAACAACTATTTTAAATAATACCACAGAGCCTATCACTTTAGACTTTTCGGAACCGATAACAGTTGAAGCTTTTAAAAGGACCAATATTCAAAATATCGATTTAAATAATTTTGATGATTTTGATAATTACAATAAACCAAAATTAGACTTGTCAAAAATAAGAACTGACCATTTAAATTTGGAAGAGAAAACTAATATTTTAAATCTATGCCAAGAATATTCAGACATATTCTATTACGAAGGTACTCCGCTTACATTTACTAGCTTAGTTAAACATCAAATAAAAACATCTGATGAAGTACCTATCTACACAAAAACATATCGCTATCCGTTTGTGCATAAACAAGAGGTCGAGAAGCAAGTTCAAAATATGCTTGACCAAGGTATTATTCGACCAAGCGACTCACCGTGGAGTTCGCCTATTTGGGTGGTACCTAAGAAAATCGATTTATCGGGCAAACAAAAATGGCGCGTTGTGATAGATTATCGTAAGTTAAACGAGAAAACAATAGACGATAAATATCCACTTCCAAATATAAGTGACCTTTTAGACAAGCTAGGAAAATGTCAATATTTCACTTGTCTTGATTTAGCATCCGGTTACCATCAAATTGAGATGCAAGAAAGTGACATACCCAAAACTAGTTTCAGTACAGAAACAGGGCATTTTGAGTTCCTTAGAATGCCCTTTGGCCTTAAAAATGCCCCAGCAACATTTCAGAGAATTATGAATAATATATTAAGGGGTATACAAAATGAAAAATGTTTGACCTATCTCGATGATATAATTGTGTTCTCTACATCTTTGCAAGAACATATTGTTAATCTTAAATGTGTTTTCGAACGCCTAAGAAAGGCAAATTTTAAGATACAACTCGATAAGTCCGAATTTTTGAAAAAAGAAGTTGCATATTTAGGCCATATTGTAACTCCGGATGGTGTTAAGCCAAATCCAGACAAAATTAAAGCTATTAAAAATTATCCAATACCAAAAACAACCAAACAAATTAAAGGATTTCTTGGACTTCTCGGTTATTATCGAAAATTCATTAATAATTTCGCTAAATTAACTAAACCAATGACGAAATGCCTAAAAAAGGGTGCTCAAATTATCCATGACGATGAATTCAAAAATTGTTTCGAAACTTGTAAGAATTTATTAAGTAACGAACCACTTTTACAATATCCTGACTTTTCTAGAGAGTTTAATTTGACCACAGACGCTAGTAATGTAGCTTTGGGGGCTGTATTGTCACAAGGTCCTATTGGCAGTGATTTGCCAGTAGCTTATGCTTCACGAACCTTAAATGAGGCCGAGCAAAACTACAGTACTATCGAGAAAGAACTGTTAGGAATAGTTTGGGCTGTTAAATATTTCCGTCCGTATCTTTTTGGAAGGAAGTTTAATATAATTACGGATCACAAACCCCTCGAATGGCTTTTTAACTTAAAAGATCCTAGTTCTAAACTATTAAGATGGAGAATCCGTCTTGAAGAGTATCAATATCGTATATTTTATAAAAAGGGCCGCTTAAATACAAACGCCGACGCGTTATCTCGTATCGAGTTACATACAAAGGAAGCGCAAAATATATACGATTATATACAAGACTTTAATAAACAATTAGAGACACAGGGTGAGCAAGAAAATCTTGATGACGACAATATGTCAGTACAAGCTCAACCAGGTGACGATGAATCTCGAATTGACCAAGATTTAGACATACCCGACGATGACGTTACTATGCATACAAACGCGGACCAAAACCCGGTTGTAGGTATACCAATTGTTGACACACCCATAAATTATGCTTCAAATCAAATATTTGTTGAGTCTGTTTTACATTCACCCGCAGCTCCAAGAACAATTAAATTATTTGAGAAAAAGCAACGAATTTATTTACAATTAGCAAAAAATAATATATTAGAAAAAGTAATAGTTGACTTTGTTAAAACATATTTAGCTCCGAACGTAAGTTATAGTTTATATTTTGAAGACGATACCCTTTATGAACCTTTTTGTGAAATAGTTAGAAAAAACTTTAAATGGCCATCTTTAACGCTTAAAAAATGTACTACTAAATTAATTGATGTTCTCGAAAAACAAGACATTTTGGAAGTAATTACCCAATACCACACTGGTAAAAGTAACCATCGCGGTATCGAAGAAACCGAAAACCGTATAAAAGGTACATATTATTGGCCTGATATGAAAAGGTCTATACAAACATTTATAAACGAATGCGAAATATGTCAACAAAGTAAATACGAAAGAAAGCCTATTAAAATGCAAATGAACATTACTCCAACACCGGTTAAACCTTTTGAAATTTTACATATGGACACCTTTACGTTAGAAAATTCTAAATTCTTAACAATCATTGATGTATTTTCCAAATTCGCACAGGCGTACCCAATAAAATCATTAGAAGCAACTGAAATCGCTAATCGATTAATCTGTTTCTTTTCACATCATGGGACATGTACCCAAATCGTCTCCGATAACGGAAAAGAATTCAAAAATAGTGTGATCAAAGAATTATTAAGTTTACATAAAATAGACGTCCATTTTGTTTCTCCAAATCACGCACAATCAAATAGTCCGATCGAACGTCTTCATAGTACAATAATAGAACACATTAGGCTTCTAAATACTAGAGGTTTTCAAAAAACACCCATAGAAATGAAAATGACTTATGCAATTTTGGCTTATAACCATTCCATACATTCGGCAACAAAATTTAAACCGATCGATATAATTAATGGTCATATTAATAACGACAATGCTTTCAATATCAATATCGATCAAGTTCTAATCAATGATTATATCAATGACCACAAACAACGTACCAAAATAATGTACGAAAAAATTAATCAATGTATTCAGGAAAATAAAGAAAAGGTTATTACTAAAATAAATCAAAATCGCGATAAGCCGGACCTGTTTAAACCTAATGTAAAAGTTTATACTAAAAAACATATTAGGCAAAAACACACAAATAAATTTAACCCACCTACAAAAACAACGGAGGTAAATGAGACATTTAAAACGGTTTCGACCGAAACTCAGGAAAAAATCCATATGGATAACCTGATACGACCCTTAAAACAAACTTATGACTTTGAAACAAATAAAGAATAAATTCTTTATTTTCAGATTAACTGCAGTTCTTTATCTGGGACATACAGAAAATATCCTGGTAAAAAACTTAGAAAATAATTTAGGATTAATTTCTACTAAACTAGGAATAGCAAGAGTACAAGAATATGTTCATAATTTTATCCATTTTTATGATTTGAATTCAATTATTCAAGAATGCAACAAGTTACATACTCATTCTGAGAAACTACGCAATTATATTCGTAAAAATACAGAGTACTACCAAGATGTATCTAATTACCTAAAGCTTTTGTCTTTATCTCAAAACAAGGTAGAATCGCAAATAAAAAATATAGTTCCACACCCGGAAAGAAGTAGACGAGGTCTAATTAATGGCCTGGGATCAATTTTCAAATCAATATCAGGTAATTTGGATTCATATGATGGAGATCGATATGATCGCTTAATTAAAGAGCTCCAAAATAACCAGAATAAATTAGCCACAAGTATAATAAAACAAAATTCACTATCAATCAATATGATCGATAAATTTAATCGAACTATTTTGGAAATATCGCATAATGAACAGGTATTGCAGACAAGGATTAAACAAATCGCTGAAATTGTTGAACAGAGTGTTTATCGAGAAAATTCGATGTATATTAAGGACACCCTTCATCAGATTATTGGAATGTATAATATTATCGATTCGATTTTGCAGGATGTAGAAAATTCACTAACCTTTTGTAAACAAAATGTTTTACATCCAAGCATTATTAAAACAGCTGATTTTTATAAGGAATTACTTGTATTACAAAAAAGATTAAAAAATGTCGATCAATTACCATTTGAAATAACTTTGGAATCGACATTGATTATCGAAAATTTGGTGGATATTGAATGTTATGTGTTGAATAATAAAATCACCTATCTAATACAACTACCTATTGTATATCCTTACAAATTAAATTATTACCACCTTTATTCAGTTCCTATCCCCACTTCTCTTAATCGATTTAAAACAATAATTCCAAATTCAAAATATCTTTTAAAAAATGAATTGTACTATTCATTTATTCGTGACGGCTGTAAGAAGATAATACCACAATACTATATTTGTAATAAAATCCATCCACAAGAAATCGATGATTCAATTAATCCTTGCGAAGTCCAGTTGTTAAATATTCAAAATGGATCTAACTGCGAACAAGTCTACGTTAAAATAACAAAGCCCTTAATCAACCAAATGGAAGATTCACAACTAATCGCAGTATTTCCTTCAAGCGATACAATACACATAAAATGCACGAGAAATGAAGAAATCCTAAATGTTTATGGAGCGTATCTGATTTCCCTACCCGACCATTGTCAAATGACCATTCATAGTACCAATGAAGAAATCTTCAATGAAAAATCAATCATTCAATCCAGTCAGTCTATCATCTTTCCCGACTTCGAAATCAAAAACCAACCTGTAACTCTAACCAAAAATCTAGATTTACAGTTTAAACAAATAAACTTGGACGAGCTACATGATCTGAAAAGTGATATCTCAGAAAACAAACCTAACTTGGAATTCAGCGAAATCAAACCTCCATACATTCCCAGTGCTTGGACCATAGTTTTATACATTTTGCTGATTCTGCTGGTTATCTATTGCGTCTATAGAAAATGTTCCCACAAGAAGATGCCTACACCCAAGGTCTCCGAGCCAGTTGCGTCTTCAGAAATTCAACTTCCTCGATGTGACGTACTCCGGAGTTGAAACTTCGGCGGGAGGAATTATATCTGCACTAAATGCTGATGCTGCAGAATCCAACACTTGTTTATACGAATATTGTCATGCATGTACCTATGTTTCTGTTTGCGTTGTATTCATTCTAATTCCAACATTTGTACTCATAACATATATTTTATTTTAACTTTGAATTTTTACATTCAATTTGTACTTTTAAATAAATAAAAGTCTTTTTAAAAACATTATATCGAACCATCGAATCATTATTCATGTTTGTTATGTTAACAACGAATTGGCAATAAAATACCCTACTTTAGGTAGTGGTTTCGGATCCGGTAAACAGATTTGATCTTGGATTCGGTATTAAACAATACCTCTTTATGACCTTTTGTATAATGTGACTCATTTTTGGATTTTATTTATTTAAAACGTTTGTTTTCTTTCTTATTATATTTCTTATTTTGGATTAAATCACGTAAAGGCTTTGACATTATTATTGCATTTCAATTAAGGCTCAAGAGCTAAATACAAAAAAGTAGGTTAGCCTAGAATCATAACCTAAAAGTTCAAATAAGGTCAAATAGTCAATTACCTGTCTGCACAAAATATCAATAAGTCCTTTGTCTAGAAATAGAATATAACATTTAACTATGTGCTCCAAATCGATGTCCCAAATTAAAAATTACCCAAAAGCAGTGCTTTTTCGGAGTTCACTATTTTATAAGTCAGCCAGTAGGAGTTGGCTCTATAGGTACCTCTATGATTTTTTTACAAGCTGTATTTTTAAGTGGGTGTGTTTATATGTACCGAAATTCAAGCACACCTGTTGTAAACGTTGTCAATTTCCTATTTCCAACAAGAATAACTAGGATATGTAAGGGAATATAACACGAAATAAGGCAGACTTTTAAATAATCGGTACTTACAATAGCCATACACATTGAAGATGGTTTAAACTGTAGTAACAATAATTGGGAAAAACGAGATGCACAGGCACTGGAAACTACCACTAAACTGTATATAATATCGTCGACTGGCGTTTGCAACAATGATTCATAGATTCTAATACTTTTTGCAAACCAAGATGGTGCACTCTCCACACTTCTTGCCTCGTATCGTGCGTAGCCGTAAAACTTTTAGTTTTAGCTTCATATGAAACGACAATCGTGTTTACTCGACTAGTTTCGATAGCATGCTTTTTCATGTTCGGGTTGGTTTAAGAATCATTTACAATGAACATGGAGCATAGTCAGGCACTGATCCTAAACCTAAATTTATATTATGGTACTCCTTTTTAACACGAAAATGTCATTTACAGTTTATATGAATGCCTTTGGGACATAAAAAAACACTTGGAGTTTCCAAAGAAATAAACTAGAATTTTGGAATTCCCATGTAGGTACCATCCTCCAAAATTGCAGTCTTTTTTACAATCCCAAACAAACGTGTTTTAAAACCGTCTGAATAGTACCTCCTGACAAATGTTAAAAGCCTCAAATGAACAGTTTCATTGCATTCTTTCTTTTGGAGATTAAAAATAATCCCCAAACTGTGTTGCGAGTTGTTAGATTTAACGTATTTTTTTATTACGTTGCGTTATATGAAAGCCACGCGCCGTTTATTGGAGATACTTTATTACTGACGTCAGAGACAAACACTGTTGCCACATTAACCAATTTCTACCCACTCCAAACCGGAATGACCTCACTGGGATGATTCGTGGCGCAATAATCCGCAATAAAGCCGAAATGCAAAATATATATAACATGGTTCATGTCAGTTTATAATAAACATTGAAGGTTAATTTAAATCTGCTGTTGTTATCTTTGATAGATCTATTTGCGATTAAAATAAATAATATAAAGTTGACGTTTTCAATTTAAATTTAGTGAATAAACGATTTAATTTAAGTAATTTACAACGTAAAGTTTACATTTGAATTTTGTTGGAATAAAGTAAGTAAAGTTTGTTTATTATGATTTTAAAATGTAAAACAAAGTTATTTTTTGACAGAAATTGTTTTAAAACATGTCAATAAATGCATTGTTGTCAATTTTTATGCATTTTTTTTTATTAATAATTGTAATTATTCTTCAGGAAAAGAAAACCATGTCGATAACAAGTTTCAGAGGAGACTATTTGTTCTTATCCAACTTCTATCCACATTCCATGGAATATGAAGGAATTCAGTATCCAACCGTTGAACACGCATTCCAAGCCGCTAAAGTGCATGACAAAAATATCAAATTAGATCTTGCAAAAATAAGAGGTCCCAAAATGGTCAAGGCAGCCGGTCTTAAAGTACCTTTACGCTCTGATTGGGAAACTGTCAAACATGGCATAATGTTTGACTGTCTAAAAGTAAAGTTTACTGATGAATCTTTGAGGAAAAAACTAAAAGATACAGGTTCTTTGAAAATAGTTGAGGGAAATAACTGGCATGATAATTACTGGGGCGACTGCATTTGTGATAGATGTAGTACTAAGACTGGTAAAAATGTTTTGGGAGATCTCCTGGAGAAGGTACGAGATGAAATATAAAGTATTTGGGCGCCAATTTTTTTTTACTTTGATAAATAAAAGTGTTTATCCCTTAAGGCTGTTTGCAAGGGGTAGAGAGGTTCTTCCTACTCCTTGGCTGTTTGTGGTTGTGCCTTAGAATAATAAGAAACTGTTAAGACTTAATTATAATATATTTTACAAAATTGTTTTTTACACATTTTTATGTATCTATGTTATTCCATGTTTTTTAAAACGTATTTAATTTTAAAATTTACACAGCAGAGTAGTACAAGAATGAATTAAACAAATTAACAAAAACATTTACATTTTATCACATATTTATAAATTTCAGAAAATATTTTAGATTTTAAAGCATTCTATTATTTTACAAAAATGTATTTACAACATGAAAGTCACTAGTAATCTGAATCTCTATATTTTTAATCATCAAGGAATGGATACAACTAAAAATAGTTAATACTGTTAAATCTGGACAGTTAATAAAATATATTTTGTTATATTTTTGTTTTATTTAATTAGTAGATCGTTTTGGTTTACAAATTTTAATGTGAGACTTCTAGGAACTTTCAATTTAAATTAAACAATATATCAATGTGTAGAAATGAATCAACACAAGTTACTAATACTTAAAAATTCTAGTAATATAATAATTGCTAAATTAAATAGTAATAATATAATGATTTATATACAGCTTTAATTAATTGCGTGTGAATTTTAAATAATTGTCCTAATAATACATCTCTAGTAGCTATAATCCAGTATTATTTTTTTAGCAATTAAATAACAATTTACCATATTAATCCATATATAAACCATTAAAAAAACTTTTAGTAACACAGTAAGATAAGTGTTTATTTATTAAAAACCAGGCCTTTTGTAGTCTTTTAAAATTATAAACAATTGCACGTAACTAAAATGGCCGACAGGTCGAGGAGAAATAAAATTTGCGTTGTTTTTTCCAAATTTAAAACTATTCCAAAAATAAAACCTCGAATAAAACTAAGGCACACTTTATTACACGAGTCCAAATTAGCGCAATAAACCCTTTTTGTGTAGATATCATGAAGAGGTTGGGTAATTTTTTAATTTAATGTGTATCTGTTGATAAAACCTATATTAAAACACGCCAGGAAGCTGTAAAATACAAAAAAGAAGAGTAAAAATGTCATTTGAATGATCGCAAAACTGACTAAACTGAACCTAATTTTCTTCTCGATCTGCTCGATTTTTTCAGTCCAAAAACATAAAACATGAACATAAATATTAATTTAAGAACTGATAAAGGTATTGAGTAATTTATTTAGCGAAGGCAGCAAAAACAGCCCAGAGTACCTCTGTATTATTGGCTTTATCGGCCTCTTGTTCAAAATCTAGATCTAGGAGTTCACGAACTCTTTTCATTGCCAATTCGTAATCATCGTCGTTTAGGGGTGAAAATGCGTTTTCTAGCACGTCACTGGCATGTGCTAAGTAGATTAGGGCTAACATTCTTTTATCCATACGATGGGGGTCGTTTACCCATTTTGTGAGCACTGAGTCTTGAATCTAAACAAATATACCATTTAAAACATGCTTCCCTGATACTTTAAAACGGTTTTTAGTGTAACCCTCAATTATTGTGACGTTACTCAACAACGTACCTTTTTTATTAATCTGGTTTTAGTGATGTCATCTGTCAGAGGATGGGTGGTCATATCAAACAATAAGAAGTTTTGCTTTTCCGTTGTGAGAACCCCCTTTTCGACCAAATTCTTGGCCAAACGTTCCCGTACATTTTTTAATTGATAACGTAACTTAAGTGGGTTCCATGTTTCGCCTAAAATAATTAAAACCGTAACAATACGTAAAACCTAATAAAGATAAGCCAGAAACATTATTTATTTTAGCGTACTTAACAAAAATTGTATTGTTTCTTATCAAGTTTGATTAAAACACGTTGACATGACTTACCACTAAGATATTCTATCCAGCAATGTACAGTTTCAGGAGGGTCAGTCTCTTTCAAATGTTTTAGGGCCTCGTCTAGCAGAACGTCCCCAGTTGGGGTGTCGCTTTTAACTACTAGTTTTCGGGAAAGGAGCCCCTTTCGGCGCATGCCAGCTTTCTCCAGTTCTACACGGCCTCGCAGCCCTAGTTCGATGAGAATGCAGCCCCGAAGTCCGCTCGATATGCAGTCGTTCCAAAATGATGTGTACCCCTTTGTTTAAAAACCATTAGCTTTATTGTTTATGTGTAAATACAGCAACATACCTCTTTGTCTTTTAATCCTAACAGAAGAACTTCTTCCATCAGGGTTAGCCTCGTTTCTTTGGAATCTCCGTCATCACCAGAATCC
The DNA here is from genome assembly GCA_963920755.1 of Cartodere bifasciata. Lineage (NCBI taxonomy): Eukaryota > Metazoa > Arthropoda > Insecta > Coleoptera > Latridiidae > Cartodere > Cartodere bifasciata. The sequence continues at coordinate 5,727,499 of OY987201.1, read as the reverse complement.
TCTCGTTCCAGTTTCTTCTCGTTGTTAGGGCCCCCTTTCGCGGATCCATCACTACTGTCTTTGATGACATTTTTACGTTGAACTAGTCCACTATTTCGGTTCATTTTTATTTAACTGTTTTTATTGCTTTTGGATAAGTTACTACACCTATTTACAAATTGTTGACGTTTTCAGATCCACAGAAAACAGCCAACATGGCGGAACAATATTTATGATTGGTCAATAATTAAATGATTTTTCCGGACCCTAGTTACAGCGAATTTTTCTTCTTCTTGGTTCTTTACCTGTGTATTAAAAAAAGTATTTATTTTTTTATAATAACTGTTGTTAATCGATATTGGGAAGGTATGGTTTTAATTCACAGAGATGTACAATTCCTGCGAACACCACTTTCTTTTTTGACCAAGTTTTTTAATTTTTTGCAAGTTTCAATCAGTGAATCATTGCTGCCAACACAGTTTGGTGTTAACCAATCAGTCGTGAAGTTAGGTTCGTGCGCAATACCAACATACACGTTTAAATTTAATCATTTTCGAAGAAATGTTTGTTTATTTTATTTTAATATTATTACCTACAATAAATATTGCGTAAACATAACATATTTTCACCTACTTTAATAGTAAACAATAAGAATACAATTCAAATATAAATTAGTAGGTCTAGGCTAGAACATTAAAAAAATACTGAAATCAAGACTAGAAAACAATCCAAATTATGGCAAGTTATTAAAGTTTTAAATGCCTTATTGCAAAAAATTAATAATCATCACATCGCATATCACATTATGGTGCTTTCATTTCTTGCTTCAAACAATTTTTAAAAGCATCCCATCCTTCATTTTTGGCAAAAGACTAAAAGAAAAAGTTGTTTCCTTTGTTGTACAGGTCATAAAAGAGAAAATACCTTAAATCCACGGTGCAGACGATCCTTCATAATTGCTATAAATTCTCTATAGGACAAAAGACCGTCTCCGTCGTCGTCAAAAATTGCAAAAACCGTGTGAATTAAATGGGGACTCAAATTTGTACCCGTACAAATTTTAACAGCTCTATGGAATTCATCTAAAAAGAAAACTGGTTTTAGATACTTAGTTCTGCCGCTCGCCAAGAGAGGGCGCCACCTACACCTAAAGCTGATTTTTGTATCGTTTTGCCAAAATTTAGGTGTGTTAGTTTTTAAGTATGAATAACAAATACCTTTGGATATAGGGTGGTCAGCCAGTGTATACATTTTCATTGCAATACTGAAGTCCTCCAAATTATTAAGAAATTGACAAAAAACATGAAATTCCTCAAACGTTATCCCTTTGGTATCTTTAATGCGGTCTAACAATCTGTCCAAGTACATGTCATACTCGTCAGTGTCAAGGTAAGTGTACCTAAGCATTATTTTGGCAAAATCAACCTCGGAAATAGTGGACAACCCCTTGGAAAATTCACTAAATTCCAATTCCAAAACTTCCGTCTGTAGGTGAAGCATAAACTGCTTAAAACCTTCATAGTTTAATTCGTTGCACCCTTTTGGGCCGAAAAAATGCAGGATTAGTGTTGTGTCAACTACGTGTCGTCTTTGAAGGCCCTGTTCATCGTCGACGAATTGTTCTACTATTGGGGTTGTCGTTAATTCTTCGTTATTGATGCCTCGTTTGCCTTTCCAAGCATGACTAAAGATTTTCTCCATCTGAAAAACTCACTTAATGCAATACCTTTAATTGAACATGTAAATCACACTACTAGTCATTTGAGCGGTGAAAAAACAGAATTATGTTGTTAATTATTATTAAATTTAATCAAAAGTATAGACGAATGCACAGTTTTTGTCAAAACAGCTAAGCTTTAAGCGCACATTTTTCCCGAAAACGGTTTGTCAGCAAAAAACATTGATACAATAAATTGACGAGTTTGGTTTTTTTAGAGCACAGTCGAGATGACAAAAAACAAGCGTTATTGGTTACGAAAAACAAAAATCGTTCTTTTAATCCTTAACTTACAGGCTCTCCGTCGTCATTTTTTGTTTTTCCCGCCAAAAGTTTACGTATCTGTTTAAATAAAATAAATAATAATGATTTAAATAAATAAAAATTGCATAGCAGTATGTGTAAGAGACTTACGACTAAAAATTCGTTTTTATCAACTTTTTCGTTACCATCGGTATCAAACATGTTAAATGCTATTCGAAATCCAGATTCAGGCTCTGAAAATGAAAATTAGTACACAGAATAATCGAAACTGGTAACTTACTTGTTAATATTGACAGTAGGAACAAATACTCAGTGTATGAAATAATACCTAAAAAAACTTGATTACTATTTTTCTTAAAATATTAATAAATTGTGTCTTTGTAAAACCTTGGTATCTTAAGTCTCGAAAAAGCCTGGAAGATCCTTGCGATAGCGGAGGAGTGTAATCCTTTAATTTTTCCATGTCCTTGACTGACATTGCTTTTCGTTTCAGACGAGCTATAAAATCAAAATTTGGAGACATGCAAAAAATTGTTTTTAAACCACATACGTCGTGGTTCGGCCTCGACAACTGACTCCAAAAAATCCTGCGGGGTCATATAAAGTTGCCCATCGAATTCAACAGAAGCGAATCGGATAAAACGTCTTTCCCGAGAGGTCAACTTTATTGGCTTGCTGTCTTTTTCCTGTAAGTACAATTTCTATTTATTATTTTAGCAATAATTGTTTTATTGCTTACATTTAAAGGCGCCTGAGTTGGCTCTAAAAAACGGCCTTAAAGTAGGGCTTATTTATTGCGGAATGTTACTTGTTTATTATGGGAATATGTTTTTTTCCCAGTTATTATTAAACCTTAAATGTTTTAAAAGATGATTAAGCGTTACTATGGACGTTCATTTCTCTGCCACTTAGGGACATACCGCGTATTAATTATAGAGATATAACACATAAATATTCTTATTTGAAATGTCTTATTTAGTGCTCAATTTAATTTTTTTCAAGAAAAATTTTACTAAATTGACTTGTCAAGGATATACCAATTAAATTTGAAAAAATGAAGTTGGTTAAAATAAGAATAAATAATTTGTATTCCTTATTTAGAAAAAAAAACAGGGGTGACATTTTTAGCCAGTTCTTAATTTTTTATTTTATTATGTAGGACCACCCAAAAAGTTCCAAATAGGTATTTATTAATTTTTCCCGACACATGTCGATGTACAACCTGGCGTTATCTAAGTCATTTATTTATTGTTTTAGAAACAACCTCTTAAAGAATTGACATTATCACAGTTTACCATACCTATTAGTAGTCCTATTTTTTAGAACCAAATTTAAATAATTTATTTCTTGAATTATTTTGTGACAAGGCCGCACCAAGTTTGTTTTTTGATCTCGCTATTATTTCAAATTTTATAATTGGTTGCAGGTGACGCTCAGTGTAAAATAAACAATATTTGCTAAAAGCAAACAGTTCCTACGTCATAGAAATACGTGCAAAATGTTTCATTAAAGGCTCATTTTTTTGGCACCCTCAAAGCAATATTATTTAGACTTACTATTTTGATTTGGGTTGCATAAACACTGGAACTTTTGGCTTTATAAACGCCGTACAAAAACGCCGTGCCACTAGCCACCCACACCGCAGGAAAAATGTCTTTTGCAACATTTTGTGATGATGATTTTGCCCGTGTATTAACGTGCCTAACGATAAAACTACAAGGTGTTTTTTTGTTGCATAGGCGGATAATTTTGCATAAAGTTGTCATTTTTCTCTGGTAAAATTTATCCCTAGAGCGATGTGCATTCCTGCGATGCGTGGAGTTACTAAATCCGAGAATGATTATTCTGCTTTTCGGAAAGTTTCGCGATATCTCGGGTTCGATAGTTATGCTCCTGCTCTGTGCATGAAATTCGCTGTGATGCAATATACAGCTGGCCATAAACTTGTTTATTATAGCAGGAGGAATTCCTGCAGTATTTTATATTAATACAAAAAAAAACGCATTTAGGAAGTAGTGTTTTATTATTTGGAAAATCCTATTTAATACATAAAGTTCCTATTGTAACATTTTAAATACTTTATTGCTAAATCAGTTAAGTTTCACAATTCCATAGAGACTAGGATTCACGTCATTAAAAATGATATACAACACGTTATTTTTTGCAAACAGACGTAGACAATCATTTTTAAACGGGGTGCAATGCTTTATTATATTAATATTGAATCACATTTAAAGTTTTCTCTGAATAACATAGGCAACAGCTATTATTATGACCGTTAAATACGTGGTCGAGAGAACGAAAAAAATATCAACTTTTTTATTCAACATTTTTGGCTTTTATTTATAATACTCAGATTTTTTTAAATACAATTAATTTTGAGGTAGCTTGAAAATAATATGTTTTTTATTAAATTAAATGTCAAAGTTTTAAAAATACCATTAAATATAAAAAAAAGTATAAAAATGGCCCAATTTCGTGACTAAAACTTAATTTTGACGTTTATATTTTAATTACATAAAATCTTATTGCAGTCGAAGTATTTTCCTCTACACAAAGTTACTATCTTTAGTAATACTAAAATTATTACATTATCTAAACATTAAGTCGAATCGAATGTAACTACCATTTAAAGTGAAATAGTTCGCGAGGTATTTTATTAAGGTTACTATTTACATTTGTAAAATACAATAAATAAAGTAAAATAAATAATGAAAGGGGAGAGCCAGTGTAGCGCCACGTCAATTTAACAAAAATAAATAAGGAATGTCAAAAACATTTAAATAAGTAGTTAAGTCCAAAATTAAAGACTCTGTCACTGGGTATCCCCTTGGTGTCTAATGGTATTCGATGTGAGTTAAAATAGTTGAGAATTAGAGGGTTCTAAGAGAAGACTATCGGTTACGTTGTAATCATCGAAATCGCTAATATGCGTGGTGGAGTCTGCACCGTAGTCCTCTACGTCTGTCGTGGTTTCTTCGAGCACCACAGGCGCAGGCGTCGTCGTCGTGACGTGCGCTTTGCCCTTGCGCAGAGGCCGCTTCTTCTTAGCACTTTTCTCACTATTTTTCTTCTTTTTATTGACGTCTCTTTGGCACTCTTCCTCCTCGCACTTTTTCACTTTAGTCTGTTTTTTGTTACTGTTTGATTTTTTAAGACATTGTTCGTTTTCTTCGTCGCACTTTCGCTTCTTCTTTCGTTTTTTTCGTTTGCGGCAGCGCGGCACGTCGGTTGGCGGATCCGCTAATGGGTGGGGGTTGCGCTCTTGACTTGGCGTCGCGCACATATGCGCGTGGTGGCGCGTGTGATGCATCTCTTCGACGCGCTCTGGCGGTACCGTACGCGTAAGCACTCGCGTATACGAGGACAAGCGCCCCAGCTGTTGTTTCGCGCGTAGCATCACTTTGCGGGGTTGTCCTCGCCGATTTAGGGCGAGGTATAAAGTTCTTTTGTCGTTTGAGTATTTCGATGAGGAGTAAGTGTTGTAGTAATGCTGCTCGATGGTTTCGTTAAATATGCATTCGTCTCCGAATTCTTTCTGCAACAAAATACAAACATATTAGCTATTATCAATGGTTCTTTAAGGTCGTAACGCGGGTCGTAAAAGCCTAAAGGTCAGTTTCCGAAACATAATAAATTGACCTACATCCAGGGGCACAAAGAAGCTTGACATAAAAGTTTACGATTGCATATTTTAGAGGAACAATAGGATCTTCTATGCCTTTCGGTCTACGTTGTAATTTGTACATAATTCAGAGGGACATTGTTGGGAAAAATCCGTCGTACCGACTAACAAGTTATGAGTAGTACACAATGCGTACGCGTAGGCGCTAGCGGAATTATTCAAGCATCCCCTTGATGATAAAATCTTTTATTTTTCGGATCATTAGTAACCTAGGCATTGTAAATTGTAATAGTCAAAAGTCTAGTCGATAACTCTCGTCTATGTAACTTTACTCCCGGGGCAAAGGTACTAATAAATTGGGACCACCTCATCATAGGCAGCTCATAAAAAACATTGATTAAGCTCCTCATATATTTGATACACTAAATCTGGGCATCTCATCTTCGATATTTATGATTATGACATGTTTATTTCATTGTTTGTTCAACTAATAATGTATTCTTCTTCAGAGTCGATGCTTTAACTACCCGGCGATTCTTTTACAAGATAACAATTATGTAAGCTTTATCGCCAAAACATTTCTTTATTAAATGGTTATTTCTTAAACCCATTTGTTTTTATTGGAGGTTGGAGAGGAATTTGTGCATCGTTACGACACTTATTCCTATTAACAATAACAGTAACACCCGAAAAATATAATTTAGTACTGGTATAGTGTTTCTTTTATCATGACTTTAATCTAACGATCTTTAGGAAAACTACCGTCTAGTCTTCGTAACGAGGTGTTTTATCTACATCTTTTTCTATTCTTTTTAAGGAAGAAAACGATCTTCGTACTTTCCAACCAGCACATAACTGTGAACTTGGCTAATTTGGCGCTGCATGGCTATTTACACAAATTGATTTTTTTTTTGTTTCAAGTTTCTTTTAAATGAATTCTTTTGATTTGGGTTAGACGTAAATTAAAAATTACAAACAGCGCGTCTGTAAGAGTAAACATTTAAGGTGTTAACTAATCATTAGTTTAGTGCCTACCTGTCCAAACATACCCGCAGGCTCATAAAAAGGGCACTACTTTCTATTTCGTTTCGGTTAAGTTTATTGTGTATTCACATGCAAAAGGAAGAAATAAGTTAATTGAAAGATGAGATGGGTTAAAAAAATGATTTCGAAGCAGTGTTAATGATCAAACTATTTTAATTTGTAATACTGGTCCGCGGTTTTAAAAAAATTGCACTAAACTCTGTGGGCGGACCGCCCACAAAACACCCCCTTCGGTTTATTAAATGTACTTTATGCATGCGTTACTAATCCAATGTACATAAAATTACAATAATGAAGTACGTTTTGTATGTAAACGTCGCAACAAATTTAGAGAAAAGTCACTAGTTATTTTTCTAGGACATGTTACACTCTTCATAATGGCTTAAAGCTCGGCTTAAGTAAGTAAAGTTGTCAGAAATGAAATAAAACGGTGGAGCAACACGGCAATGCAATAATATTTACTTTCCGAGGTTCGCATAATTCTCGTCGCTCCTCTATCTCATTCCATTGTTCGACCGTGATCTACCCCAACCTAATTTTCCTTGCGCGTTTTGCTTTACTTGGATATACCTAGTAAGCGCTAGATTTCGCAGTATTAGTTTTTTCTTGTCTGATTTCTTTGGAAAAATGTATGCGAGTGCGAGTGTCGGTGTTGTCGCTCGTTACTCTGTGGACTTGGAAAACAATTTACTATTCTCGCGTTACATGTTAAATATACTTAAGGAAAAAATACACAGGTTTTGTATTTGTCTTACAGTGTACCTCTCAATATGTTTAAATATATTGCGTTAATCTCTGTCTATACATTGTCTGCAAAGCCGTAAAATTCAAAGAAGAACCCTTCGATGTTTTTTTTGTCTAAACAATGCAAATCGTTTTTACTGCCGCAAGTTAAATATGTACATAGACTTATAATAAATTTGTAGAGTAGCATTTTTTTAATTCTAAGAAAACCCTATTGCCACAGCGGTTTTGGTCTCATTTTATTCACATTTATTCCAAGCACCGACTTCGCCTCTTGAATTATGGTGGTTCTCGATTTAAGCTCAGTTTTTTTGGCCTTAATTCGGAACTACAGGAACATAAAATTTCACACGTGCTAGCAATACATAAATTATTCCTGCTTTAATCAAAATGTTTGCATAAAACAATGACCGGTGTATAATTATTTAAATAGGCTGACAAGGAATTCGCAAACCCCCATTCTTAAAATCATTATACCTATTTATTTACGTAATTTCGACCCACCCATGTATTAAAGTTAATATCTCTATTATGGGATTAATAAACTGAGATATTCTATCGATCTAATTATATGGTAAGGTCCATCGGAACTGATCAATGATCTCACAGGGGGTTCTACGGTTTAAAAGGCATTATTAAGAAGTTTCACATCCTGTATCCAGAGGCGCTTTTGGGGCGCAACGGGTCTGACCTTTTTTTCAAAAGAAATCATTGAAAAAGTTTTAAATTATTTAAATTAAAGATAAAAAGAATAAAATGGAAGTACCTACCGATCCGTACAGTAATCCGCAAATGTCCATGCATAAATACTGACAAGTAGCTACTCCTTGAATTTTCATTTGTCCTACACCTACTGTCGTCCTTTGTAGAATTGCTGAAACAAAAAAAAACACTTTTAAAACTTATACGAAAAAATTTTGACCTTAAGTCAATGGGTGGCGTTAATTAAAATAAGGATTTATACTTGCGAAATCGCCAAATCCTTATTTTATTAAATCACCTGACAAAAATACAGATGCATTAAAGCCATATATTACTATATTTTATTATTAATAAATTGGGAAAGCATAAATAAAAAAATTGCACAAAGTTCTTGACCACGCCAACATAAAATGTACTGACCACCAACATGTATGTTATTTTAATAAAATAATATCGATTTGCATGAGAAAGACCTTGTTTATAAGTGTTGTTGCAATTTATCATTTTTTTCTGATATGGTTTAACTACTTGTTTAAATAACTTGATCGTGCTCTTGGTTTTTTTTAGTTTATTAATAAAATAAACATGAAGAAGTGCTAACATCATATTGATCGGATCATTTGTCATACAGTTATCTGTATTTTTCAAGAGTCCTTAAAAATCATCAAGAAACGTAAACATATTGCGATATTTTCTTAATTTTACTTGTTGCCCTTTTGTTTCTCTTTGGATTAACATGAATTTTTATCCATCATCAGGATTCATTCGAAGAATAATGTTATCTGTGGTTTTGTAAAATAAAAAGCAAAGAATCAGTCAGATGGTTTAAAATTTTTATGAACTAATGATACGTATAGGCATCTTGGAACCTGTATTTTGAATTTTATTGATGTTAATGAATTTATATTACAACATTTTAATTTTTAAATATCTCGGAAGTTTCATTTATGGTGCTGGTACATACATAATGCATAATTATAATTCCACATTTTTTTCGGATTAACATTAAATCAATTAGTATTTTCGATGGATTTGCGACAGCCACATTTAGGTCGTTAACTGCTTGAGAGATCTTTTAAAATGACACGTTGTTGGAATAAAAAAACAATCCATTTATGTATATTATTAATAATTAGCTTATTTTATGCAATCAAAACAGTTCTGAAAACTGTCTAAGGGAAAACAACTTGCGGTTGCTTGTGTACTGAATTTTTTATTAGATCCAATTTCCCAAGTTCTGCTATCATTTGGACCTTTCACCTTGTAGCAACCTGTGGCAAATAGAGAGGTAGACCAGTCCAGTTCGTACGTGAGTAAAGTCGCGTATCGCGAAATATCACGCGAAATTCGCAAATTTACGTAATCCAACGTCATGGACTCATTTATGGGTCTTAGGTTTACATTATTACGTGGTGTGGCGGCACGTATGCATTAGTCTAATCATGCCCTTGACATTGAGAAACTTTGGACTACGGATTCCCCACGCCATGACTGTTTTCTAGGCAATACCTATTTTTCCACGAATCATTTATTCTACGATTTTCTCGAAAGTTTTGTCATCGTCTATGCAAATTGTAATCACTTCTCGATATCGTTCTATTTTGATAGTTCTTGTGTTTCTATTATTACACTTGCTGTGTGGGACATCTGCCAATTTTGATACGTACTTATTCTTACTTTAATTATCAACACTATTTACTATAAGAAGAACAAAAATGCCTATCAGTCTTCAATTCAGTTTAGGAATGTGCGGTAGACACAAATGATAATTTTTGCTTAGGTTGACCTATGCTTATCTAACTAACTCTTACACATTTCTCTTCTATTTTAAATTATAGAACAGTACAATGTTTTATTAGAGGAATTGTTGCTCCGAAATCATTATTAATCGATTTATTGGAATAGTTTAGAGGACACTAGGTATTAGGCAATTGGTTAAATTTCGATTAAGAGGGCATTGTCCATTAGAATTGACTTTGGGTCAAGAACGCAATTTTTAATTTGAAAACCATAAATAACGTGTAAATTTGTTGATTGGGCGGCAGACAATTTAATTTTTATTGTTTTTTTATTTGAATCACGACATAAAATTTTAATAATGGTATTATAAATCAAAAAACCCAGTTGAGGTTGACCCAATAAATTTAAATTAATTCGCGAAAATGTGTACCTGCATTTGCTCACGTATGATTTTATTTAAATTATATTATTATTATTTATTTTTATACCTACAATCTACAAGTGTCATATCCGATTGCAAAACGACTAATTGTTATGCAAACCTTTCTATAGTAATAAATAATAAATTCCTTTACTTTCCCGGGTTGAGAAAATCAATAAAAACTATAACATGTACTTATAGCATTGTAAAGATGATATCAAAAATAATAAATTTTTAGTTCCGCAATGCAATAGAATCATATTACCATTACACTAACTGTAAATTGTGTAAATTATATTTTTATAGGATGCCGCGTGTGGAAAAAGTTTTATGCACCAAACTCTTACTTTAAATTATTCTTGCTATCTTATAAAGTTTAAATATCATGAATGGACAGATTATAGAAACACATTTTCGTGCAGTTATTAAGTAACATAAAAAAAAAACGTCTCGTCGAGTGAAACGTCAGGCTACAAATAGTTTAGTAATTACCTTTTAAAATTAGCAACGATGCAAGGCTCGTCTAGTGTCAGTAGTGTCTATTCAAGTTATATTTCCTTCAGAACATTATTGACAATTTTTGTCACAAAAATTTGCCATTAGCGGGTTTTCAAAAATAGTTCAAAAGAGCTTCCAGACAGACAGACTAACAATGGCGAGAATGATGTACCAGTTTCAATTCCTCTTAGGCTACATTGTATTTCCGGGTTGGCGGTAGTTCAAATTCCGTCTTTGGGCCGATAATAGTAGCGAAATGTCACACTTTCTTATATTAGAAATTGATCTCAATAATGCCTTTAAGTATTTGATTGTGATAGCGCCAGTCTAGTTTTGGGTACACGTCTATGTTTGATCACGTGAAGTCAGATTCGCCAGATTAGATTGCCTGGCTTCTACTGCGCACGTAGAGGTATACAATGCGCATCTACTTAGTACTTAAAAATCAGCTGATCTCGATTATCGTCAAATAATGACCTTGGACCTTCAGAAAAAACCTAGTTATTAAACACAGGGTAACAATGCACAGTTCCGTCAGTGAGTTAATAAATTATTAAAGATAACGATACTATTATTAAATGAACCTTGAAATACAAATGCAAAATATTCCTAGATTAAAAATATGTAAAAAGTGTTTTCCATAGAAAAAGCCGCCTTTATCTAATATCGGTCATTGACCTCTATAATGTAATACTTTTAGATTTATTTTTAGAGAAACTGCAATTTTTTTTTAAACATAAATATGTTATTTAATCTTCTTTAATCAATTGCATAGTATTTTTGGTTTAAGACTGTGACCTTGAGTTACTTTAATGACCTTGGTTATCAATCTTTCTTATCTTGTCGTATTACTGTAGTATGTATTACCAAAAAAAAAACTGTACTCAACAGTTCTTGTTAAATGATGTATAATCCATTTAATCTAATCAATGTTATTAAGTATCATTTAAGATTCAATGCATATAAGTTAGGTTACTAGTTAGGTTGAGGTTTCTTTTTAATTAATAATTAATGAACATTAATACTATCTGACCTAAACAAACAAACAATTAATAGACGATTTATTGAGTTAATTTGTTCATTGTGCTTTAAGATTTTTTTAATTAAAGATACATTTTTAAAATTGTATCTGTATCAGCTACCATATTCCAGATAAAATCATAGAATTTTTACTTGAAACTGAAAGAAACTAGACATTGATGCTTTCACTTTTTTTCTGTGGTCTTTTCAATAGTTATCTGACGACAACCGCGCTGTTAATGGGTACTTAATTGGTTTTATTTATTTTAATTCTTCTCTTCTAGACTAGTCATGGTTTTTGTTAAAATTACGCATGCTTTTAGATTCTGTTAGTGACCCTTTTAGCTACTTTAGGCTTCCAAAGGGGGTAAGGGGGGACTTATAATAAATGGCTAACACCTTCTCTTAAGTTTTTAACAACCCAATTTGTTAAATCGCAAAATAAAGGACGTACCGCGCTTCTAAAATAACTTCATTGCATTATTTTTAGAAATCACTTTACGTTGAGACTAATAATGTCACATTTTTTACGTGATTTTAAGATATAACCGAATGTCTAAACATTTTATGACTCCAACTCAACATGCTGTAAATGCCAATCGTTAATTTTTTCCGTTTCTAGAGCAAGAATTACTTTTATTTTGTTGTTTTTGATTGAAATTTAAACAAGGAACGACAAAAACGTCTTCAGATGTAGTTATGTAGAATTTAAGGTGAAATAAAGTATCTATAATTTGGTATAAAAGTTCGGCCCTTGAGTAAATTTAACAATGAAATGAATAAGATATAGTTTTTGTGTGATGTTATCTTTATTAAATAGCATTCTTTCATTCTTTTTTACAGGTGTCTACAGATAAATCTAACATTTTTATTAGGCTGTATTGTCGACCCCTATTTTCCACTTTTTAACACTTAGTTTTATGGATTTTCTTCTTTCATTGGCCCGCGTTCACTTCTTTAAACATGTTATTTATCTTAGTCGTTTGTTTTATTTTAAAATCATTCATGGAACAGGGTACTTCTCACTACAAAAAACTTTTCTTTTCGTTGTAGATGTTACTGCAGTAGTTTTTGTTCATCTTAATATTGTTTCATTTTGTATAGTTCAATCATTTGTCTTGCATTGGTCAGTGCTCCATATAAATAAAACGAATGCACTGGACATCATCTGAGTAGGCAATGGATTCCTCTTACATCATTAAGGCGATGTCACGAACATTAACATTCTAAAGGCATTCTACAAACATAACGTTTACATTGAAACCACCCGGGCGAGCTGTAGGTATACCAATTGCTCCCAAAATAAGTAGATTCCCAACATTGTTGCTTTCAACATTTATTACACTTATTGAATTTAGTACTCGATGTACCAACATACCTAGGGGTATTTATTGTCGTCTTTGACGCTTATATCGCTTCTCAGGGAGTCCACATAAATATCTTAGGAAACAGCTAAGTTTGCCACACAGCTAGTATGACAATTTCATTCATTATACTTTAACAAATGGGAATGCTATCTGAAAGAGGCATAGATGATTAGCAATTGCTTCTTTTTATGTGTCTCTCACAACACTTAATTGCTAAATGGTCAGTAAACGCCAATTACAAACGACATTACCATTAACGCTAAAAAGGCTTATTAATATTATGATTTCACGGAAATTCAGAAAATATATTTGTATTACAGTGTTACAGCATAGCATGATGCGCGTCCAACATTTATTTTGAAAGCTCTAATGCCAAACAAAGGTGCGAAAGCCAAAATAAAGTCATTTTTAGAGTCTCTAATCACTGCTTAGAGGTCATTGTCAGCAAAAAACAGATCGTAGTAACGCTTAAAAGCATCGTATACAATGCAGCAGCGAATGGTGAAAGATTAAAAAAATAGAAAATAGCGAGCCAACAACCGATTATTTTACTACAAATGCTGTTGTTGTTATTGTAAAGAATCCTTCGGGATTATTCAGTGCCAAACAGCAAAGGACATTGAGCAAACCAACGCGTTCAGTCATAAAACCGATTATCTATAATTGAAATGACTTATGGCGAATTAAAGGTTCTTATTATAATGGGAAAATAATCGTGTTGAGCGATTTCTCAATGAGAAGTGCGTAGGATGAATTCAATTAGTTGATATTGAAGAAGTAGACAAACGGGAATCCACACCTCGTAGTTAACACTTTGAAATGTAACATAAAATAACTATTATGGCAATTTACATACATTAAACGAGTATATTATTAAACACTAATCGCACTTTAACAGCACCAAGTGTAATTAATTCGTATCAACAACACCTGTAATTTAAGAACTAGCAAATTTTAAACTTGGATAATTCAATTTACGACGTTCCTCAAGGCTCCATTTAGGTGCCAAACAAAATAATTAAAAATTAGTGCAGAAAACCCACTCTTTATCATAAATAAACACAAATTTTAGTTGGGTGAACCACAAGGCTACTGTTTGGTTCCGCGTTGTTTAACAAACTGCAGTTCATATGATAAACAAAATATAAATTGATTACTAGATTTTGGCAGGTACATGGTATCTCTTGCTGCTAATTTAAGGTTATAGATAATCAGTTGCGTGGCCAATTTGCTAACTTTCTTAAATTATAGTTCCAAGGTATACATTATGGAAATGAGCTATATTCTAATTGCCTAAACTATCTGTGGTAGGTATCTATAGAGAGGATCGTCGGTTTATTGTTCAAACGTACGGCTTATTTATTGCTCCTTATCATCTATTTATTAAATCTGTGATAATACAAACAATGCACTAAAAACAGTGATCCTGTTACAATTTCCGTTCGGTCTTTTTCGAAAGGGCATTCTATTCCAATCTAATAAATTCATCACATTTCAAAATACGTTTTAGGCCCTCTCGAAGAATAAGAATGACTCATTTCCATTTGAAGGGAAATTATATCAAAAGATAAATTGTAACGAACTGATGAAAACTGATGTTGTCAGATTAAACATTGCTTTCTAAAGAGTAAACTGTATATACATACGGATTAATGTCATCAATATCATTTTTTAGACATTCTCTCTCGGCTAGTCATTTTTTATGTTTCTAACAGTTAATTTTTATACGATTACCAGTACTCTTAGTTAAGATATTTGATTATTCATAGACCTGGCAATAGCTGCCACTATAGAGAGAAATTAAGATGCAACCCCCTATAAAGAATCCAATATAATGATTTAGAAACACAAATAGTCCGGCCATATATCTTGATCTAGATGCTTGGGAGAGGGTTAGCTTGGGCACCCTGATGTTAGATCAGCCACTGGATACAAAAAATAAATTTAAAATACCTTCCTCTTATGTCTTAATCTTGAAATTTCGTTATCTATTCTTTTACCTATTAGGCGGCTACAAACGCGTTTAGATCTTTTAGGGTGATTTTTGTCAAATAAATTACAAATTAACATAGATAATTTTTAATATTTAAGGACAATTTATGGAATTTATCTTCAATCTTTTAATATTATTCAAATTAAAAATCGTTCCACAAATAAAACCGAAAGTGAATTTGGAATAGAACACAGAATACCTATATCATTATGGTCTATGTTTTAGTAAATTTCTGTATAATAAAAAGCGCGTGGGCCCTGAGTATGCGCAGTCTCGTTAATTCACCAAATTTATTCCAGTATTGCGCAACATACCAAATGTGCCAGTTGGTGCATATAAGCGTAAATGTTGGAAGTGGCTTTTGGTTGCATGTCTTCCGTCTACCCATCACTCGATTTTACAAAATCAACTATGATATAATGATATTTAAGTGCCTATTTTGCTCAAGAGTAATTTTATAATTACGGTGTTAGATTGAAATATATGTACACGCAAAGTTTGTAATTTAAAAAATTTACCGCGTTTTGATATTTCATCTTTATGCACGCCTTTTCAATTTTTATTCTCATTTTATAGGTTCTGAAGAAGTAGAATCTCATCATTTTGAAACGTAACATGTTACTCAGTAACATAATACTCAGTGCTAAAATTTTATTCGCAAAATAAGTCGGTTGTAAGAAGCTATTATTCCATACCTGTTTGTCATATTTGCATAATTATTATTGTCTTTTACTTATCTTTGCATAAAATTTTACTTATATCATGACAAATCAGAGTGGAACATGCCTTAATAACAATATTACCTTTTTGGTTTTTTTCTATTTGCCGCTGTATTTTACATTTCTGTCTCGTTTTTTACCTATCTGTAACGACAATCTTAACGGCTAGAAGTCTGCAAAAATTTCCACTAATATTTGAATGTTATCACCTTCTGCACTTTATTTATTTGTCCAAAGTAATAAAAGCCTTGGAGGGCTTAAATAAAAAATAGTATGCATTAGATAAAGTAGTAAACGCTTAATAAAGCTAATGGCGCTAAAGTTACAGTTTACATTGTAAAATTAATAGCATAACTTAATTTTTATCTAATATTAATGTTCTAACTTATTAAGGGTCAATAACGTTAGGAAGAAATAAGAATATAAATGGTTCTTAATGATCCTATTGCATTTATTTTATATAATCTTTGGTGCAATAAAGTCTAGAATTTATACATACATTGTTTCTTAAATTCCAATTTATGTGATTTTAATTACATAATATGTTGTATTTTTTTTGCATTATCCGATAGAACAATATTTACATCGTAACTTAATTATTAACTGCAGCTTTCAAACAGCAAGGTTTGCATCTGTGGAAGTTATTTTTGGATGCATAATTTGACAAAATTCTTATTGACATAAGTTGTAATGCTGGATTTATTTTAATCCAAGTGTTAAATAATACTTTATTTATAGGAAAGAACACTTAAAGGCTCTGTTATTTAAAGGGTTTTAATTTAATGTTAACAAGGCCTGTATCTTTTAACTTGCTTGCCGATGTAACCTACTCTTAATTTGATTTAAGAACTAACAGCAATTAAACTATTTTAGTCAATAAATTCCTCCTAAATAATTTTATGTAAATTCAATAATAAAACATTAATTACCTTATTAATCAAATAGTTTAGCAATAAATACTTTCTTCAGACAGTTAGGCCTAATTAATTGAATAAAAATATTTAATTAGATAAATAAAACAACTTTAGTGTTGGTGTTGCTTACGCATGTTTGACTAGAGATCTGACAGTTGAGATTTAAAATCAATCTTGTAATAAGATTGGCTTGTACCGATTAATTCAATCACATTATCCTGTTTATGAATAACGCATTATTTACAACGGAAAATATAGTACTAGTTTTGAATTTACATGCTCCAGTTCAGTGCCTTTAGGGACACCCAGTCTTATGCTACCTTACTAACGTCGTAAATGCCACTTACCTTACTGATCTTCCTGAATAACAAATTGTCGCCTCGTTCATGAAATTAGTCCCAATAACATTATCTAATTTCATCAAATTAAAAACCAAATATGGTGTTGATATTAAATCTAATTATCACACGTTTTTATTCAAATGAACTGTGTAATAAACTTTATTTATAGTAGGTTAGACCAATCATACTAATCTCCAACCAACAGACTATTTTTTTTAATCTATTAATATAAAACTTTATAATCAATCATTTGATATGAGTGTACGCAACAACTTGGTACGTAAACTGTTGCACTGGTGTTAAACTTCTTCTCTATAATTATGATCCAATTTGTTCAAAAGGTGTGGTTTCATTGGAGGAAGATATATTACAAGATCGTAGAGAATGATGTTCATTTAACCATTTGATCATTTACTGTTTAATTTTGCCAATGTAAAAACGTCTTCTTTGTTAAATTGCTAACGTTAACCTCGGTGGCTCAATAAGTGGTCTATATTGACGATTTTTTACTTGTAGATTGTAATATACAACATTTTATGATGGTTGGCCATAATTTTAGAATGTGGTCAAGTGAATAAATAAAAATATTTTATTGGTTATAATTATCGATAACGGTTCTTAAAATAAAGGGAAATAATTTGCTTTCGGCATTGTATTCTCCTTTTTAATATAATGTCGACGGTAATGTAAGAATTACGTGCCAAAATATTATTTTTGATTGTTGAATAAATAATCTAAGGTCTTGTAAAAACAAGGGGGTCTTTAAGTGTTCTTGAAATGGTATAAATATTCGGTTTCATTAATTAAAAATAGACGAAATCATATTTTATTGAAACTACATAAATTAACATATTTAAAAAATTAATTTCTAATTAAATGTTAGAATCTTAATAATCTCTAATAATTTTACGATACAAGAAAGCAAACTTTAATTACTGCTTCTGAAGATGCATTAAAATCGTTTAAATTTTAGAAGTCTTCGCATTTTCAAACAATTTACACGGTGTTGATGTATTTATTACATACACCAATAATTATGTCATAATACACATAAACAAACAGGATCTATTTAATTTGTTGATTCTACTAGTTTTACAATGTTTTTGAACCTTTACTTACAAAAATGTATGTTTTGAATTCAGTTGCGAAGAGTATAATAAATATTCTTCCAACATTACAGTTAATTTTATGATGTGACAATTAATACATTATCGATTATCACATATTAAGGCAGTTACAAAATGTATGGGGAGAGCAACAAAATCATTCAGAATTATTGAATAATTCCTACGATAACCTATATAAATTAAAGAAATTCTGATATCTTCTGATTATTTATTACTTAATAAAAAGCTTATCCTCCGCTTTGATATTATTGTACCATTAAAATCTTTAAGGTTTTTTTGTCGGTGCTTTAACCTATTGAGATGTTAATAAATAAATCTTTATTCGTAAACTTTTTGTGGCATTCCAGTGTTAAGAAAAACAATAGGTTACGCTACATCGGACAAACTATGCAGCGGCTCAAAAACGGAGTGAAATATCATGAATAAAACGCGTTAAACAATGCGCGGGTAATAATCTATATTTTATCAATTTTTAATAACAATATGCGTGTACGTACCTTTTAAACAAAGTGAAAATGGAGCAAAAATCAGATGCGTTACAATTCAAAGTAAAAGTTTAAAGTATAGCTTTTGTTCTAGTTTTATTAACTACAGAATTTAGATAAATTATCGCGGCTAGACTTACATACAATTTTTTTAGGAATTTGAGAGTGTTAAGCTAATTTAGTTAATCTTTGTTGAGGGTTTAACAGAACCGTAATTAAGTTTTTTCGCTGACGCGCCTCAACATGCTTTTTTTTCGTAAAAATGGTGGCTTCGCACAATGAAACAGGTTAACCTAGAACTGTGTTAACTCGAGTAATTGAAACATTTAATGTATTATGGCTTAAACTGGTTAGTTTTTATGAGAAAGTTACCATTTATTAAGGATCTAATAAATACTATTCCTGATTTAAAACTTGTTCGCGGGCAATTTTTGCTAATTTACCTTAGCAATAAATCTTGATTTTCAACACAAAGCCAGACTGTTTACAAACGAGCTTAACACTTATTATTATTGTGTACAATAAATAATAATCTCACAAAAGAAATAAACTAGGTATTGACTGTGATAATTCACACTTTTGTAAATTTATGTCAACGTAGACAATCATTATTAATATGGGGATTAAAATCTGTCAATCAGCTTCATATTTGTGCAGCCGTAAAATTAAAAACCATATGCTCTACACTTATCACTGTCAATTTAATTAATGGAAACAAACGTTTCTGTGGGTTTTTAGACAGCAGGTTGTCTTATGACAGAAGATATCGTCGACAGAAAGCTCTATGAATAATTGGTGCATATTGAAAAATGGTCTAGCTAGACCAACTGGTGGTTATAAGTACAGGATTACTTGGATTTTGGCATGACTTTCAAGATCGTATACATAAATTGTATTTGTGTACTTTCTGTTAAATGTTTCTCTAGTTGCTAAGATAATTTTTACGGCTTACAAAGAAATATTTAGACATGCTTTGCAAACCTTAGAGGCCTTAAGGCTACAATCTAATAGGTTTATGATTTATGCATTCTTCAATCGTACCAAACAATGCTGGGATTCATTTTCTCAAGTTTTCAAAAAAAATATCAAAAGACATAGAGGTGTGTCAGAGTCCAAGATCAGTTTATGATCCTAACATCTCACTACTAGCCTATCTTAATTCAAAGCGGCTATTTAGTATAGGGTTATCGCAGAATAACAAGGAATTTAGATAGTATTAAAACACAGACCAATGCATCTTTATCTCTATGACGAATCAGCCCATCAATGTGAAATGTGAGTACTATTATTCTTGTATCAATAAAGTACTGCAATCAAGACCATAACTAAGATAAAAATTTACCTAATTGTCTAGGAACACAAATTTAGAGTTGTTAACACTGTACGTTATTTTCCCCCAAGATTAGAAATAGGTGTACAGGTTTTTATTAGTATATGATAAGAACGAGACTATGAGAATGACCAACAAAAAATCCTCATGCGAAATAAGATACAAGATAAAATTACGGAAGTATTAGCCACAAAAAAAACTGAAAGTAGAGCAAGTACCGTCGTTAAAATATGTCTACGTTTATTGTAAACGATTCCCAGAAACCTTTAAATTGACATTAAATGTTTAAATGCATTTGAAATGCAAGTGTTAAATTTTAACACTAGATGGTAATTAGGTTAAAATAAAACGACTTTTATGTCCTGTAAAATGAGGGTTAGTTTAGGGTTGATAACTACACAGTTAATTAAATGTAATTGCCTTACCTAAGTGGATAACGAAAGGATAAAGATAAAACGCTTCATTAAAGAAGCCGCTTTACCCTTTCGGAGAATAGTCAAATTGACTATGACGAAATTCAATTGTGTGCAGCCAGCATTTGATTAAAAATGTAAAAATTAGTTATTGCATCAGGTTATAAAGACTGTCTCTCAGAAACACATGGTAAGGTTGAATTGAGATTGAGAGATGCAGTTGATTAAAAAGTCGGTAAACCGGACGCGAATACTTTTTCCATGCAATTCATAAAAGATAAAATTCGCTATTAACTGCCGAAATAAAACAATGCTTAGCAACCAAACTTCAAGATGCCCCTAAAGGTAAAAATTAGCAAAAAAGTACGATTCTTTGTGTAAACAAAACTGTATATTTGAACTAGGGACCACCCTCCGAAAAATAAAATCGTCCAACACAGAAGTGATAAGAGCATCTTCTGTAGTACCTAGCAGTTCGCTCTGATTACTGATTAGACGTGTCGGCCCGTTTAAAATTGCATTTCGATAAATTAATTGTTCTTTCCAAAGTATTGGTTTCTACAATAGTTTTATTCTTGTTTTAGTTGATTTAATAAAAAATTATTAATGTATTTGATTTTTATTAAATGCAGTTTGTGAGTAGTTTTGATATAAATTATTAAACTTTGTGATTAGCCACACACGTTAGGTCACCTGTCATGTTTAATGTTATGTAAAAATGATCTGACTAGCCCATAACATAATGTGTGTATAACTTATGTGCATTTGACGTAAACTTGTAGGATTTTTGCAGTTTAGTAATGAACACATGTTCTTATCTCTCATATTTTACGGGAAAGTGGACAAGTTAATAACTTAATTAGTGCTTCCTTAAAACAGTTTAATATTAAACGAAATGCTAGATAAGAAAAGCATCAGAGTTTTTTTGTATCAGGAGAATCTTATTCTTAAAATAGATGCAAAAAACTGAAGAATTTAAACGTCAGTTATTATCATTGCTGTGCAGTTAGTTGCACTTTGACAGTTTTATAACTCAAGTGAGATGTTCTTTTGATATATTTAGTGAGCTTTTCCCCTATGAAATTGAACTTACAAAGTGTTTATAAATAAATCCCAGTGCTATTACATTTTTTTTAAATAAAGGTTTGTTTGTCGTTCCTAAATATAATATTGAAGTGATTTTCGCTGTACAAACGTTCGCGGTTCGTTTTCGCATTAGTTTTGGACTAAAATAAGTGGGTGCTAACGTTTGAAATAACTGGCTTTCAAGTAAGCATTCTTGGTCCTACTTATATTAAAAAATCTAGTTCTTTTGCTTGTTAAAATAACTCAGCGGATGTCAAATATTATAGATCTTTAATTGGAGTTTAAAAACAATGCCCTTTTGACCAAATAAAACGATTTTGGTGTATGGAACAGTTTTTTTTTTATTATTTCTCCATCTGGTCTCATTGATGTGATATGCGTGATCCTAAATGTTTGTTAAAGTAAATTGTCAATTCGAGCGTATTTCTTTTCTTGGTATAAATCACTAACCACAAAATAAGCCTATAAAGTCTTACAAAGTGCAGGAGAGGCATTGCAATTTAGTATCAAATTTCCTGTTTACTTATACACTAAATTCTAGCCATGAAAAGCCGCAGGGTCCTTTAGTTCAGTGCAATTGTCAACAGCTTCATGCAGTGCAGTGATTTTGAATTGTTTCCGTTTTCAAAGGAAAGTACTTGAATTTTTAAAGCTTTTAGAATGCTTCCGGTTTTTCATGCGCATCCATATTTAAATGTCCTTTTTTTACCATTTCTTTTTTTAAAGCACCCCACTGGGAAAGGATCTTTTTACCTACCACGATGAGCGATAAAATCTTATTCAAAAATCAAACACTCCTTTTGTCATTGTGAAGTTTGATTTTGATCGATTTATTAATTTGCAATTGTGGTTTTATTCGTCTTATGGATGCCAATGATGTATTGAATAAGAGATCAATTCAAATTATTAGAAAATTATAACAACAATTCAATGGATCGTAAAACAATTTTATAGCATTTAGTTCTATAAATAATTGTCATTAACAAGCAACAATTCTGCTCTCAAAATATGTAATGAAAATATTATGTTACGACTTATCAACCTCTTCGAGTTGTTAACTTTTAGGTGGACTAGAAACTTGTATTAATGTGCAACTATTACAAAAATTGAACAAGTTTCTTGTGCTGCATAAAATTCAGAAGAAAAGATTGAAGTTTATTATTTATAGCGATATTGCTATAAAAATTCCTAACAACTTTCTTTCCGATCTTATGAATTGAAATTAGTTTTATAATACATAGTAAAAGAACCTTGTCGCGGAATTCAAGACGCTGAAACGATTCAGACAATTTAAAAAAATGTCCTTTGAGTGCATATGTTAGGATTTATAAAAAAAGTGAAATATATTAAACGCAAACGAAAAATTCCATGACTAGCTCCTCACGACAGAGGCTAAACAATAATCATAACTAAGACTCTCTGGAGTACGGAATGTCAACTTTAATAGAGACATTTTTTAAAATTGCTGGACAAAAGCAATAAACAAACAAGTTCGTATATTTCACATTTTTAACTCCTGCAAATATTTATTTTAATAAAATTGATGTCTTCATAAATATATGGTTGCTTCGCAATTCTTATATCAGATTAATGTTTATAAAAGGGAAAACTAACAACCAATTAATTGTTGCTGCATAAATTTGTCCAATTTTACTAAATTTATTTTATTTTTCAGGCATTGTTTGCATGGTTCGCAATAAACTGGGTAAGTAGAAACATTTCATTTAAACGATTCGACTCATATGCAAATTAATGTCACTTAAATTATGTTGATATGAGCTAAAAGTCGGAAAAGTCCTAGATTTCAAATAAAACCGAAACTTGAAAACTAAGTAGTAGAAATAAATATTTGAATTGTTTATCTTTTTAAGGTAGCCCGTAGACTTAAGAATTTCCTAACATACATGACAAATATTTACTAAAAGACAAGTAACACTTGTGCTTTTCAATTTATCTTAATTGAAACTAACTGTCGTATTTATTGACAAGATTTTTAGAAGAAATTTGACTTGAATTATCAATCAAATCCAGTCTTTATCATAGTGTTCATTTTTGGCTATATAAGAAAAAAATAGGGTGTTGGTGTACTAAAAAATCCTTATTATTACTTTTCTGGAAAAAAACTCATGAAGTTATGTAATTGATTTCCAACAAGAGGCTATTAAAGTGTGTACTTAAAACTTGAGTACCTGCTTATGATTATTTTTTTGAGTGATCATTTTAAATTTAAAAATAATCCAAAAATTGCATGATCTAATTTCATAGGTTCATGCAAATACTTTAAATGAATTATAACATAACTCGTAAATGCCAAAATAAGATCATCAATTAATATTTTATTGGATTTGAAGTTGTTTTAGCCGCTTAATGATGTTGTAAGTACATAAAACTGCGGGACGGAATACAGCAAATATCACATTCTAACGTACGTAGGTCAGTCTTATTTTAGCACCTGCTATATTAGCCGCCAAGACAGTGGCGGCACAAGAAGGTCCCTAATCCAAGATGAATCACTTTACCTCCTATTTAGACCCACGAATTGGTTAAGGCCCTTACATTTTCAAAATTGTACAGTTTTCACTTTTTAAGTATCGGTTTCTTTAATTGAAATTTCGCTAAGTTGCTAAAAAGTTGATATGGTATGTGAGAAGCGCCAATGGACATAAACCATCTTAAGTCATTAACTTCAACATGATATTAATTATCTTGGCCAGAAAATTAGACGTTTAATGAAATCATTTTAACGCGGAAATGCATCTTTACGGACAGACATAGGAATAGACAATCGCCTCAGGGCGCTTTATAAGCAAAATCATTTCTTTAACAGAGCTTTTTTTTAAACGATGAACATTACAATACACCAAAGGAGGTGCCCTGGAATATTTTTATTCTCCTTTTTTTCTGGCGACTGTTTAAAGTTTTCAAACAATTCCTTCGAGTTAGCGAAGCGCTTCAAACTTAAATGACTTTGGAGCAATTTGTTGAGTAAGAGCAGGGTTCTAAATTATTGCCCAAACTAAATCTAAAGTTTTAGAGAGTGAGTTCAAGAAACTGTGTAAAAGTTTTCCAATTCCGGAATTAAAGGAAATGTACATATCTCGACGTACGCCGCTTGTAGAATGATATATACTTAGTTGCGCCAATTTCTGCGATATTTTATTAAACCACTTGTTGATTTGGCAATATTTTACATTGAGATGTTAGTTCTCAGTCGTATCTTTTTGATGTTTTTATATGCTTATGTGAGTGCTTAAAATCTTAAATAACTGTCAAATGGCACGTGGGAAATAAAGATACGCATGTTTATTTAGGATTTTTTTAACTTTAATCATGCGTCAAAGACATTATTTGTTTTGTGCTACCTTGCTATTTTATTATTATAAAAATCGACCTGCATACTTATTGTATTAATATACATTATTTATGGTAATCGAAATTGAGCGATAATAGGTTACCGGCTTAACGCACGCTTGACTTTTGAACCTCTCGAAAGCGATGCGCTAATCTTTGGCAATTTTTGTATAAAATATTGGACTTACTGTAAGGGCTGGTGTCATCAGTGGTACCGTTAACAGTGCCATCAGGCAATAGTTGCAAATGCCGATTTTTGATAAACATTTGTATTTTACGTGCGGTACCGGCCACGAAGGATAAATTGGTAGAGCGCTCGTTGCGGGCGGCGGGGTCTTCTTCCTGGGCCGGGGGACCGGGCGTCATGGGGGCGCACACGGCGGCGAGACCACACATCACTAGCACTAGCCCTAAGAGCAGAGCCTTCACCATGACTATCACATCATAATGTCACAAGCCAGGCGTCCCTGGGCTGTTGACTCCCCGAAGGGCCGACTCATGACAGAAAGGGGGATTCACTAGCACTGTCACACTTGCTCAGGAGGCCGCTAACTCGGCCAGCGATTCCACACATACTGACTGACTGACGGGCGGCAAGTCTCCGTCCGTCCGGCCTCCTTGGCAGACAAGCTTTACGTGTGATGCTACGAAGCAGGCAATGACTCGATCATATGTGTGTGTACCTGCCACCATGCTTACTATCTCTGCATGGCTGGATGGATGCATGGAAGGATAGATGGGAGTCCTTTCAGCGATGCGTCCTTCCGCTATACATCCTGATGTACTCCTGTGGCCACCGGCCGCGCTTCTTTCAACGGCCTTCGACTTCTTGGCGCTCCCTTACTATACCACATATACACCACCGACGCTTTTATACTCAATATAGACTATGAATTATCTTACATCACAATTATTTCTTCGTAATTTTGGTTACCAAAAGGTTTTTTTTGTGAGAGTACATTTTTTTTGACGAACTTTTTTTATTTTTTCTTGTCTTGTTTTGGGTTACATCTCTTGTGTATTTTTGCTTTTTTTTTAAATTTAATTAATGCACAGAAATAACTGTCTGTTTTAAATTTTGCGTTGCTTGTTATGGTAGGTTTTTACAATTTCATTTAAATAAAATAAAAATTGTCTAATTTTCGTATTTGGATTTAATTAAAGGATTTTTTTTAATCTCTGTTTATTTTTTAGATTCGTTAAACTTAGGGTGATCAGAGTCTTTTTTTACCTTTTCTCAATTATTTTAATTTATTTTTATTTCAAAAACTGCTGCAATTTTAATAATTATTCGTTAAAAGCTGTTATCAAAAAATATAAAATTTTCTGGAATTATATAATCTTCTTTACATGAATGCTAATTTTTTGTAATAAACTATTTATATTTATCGGCTAATCCCCGTAAATTATCTGCTATTTATTTATAGTGCACTTATATCTTCTGATAAATAATTGAATAAATTATTTAAAATTATTGTAATTCTATAGTTTAATATATGTGATAAAATATTTCGCGGTTTTTAAATTAGCCTAATTCATGGTAATAAAGCATGTCAAAAATAATTGAAATTATGGAATCATTTAGCTGACGCAGATAGAATCCAACTCTTGAGCTCATTTTTTGAGTTTGGCCTTTTTTGCAGTGCACTTTACTTGTGTCATAAATTTCGATTGTCGTTATCAGTAAACCATTCACTTTTAAACATTTTTTTTCGTCTAGTATTGTTCAGTAAAAATGCAGATTTTTTTAAAATGCAAATAAATAATTTGCATTTTATAATTTTGCAAAAAATGAATTAAAATAAATGGTCTAATAAATTTTGGACAACTAAAACCGTCAGTGACACGTGCTTAATTGTCTGTGATAATAAATAATCTCGATTGTTTTAAAAACAGCAAGTTTAGTTTGTGACCCCGCATTAAATAATCGGTACGCGTTTTTTTTTACACATTCTGTTCTATACATATAATAAAATACTGGCACTTTTTTTGTAATATTATGCAAAATTTTGTTTAGGAGCATATTTATGTTGAAAGTACCTGCATATTAAATAAAAAAATCTTCCTTCAAGAAAACATTGATCTGATAGTACTTGCATACATATTACATGAGAACCATTTATTATAATTATTTTAATCCAACTTTTATTGGATATGGATATTGGTTTATAAAAATACCTATCAAAAGAGATTATCATAGACACCAGTCGCTTTCATTAATTCTGTGCTTATCCCTAGGATACTTCCAGCATGACATTTTATAATCTGTTAAATGACCATTAGAAAAAAGAAAGAAATATGATCAATTACAATAAATAAAGGGCTGGGCCTTAGTTGTCAGTCTAGCTCAGATCGTCACTGGAATGTCGTCAGTATTCATTACCAAAGAAAAGCATGATCCATTTTAGCCTAATTTAAACAAATATTTAGAAGAAAAAGTCCTTAAAATCACATAGCAATTTTTTGCTTCGCGTGGGAAATTTGTTGGCTGGATGCTGCAAAATCTATTTTTTTTATTATCACGAGTTAAATGGTATTTAAACAAACCTCATGCAAAATATTAAAATAATTTACGTTTGGATTGCGTAAATAGTCTAGTACGTGCAAAACGGCTCGCTTGAATTTTAACGATTTTTTTATATGTTATTAACTACTAACATTATTTTACAAGCTCATAATTTAAAAACATTTAAGGTCTTTAGACAAATAAACCTTTTTCTAAACCTTTTTATATGCTAATTTAAAATTTACGTCAAACCTACATAATTATCATTTTTTTTTAATTAGTGGTAAATTTTAAATAAATTTCTGATACAACAAGATTGAGATGCGGGATTAAAAATCAAATCGGATAATTTTCAAGATGTTACGATGTTAAAAATCTTAAGAATCATTTTTTAGCGAATCAGAGAATTATTTACAGATTTATTATTAACAAGGTTTAAGAGGGCAGCATTGTACACGCGATTAAAAACGCGTCTAGAAATCTTTTTAATTAAAAGAATAATTATTGTCCTGCTTGGGCAACTCTCCTTAAGATGGCGCTGACATTTAATTTATATGCGCTATCAAAATTTCTATAGAATAAATAAAAAACTGTGGAGTATAAATATTTTTTATTATCGATTGTACATGGTAAAATAATGTATTTTATTTATAAATTAACTTTTAATTTGTTGAAAATAAGCGTAAGATCGAACCAAAAAAATAACTAACTTAAAATTATTTTTTTGCAAAAAACTTTTATTTAATATATTTTGTTTATTTAAATTTAACAGTTGATAAGTACGTATACAATTTTCTTATTTTTTTTCTATAAAATATTAAAGTTACTGCTAAATTCTTCAGGACCCTGCTTAAGTTACTTCAAATTTTAATTAAATCTAGAAATTAGGCCTTTTTCATGCAGTAAATTCTAATAAAAAAAGTAAACTTAACAATATTATACTATATATTAATAAAATGCAATAAAAAAATTCAATGGGGTTTACAATCGGGAATATTATACAAAAGTTTATATTTTCACAAAAAAAATTATACCATTACAATTATTTTAACTGGCTTACTCTAAAACCTGTACGAATCGTAAAAAAAATTAAAATATATTTCTGCCTATACTGCTCTTCTTGCAAAGAAGTGTTTTTTATTGAATATTTTGAGTACAATCAAATAACCAAATATAGGAACATGTGAAAAAGTATGTAAAAATATTGTTTGAACACCACACTTACGGCATTATTAAAAAATAAAAAACCTAACATTATTATCACACATTTAAAATGCAATTATCACTCCAACATATAAATAATTTAAATAATAAATTAGTAATTATTTCTACTAGGAAAAAATACTAAGACATACATTCAAATTATTAAATTCATAAAAAAAATTATGCTACATTTGTAAATCCAACTATTACCAAACAATACGCTTTATCTTGTCTTGGATAATGTTTTGAACACCGTGATTTAAAATAATAGGAATAGAAATCAACTCAAACACTCCATAAGAGCAGATGATTGGTCGCGTCCTCCCTACCAGCCACCTCGGAAATATTCGACGATCTAAAATCCTCGTAACCATCTCCACCGGAAATAACCAGCATTTTCGAAAGGCTCCGTTGCTCCTGCAGACGTTTATGCCTATGCAGTAATGTTTCTGAGGGATTGCAAGGTATTTCCAGAAACGTTATAAACCGAACATGACCCGTGTGACCTTGGGAAACTCCTGTTACTGTTGGAACAGTTGTAGGAAATGCTGAAGTTGGTAGAGGCATCGTGAGTAAAACTCCTGCTGATGTTCCTATCCAGAGGAGGTCTTTGCAGGCCAAAAGTGAGGT
This sequence comes from Cartodere bifasciata, assembly GCA_963920755.1. NCBI lineage: Eukaryota > Metazoa > Arthropoda > Insecta > Coleoptera > Latridiidae > Cartodere > Cartodere bifasciata. The sequence goes on along the minus strand of OY987201.1, from coordinate 5,698,280 downwards.
GATTCGCAAGCAGGCTGCTTTGTGTTGTCGGATAATGTCGTCGCAACCTTAAAGAAACAAAGGATTTAGACAGAAATAGAATGAGAAGGTCTCATGCTTACTGGTAAGCATTTTCGTAACAGACGGGGCGACGTTGACTTCCAAAACAAACTCAAAACTAGAGGCGTTGTAACACTTCACTGTCGCTGTATTCTGCAAAGATATCCATGCATAATTCCCGGACAGTACCAAACAGCTTACTGCTTTATTGTTGTCGTTATTTATCGTAAATGTATTTTCTGTTGCTAATGTTTGGGTATTAAGAATTTTTATCGTATTCCCGCAACTGCACCAAATTTTGCTGTCATTGGCAATCATCTTAGCTACTGGTGATGATAAACATCCTATTGTTATTATTGTTGGCGTCTCCACGTTCCAGCCACCATCTGCAATGAAAATATTAGTATGATAATAAACTTCTTTGTTTAGGTCATACAACTGTCTCGGTCGTAAATTATCAGGTCTCCGTTGGCGAGTGACACAAACACGCGTTTTTCCAGGTACCTACAATCAAAATATTAATGATTTAAGAACCGTTAAGATTCGAATGACTTACACAATGCATAGTACTGGAGAGTTGTGCTGTATTTTAATCTTATTTTTCTTAATCCTAATGTTATCACTTGAGTTATAGACGTGAATGCAACCGTCTTCAGTGCCCAACCACATTGTCGAATGTAGCGCGTCATAATCGTCCATTTCCACACTTGATGTGTCCGCGCTGTCTCCTTGATTTGACACATTCGGTATCGGATCGTCTGACTCTTCATCACTCTTTTCATCTTCACTACTCGAACTGCTGTCAAACTCTATTATTTTGGCATCTTTCTTGATGTCAATGTCTTTGGGATAGATTCTGTTGGTGACAGGTGTTCTGGAACATATGATAATGGAAATATTGAATCATGAACATGTGGAAATGTATTTACCCTCCTCCACAGTATGCTGGAATGGAAGCAATGCACAGTATTTTGGCGTTACAGACTCCGTTGCATGACGTAACTGTTGGTTCTGGCTGGAAACTCAACACACACACTTGGCCAACGTATCCGTCACTATTGCACACCCAAACGTCCTTTCCATTATCGCCTTGCGTGGGTGCTGCACATGTAAATTGTAAGCCGGCACGTGTTTTCCTAATTGGAACGGTAGCTAGCAGCTTGGGGGGAGGCTTTTTCATCCCTGTTAGGACTGAAAATAAATATCGATTAATTTGTTTTGTTGAGGATTATATATAATCTTACCCAATTTGTTCTTCGTGTCGTTAAAAGAATCTTCCCATGACGCTCGTTTTTCTGTGCTGGAGAACATGAGAGATAGGGTTTCCACGCCGTTTCTGGAAAATACCGTAAATGCTAGTGTTTAAAAATATGATTAACAACTTACGAGGTCTTGAGATTGAGGTCTAAATATGCCAGTTGGGTGTCTTGCCCTTGTTGCTCTACCATCTGGCGATTCAGAGAGGCTAGCATGTCTTTGATGGTTTCAGCTAAATGAGCATGATTACAATGCAGACTCCACGTTAATTCGTTTATCTGATTCAAAACCGCAATGTCGTCATTTACATTGTCCAGTTCCAGGAGTCTTTGTCTAACGTTCTCATCTTTGCTTTTAACAACTTCGAGATCTTCCAAAGATATTTTCATTAGCAACTTGTACTTGTTGGCGTCCAAGGCACTAGTAACGCTTTTATCGTTTGTGGGTGTTGGCTTTCGAATTGTGGCGTTTCGTTTTTTAATACTGCTTACCAGAAGCAAATCAGAAAACAAAAACAAGGCACGTTCTTTACGAGTACCCGAGCCCGAGGCCATGGTTACCAAGTCGTACCTGATGTAGCTGCGATCTAGAGTCACCAGATCAATAAGGCCTTCGATTAGACCTTCAATTTCGCGAAGTTGTTCATGTTCGAGGGTTTCACGTTCTGTGCAGTTTATTTTTAAGATTTGCTCGTGCAATTCTTTCTGAGCTGCTTTTAATAAACTGTGGTCCGGATGGTTCGTATCAGTGTGCTTTATTAGTCTTTGTATCAACAGTTCGTATTTTGGGAATTTCTGTATGGGCTTAATTAAAAGAGCGTCAAGTGTTAGCTTTCCTTTGTTGTCTCTGGCTGTGGTCTAAAAAGCGCCAGTTTAAAAAATATTTTTTATATGAATAGTTGAAGACTTACTTCCAAAAATTTAGCAAATGTTGCTTTAGTTTGTTGGGTTGTTTTGATTATGTCCCTTGCCCTTTTCCAGTTGTTAACATAGTTTGCATAGCTATCGATAAGTTGCGTTTTTGAAAACTAAAAATAAATAAATTCTGCAAACTTGTATGTTTTATAATAAAACACCGGCTGACTAGTGTTAAGCTATAAAACTCAGCTAATAAAATTTTAACAAGCCCATATAAATTTTCAATTACCATGTTCAAGGGGTAAGACCCTAAGGATATCCAAAATAAATATCTTGATGTGTTTATTTTCCGCATCGTTAAATTCTAAAATCTAACAATTTGAAGTGAAAGCTTAATTCTATTCACCAAATTGACCTTTAACCTTTCATTGAACTACCATTTTTACTATGTTTTTAAATTCATTACTTTACCTACCATTTCAAGAAATATATCGCCGATTTTTTGTTTGCTATCCCATAATTCTAGACGCTTTTTAAACTCCTCCAGAAAGTATTGATGATGGTTTAGCAAAAACGGAATCTATAATAAATTTAGTTAATGTAAGTATTGTTAGTTTGGACTAAAATAGAACGAACCTGGTCAAAAATTTCATCGACTAAGGTGGAGTCCAAAAGTGACGCATTTTCAGAACTTTTAAGAGGTTCCAAATATTTCTAAAAATGCATTAAGATGTTGATTAAGACGCAATAAGTATTTTTAAATGACTGACTAATTCGCTAAATCACTTACGGTTGTGAGAATTTGTAACGATTCCACATAAATCCGTTCATTATCGTAGAGCTCAATGACCACGTGTGTCCTCGTATCCTGTAATCAAAACACAAAATAAACAAACAGGCACGTGGCTGTCATTACAAGGAGTACACTATATCCTTTTGTGGTTAAATCGTGGACATCAGGTCCTTCTGAATCTGTGCTGACGGCCGGCAAAGCGGCCGGTGTGTCTTCTACACCTGTTGAACACCCTTCCAAACGCAAACGCAACTCCGGCCGAAAATGATCACTGCTCATCGCCACGAACCACTATCATACTCCACATTCTGTCTGCTGAGCTGCCACACCTTAGGCTTCTATCGCAAAAACTGGGAAAAAGCGGCATAAGCGCACAGACGCAAGCGTCTCGACTCGACGCGGCGCCTTCCGTCCTTTCGTTTCAGGAGGCATTTATCCGCGTGCAATCCATCAATAATTCGATAACACACACTCGACATGTGCATGCACTCTTTAAATTTACCGCCTGCCTCCTATTTCCTAAACGATTAAAATTATCCAAACGTTGCAAAGTGGTCAGTAATTAGTGGATCCATCGCAGGCCAATTTCTATTTTCTGCGTAGGATGCACGTTGATTTGAAAGTTGTTTGCGTTTTTTTAAGCCAAAACAAATTGGCATACCCCGTCTACGTAATGAAGCTCCGCGCTTTTATTAAAGAAATGCCTGCGTCAAAGAATCACCCACTTACTTATAATAAATAATGGGTTCAGGCACAATCTAGCTAATTACTCGCAAAACATTCTAATCAATTTGTAGCTCTGTAGCAGACAATTCTTCTCTGGCATTTTTCCGACCTGTCAAATCTCGTATGATTGATATCACATTTTGTTTTTCTCGCTTACTTAAAAATACTTAAGGTGTATCATTTTACATTTTAGCAAACTAAATAAAAGTCAATTTTAAGTTTATTTAATTAGATTTGTGAAGCGCTTATTTTTAACATCTCATCATCAGAATTCAAAATCAATTATTTAGTTTTACCGAATTTTCATTTCGCGTACTTTGATTTCCTGATGCTAAATAAATTCAATAGCGTAAACAATTTCATCACAGATTATATAATCAAATGCATTAAAAAGATGTGTATGGCAAAAACGGATTCTGTTTATGCCATGGATCGATAAAACATGCAGGACAATAAAAAATAAACCGTTCAATTTTCGCATTAATTTTGACTGACGCATAGATTTTAGCCACCTACCCTGTATGAATAATAATTACAATGTTAAAATCGAGGTTAAAATATTTGGCTTCATACCTAATAAAATTTACGTTAAAAATAACTTGGCACAACCACTTTAAAATATTATAGAAAACGTTCGGTACATGTCTCATTCTTAGAGCCAGTGCGAATTTTTAATAAATAAAACATTAAGTGCTTTCAAACGAAATTTTACGGTTAAATATTTTTTCAAGAACTCTTGGTCAATAAACATGACCTTCATTTGTCGACACATAGGTGTAAACAACTTTTAGTACCCAAATTCTATATTTCTCAAAATACAGAACAATGGTGGTGTGCCCCAAATTTATTTATAAATAGTAAATTATAAATAAAGTAATGAAATGAAACTTTATGATATAGATCTGACATAAAGTGTGACACAAATGAAGTTAAATAAACACACCGCTTATTTATAACTTCAAGATTCACCAAATAAACAAAAATAAATATGCCGACCAGTTAAATTAATTAAGTAAGTATTAGTCCAAAAGTTTCCCAGAGAGAATTATAAATACGAATCGAGTACTCACATTCAGTAAAGGCGCTCGGGATTCCAAAACAGCGAGCTGTTCGGAACTGCCTTGAAGTAGATGCTCCAACAGAAACTTTGACGCTTCGGAATTCATAAACGTTTCCAATTTAGAAGGGCTTGAAGTCGTCCTTTGATGGTTGTACTTCAAAACTTCTTCCTGTTGGCTCACTAGACTGTCAGCACTCACTTTTCGTTTAGGCATTGCTATTTGAGGCCCAATGTTATAACTGTCCTTCAACGAATTCTCATCATAGGACCTGGCACTGGAAGTGTTTTTAGAATGTCTTGGTTGAAGTTCTTTGCTGAGCCTCATAGACGAAGATCTTGATGGAGAAGGCATATCACTTAGGAAATTAAAGTCGTATTGGTTTTTCATTGCTGCGTCTGGTTTTTGCATCTCCGCTTCCAACATTTGGCCATAGGGCCCACGCAGAGGTTTTTTGCTGTAAGGTCGCGGTAGATTTCTGGCATCTGTTTGCTTTCCGTCGTAATCCGAAACATCTGAGTGGATTAAGGATAATTGATCCGATTTTCTGTCCTCATCCTCCGAAAATGAGTCCAGTCGATGGAGGCTCGCTTTTGATTGGGAGTCCGATGAATTGTTGCGTTCGAATCTGTTTTGCGATGATCGATTCCGACTTGGCCATTCTGGAGCGATAAGACTCTCTTCCGGACTCAATGGTTCTTCCTGAGGGCTGCTCCAGATAAACTCGTTTGATTTGTCTTCAGTTATTTGTATTTTAGCAATGTCAGGGAGATTTGACGGTTCCATTGAGTCTAGTTCTCGTTGTTCTGAGAATTGGGCAATATTTTCTTGGGACGGTAAAAAGGGTGTGGGCCATTTCGATAAGTAAATTCCTTTTCTACGTTTAAGTTTGAACTTTCTTTCTTCTGTTGTGTTTGGATAAAGTCTACTGTTTCCTGGTATGTTCAGCAGATTTTTTTTAGGTTCCTCTTTGGTATTTTCCGGTAATACGTTTTGATTGTCTGTTTCCGAATCATCCTGTATCCTAAAACGGAATTGATTTTTGGATCGGGGCAATGTGGTTATTCCTCTATCATACAAATTATTATTAAGGCTGCTTTGATTTTGACTGTCAGTTTTCCTTACATATTTCTTTGAGTCTGTTGAATAGTCTACTTGTGAAAAAGAAGCACTCCTCAGGGGTGGCACTCTTTGGGTAAGGAACTCATCCGAGGGTGACAGTGGTTTGGACGGAGAAGCAGGTGGAGTGGATCTTTTGGTTCTTGGCGGTGGTACTGGTTGAGTTTTCTTTAAACGTTCTCTTATTCTTTCACGCTCAAGCTCCCTTATCCTATTATTTTGATTGTTGGTTCGATTTCCGCCGAAGCGGAACCTCGGAAACCGATCCAGATTGTTCAAGATGTCATCTTCCTCGTAGCTCTTTGGTTCCTGTCCATAAAATCTGCTGTAAATTTGAGGTTTTACCAATGCACACCGTCTAAAACGACCTCTCAGTAAACAGTTATAAGAGGCTTCACGCACATTTAAGCTAGACGCACTTGCAGTGTAAGCATGAGACTGAGACAAATTCACTGCTGCCTCAGTGGTAGTGTTAAGTCTATTTGTGCTAATTATATCGATGCTATTTATAGCACGATTGGTTACAGGCGAAATCCAGGAAAGATGAGCACTGGGACCTACGGATATTCCGGCGGGAAGGTTGGACCAACAGCACTGGCTCCGGTAGCACGGTGGGGGTGGCGATCCCGCTCGCGTGCTGTATCGAAGCGACCCCATGTCTACCCCACAATTCCTGATTATTTTCTAGAAAAACACACTGCTTAATTGCATTGATGTAATTAATACGTAGTGCTGTCGCGGTTTTGTCCATTGACACGAAAATAATCGCGATAACTTTCTCATGAAACTTTCAAAGCGGCTTTTGTTCTTGCCAATATTCGTTGTTTTATATATGACACTTATGTTTAAGTTTTAAGTAACACCCGTATCAGACTTCATGACTGTACAATCACAACAAATGGAGTTCGCACTTAACCGAAGGGAAGCTTGCTTCCAAGTGAAGAGATTTAAGATCTGCGCTCGCGAAGTTGTATGTATCTAAAGATTTACGGTTGGGTATGGTACTCATGGTACCTGTAGGTACAGTTACCTACAAATAAACCATGGACTGGTTATGCACGCAGACGCCGCATATGGGGGGCCAGCCCGGCCGGCCTGGGGCAATACCCCTGTTCAGGGACGGCATAACAACGTCTTCAACGCAAAACGCCCCTTTTTGTTAAGTATAATTTTGGCCAAAACTAGCTTTTTTATTATCTCATACAATGCTTCAAGGCTATATCGAAATAAGGCCAATAACGTATAAGAAAAATGCTGTTGAATATTTTAGTGGAAGAGTAAATTACGTCCATCACGAAAATAGTTTTAGATCTAGAAAATTCAATAGTTCGTTTAGGTATGTTTTGATTAGGAAAGCGATATAAAAACCATAAAGAACGTCTGGAATGTTTAATTTTGTGTTTGAAAATCATAAATAACACAATAAAATCAGTGTTTAGTTTAGTCATTTAAATTTATTTTAAAACATCAATAATTTTGTATACACGTATAAAGATTGCCTTTGAAAACAATTTCTATACAATAAATTTTCTGCCTAAACTAAAAGCTACAAGGTTAACTGTTTGTTTCATAGCAAAACCTTTCCAAAATATCACTCATTTTTTGGTCAACTGCACGTTTTTGGTGGTGTAAAAACGTCTCCATTCATACGGCTAGAATATATCATAGAAAATTCCAAGGGAAATGTTTTTTTTTTATGTTATGTCAATATTCTCTAAGCAATAACACCATATTTGTTTTTTATACCTAAGTTAAGGCGAAACATTGCATATTCCCTAAGGAAAGATATAAATGTAAAATTGAATCGATACAGATACGACAAGTTTACTTTTTAAATTATACAATATCTTTTGTTTAGAATATTAAGCTTTTTAGAGTTTTTTTAACCCTTGATAAAAGGCTGTACAATATATATATATTTCTTGAAATTAACACTTTTTAAACCCCGTTTAAAACCAAATGAAATGAGATTGCTATTTTCTACACAACTAGAAAGATTTGAGTACATTTAAGGAGATTTAAACGAGATTTAGTTTATAATTTTACATATTTTACATAGTTGGTAAAGACTTAACAGATAGTAGTAAACATTGTTACAAAAGTTGTGTGTTTAAATACATACAATACAAAAGTTTTGTTTTAGTAATATAGGAATATTTATAAAAATATTTTATCTTCTATTCCAAAATTTTTAGTCATTGACAAATTTTAATGTGCAATGATTTTTCGTTTCCGTGTAGTTTTTTAAACATTGCTTCCTAATGTCAATGACGCTATATTTAAATTTCGATATAAGTGCCTGCTAACAACAGAATTGCTAAAAAACCTCGACAGATACACATTGTGTAAGGTGTGAGGTTTTAAAAATGTCCTGAAAAAGGAAATTTAAAGATTTTGTAAATATCTTATCTTTTAGGGCTAATTCCGTTGCAGGTAAGTCTAACTTAATTCATTGCAAAGCAGTAGTATGAAGGTACGAATTCTATTCTAAGTGACCTAGAGCTACAGAACACAATTATAGCTTTTAGAAAAAATATTCAAGAAAACATTATTATTAATCTATGTTAATGTAGAGATTAACATCATAATATAGCTTCAAACCATACGTGAATAACAACAATACGTAGACGTAGTCTAACAAACAAACTATTATTTATTTAATTTCACTTTGAGTATGCACTTTACAAAAAGAAAAATAAATATAATTAATATTATTAAAGTGCATTATTTGAGTTATCAAGTGGACCATTAGTGTCGATGACATTTTTGTTTCTAGAATAAATGATAACGGCGATTTTGCCAAATTTAAACTAACGGTCCCTCTGTATATTTAAGAAAAAAAATTATCACATGAGTTACAATCTAAACACATTAACACGGTTTTTTGCCTTTAAAACATCATATTTTTGTACAAACAATTCCAGATTTTTAATTAATGACATCTTTAAATTTTCGTCCTGCGGAACATTTCAACGCAAGGCAATAATTTTGGAAAGGATTTTAATATTATTAAATAGTTGAATAGCACAACAAAGGCACACACGTTTAAAAACATGGAACATCCTCTTTTTTTCAGTCTAAGAATAAAGAAACACCAAGAAGTGGTTAGAAGATACTCTTTGCAGAAAAATTCATACTTATCTGCAAAGAGTATAGTAATTCAGAATATTAAACTTTATTCAATAATACATAGGCTCATAAGTAGATTTAGTAAGGCGTTTTTAGTTTCTGCCAAATGTTTTCTGTATATATTTGGAATTTTACTAAATTTTCGTTTTGGTACCACGCTAATTTCTAAATGTTGACCGTTTGAAATTCGTAAGTTGCTTGGTCCCCAGCAATGCTTCTAATTTTGTCCCCCTGGCCCCTTATCGTTTAAAAGATATGTTCGGGGCATGTTGTAAATGGGATTCATTGTATAATAGTAAACTTTAGGCTAAGAAAAGTTTCAAAAATACTAAGAAGAATCTACGCAATGGGGTTGCTTCTAGAAAGGCCCTCAGACTCAGGAGAAGACACTTCGTATTTGCTATTAGCGGTGATCATTTCTGTGATTTCGGAGCTATCATCTGTCCAACAGTACTTGCATCTCATTTTAGTATCGTCATCCACCCGAACGGACTGCATTATAACGCAAAGAGTTATAAATGAAATGATGAAAAATGTCGTTGGAACGCTCAGTGCAATAATCAGATCTCTCCACGTTTTATTTAGGTCGAATCTCGCTATAACCATGAAGGAATTATTCTGCAAAAATTATGACAATCCTTAACATGACATTATTAGGTATGCAAAACATATTAAACAACAATTTTAATGGCCAAAGTATCTTACTGTTATTACCGTTTTAGACAACATTAAATAAATATTGGTCGTTATTAAATGATTTTATCACCCCGATAACCTAGTTTCACATTTTAACGAACTTAAAATTTTCCTCCTACCTTATTATAGTAGCAGGGAAAGCGGGACTGCGCTGTATTATTTTTTCCATCGCGGCCGTTACTATGTAAAAACTGCACACATTCTCCTTTTAAGGTATTGACACAACCCTCAAGGTTTATGAATAATCTTGACGTATTATAAACGGTTAGTTCCGACTGCATTGGCAAAAATTTTTGAGTTTGATCTACCAGCGTTTCCCATTTTCCGGTTAAATTCCAAAAGGAACGGAAATTTAGTGATGGCTTTGGTATTATCGTGGAGTTGTATATGGTTCCATTTACGCAGTCCGTTGCTCTGGAAATAATTTTTAAGTATTAGGATTATGTCTTCTAAACAGGAAGTATTTTTTGAACGACTCCTTTAAAGGAATTATGGGCTTACTCAATAGTTTGGTTGTTGTAGACGTTGTAAACGGTAAGGCAGGATAGCATTAGCACTTCTTTATCTTTTCGCTTCCAAAACTCAGTTGTGGGAATTACATATCCTTCTTCGCTACCTCTTGCAGCGTTTGACGCAGTAGCCGAATCACAAAACGCTTGATGGACACTATTATCTGATATAATAAACACGTTTCTGCTCTCCGAAGTAATTTTTTCACCGCAAATCCTGTCACAACTAAAAGCTTTCTTAATCTTAATACATTTGGACCCTCTGCACTCAAAAAAACCATTAAGTTTCACATTATCTTTATCGCTATCCACTGCGAAACCGTCAGCTTTATAGTAACAGTCATAAATCTCCGACATATTAAGACAGTGTCCCAGGGAGCAGTTAAATAATCCTCGTAGAGAGGCGCATTCGGTGCCGTTGTTGCAGTTGTGTTTTTTTAAAGAGGAAATTGACACAGGTGGACACGTGGAAGTGTGAAACGTGGTGCAGTTTTTAAAAACGACGCTGGTACCGTTTTGTCGCACAGTCGTATGAATTTGCGGACAGAATCCGGATGTTTTGGTTAGACACCACTCCCCGCATGATGCCCAGCTACAATTGTTGATCATGCTTGTGTTGATGGTTTGGCACATGACTGGCTTGGTTTCGAACCCCGAATGGAATGCTCTGTACGACGGTATGTATATAGCGACAGTCAGGTAAATAATGGAGACACAACTGAACACTACCACTAGTTGGCAAAAGCAAATTGCGCCACATATTCGTTTGTCTTGTTGGGGCACTAGCCGAGGCTTGCACTTGTTTTTCCGTCGGCCCATGATTGATGATAAGGCACGTTGCACTACATGAGACACGCACCCCCTGGCGCCGGGCAGCCGAGAGGGCGTCCTGTCGTGGCCATCGGGCGTCGCGTCGGCGCACACCCCCACTAAAAATCATAAACTATTTACGAGATTATCTCTTTTTATATTTCTGTAATGTGACGCGGGCTATTAATATTTGTTTTATTTGTCGAACATTAAAGTCTTTAGGGCACAATTTGTCATTAACTGGCATACATACAAGTTAATTTATTCTTATGCTCGATTTATATTATGTTCTAGAAGGAAAGGTAATAAAAACGCAGTTGTATTAAAATCATTAAATATTTTATTATGTAAAGAATTGTAATGTAGGTAATTATAATATATTATTTATGATTTGTACTAATTTCTTTCACAAATGTCGATAATGCGAATTTCGGAATGCTAAAATTTCAACTACTTATTTAAAATATGTATCAATATATAAAATTTAATGAATGCTTAAAAAAAGCACTTTGCGTGAGACCCTAACTACATGGAGCTAAGTGAAAATATTCAGTAGGAAGTGTTTTCGAAAAACTCGTCTCTGCAACAAAAAAAATCATTCACATTTTAAATTACGCTGCTCCTCAAACAAAAATGTTTAAATTACACTTACTCCTCTGGAAATCGATGCATATATTTTTGGCAAGTCCTATTACATCCAGGACAATACCAGTAGCTAAGAACTCCAATAGAAGCAGCAAAAAGTACATTAGGAATCAACAGGGATAATATCAAATGTCGCAGAGTATCATCCCAGGAATACCTGGTGATGACCATATCAGGATAAACTCTACTGTAGTAGCAAGGAAACGGAGTCCCTCCCGCTCCATATTGCTTGGCAAATTCGGTGCAATTCACAGAAGGTGGATACCCACATCCTTCCGCGTTGATAAGAATTCGTGTATCGGCCATATCCCACACCAAAGCAGTGGTATCAGCTTTAAAGTCTTTAAAATGGACCTTGGAGTAGTTGACGTAGATCTGGTGGCACCGAGTGGCCTCCCTTGTGCAGCCCTCTCGACAAGACGACCAAGAGCAGTTTCTAAGACCTTCCGCGTAAACGTGCCGAGTAGCAACACATGTTACCGGTTCAGGATCAAAGTCCGCCATTAAACTAGAGATCGAAGGATCCACTACAAAGGGAATAAGAAAAAGAAAAGCAAAAACTGATAGAAACGCGGTGGTTCCGAGGCATAGAGATGTGTAAAATTTTGCTGTTTCAGCGATCGAAATAAGTGTTAATGGTTCTTTGAGGTTTACATCACTCATGTTGAACTAAAATTTATTCTTTCGCCTTCCCCTTTGTGGTTAACAAAATTGGGCTATTCTCTGTCCAACAACAGGGGAATGCCTGAAACAAGAAATATATAAGTCATCAACCCTGTCCCAGACTATATAAGCGTCTGTTACATTTGAATATACCAAACATACTTACGTGATTGATCTCAGAGCGCCATTATAGAATTCCCTCCTCCCCTATCGGTCATATTCTTAGTGGAATCTGCCTTCTCCAAAGTGGCTTCCTCAGTTGAAATACATCCCTGAAACCGCATTTTTGCATCATCCCCAACTACAACTGTCCTTTGACACAAAATTAACGTTAAGCATGATACAACAAACAACACAGAAGGCAAAACCGAAGCAATGAGAAATTGTTTGGTGGTAGTTTCTAAATCAAAACGAGCGACAACGATTTCTGGTCGCTCTGACGAGTAGTAACATGGAAAGCGAGCTCTGGCGTTATGATCTGTACCATCCTTACCATACACCCTGAGGAACTCTTTGCATTCGTCCCTCAGGGTGTTCACGCACCCCTCCAAATTGATTAAAAGCTTGCTTTCGTTCGCTATGAGGAGATCCGGTTCTGGTGGTGCTATTAGACGATTTTTATCTAAAATTTCGGTATTAAATACACTTAAATAACTCAGATACGTGAAATTTGTTAAGTCGCTTAGAACGTTATTCGCTAAAACTGAACCATTAACACAATCAACGGCAAAAACTCCAGTACTAGTGTTCACTATATGGTAACAGGAGGTCATCATTATATTGTCTTGAGTTTCATTCCAGATTTCTGTCTTTGTGTCCAAGTCAATTGCTCTTTGACACTCGGAAAGGTAAACTTTATCGCCACTTAAAATAATAACGTTCTTGTTTCTCGTTGGGATATCCACACATCTTCGGTCGCAGTTATAGGGAGTACGGATCTTTTCACATGTTCCCCGGTTACAGGAATATAACCCATCCAAATCTATGCAAGTAATCTTACCCCTTCTTCCAGAACACTTTAATGGCGGATCTGTTTCCTTGAAAATACATTCAAAGGCATCTGTGATGTTTATGCACATACCCTGAGTACAGTTAAACGTTCCAGTGAGATTTTTGCATTCGTCCGCAATGCACCTACTTCTTTTTGCGTTCTCTTGATCGATTCCATAGCATGTTTTATTGGCAGCATTCGTACAATTGGCCCAAAAAAGGTTGGAGCCATTTCGTCGAAGGTTAACGAAAATTTGGAGACATGAACCCGATGTTTTGCTAAGACACCATTCCCCACAGGAGCCCCAGTCACAGGTTTCCACTTGAACAGCTCTGGTCGTTGTACACATCACTGGGTCTTCCAGAATACCTGACTGCATTGCTCGGGTGGAAGGAACATAAATTGCTACAGTGAGGTAAACAATTGCTACCGTACTTAAAATAAGTGTTAGTTGACACAGACATATTGTCCCACATATTTTACCGTCTTGTGGAGGAATAATAAGATCTTCGACTGGTGTTGGTTTCTTTTTCGGCATTTTAGTGGTCTGTTAGTGCATATCGAAATGACACACTAAACGGTAATATTGAGGTAAGGCAAGCGCGCGTCTCCGACTTGTAATCAATATCCCACTGCGGCGACGCCTAATCAATATGACGCTTCTTAACAACATGAATCCTATATGGGCCTAAGCTTCCGCCAAACAATTTCAAAAAGCATCTTTTCTTACACGTGAGCAGTTTTTTATCGGTAATTCGTACTCACCTGATGACATTTAACGGCTGTGATTTTTAATGGGGAAAAGCGTAAACAAGCGGAGTTGTCCTGTCAGGAAGAGTGTCAAAATCGATACTGTTGAGAGAGAGTTCTGCAGTAGTCACGACATGTGCTCTAGATAGCCAGCTGTTTAAAAATATGAACGCACCAAACGTCGGAAATGTGATCGTCGGGGGTAGCTAGGAACTAAATATCAGTGTCTCAGTCAGTGTCTGTGGCGATTGTTTCGTGGTATTAAATGTTGATCGGGGGTGCAATTACGCGACTTTGCGGACCCTGCTGAGTGTGGTGCCAGCCTCTGTCTCGCTTGCTCGCACTGGTGGTGTGCATGTGCATGCAGATGGTGGGGTCTGCAATCCAACGTCCCCGATCTAAACCACAACCATGGATGATGAGAAAGTCAAACAAACATGGAAACAAAAACTCCTCTTCTACACCACGGCATTTTTCGTCCTTCTTGGAATATTTAGCTTGTTTATTTTCCTATTTCTTGTGCCTTTTGTCATCGATCCAGCTTTCACAACAATCTTTATGGAGTTCGACGAAAGTCCTGTTTCGTGTGTGACAGTCAAAACTAATAGACGATTAGGTGTTTCTAATTGTAGTTGGACCTCATGTCGAGAGGGCTGCACCAAAGACATATTCGACTGTACTCAAATCCTAGTCAACTACAAAAAGGTTGACAATGATACCATTTTGCCTCCCAGTGTTGACCTGGACGAAAGGGCTGCGAGAGAAGCGAGGTCCTTGCGGGATGACTATGATTATGACACCGATTTCCCAACCAATAATTCGGAATGGTTTTACAGGGAGGCTCGGTTGCTCCCAAATGTCAAAGGTTGCGGGTACCCCCCCATGCTCAATTGTTCCATTTTTCTGAAGACTTATAAGGAGATTGGCACCAACTTCACCTGCTATTATAGTCGCATAGATCCTAGCATAGTAATTAGCCACTTGGACATGTGGCAGGTGTACATGAATTTGGTGTACGCAATGGCCATACCCATACCATCCTTTATACTATCCGTAGTGTACTTAACTTTTGCCTATTTTAAAATTTATAACGATGACGAGGAAACGGCTCCGTTGGAGAAAAACGCGGAGGACATGGACATGCAGGGGGAGAACTGCTCCGAATCACCTGTGATCCCACCGGGTAGCGGTGGTTTAACTCCGGCTAGTGAAACTTTTAGAGAAGACTTGGCCAGTTTCGGGCACCACTTCAAAGTTGCCATGGTGGACGATATTAGCAGGGATAGCCTGGTTGACGGAATTGTCAACTCCAACTCGGTTGGAGGGTATGTTTGGCTGTTTTTTCTATTCTTTAAATAGGAATAATTGGTTTTGTTGTAGGAATATCGGCAAGCCAATGAGCACCAGCATTTCACCGACGGGAGATCCAATAGATGATATTTAATTAAATATTACTCAGGCTTTAATATTTCTCGTACATATAAGGCTTCACAGTTGCAGTGAAATAAATTACTTATACCAATTTCAAGTGAGTGCTTATTACGTTGTGTTCGTGCCTGTCTTTCTCGTTATCGAATTTAACCAGAAATTAGTTGTAAATAATTTATTTTTTTATTTTAGTTTGCTACCAGACACCGATATGCTTTTTTACAAGGCCGCCTCAACCGTCTTTTCGTAGCCCTACTCAACTTGGCAATAATACAATTTTTGGCAATATTAGCTGGATTTATGTATATTAGAACAATTATTTCTGCAAAAGCGATAGTTCTATGTTCACGGAATTCTAAAATCTTAGATAGTTATGCAATTAGCTCGATACCAACAAACTTATAATAGCTATTCTGGGGGAGTTACAATTTGGGAAATGCTCAGCTAAATTGTTTTCTAATTGTACAGCCTTTTTCTGAAATATGTATATTTTATTACTTAATGTCTGACACCCAATTTTATTGATCTAAAAATTGTAATTCTTCCTCGATGTTTCCAAATAGTTAAGTCCTATTTAGCAGAAGGTATACTAAAAAAATTAGTTTAGCAACACAATCTAGTGAGAGATTAACATTTTTTTGCCCTATCATTCCTTTAAAAGTCCATGGGTTTTTTTATAATTTGGGGCCAAGAAATATAGCTGTAATACTAGACTTTAAAAATATTTTGCTTGTGCAAATCGTAAAAATTATTTTTACCTAGCTATATTTAAAAAAATCTATGTGTTTTTATCGAACTTTTAAACCATTGAGGGTGATTTTATAATATCTAATCTAAATATAATGTTGATTTTTGAATAGGTATATTAAAAATATCTTATACCAAAAACATAATGGAGTGTTACATTCATGGTGCTGTGTCCAGTGGCGTATTTAAAATTTGAGGGGCCCCCCCGCAAAAAAATTATGGGGCCCTAAAAATGGCGCCGCAGGCAAATTTTTTTGAATTTTTACAGATTTTAAACGCTAAAACACCATTTTTGTAGTTATTTTTTTTAGTTCGGGGCCCCTAAAAAATCCTAAATGCCTGGGGCCCCCCCGCATTGCGGGGTCTGCGGGGGTACTAAATACGCCACTGGCTGTGTCTTTAAGAGTCAAATTCTAATTTATTAACTATTTCCGATAAAATTGACCTTATCTTCTTTCTATAAAAAAAGGTAATTTAGGTAAACTGTTTTTCTTGATTTCATTTATTTGGTTACGTCATTTCAGTAATGAAAATGACTGCTCTTCCAATTATTTAATAGCTTCGTTTAAAAATAGATCGAAAAAGCTTTTTTAATAGATTCAAATTATAAGTTTGTCTAAAAAAATAACATATTTTCCTTAATAACTGTAATTATAAAATGAAAATTTTGTTAAGAACCTATATTTAAAAGGAAAACTTTGAATTACTTCTATATTGTTATTAAATCTAATAATGCTGTTGAATTTTTAACAAAAATGCTCTATACCTTTACAAATATTATGTATAAATAGATTTATTCACTTTTAAAATATAATTGTGCAGTGAAAAAAAAAATAAAAAATTGTTCACGATCTTTGTTTCTTTCTAGAAATTTATAATAAATAGTAGGTGATGGCAAACCGCGGGAGAGCTATATTTTTAAACCTCTTAAAACCCAAAGTGCGCACACTAACATCTTAAATAGTACTCAGTAAAACTCCGTAGGTATTAAATGCCTCTCTTAATTGAGTAAATTGTTAATAATTAAAAGACAAAATGTCTATCGATCTAGAGTCGGAATATGTGAACCTTAAACAACTCTTAGAAGGTTTGTTTTCATCTCTAATACGCCACAAATTTAAAAAAAAGTTTTACAGATCTGTGCAGTTTTTTACAAAATGAGTACAGTGAAGTTCCCAGCCAAAAAAAGAAAGATGTGCAAAATTTACTTATTAGGACAAAGTTTCAAATTAAATTAAGGGAGACCCAAAAGCCAAACGAAATTTCAGACTGTGCCTATGTTGACATGGAAAGCAAAACAGGTTTGGTAACCTTTTTTTCAACCACACGTAGGTAGTACATTAGAATTATTTTAGCCGAAAAAGAGATTCCAAACGAACAGTCTGTAGTTTACTGTTCTTTAGAAATTCCCGAAGCTGCGCCTGAAACCATCCCCAAGGAATGTCCTTATCTAGGTAATATTTTCTTCGTTGTCCTTAAATGTCCCTTATACAACATTTTATTAGATACTCCAGCAAAAAACCTAGTGGACATAGCAAAAAGTGACTACATGTCTTGGAAAGTAAAATTCATATTCACGAAAATCCGCAGAATATTCGTTGTCATCTACAATAACTTTTTGTTGGTCTACGCAAGCGCAACGGACATGCGCCCTGTCAAAACCTTTCATTTAAAATATTACCGCGCTGAAATAATTGAAAACAAAGACAAGAAAAAAATGGCCAAAAGCTTTGCCTTGGTTAATATTGAACGAGAGAAGGAGTTCTATACTGTATGTTTAAATTTTTGTGGATAAACAGGTTATTATTAGTTTGTTCTTGCAGTTTATGACCAATTCTTACAAGGAAATGTTGGAATGGGTATTAAAAATAAATCTGTCTGTGGAAAATGAAGCCATTGTTCAAAGAAACAAAGGTTTAGGAACAGAATTCAATCAAACAATAGACCCTCAGGATAAAACTGTAGAGGAGGCTATATATTTTGACATTGAATTGTACGTTTCGTATTTAATATTTCTTGTTGTTTATTTTTAATACTTTTTATTTAAGAGCGCAAACAAATGATCCAATAGTTGAGGAAAAAGTTACCCCCCCGGATCTTCCACTTCGAACGCACCCTGAGCTACCCCCCGTAGAGTTACGACCAGATTCAATCGATTCCCAAGTGTCCTATGACGCCGTGGAAACTCCAAATGAAAACACATTAAAAATTAAAAAAACAGCAGTCCATAGATCAAATTCCAATAGTTCTAGTGTTTCCTATGACGCAGTTGGTGCTCCTGTTTTTACTGAAACGAAAGAGGAAAATATTTACGAAACCTTTGGTACCTCAACAAAAAACAACAATAACGATAATCAAAAACAGGAACAAAATGTCGAAGAAAACGAAGTGAAAAAAGATTCTAAAACGGAAAATTCAAGATTGGGATTTCTGCACAAACCAAAAATTGACGTTAAATTTTCTAAACATATTACGCAAAACAAGGCATCTACTAAAATGATTATGCTTCTAGCTAAAAAAGCAACAAAGTAAATTTCTAACAAGTCGTTTTATTTATAAGGTTATAATATTTAGCATTTTTACACAATTTTTTATGAATAAATATATTTTTACACGTTATAACTTAGCATTTTTAAATTTTTTGCGCGCCCTCTGTTATTCTGTAAACAAATCAATGTTTTGATGCTGCGCAATTGGCAGCATTGTTGCGAATGTTCCTTGATGCGATTGCAAATGTCAGTGTCAAACTTAACATTATTATTTTTTAAGCATTATTGTTGTTCATTCACGAAAAGTACACCTTTAATAAGTTTTATTTTCGTTGAATTTAACAAACTAGCGAATTCTTGTGATTTACTGGTCAGTACACCAGATAATTAATGCTAAATGTAAAGTAGATTGGAGATTTAACACTGGATATACACCGCATTAACCTTAAAAGTGTGACATGTACATAATTTTAAATTTTAACCTGTACTAGTGTGTATTTACAATTGCGAGCAAAGTGAGCAAAAAACCCAGAATCATGGCCAGTGTCTCGTATCACATAGCAAGTCTGCTAGAGAAGGTAACGCAAAATCATCAAATATAACTGGAACCGACAGCGGGTGCTTACAGTATTGCGCTTTTTTTGCAGATGCAATCGTCCGACAAGGATTTTCGGTTTATGGCAACGAATGACCTAATGACCGAACTCCAGAAAGACAGCATCAAACTGGACGATGATTCTGAGAGAAAAGTAGTTCGGATGCTGCTTAAATTGCTTGAAGACAAGAACGGAGAAGTCCAAAACTTGGCCGTTAAATGGTACTTTTCTATACTAAAAAAAGCAGTAGTACATTGTTCTTTTTAGCTTGGGACCTTTGGTAAACAAGGTAAAAGAATTCCAAGTGGAATCTATAGTCGAGACGTTATGCGCTAATATGGTGTCTGACAAGGAACAACTGCGCGACATTTCTAGCATTGGCTTAAAAACAGTTATCGCCGAGTTGCCTCAAGCCCCTGGGGGACTTTCTGGTAACATTTGCAAAAGAATTACAGGCCGCTTGACTACTGCAATTGAAAGGGTAAGCCGCTGCAAATGTCTTTGATCCCAATAAAGGAATTTTCTTAAACAGGAAGACGTGTCAGTGCAACTAGAGGCTCTAGACATAGTATCAGATCTGTTGTACCGCTTCGGGGGAGTCTTATCTTCGTTTCATAGTTCTATCTTAACCTCACTTCTGCCCCAGCTGTGCTCTCAGAGACAAGCAGTGCGCAAACGCACCATAACTGCGTGTAGCAACCTCGTTCCTTCGTGCAATGCAGTCTTGTACGACAAACTCATTGACTATTTGTATAATGGCCTTGTCACCAACTCGAACAACTCGCAAATTAGGACCTACGTTCAGTGTGTGGCTGCTGTTTGGTAAGACAATTTTGTCGAAATATACCAGGGGTTTATATTGTGTTTTTAGCCGCCAGTCTGGTCACAAGTTTGGCGAGCACATTGAGGAATTCGTGCCACTTATTTTGCAGTGTAGTCAACTGGAGGATGATGAGCTACGCGAGTTTTCGTTGCAGGCATTTGAAAGCTTTGTAACTCGTTGCCCAAAGGAAATAACTCCACATATTCCTAGCGTATGTTGAAAGACAATACCGTGCTTATGGTTTTGTTAATTTAATTTCTTGCAGACAATAAGTTTGTGCGTTAAGTACATGACTTATGATCCGAATTACAACTACGACGAGGATGGTTTGGATGGCATGGACGGTTGCGAAGACGACGACGACGAAGAGGAGAACGACGAATACAGCGACGACGACGACATGAGCTGGAAAGTGCGTCGCTCGGCAGCCAAATGCTTGGAAGCCATAATATGCACTAGACACGAGCTACTACCCGAATTTTACAACACATTGTCCCCAGCGCTTATCAGCAGGTTCAAGGAGCGCGAGGAAAACGTCAAGTCTGACATTTTCCACGCTTACATCTCGCTTTTAAAGCAAACTAAACCATCAGTCACCATGAACGTCGATCCAAACTCCATGGAACAAGAGGAAGTGCCGATTTATTTGCTCCAAAAGCAAGTGCCTCAGCTTGTTAAGGGACTGCAGCTTCAAATGCGTGAGAAAAGCATGAAAACTCGTCAGGATTGCTTCACTCTACTTAAGGAATTGTGCAATTCACTTCCAGGTACGTTGTGCGCATGACATGTTGCGCTTGCGCACTTGTAATAGGGCCGTGTTTTATTGAATCCGTTCTAGGTGCTTTAACAAACCACATCGGCGACTTAATACCAGGAATTTTGTACTCGTTAAGCGAAAAGAACTCGAGCAGCAATATGAAAATCGACGCGCTCTCCTTTATTTACTGTTTGCTAACTTCTCACCCACCCGAAGTGTTCCATGCCTACATTGTCACATTGCTGCCTCCCATAATCACAGCAGTTGGCGATAATTTCTACAAAATTACCGCTGAGGCTTTGGGCGTTTTGCAAAAGCTTGTCAAAGTCATAAGACCTCTAGACATACAAAGCGATTTCGACTACCGTCCTTTTGTTGGTGGGATCTACAACTGCACTTTGTTAAGACTTAAGGCTGCCGACATTGACCAGGAAGTAAAAGAAAAGGCTATTTCCACCATGGGGCAGGTTATTTGCAACTTTGGCGACGAGCTTAAGCCTGAGCTGCCAGTGTGTATGCCCATATTTTTGGATAGACTGAAGAACGAAATAACTAGACTTACAACTGTCAAGGCCTTGACCAAGATAGCGGGATCGTCCCTTACGATTGAACTGCCCATTTTGGTAAGTGGAATTAAACGTACCACAGAGTAGGACTAAGTTGTACATTTCAGAAAGACGTAGTTCCGATTCTGGGATCGTTCCTTAGAAAAAACCAAAGAGCGCTTAAGTTAAGTTCATTGCAATTGCTCGACGTCTTGTTTAACAATTATTATCAGAACATGTACGTCGAGTTGTTACAAAATGTGATTGTGGAACTTCCTCCATTGCTCGACGAGTCTGACTTGCATATCGCCCAGTGGACTTTAGTCATACTTAAGTCAATTGCGGAGCATCATCCGATGGCTTTGCAAGACATACACGGCACTATTTTGCCGCAAATTTTGGTCCTGGTTAAGTCCCCCTTACTTCAAGGTATGGTTTAAACTTTTGACTTGATATTGTGGTGTAACGATTCGTTTTAGGCTCGGCTCTTAACTCTTTGTTGGAGTTTTTCAAGGCGTTAGTACGGTGTAACCTCCCAAAAATGAATTATAATCATTTGTTACAAATCTTCTTGCAACCTGTGTCAAATATGAGCGCTGGTCAAAGCAACATTCACAAACAGGCGTTTTACTCGTTGGCAAAGTGCGTTGCAGCCATTACAGTGTCAACGCAAAACAACGTCCTTTCGGTCGTACCTCAGTTCATTAACGAGATTCAAACTGCGCGAAACGATGCGCAACACATATTTGCGCTGTTGGTAGTTGGCGAAATTGGAAGAGAATTGTAAGTAAAACCATATTTCTAGCAGACAAATCATTAATATAATAATAATTCACAGTGATCTGACCTCAATGACTAATCTAAAGCAAGTCATACTGCAATCATTCTCCGCCGTTTCAGAGGAAGTAAAATCAGCGGCTAGTTACGCGCTTGGATCTATCTCAATAGGCAATTTGCAGCAATACTTGCCGTTTATCTTAAAGGAAAGCGAAGATCAGCCAAAACGACAGTATTTGCTTCTACACTCGCTCAAAGAGGTAAGGTCCCCAAGACAATAGCGAGTACATCAAATGCCACTTTTTATGTCTTCCAGGTGATAACGTGTTTATCGCAAACGCCAACAGGAATCCAACAATTGCTCCCATTTGTCCCAGACATCTGGCAGCAATTATTCCGCCACTGCGAATGCACTGAAGAAGGTACACGAAACGTAGTAGCGGAATGTCTAGGCAAACTAACTCTCATCGACCCTGCGAATCTGCTGCCACAATTAAAGGAGTCGCTCAATTCAGATTCTCCGCTCATGCGAACAACTGTAGTCACCGCGATTAAATTCACGATCTCCGACCAACCTGCTCGAATCGATCCCTTGTTAAGACTGTGCATTGGGGAGTTCTTGAACACCCTGCAAGATCCCGACTTAAATGTACGGCGTGTGGCGCTCGTGGCTTTTAATTCCGCGGCCCACAATAAGCCGTCGCTGATTCGAGATCTGTTAGACCAAACTTTGCCGCAGCTTTATAGTGAGACTAACGTTAAGCAAGAACTGATTCGGGAAGTGGAAATGGGACCGTTTAAGCACACGGTGGATGATGGTTTGGATATTCGTAAAGCAGCCTTTGAGTGCATGTATACCATCCTCGATTCATGCTTAGACCGTATTGATATCTTCGATTTTATTGATCATGTCGAAGGCGGGTTGAAGGACCATTACGATATCAAGATGTTGACTTATCTTATGGTTGCTAGACTGGCTCAAATCTGCCCAGGAGCTGTACTTCAAAGTAATGTCTAA
Source organism: Cartodere bifasciata (assembly GCA_963920755.1). Classification (NCBI taxonomy): domain Eukaryota; kingdom Metazoa; phylum Arthropoda; class Insecta; order Coleoptera; family Latridiidae; genus Cartodere; species Cartodere bifasciata. The sequence goes on along the minus strand of OY987201.1, from coordinate 5,675,058 downwards.
TTAAACGCACTCATCATTGATTATATTATGTTTTTTATTTTCTGTAGGACTGGATAAGTTAGTTGAGCCTCTGCGGGTGACATGCACCATGAAAGTAAAGTCTAATTCTGTAAAACAAGAGTACGAGAAGCAAGACGAGTTGAAAAGATCGGCCCTAAGAGCCGTGAACGCGCTTTTAAGTATTCCGGACTCTGGTACGTTTCCCTTTCTCCCTAATATTTGTAGCACATGCGCAATGTTTGTTTGATTCCAGATAAAAATCCTCAGCTAACCGAATTCGTTAATCACATCAAAAACTCGCCGGATCTTCAGCCAATCTTTGATGCTATTCAAAAAGACTCGTCTATTAACCACAGTGATTTATTTTTAATGGATCAAAGTTAAAGTTTTGTTAGTTTTAAGTTTTTTTCTTTCCCAGTTTGTGCTTGATATTTTTTCAAATGTAAAGTTAGTAAATAAATTTATTAAGGACCTCTATAAATGTTTAAACAATACTTTGTAATTTTTCTTAACTCCGATCTACACCAGTGCAATTCGGAACGCACACCAAACCATAGATGTTGCGCGTCGTGATCTGTCAACAATAGAGAGCTGAGTGACGTTTATCAATAAGTTGGCTTCAAAAATGCATTTTTCGTAGTATACACGAACGCACTGCCAGGCACCGACATAGGTAGAAGCCGACACCGCTTGTAACTGTAAAGAGCTGGTAGCCGACAGGAGCTGCGGGCCGACAGAAGATGAAATTCAAAACAAGCCGGCAACGTTGCAAGTACTCAACACATGTGTTTTAAATAACTTTAGGGTTCAGCCTTTGAACGCTAGGTGTCGTGCGTATAGATAATAAAATAACGTCGCTTCGCTATAATAAAAGGTAGAGACATTCCTGGGGTAAACATTTTCATTTCATTTGGCGCCAAATTAAAATGAAGCAAATAAGTAATATAATAAAGTAAGGTGAAAATGTCCAATATTTTATAATTTTTAAACATAAATTTAATGGAATGCCGCAAATTTTCACAGACAACGTTCGTTGTCCTAAAAAATAATTGTTACACTGTCATTTTGGTTTACCGGTTTGACTTTTGGACTATAGATCTTTCCCGCCGTTGATCCCAATCGCGGTCGTTATACTTGGGAAACGTCAGATATGCGTCAGATTGACACATATCATTGTGCTGCTGGTGGTCATTTAGTTTACCAAGTATACCGACCGCGATTTTGGTCAACAACGGCGGGAAAGACCTATACTACTATTTATAATACCTCTAGTCATTTACACAATTACTACTATTTTTTTCGCATGAGTACCTTCTCGATCGAATTGTGTATTCTATTTTTAAAGGTATAAGAATAATAAAAATCCCAAAAACAAACCCCAAATTTTTAAAGTGTTAGGTACTGTGACAGGCAGTGACACCAAATCGAGAAAGTAAGTTTTCGGAAATGTTTTTTTATTTCCTGGTGAAAGTGGAACTGCCTGTAGGTACCAACCTGTAAATTATTGGCAATAAGACTATTATTTTATATGCTGATTTCAAAAATATGAAATACTTATGGCTGAAGGACCACAATGAATGGACTTTTAAGTTATATTCAATACAGGGTGTATCACGACGAGTTTAAGGCATACGTATCTCAAAAACGGTTTGCTATATTTTTCTTAAATTTGGTATACAAAAGTTTTGGGGTAGGACGCATCTACCTAAAATATTTTCAACTTTGTGCCACTTCCGGTTATACCGGAAACTACTATCAACTTTGTTATTTTAAATGAAATTACCTATTTTTTTTTCGGTATTTTCATTCCTTTTCACATATTAAGTAAACTTTGCAAAAAAAAATTCAAAAAAAGTTTTTCATTATTTTGTAATCAAGGTTTTTCGAATTTTTTTTACTGTGGTAAAGGTTAAGAAGATTACCGATTTTTCAAAACCTAATGAATGATTTTAATTGCGGATTTGGCTTACGGTGAAATAATGGTCCGAGAATCTACTTTTGTGATTATAAATGCAAAAAAATTCAACCGGAAGTGAGATATCGGCCACTAAACCTGCCTCTTTAAAAATTAAATTATCTCATTTTTTTAAATGGAATGCCATAATTTTTTTTGTTGCTTCCAACTGGCGTTTTTAATACCTTTCGAATGATGTATCATTGTCCTATACCTATCTCTAATAGTTTTTGAAATAATAATTTATTTTTATTGTTACATGTTATTAGGGCAAAATTGGAGTTTTTATGGAAAAATCCAGTGAGTCATGAAAACAAAAAACTATTTTAGAATAAATTTTAAAGAAAAGAAGAAGTATCTGTCACTCCACAATGAATTTAAATGTGGCAAACGTCAAATAGTTGTTTTTTGTTTTCATGACTTACTAGATTTTTCCAAAAAAACTCTAATTTTGCCGCTATTGCATGTAATTATAAAAATAAATTATTATTTCGAAAACTATTAGAGATAGGTATAGGACAATGATACATCATTTGAAAGGTATTAAAAGCCCCAGTTAGAAACAATAACAAAAATTATGGCATTACATTTGAAAAAAGTGAGATAATTTAATTTTTAAAGAGGCGGGTTTAATGGCCGATATTTTACTTTCGGTTATTATACTCTTCACAAGAGTATATTGCAATCGATCAGAAAATCCTAAAATCGTCAATTTTCGTCGTAGAGCAAAAATTTTTGCAGATTCGTGCGTTTCATGACTTTTTAAGATTTTCATTTTTTGTCCGTCCGTCGGTCGGTCTGGTGTATGTCACGTTTCTTGTAAACACGCTATCTTAAGAACTAAAACTCCTATCCAATTCAAATTTTAGGGAAAAATCGATCCCTATAAGAGGAAGAACCCTATTGTTTTTGACGAGAATCCGAGTACTGTAAAGCCCCCTTCTGGGCCCCCCAAATGAAAAAAAAATCGTAGCTCGACTATTATTAAATTTACAAAAAAAATTATTCGACATAAAATATAGACAATATAATTCTTCGACAAAAAGTATTCTTTAGTTTTTTTGTCCGACCCCCCAATTACCCCCCAGCACAAAAAAACCTCCTATCTTCGTTATTGTTCAATCTACAAAAAAATTATTTTTCACAAAATTAATAAAAATTTAATTTTCTATTAAAAATGTTAGTTTTTTTTTTGTAAAGTTAGCTAGTAAGGTTAAAAAAACTAAAACTAAAAGATTTCAGTAGCAAAAAACTTCTAAGTCCAAAACGCGTCACGCGTCGGTCAAGAAGGCCATGCCAAAAATATTTTAAACAAAGAAACAAAGCCAGCTGTCAGAACAAATAACCTTAAATATCTTAAACGTCAGAACTGACGTTTATCCTCTTCGTTAACAAAATTCTTCGTGTTTTCTGTTAGTAGTTTGCACTCTTCGCAGATTTTATATACATTATTTTTTTTTTATAAGAAACTATTAATTATCCTAAAATGATTTTCTTGTGAAGAGTATACCATAGAATGTGTAGCAATTATATAAAAAATTGATTTAGCTTTGATTTACAAAATATAAAACTACACTTCTACCGATTCCGAATTCTACTCGAGCTACTTATTTGCGAAGAGTAACTTCTACGCGTTTCGACTTCTGCCCATTCCAACTTGTTTTTTTTTTGTTTTTAATCACAAAAGTAGATTTTGGGACCATTATTTAACCGTAAGCCAAAAGCGCAATTAAAATCAATCATTAGTTTTTGAAAAATCGATTATCTTCCAAACCCTTACCACAGTAAAAAAAATTTGAAAAACCTTAATTAAAAAATAACTAAAAACTTTTTTTAAATTTTTTTTTGCAAAGTTTACTTAAAATGTGAAAAGGAATGAAAATATCAGAAAAAAATAGGTAGTTCCATTTAAAATAACAAAGTTGACACTAGTTTCCGGTATAACCGGAAGTGGCACAAAGTTGAAAATATTTTAGCTAGATGCATGTTACCCCAAAACTTATGCATACCAAATTTGAAAAAAATATAACAAACCATTTTTGAGATACGTATGCCTTATACTCGTCGTGATACACCCTGTATATAAACATATTTTTTATTTTATTTATTGAATAAGGCTGCAAATTTAGCCAAGATAATTTTTTTAATTACCCAATTTTTTTTCAGTTCAAAAGAAAGGTATTTTTTTTGCAAAACCTGTACATTTTTTTAGTTTTGATACCTACATGAATTTTAATAAGACATTTAGAAACTTAATTTCTTTTCAAAATCTTCTACGATTAAGAATACATAATAATATAACAATTTTATGGTGAGGCGAAATGCATCCTTGGACACTATATCTACAGAAGTTTCTATTTCAATTTATCCTGTTATCCCTTTTTCTCTGTTATTAAATAGTAATAATAATCTGCAAATTTTAAATCAGTATTTTTATTTACTACTTATGAATTAATAAAGCAAAAATACAGGGTGTTTAAACCAAATCTTTTCAGGGCAATTTTTAATGATTCTTTCGTAATGTCATCACAAAAATTCATTAAGAAAAAAGTTCATGTATTTAAGTGTCCTATTTCGCCCATTTATATAATTACAGTCTCAACCCCAAAAGCACTTGAGTAAGTAGAATTTTTTTCGGTTCAGGTATTTTCGAAACAAATACATAATTTAAAAAAATTATAGGACCTTTTCTAATTATCTAAATACCTACCAAAAATAAATATTTCTTATTTATTTGTAAAATTTGAAAACAAATTTATGGTGGAGATTCTTGGGAGGTTGCAAAACTTTTTTTATAAATGAGGTCAGAAACTACACCCTTTTATTTTGCGTATGTTTAGTGTTTATTTCTCTTGTGTAATTTTGCGCAAAGGTGAGGAAATGGTAACTTTTTTGGGGAAGAATATTGACATTTGTTTGGCTTTTATAAAAAAGCTTAAGGCAAAATTCCTTTTTGTAAAATAAATATTAAAATTAAAATTTTAGTATGCCAATTGGTCAATCACAATAATCATTTTGTTGGCTTTAAATTTATTTTAACTGAATAAAACTGAACTTAGATTGATGGCCACTTTGCACTAGGATTTTTATCTGTTATTTCTCGTTTAGAGACACCATGACTTTTACGTGTCTTGCACCAATTTATTATTATTTACTTTACTTATTAAAAAGATATTTTTCAATAAAGCAAATTTAAATAGGGCTATTTAATAATCTTACCAATTATGTACTCTGTTTACATAAATTAAGTACTTTAATGTTACATTTTAAATACACAAATTATGTTTTTAAATAATTAATGTATGTCATAACGAGCGAGCATTTAAATTCTACCTCGACTCTTGCCATGGAAAACAAAAGCTGCTTTTCCGTAGGTCTTTGATAGTTTCTAATAATGTCATTTTTGATGTTGTCATCTTTTTTTGAGGTTTAAACAAACTATCAAAGACATACGGAAAAACAGCTTTTGTTTTCCATGGCAAGAGTCGAGGTAGAATTTAAATGCTCGCTCGTTATTAATAAATTGAGTATGTATTATTTTTAAGTAAAATTGATTATTTTAATTTTATGTACCAAATACCTTAATGATTTTACGTAGTCTCTACATAATTTATAAAAGTCATATTTATATATTAAATATGTATTTTGTTTACATAAATTGATTACTTTGCTGTTATGTATCAAATACCTAAATCAGATTACATAACCTCTACATAATTAATTAAAGTCCTATTTATGTACTAAGTATGTATTTCGTTTACATAAAATTTGTTACTTTAATGTTACGTATCATATACGTAAATCAAGCAACATAACCTCTATGTATCATGTATTTAGTCTATGATAATACATACTCGGTACATTAATATGACTTTAATAGGTTACGTAGAGATTATGTAATATAATGAAGGTATTTGATACGTAATAGCAAAGTTATCAATTTATGTAAAAAAAATAAATATTTAATATATAAATATGACTTTCATAAATTATGTAGAGACTACGTAAAATGATTAGGGTATTTGGTACATAACATTAAAATAACCCATTTTACGTTTTACGACTTTAATAAGTTACGTAGAGGTTATGTAATATAATGAAGGTATTTGATACATAACAGCAAAATAATCAATTTATGTAAACAAAATACATATTTAATATATAAATATGACTTTTATAAATTATGTAGAGACTACGTAAAATCATTAAGGTATTTGGTACATAAAATTAAAATAATCAATTTTACTTAAAAATAATACGTACTCAATATATTAATATGACATACACTTGGTTTCACAAGACACTGGGACACTGTCAAATTTCATTTACCAAATTTAGTATTAATTTCTTCATTTCTGGGTATTTTGTGACTATATTCGTAAAATATGAAAAGGCAACGAATCAACCACCATAAATATGATTAAATTATGGCTATATTAAGGTCATATTTAGCAAAAGAAATTTGACAGCGTCCCAGTGTCTTATGAAACCAAGGGTACATTAATTATTTAAAAACATAATTTGTGTATTTAAAATGTAACATTAAAGTACTTAATTTATGTAAACAGAGTACATAATTGGTAAGATTATTAAATAGCCCTATTTAAATTTGCTTTATTGAAAAATATCTTTTTAATAAGTAAATAATAATAAATTGGTGCAAGATACGTAAAAGTCATAGTGTCTCTAAACGAGAAATAACAGATAAAAATCCTAGAGCAAAGTGGCCTCATGTTAAATAAATTTCATTTCATTTTTATTCAGTTGAAATAAATTTAAAGCCAACAAAATGATTATTGTGATTGACCAATTGGCATACTAAAATTTTAATTTTAATATTTATTTTACAAAAAGGAATTTTGCCTTAAGCTTTTTTATAAAAGCCAAATAAATGTCAATATTCTTCCCCAAAAAAGTTACCATTTCCTCACCTTTGCGCAAAATTACACAAGAGAAATAAACACGATGTGCACTAAACATGTACGCAAAATAAAAGGGTGTAGTTTCTGACCTCATTTATAAAAAAAGTTTGCAACCTCCCAAGAATCTCCACCATAAATTTGTTTTCAAATTTTACAAATAAATAAGAAATATTTATTTCTGGTAGGTATTTAGATAATTAGAAAAGGTCCTATAATTTTTTTAAATTATGTATTTCTTTCGAAAATACCTGAACCGAAAAAAATGATACTTACTTAAGTGCTTTTGGGGTTGAGACTGTAATTCTTTAAATGGGCGAAATAGGACACTTAAATACATGAACTTTTTTCTTAATGAATTTTTGTGATGACATTACGAAAGAATCATTAAAAATTGCCCTGAAAAGATTTGGTTTAAACACCCTGTATTTTTGCTTCATTAATTCATAAGTAGTAAATAAAAATACTGATTTAAAATTTGCGGATTATTATTACTATTAAATAACAGAGAAAAAGGGATAACAGGATAAATTAAAATAGAAACTTCTGTAGATAGTGTCCAAGGATGCATTTCGCCCCACCATAAAATTGTTATACAGTGTGTTCAATTAGGATTAGACACCCCCTATAACTTTCCTAATACAGCAAATATATTTTTAAGCAAAAACAGGTCAATTTAGTTACGGAGGGGGACATCTAAAAAATATAAAAAAAAAGAATTCTATATCCCTCTGTCACCCACGAACCCCAACCTGCAATTTTTAAATTACAAAACCTATCTTGCGATACCTCATTTGAAAGAGAAAAAAATAAGCTTTACGATGGCATTAAAAAAATTAAAATCGGTTGACCCCTTTTTGAAATAATAAGAGGGCCGTTTTCTGGAGATAACTTTTGATCGGTTTGTGATATTTACTTCTAAATTATTTTGAATAATTCGGTAAATAAACACAAATTTTCTGCAGCAAAAAAAAAAATTTCAACTTTTACTTACTTATTAAAAAGATATTTTTCAATAAAGCAAATTTAAATAGGGCTATTTACCAATTATGTACTCTGTTTACATAAATTAAGTACTTTAATGTTACATTTTAAATACACAAATTATGTTTTTAAATAATTAATGTATGTCATATTAATATATTGAGTACGTATTATTTTTAAGTAAAATTGATTATTTTAATTTTATGTACCAAATACCTTAATGATTTTACGTAGTCTCTACATAATTTATAAAAGTCATATTTATATATTAAATATGTATTTTGTTTACATAAATTGATTACTTTGCTGTTATGTATCAAATACCTTCATTATATTACATAACCTCTACGTAACTTATTAAAGTCGTAAAACGTAAAATGGGTTATTTTAATGTTATGTACCAAATACCCTAATCATTTTACGTAGTCTCTACATAATTTATGAAAGTCATATTTATATATTAAATATTTATTTTTTTTACATAAATTGATAACTTTGCTATTACGTATCAAATACCTTCATTATATTACATAATCTCTACGTAACCTATTAAAGTCATATTAATGTACCGAGTATGTATTATCATAGAATAAATACATGATACATAGAGGTTATGTTGCTTGATTTACGTATATGATACGTAACATTAAAGTAACAAATTTTATGTAAACGAAATACATACTTAGTACATAAATAGGACTTTAATTAATTATGTAGAGGTTATGTAATCTGATTTAGGTATTTGATACATAACAACAAAGTAATCAATTTATGTAAACAAAATACATATTTAATATACAAATATGACTTTTATAAATTATGTAGAGACTACGTAAAATCATTAAGGTATTTGGTACATAAAATTAAAATAATCAATTTTACTTAAAAATAATACATACTCAATTTATTAATATGACATACATTAATTATTTAAAAACATAATTTGTGTATTTAAAATGTAACATTAAAGTACTTAATTTATGTAAACAGAGTACATAATTGGTAAGATTATTAAATAGCCCTATTTAAATTTGCTTTATTGAAAAATATCTTTTTAATAAGTAAAGTAAATAATAATAAATTGGTGCAAGACACGTAAAAGTCATGGTGTCTCTAAACGAGAAATAACAGATAAAAATCCTAGTGCAAAGTGGCCATCAATCTAAGTTCAGTTTTATTCAGTTAAAATAAATTTAAAGCCAACAAAATGATTATTGTGATTGACCAATTGGCATACTAAAATTTTAATTTTAATATTTATTTTACAAAAAGGAATTTTGCCTTAAGCTTTTTTATAAAAGCCAAACAAATGTCAATATTCTTCCCCAAAAAAGTTACCATTTCCTCACCTTTGCGCAAAATTACACAAGAGAAATAAACACTAAACATACGCAAAATAAAAGGGTGTAGTTTCTGACCTCATTTATAAAAAAAGTTTTGCAACCTCCCAAGAATCTCCACCATAAATTTGTTTTCAAATTTTACAAATAAATAAGAAATATTTATTTTTGGTAGGTATTTAGATAATTAGAAAAGGTCCTATAATTTTTTTAAATTATGTAAGTATTTGTTTCGAAAATACCTGAACCGAAAAAAATTCTACTTACTCAAGTGCTTTTGGGGTTGAGACTGTAATTCTATAAATGGGCGAAATAGGACACTTAAATACATGAACTTTTTTCTTAATGAATTTTTGTGATGACATTACGAAAGAATCATTAAAAATTGCCCTGAAAAGATTTGGTTTAAACACCCTGTATTTTTGCTTTATTAATTCATAAGTAGTAAATAAAAATACTGATTTAAAATTTGCAGATTATTATTACTATTTAATAACAGAGAAAAAGGGATAACAGGATAAATTGAAATAGAAACTTCTGTAGATATAGTGTCCAATGATGCATTTCGCCTCACCATAAAATTGTTATATTATTATGTATTCTTAATCGTAGAAGATTTTGAAAAGAAATTAAGTTTCTAAATGTCTTATTAAAATTCATGTAGGTATCAAAACTAAAAAAATGTACAGGTTTTGCAAAAAAAATACCTTTCTTTTGAACTGAAAAAAAATTGGGTAATTAAAAAAATTATCTTGGCTAAATTTGCAGCCTTATTCAATAAATAAAATAAAAAATATGTTTATATATTGAATATAACTTAAAAGTCCATTCATTGTGGTCCTTCAGCCATAAGTATTTCATATTTTTGAAATCAGCATATAAAATAATAGTCTTATTGCCAATAATTTACAGGTTGGTACCTACAGGCAGTTCCACTTTCACCAGGAAATAAAAAAACATTTCCGAAAACTTACTTTCTCGATTTGGTGTCACTGCCTGTCACAGTACCTAACACTTTAAAAATTTGGGGTTTGTTTTTGGGATTTTTATTATTCTTATACCTTTAAAAATAGAATACACAATTCGATCGAGAAGGTAATCATGCGAAAAAAATAGTAGTAATTGTGTAAATGACTAGAGGTATTATAAATAGTAGTATAGGTCTTTCCCGCCGTTGTTGACCAAAATCGCGGTCGGTATACTTGGTAAACTAAATGACCACCAGCAGCACAATGATATGTGTCAATCTGACGCATATCTGACGTTTCCCAAGTATAACGACCGCGATTGGGATCAACGGCGGGAAAGATCTATAGTCCAAAAGTCAAACCGGTAAACCAAAATGACAGTGTAACAATTATTTTTTAGGACAACGAACGTTGTCTGTGAAAATTTGCGGCATTCCATTAAATTTATGTTTAAAAATTATAAAATATTGGACATTTTCACCTTACTTTATTATATTACTTATTTGCTTCATTTTAATTTGGCGCCAAATGAAATGAAAATGTTTACCCCAGGAATGTCTCTACCTTTTATTATAGCGAAGCGACGTTATTTTATTATCTATACGCACGACACCTAGCGTTCAAAGGCTGAACCCTAAAGTTATTTAAAACACATGTGTTGAGTACTTGCAACGTTGCCGGCTTGTTTTGAATTTCATCTTCTGTCGGCCCGCAGCTCCTGTCGGCTACCAGCTCTTTACAGTTACAAGCGGTGTCGGCTTCTACCTATGTCGGTGTGGGAAGCTGTTCCCGTATACACAACAATTATCACCGATACAGTAAAATTGCCGGTTTTAAAAATGTCTCAAATAAAAAGTCCGGTCGCCTCAGAGAAAGCAAGCATTCACGACATGTTAAAGGACGCCCCAACGAACGAGAATCACAATAACGTTGTGCCTGCTATACAAACAAATCCAATTTGCCAGTATTCCCGTTCGGTTCCTACAGGATTATCGTCCTGCACCAGTTCTCCAGCTATCCTGACGCCGACGGCACCAGTTTCCCAGGATGACTCAACGATTCTTAAGACATCTTCAAGAATTGAAAACTTTAAAAACTGGTCTATTTCCACGTACAAATGCACGAAGCAAATTATGTTTGAGAAGCTCGGGAAGTCTTCACGAACAGTGGATACAGGTAAAACGCCCCAAATTAATGTGTTATTGGTGTTTAGCAATGAGTTGTAGAACTGGAGATGCAGATAAACTTGCTTCGAGAGACGCAAAAGAAGTATAGTACAATTTTACGTTTGGCAAAGGCGCTGGCCACTCATTTTTACCACGTTGTACATACCCAGGTAAAAGAAACTTCAAGTGAAGTTTTTCCTTGGTTTAAACTGTGTATTTTATAGCACTCATTGGGCGAGGCGTTTTCCGAGCTAGCTCAAAAGTCCCCAGAGCTACAAGAAGAATTTTTATACAACTCGGAAACCCAACGAAGTCTAACAAAAAACGGGGAAACTTTGTTAGTAGCTCTTAACTATTTTATATCCTCAGTGAACACTCTGTGTAATAAAACCATTGAGGATACCTTACAATCGATTAGACAATACGAATCCGCAAGAATTGAGTACGACGCCTACAGAACAGATCTTGAATCCATGAACTCGAAACCAGATGGAAGTATTGGTTTAGATGAGGCCCAGCACGGGTTCGAGACTCATCGAGAGCAGTTTCTTAAGTTACGAGCCGAAGTGACGATCAAAATGAAGTTTTTGGACGAAAATAGAGTAAGTTGTGTTGGTTTTAGTGTTAGTGCGCATGCCTAACTGACCGGTTTCAGATAAAAGTCATGCACAAGCAACTTCTTCTGTTCCACAATGCCATATCAGCGTACTTCTCTGGGAATCAACAAGCTCTAGAAGCCACTTTAAAACAATTTAATATTAAATTGAAGGCTCCTAACTCGACTTACCCCTCTTGGATTGAAAACTAATCTCAATCGGAACGTACTAAGATGTGGATTTTAACTAGTCACTAAGAATAAACCTGTCAACACTTTAAAAAGTAAGTATTATTTTGTATTGTGTAGATTAACATTCCCTTTAGTATCTTGAGCAGGTTTACTCTTAATACTGTTTTATTATTGCCAAAAATTTGGTTACACTAAGTGTATTTATTCCTTATTAATTAATTAATAATTTTAATTCAACTAAGTAATGTATTTTAATTAAATCTGAAATCCCAACAAAGACCCGTCCGCGATAGTTACGAAATTATGTTCGCTAGACATTTCGTTTCCTAGGGTTTTTGTTCAAATTTGTGTTCTAATAACTTGTGATTTTTTTGTATGTATTCTTATTTAACCATTGTAACTTGCAATGCTTCAGGCTTACTGTGTTTAGTTTTGAAAAAAAAAATGTACACATTAAAACGCAATACTCTGAGTTTAACCATTACTTTAATTTATTGTATTTAATATAAAATGAACAATAAACATATTGACACATTAAGACTTAGACTGGCTCTCCGAGTGGACGTAACATAACCTCTTGCACCTTAAAATATATAAATATGAGGTATGTACAATTATTTTTAAAATATATATATTACCTGCACGTTTGGTGGAGTAGACAGCACGTAAACAACAGCATCTGAAACATCTTGTCCGCTCAACTTTGGCATACTGCTGTACAATTTCTTGAAACTCTCGTTTTTGAACAAATCATTCGCAGATGCGAACTCTGTATCAACTGGACCAGGACTCACACTCTAAAAACCAACAGTGTAACATCTTAAATCATTTAAATAAATTAAACACTTACAGTTACTCTAATACGGTCGCCCATTTGAATAAACTCCTGTCGCAAAATTTCCGTAAGCGCAGTGACAGCAAATTTCGAAGCCGGGTACATATTCGACATAGGCACATTTGCCACATAGTGTCCCAGAACAGAATTAATGTGCACAATGTGCCCATCGATTTTATGTGCTCGCATTTGTTGAACAGCTTCCCGTGTCGCAATGGATAGTCCCAAAACGTTCGTGTCCAGGATTTTCTTCCACATTGCCGTGTCGCCCGAGGTTAAACTTGTCGGTTGGGATATTCCAGCGTTGTTTATTAGTATGGAGACAGGTCCTAGGTTCTCTTGTACCCATTTGAAGGCTTTTTTGATGTCGTCCTCGTTTGTCATGTCGCAGTTTATTGCGTAGAGTTTGCCTGGTTCTTTTAATAGGGTTTTGGCGAGTTCCTCCACTTTTTCGCTGCGGCGCGCCAAGCCCGCCACCTATTAAATGTTACTTTTTACAGGGAGCAATAAATGAGAGTTTAGATATTTGGCGTAAACTCTGTATAGAAACTTAAATAAATATAAAATTCTTACGATAACTCCGTATTTGACCAAATTGGCAGCAATAGAGGCGCCACAACCGGCGCTAGCGCCGGTTACGATCGCGACAGCCCCTTTCCATTTTTCCATACCAAAAGACATTTTATTTCAGTATTTATGTTGCGCTTTATCGCGTTCTGCGTCTCAACTGGAAAAACAATGATTATTTTTGCCAATTAGAAAGGAAAAAACGCTTTCAATTTCCAAGGCTACATTTGCAGTATAAACATTGCAGCCAATTAACTTTACTAGTCGTATTTATTAATAACGTAATACATATAAGATATGTTAAAATTTTATATTATGATTTTATACGATCTATAAAATAAAAGTAGTACACAACTTTTAAACAAGACAATATTTAAATAAAGTCAAATTCCCGCGTTTCCATAGATGTGGAACATACGTAGTTCTCATGCACGTTTGTTTTGATGAGTATTTGAACTACAGGGATGTGCAAAATGATCGCTAGTTGCAATGTTGCCACTTTGAGCATAACATTTTAGCCAATGAGAAATAATGCTTTTACCTGCGGGCATGCGTAGTAAATATTTAAAACGTTGTCGGTTTTGGCGTTCATTAAAAATAGGTTATGGCATTTCAAATAGCCGGTAGTTGTAATGAATCAGTGGTTAAAAAAATGCTGTGGCGTACGTGACACTTGCTAGATTTATAAATTTTCTTAAAAACGCAAGGCCGATGTTTGACGTTATTTTCTGATTTTTAAATTCCTTACTATTTATTACTAAGGCTTGCGTTATTTATTTGTAAAAAGGAATGGAAGAGGTAGATTTCTCGCATAGATGTCGTAAACGTATAAAAGAAGTTAAGAAAAAAGCTAGGCCAGGTAACTTTAGCTCATAACCTCTAAGGAATACTAATGTTTGTCATGTTTTGCTTGTGTTTAAAGGGTTTAACATTGTATTTTTGTTCCAGAATTAAATACCAAAGAATCTTGGACACAGCAAGGGTACGCTGAAGATTTTCAGCGTTTCTGGGACTTTACAGACAATTGCGAGCGAATCTCCGAGGCAGAATGTTCTCAACGAGAATTTATATCAAAATACGAACTTCCTTACAAGCCAGTTGTGATAACCGACTCTCAAATCAGTTGGAAAGCTAACGAAAAATGGACGTTGGAAAAACTAGTGAAGAAATATCGAAACCAGAAGTTTAAATGCGGCGAAGACAATGAAGGATACAGCGTCAAGATGAAAATGAAGTATTACATTAACTACATGCTCAGCACGAAGGATGATAGCCCCCTTTATATTTTCGACAGCAATTATGGCGAGGTAAGTGCAACAATATTTAACTTTGGGCTTTATTAACCGAGTTTCTTTAGCATCATCGCAGAAAAAAGCTGCTAGAAGACTACGAGGTTCCTTACTACTTTCGGGACGACTTGTTTAAGTATTCTGGAGAAAATCGGCGTCCCCCGTATAGATGGTTCGTCATGGGTCCGGCTCGGTCCGGGACAGGAATCCATATCGACCCCTTGGGGACTAGTGCTTGGAACGCCTTGCTGAAAGGCCACAAAAGGTACGGTATCCCACAAGTTTTTAATTCATTTCGCAATTCTATTTTACGTTACAGATGGTGCTTATTTCCCACACAAACCCCAAAGGAAATTCTCAAAGTGACTGGAATGATTGGGGGAAAACAACGAGACGAAGCGATCACTTGGTTTAACCTAATTTATCCCAAAATTAAGGATCCAGCTTGGCCGAGCGATTGCCAACCAATCGAGATTCTTCAAAAACCAGGTGAAACTGTCTTTGTTCCTGGCGGATGGTGGCATGTTGTCCTCAATTTGGATACCACAATTGCCGTTACGCAGAACTTCTGCAGTCGGACCAATTTCCCAGTGGTGTGGCACAAAACCGCTAGAGGTATGTCTACGATTAATGCTTTAATTCAAGTACTAATTTGTCATGTTCCAGGTCGACCAAAACTGTCAAGAAAGTGGTTAAAGGTTCTTCGGGAAAAGGAGCCAATGTTGGCCCTACTAGCGGATCGAATAAACATAGAGCAGCCGTCGGGCGTTGCGTCAGACAGTTCCAGTAACTCGTCCTCCAGTT
The DNA here is from genome assembly GCA_963920755.1 of Cartodere bifasciata. Lineage (NCBI taxonomy): Eukaryota > Metazoa > Arthropoda > Insecta > Coleoptera > Latridiidae > Cartodere > Cartodere bifasciata. The sequence goes on along the minus strand of OY987201.1, from coordinate 5,659,445 downwards.
CGAGCTCCGATTCGGACAGCACCAACTCGGAGGATGAAGACAGCGGTCAAGAATCAATAACAGCCAAGAAGAAAAGGAGAAAATCGGACAATGAATCGGGGAAGAATCGCAAAGCCACCAGATGTAGCGTAAGTTTAAATAAATTTATTTTTTACGCTGTCTAAGCTTTTTCTTAGGGCACGTAATCATGTCTTTTTTTATTATTTTTGCAGAGCACGGATTCGCCGTCGTCATGGAATTCCAACCAAAATCCTAGATCTTCCATATCGCCTCAAAACGTAACCAAAAATGTAACAGGTAATTAATAACGGTAGTTATTTAATGTTTTGTTTCGTTTAAATTTATATTATACTACCTACCATCATTGATTTAGTTAATTGTCAATCAAGAACGTTTGTATTTTTTTGCGTTAATTTTTTATCAGATTATTATTGAGGTCTTAAGAATAGTGCCTGATCAATGTTTTTATAACGTAATTTTTTAAAGCAATTGTTAGCTTTATTTCACTAAACAATAAGTTGATAACAAAGAACATAGAGCAGTCACCACAGAGTATTAATAATGTTTAAACTATTGTAAAAATGCATACCTACCTATCTAGTTTGTATAATAATCATTTTCTATGTGTGCCTTCTGTAATTTAATGAATAATATTTCAATAATTTAAGAGTTTTTATTTATAAATAACTTAAATGCATACAGTTCAATAAATAACAGTGTATTTAACAAAAATCGTTTTATGTACAATAGGTATATAGGTAGATTAAATTTAACAAGCAGTAAGTAACATATTTATTATACGTTATTGTCGAAAAGGTCCACCAAGCGACGTATTTCTTTACTGTTTTATGTTAAGGAATGTATTTGTTAGAAATTATTTGCACTAGGATAAAAAAGGATACATTCTAGCAGCATGAACTTGCACAGTCTTCATGGATTGTGAAACTTCTTCCGTTTTTGCCATCATTGTGTACATACTCTAGGGAATTTATCGATTTTTTATAATAAGACTTGTAAATATTCGTGTAGACTTACTTTTATATTCTGATCCATTGCGTCCGACATTTTTGAAACGGCATTTTTATAAACGTCCACATTGTCTGCTGTAATTGATGAAATCTAAAACGTATCACTATAGATTTATAATTTTCATTAACCCCCTTCTTACCGAATGTAAAATGCCGCATAGATTTTCAGTCAAATTGTCAATGGAAGTGGCCATTCTTTGTGCTTCACACTCCAAGTCATTTAAGAGCCCTACATCAATTTGCCCCATTTGGGGGGCCACTACTTGACGAAATAGTGTGCTAGGGGTACAGCTTCTTGAATCTATAACATATGTCGTCTTAAACAAGCCCCAATACAGGATACAAATTACCATCTCGCTTAGATCCTGGGCTAGACAACTTTATCTTGTATTCCAAATCTTCAGCAACGAAATGCGTCATATTCCCCTCAACGTGAACCGTTCCTTCGAGGTTTAAGGGGCCCAAAGGTTTGCTTGACCCCCCTTCGTAAGATAATGTGGCTGGTCTCTTCATTATGTGTTCGACCAACGGAATATCCATGGAAAGCGATAAAGTATCTTCGTTTTCTGGGCTGTATCCCGATTTAAAGGAGATTTCGCTGTATGACGCGGTCATTTGTTGTGATATTTCTTCCTCCATCTCCTCGTTTTCCATTGGGAAGTGGGCTTCCTCCGCTGGAGTAGTTAGAGGTCTTTTTGGGCGCTGCAAAGACGTATAAAAATGGGTTCTTAGTCTAATAGTAGGTGCTTACTGCGGGTAAAGGGGGCGGTAGAGTTGGTGGTGGACCTTTTGGCGGGGGCGGAGATGGTGTTTCATCCCTGTCCATAATTATTGCAGTCTAGTCATAATTTTATAGAAATAAGTCATGTAATTAACTAGATTTTAAGTTTGTTTATAAACTAACCTACAAATTTAAGAAAATCTCGTTTACAGAAATCTGTTTTAGGTTAAGATCTTTACTAAATTAGTTTGGCTCTTGTCTAATAGATGGCGCAACATAAATGTGTTATTGTCAAGTGCCATCTCTTGGACGGAGTGCATAGTTCTTAAACAAATAGTCTGTAAAGAACTTATTTATAACATGTCGCGCCATCTTTTAGATTAGAATAAGATTTCCAATGTGAAAATGGCAAAATAAATATTTCTGTAATTTGTTGTACTTGTATTGTTTTATTATTAATCAATAAATTATTTAAATTAAAGAATTGTGTTTTTTTTGTTTTAAAAAACATAAATTTAATATTTTTTTATCTTAAAAATTTCAATCAATAAAAAAGTTGGTGTCGATGTAAACAATTTCTAAATATCGGAACAGCGTATAGGTATCGTAAAGCGGTCTACTTTTCGTGGGGGTGTGGCCTAATAGGCCACACCTCCGAAATTTTTGAAGTGGGTGGAGCCAAAAAAAATTGACCAATCAGAAGCCAGGATTTTTGCTGACTCCGCCCACCGAAAAATCCTACCTTCTGATTGGCCAATTTTTTCTTGGCTCCGCCCACTTCAAAAACTTTGGAGGTGTGGCCTATTAGGCCACGCCCCCAAGAATTGTAGACCGCTTTACGATACCTACACGCTGTTTCGATAATTGTGTGTTGTGAAGAGCAGCAATTTTTTTTTTTACAAATTTTAAAACTCAAAAACCAACATCTGCCTTTTTGGAAATTTTTGACCCAGATTTTTATATTTTCAAAAAGTTTGGGGTGTGGGGATGCGAGCCCTTTCTCTTTACTTTTCTCTTATTCAAAAATCGCTCCGAAGCCTCCTTCACCCTTAAAAACGCATTTGAAAATTTTGAAAAAAATGGCGAATGCGCTGAACTCAGCGTGAGTCAAGCTTCATTTTAAAACAATTTTTTTTGAAAAATTTCAACAAATAAAAAAGTTACTGCCACATGGCTCACGTTCCCTGTTATGGCTCACGTTCCCTGTTGGGGCTCACGTTCCCTGTTATGGCTCACGTTCCCTGTTGGGGCTCACGTTCCCTGTTGTGGCTCACGTTCCCTGTTGTGGCTCACGTTCCCTGTCAGGGATCACGTTCCCAGTTATAAGCTCACGTTCCCTGTTGTGGCTCACGTTCCCTGTTGTGGCTCACGTTCCCTGTCAGGGATCACGTTCCCAGTTATAAGCTCACGTTCCCTGTTGTGGCTCACGTTTCCTGTCGGGGCTCACGTTCCCAGTCATAAATCGGGACAGCGTGTAGGTATCGTTAAGCGGTCTACTTTTCTTGGGGGTGTGGCCTAATAGGCCACACCCCCAAGAAAAGTAGACCGCTTAACGATACCTACACGCTGTCCCGATTTATGACTGGGAACGTGAGCCCCGACAGGGAACGTGAGCCACAACAGGGAACGTGAGCTTATAACTGGGAACGTGATCCCTGACAGGGAACGTGAGCCACAACAGGGAACGTGAGCTTATAACTGGGAACGTGATCCCTGACAGGGAACGTGAGCCACAACAGGGAACGTGAGCCACAACAGGGAACGTGAGCCCCAACAGGGAACGTGAGCCATAACAGGGAACGTGAGCCCCAACAGGGAACGTGAGCCATAACAGGGAACGTGAGCCATGTGGCAGTAACTTTTTTATTTGTTGAAATTTTTCAAAAAAAATTGTTTTAAAATGAAGCTTGACTCACGCTGAGTTCAGCGCATTCGCCATTTTTTTCAAAATTTTCAAATGCGTTTTTAAGGGTGAAGGAGGCCTCGGAGCGATTTTTGAGTAAGAGAAAAGTAAAGAGAAAGGGCTCGCATCCCCCCACCCCAAAGTATTTGAAAATATAAAAATCTGGGTCAAAAATTTCCAAAAAGTCAGATGTTGATTTTTGAAATTTGTAAAAAAAAAAATTGTTACTCCTCACAATACACAATTTTCGGGACAGCGTGTAGGTATCGTTAAGCGGTCTACAATTCTGGGGGGCGTGGCCTAATAGGCCACACCTCCGAGATTTTTGAAGTGGGCGGAGCCAAGAAAAAATCGACCAATCAAAAGGCAGGATTTTTTGGTGGGCGGGGCAAACAAAAATCCTGACTTCTGATTGGTCAATTTTTTCTTGGCTCCGCCCACTTCAAAAATTTCGGAGGTGTGGCCTATTAGGCCACACCCCCAAGAATTGTAGACCGCTTAACGATACCTACACGCTGTCCCGATAATAGATGTTGTGAACACTGGCCCTAACTTTTTTATTAGTAGGAATTTTTCAAAAAAAATTGTTTTAAAATGAAGCTGGACTCACGCTGAGTTCAGCGCATTCGCCATTTTTTTCAAAATTTTCAAATGCGTTTTTAAGGGTGAAGGAGGCCTCGGAGCGATTTTTGAATAAGAGAAAAGTAAAGAGAAAGGGCTCGCATCCCCACACCCAAACTTTTTGAAAATATAAAAATCTGGGTCAAAAATTTCCAAAAAGGCAGATGTTGGTTTTTGAGTTTAACGTGAACATAAACGAGTACAAAAGAGCATATTTATTTAGCACAGGCGAGTACAAACGAGCACAGGCAAGTACAAACGAGCACAGGCGAGTGCAAACGCGCACAAGCGAGTGCGGACGCGCACAGGCGAGTGCAAACGCGCACAGGCGAGCACAGACGAGCATATACATTTAGCATAGGTGAGCACAAACGCGCACAGGCGAGCACAAACGCGCACAGACGAGCACAGACGCGCACAGGCGAGCACAGACGAGCACGGGCGAGCACAGACGCGCACAGCGAGCACAGCTGTGCTCGTCTGTGCGCGTTTGTGCTCGCCTGTGCGCGTTTGTGCTCGCCTGTGCGCGTCTTAGCTCGCCTGTGCGCGTCTGTGCTCGTCTGTGCGCGTTTGTGCTCGCCTGTGCTACATATATATGCTCGTCTGTGCTCGCCTGTGCGCGTTTGCACTCGCCTGAGCTCGCCTGTGCGCGTCTGTGCTCGCCTGTGCGCGTCTGTGCTCGCCTGTGCGCGTCTATGCTCGTCTGTGCGCGTTTGTGCTCGCCTGTGCTAAATATATATGCTCGTCTGTGCTCGCCTGTGCGCGTTTGCACTCGCCTGTGCTCGTCTGTGCTCGTTTGTACTCGCCTGTGCTCGCCTGTGCGCGTCTGTGCTCGTTTGTGCTCGCCCGTGCGCTTGTGCGCGTTATGTTTGGTAAAAAAACACGTTTTAGTTTCATTTAAAAATTTATTTTCATAAATATTACACAAAATGTACAAAGAAATACAATAAAATATAAATAAAAATAATTTAATACCTTAAATTAACTTAAGGGGTTGCCTGAGTAAGTTTCAGGCACGTTACAAGTTTATTTTACTAGTTATTATATGCTAAAGACCTCATCACACTAATTACCTTACCCTTTCCCTAAAGGGCTTACAACAAAAGAACTTTAAACAATTAATTTAATTTTTTTTTTAGGTGATATAACTTCTTTGTTGCAAGCTCGGAGTAAATTCTGTAAAAAAAAAAAAAAATTAGTACCTTTACATGTAATAGTTATTTTATTTTTTAAGTGCGGAAAGTGAGACTTTTCCGCATGCGAACTGTGCAGAAAAGGCACTTTTTGCACGTGTTGGAACCACTATTTCTTATACAGGAGATAAATAAAAAAACTGCAAAAATTTAAATAAATAACAGTGCGACAAAGTTTTTACCGCACGCATCTGAGTGCGGCAAAGTCTTTCCCGCACGCAACGTACTGCCGCAAAGTAAAAAGCACTCAGTTTGAAAAAGTAACACTTCGTGTACTAAATCAAAACAAAAAGTTTACTTTATCGCACGTATTATCGAAAGTACTTTTGCATGAAATATGTAATTATTTTCCTAACTAGTGTGGAAAGTGATACCATTTCTCATGCGAGCTGTGCAGAAAAGGCACTTTTTCCACGTGTTAGAAACAATATTTTTTTTACAGGACATAAATTTAAAAAAACTGCAAAAATTTAAGTAAATGGCTGTGCGACAAAGTACTTTACCGCACGCATCTGAGTGCAGCCAAGTCTTTCCCAAACGCAAAGTACTGCTGCAAAGTTAAAAGCACTCAGTTTGAAAAAGTGACACTCTGTGTACTAAAACAAAACAAAAAGTGTACTTTATCGCACGCTAATATAAAAAGTACCTTTGCATGTAATAATTATTTTCCTAACTAGTGCGGGAAGTGATACATTTTCCGCACGCGAGCTGTGCGGAAACGAGACTTGCTGCACATGTTATTTTTTCTACATAAAATGAATTTAAAATACTTGCAGAAATTACAATTTAGGAAAATACTTTGCCACACGCATATGAGCCAAGTAAAAAGCACTGAGTGTGGAAAAGTGACACTTTGCGTACTAAAATGTGTGCGAAAAAGTTTTTTTGTTCGTTTTTTAGCGCGTTCTGTTTATTTAGAGAATTATCTACAAATTATACTTTTTTTGCACGCTAGTAAAAAGTATAACTTGTAGATAATTCTGAAAATTAACAGAGCCCCTAAGAATACAGATCTTAAAGCAACATTCAAAATATAAAATGGTGGTACTACTTTAATACGCGCTAAATCCCAAGATTGCGATTTCGTCAAAGTTTAGTCATTTCTCAGTATAAAAGAGGTGGTACTGTATCAAACGTTGACCAGTGGATAAGATTACAACCTAACAGTTCAGGTGTTTATTGTGTTTAACCCATTGTTTATTGTGTAAAAAAAAGTACCACAATGCACTTTCTTGTAAGTGACCTAATACAACTTTTTCAAAAACCGTTTTATATTTAAATCTATTCCCAATTATAAAAAATAAAAACAAAACATATAACGTTATCAATTTTTTTAGTGTTATAACCTGGTACTTGCGAGATAATATCAAAGATTTATTTGTTACAGACCATTTCAATGCTCCTTTGCATGATTTTCTTAATTTTTGTCGACCTGTCGGTTGGTGGTAAAACCGTAGTAACGAAATTATGCACCAACGAAGAAAAACGAAAAATAATAAAAGATGCGTGTGAGCATTTCCGCAGAAAAAGAGCCTACAACTACAGTTCAGGAAAAAATTCTCTAGGTAAGTTTATTTGCCTATTTTCAAACCTAATTAAATTAAGGAATGTATATCAAATCGCGAACTGACCCGTTTAATAGGTAAACAATAAAAATTCCAAAACTTTAACGATTAACCGCGTAAAAAACATGATTGGATATGAAATAGAAACAAATTCATTCAAATATTAACTATTAAATACATTAATGAGAAAATTCTTGGGCATTTTGAATGTGCAAACCAATTTCTTTTTCTATTAATAGAACAACTAGGTACTCACCCTGCATATTTTGTGTCTTGCCCAATAAGAACATTTTTTGATGCTTGCAGATTAACTGAAAAAAAAGGAAAAACATTTAAATAAGTTTTGGCATTATTAAAATTGTTCTTTAATGAATAATTTTATAATTGTTGAGCCTTCTTGTAAATTTATTCAGTTAACAAAGCAGGACTAATTTTTTTAAGCTATCTAACAAAGATTTCTTAATATCTGAAACAATACGGGTAAATTATGACGGCTTGTGGAAAATTTAAGAAAGTCATAATTCTTTATCCGAGAGGGTTGAAATATCTAATAAGTTTACTTGTTTTGCCTTCAAAGTTCAAATTTTGCAGATGTTTATTGAATTTTCTAAGATATAAACTTCACAATGAAATACCTGCTTTTAAAACGCTTTAATCTCACAATATAATAAGTTGCAAACCATCATGGTCAAAAATGGAAATTTATTCAAAAGCGTACGTTGGTTATATCAACTTTTAAAAGAGACTTACTTTTACAACTTTGTTTTCTGCATACTTTGCAAAATACAGGAATTTACCTAAGGAATTCCTTTTAGAATCATGTTTACCGAAAATAGAAAGGACAAATTCGAGCTTTAACAAAACACAAGTGCCGAGGCCAAATATGACTACGAGGGGCTATTCCCTTTGCAAATTTTAGGCAAATTGGGGCAGAAATTTGGAAAGTAAAACGGTTAATTTTCTTTTGCAGAATCCTCAAACACACACCAAGTTATCAGGAACTACACAAGCGGCATTATTCTTTTGGAAAAACGAGGAAAATTAGAATACTGTTGTGTTCACGACGGTCTATGCAAGAAAATTTTCACCTGCAGCAGATAACGCCATAAGTGTTGAATAAAAACGGACTGAATTTTACTCTTTGGTACCTACACGTAGTACCTGACTTATTTATTTACACCACCTATAAATTATTTTTTATTTATTTCTAACAAACTATAATTCTTCGATTAATTTAATTTTTAATTTTAGGTATTAAGCATTAATTATATTTTGTATATATACATTTCTTTTATTTATTTAGACGTTTATTCAAATTAATGATAGCTATTATAGTTGATAAATCCATGCAAGATTCAGGTATGCATATTAGTTATTTTTTATGAGTACAAGATCTGATCACAAATCATTTTATGCTATTTGGGGCAATGTCCTGCCGCGTATTGTCTGTTTATAAGACTATTTGATCTAGTTTTAACTTTAATTTATTTGTTTTTGCATAAAGGCTTCACATTTGCATAACATTTAATAAACAATTTCATTGAAGGATTACCTACGTATTGCATAATTACTTTTTTTTATATAAATGTTATTTAGGATTAGGAATTTGATTTAGTTCTACAATTTAATGAATTTAAACATTCCTTACGTTTTAGAGTAATTGGAAATATGGTATTTCTATAATGTTGTTGTTTTTAAAACTGATATTTGTACTTAGACTTTAATAATTTAAATAAAACAAATTTTATGAATAACTTTTCGTATTATTTTTAATGCCAACACCTTTTCCCATCCTAGGCGAATGTATTTTTTGTAGTTCATTTATAAGCAACAGAAATTTACAGCACGTAATTGTAGTTTTCCGAATTGGATAGTAGCCAAGATAAATTACAATAAGTAAAGTTATAAAGAGAAATGTCTCTTTATTCTCTTTAATTTCTAAACCTACATTTTATACATTCAAATCTATCTAAAATTTGATTTTAATAATGCTATAAATTGGCATTAACTTATACGGTCTTCTAAAAGATAATTTAAATTTAAATATTCCTAATTTCACTTTAATCAATCACTGTTTTAAACTGCCAAAAGGTTTAATTTAACTTTTAGTGACCACTATTATTTACTAGCACTTACCTTGGCAAAAAGATGATTTCCAAATTGTCAGTTGTACTCCTCTATCCATCTGTTGCCATCTGTGGGGTGTAGTATTTCTTTCCACTGAAAAAAAAAGCTAAGATTACTTGACGAGTTGACAGATTGACAGCTTTTAAAGCTAATTGACGTGCAATAATTCTCTTATCGGCTTTTTGCTTGGTGGTGGTGAAAAATGGAAAATCAATGATATTTAAAGCTACATTTACATCGCTTTAACGTTTTTATACTCTTTGCGGACGACTGACGAGTCTAAGAAAACTTCTTGAGACATGTTTTACACTTTTTAAATAAGTTGTGGCCGTTTTAGTACATCGGAGGTGATGTTTCGCGTTCTGAATTGAGTTGTATTTTCTGGAACTGACCAATGCTAATTATTTAAAAATAGTTATTATTACTTAAGAAGCCTAAATTCTTTAGAAGAAGATTTTAGCTTCTAGTACCACAAAGATTATTCTATATACCTAATTCGTGAAAAAAAATACAGATATTTGCAAGAAGCCGCTCTAACGATCTACTGTGATCCAATCCGTTTTTGTTTTATTTATTTAGTGGGCGAAATAGTTTTATTTATCAAATTCCTTTATAAAACTAAAATTAAATTATATTTTTAAGTCTGTGGTGTATTTACTCATAGTTATTTTTGCTGTTTCACCGCTCAACAAAATAAAACTAAAGTGCATTTTGCCACAGCATATACCGCAAAATAATTTAATAAAAACGAGTAACTTAGTTGTCTAATTTTTTTACCATATTTAACATATATTATACGTACTTTAACATATGTGTGTCAACCCTTAAAATGCACATAAATTAAGTGCAAGTGGTTAGGTCATAAGGACAAGTGCAAAGTGCAGGTGGTTCCTAGATGGTAAAGAGACGCTTCGAGATGGACGTCGCTCTGTGGCTGGCTGGTCGCATCGGGCGTCGAAATTCTGCTCCATTGCTATGACAACACAACTGGGCTAAGCGCAGGTGCCAGCGGTCTGCTTTGCTACCCTTACGTATGTATATACCCGGTATGTTTGCAAGTTTCCAGTTTGCGACCGAACACTATGAAGTGCTTTGCGGGAAGCAACCCATAAAAAAAGAACGCGCGCGTTAACCGCGACTTTCAAAACTTTCTACAAGAAATGTTAGTATCCTATTTTATATGATCACAACATTTTTTTTTACCCCTATGTAATTTTTTCTAGGTTTTTTTCTTTTTAAAAATTTATGAGCCATTACGACTTTTTCTTACATTTTGTAAAATTCCCCCAGCAACGTAGATACGATTAGAACTTTTTTTCCAATAAGTTTTTTTTTAATCACAAACCAAAGTAAAGTTTTTTTATAAATCCAAAAATATTTAATAGCGTACCAAAGCAATATGGGTACGCTTAATTCGTCAATATACCGATTTTCTATACTGTCTTTTAAATATTTAATTTCTCTACCTTTTACCGACGAAATTGTAAAAGGCTAGAGGCTAATATAAAATGATAAAGAAATGTCATAAAAGTCCTACCACATTCGCACCAGACAGAAAACCTATACATGATTCTAAATGTGTCATATTTTATTTCCAGAAATATGCCATCAATCAGAATATTTTTCCTAGCGTTTTTGTTTGGTTTCACAAGTGGCGACGAAAGAAAACTGATTCGTCTAAATGGGGACATAATTCTCGGAGGAATATTCCCTATGCACGAACAGGTCAGCTGCAGTTGCATATTAAATCTGTATCGATTACTAATTTTAAATAATGAATTATAGAGAGGTGGACGGACAGACTTCCCGTGTGGCGATGTCAAGGAGGAAAAGGGCATCCAAAGATTGGAGGCGATGCTTTACGCCCTCGACGAGATTAACAACAGCTCAGAACTGCTTCCTAATGTTACGTTGGGTGCCCTTATAATAGATTCCTGTTCAAGTGACACCTACGCACTTGAGCAATCTATGGAATTCGTACGCTCCTACATGAACCAGGTAAGTTACAATGCCTTGACGGGAGAACAATCTTGTTAACCGAACCGAATAAAACATAGGGATACAATTATCCGGAGCCGCTAGAGCGACCCGCAAAGTCAAAACTAATGATCTCACCCTAAACTCGGTGCAGAGGCGTATTCAAATTGATTTAACCTACCCAAAAACCACAAAATGCAAAAAATCAATTATTCGTTAAACTTGATAAAGGGAACTTAAATAAGTAATAAGCCAAGGACAGCCCTGGGCTTGTAAAGAGTTAAAAATTAATTTTTTAATTAATTTCTAAAGATTATTTCTACCCACGCTTTAAAGTTGATCTGACACTGACACTTCTATCATTTTTGCTGTGTAAATAAATATTTTAATCCTTTAAAGATTCATTTAACACTACCTAAGACGTAAAACAATCCTTAAATAATTTCCACGACGAAAACTTAACGTCGCTTGCGAAAATTTAGTCCCGTAGCTATTTTTATTAATTATTTTAAAGTAGGTAAAGTCCTGGGAGGTAGATGTCCTTTATAATTAATGACTACACTGTTTTAAATTAAAATCAATTAAATTGTTTTTCACAATAAAACGATTTCGATTTCCACAATGTTTGCAAAGACTAGAAAAAACACGTGGAAAGAAATAAAGAAGATTAATGTACTTAATTTTATAGATACTTTTCTAGCAATTTTGGCGACTCATTACTGATTATTCGAACGTGATATAGACTCTATTTTAAGGGTGTAAATTTTACGTGCTTTGGTGCTTTAAGTAGAGAAATAAATTTTGGCATTTAAAGCACTTTTTGTCAGTAAATTACACATGAACGTCGCCACTTCTTGGTTCTTTGCTACCTATTACTAACAAAATAAATTAACAGAGGATAATAAATTACATTTATCTCCCAGGACTAATAGAGGGCGCATGATGCGGAAACTGCTTTTATAGAACCCATGTAAATAAATTCAATTTAAAGGAAAGTACTTAATATACGCATTTAAGTTATAACGCGTTATAATTAATTTATAGATTCGTGGAATCAATTAAACTTGGTAGAATGAGGTGTCATCTGGTAAGAACTCCTAAGTGAAACTAAAACAGGGTAAATTATGGGTTAATTAGAGTCCCTTGAAAATTATACGTTCGTGGTAGAGCGTAAAATATGATTTTATTGTGCACAAAAAGCTTGGTTAAACATTTTTCAAAGAAAGGTTGGTGCATAATAATTAATCCCAAAAATTTATTCCACTTTTTTGCCACATTTTAACTATTAAGAACACTCCCCGAAAATGTAAACTTTATCAAGTATTCCGTTCTCAAGTTTACAGATTAGTTAAAAACGTGACGACGAACAGCATTTCCAGATTAGGGTTTATTAAAGAAACCGCAGTATTGTTGTTTTTGCGAATTTAAAAATTTAACCTTTTGCTAATAAAGGATATACTTTCTGCAGTACTGCAGGAAATAAAGTTTGTTGAACCATCCTGTAACAATCCTAAATTAATGTTTTATTAGGTCATTTGATTTCTAATAAACGTTAGGATTTTGTATTTGAAACGACGGTGTAATTTTCAATTTCCTGACATTTAAGTGGAGTCATTAGAGTCGCTCAATACATTTTACGGTTTTTACAACCCATTTTCCTGAATGCAAACCTTAATATTTCTAAATAAACCGTATTTTATCCAAGAAACTTCGATTGCGGACATAAAAATTATAAATGGGTGGGATGTATAATAAACCGGAAAAGTTCCATTATGACTTTTACTCCGGCAGAAATTAGCGCTTTACTACTAATTATCTGTAAACTTATGTTGAATCTAGTGCTAGATAAAAAGTTTAGATGAGTTTTCAATTATTAAAACTAATTAAAAGTTAAAAACACTGGATTCTATAGGTAGCTCAAAGCGTGTTTTTCCGCAAATTTTTGTAGCAATCGCAAAGCGCGCGACGAAAATAAAATTAGCGACTAATTAATTGTGAAATTAAACTGATTCGCTGAATGTTAATTGGAATTAATTTTACGCCAATCAAAATTAGTTATTTAATTAAAGAAGCACGTCTTGGTTCAATGAAACTTAAGTATTTATTACCTCCTTTAATAAAACTAAGGAATCGACTTTTTTTATGTTACCTACACAGCAATAAAACTTAAAGGAAAAAGTATCCAGTTAGGACGGATTAGCAGTTCTGTGCGCGCGTTTGGAAACTTTTAAATGTTCCTTTAAGCTATTTTAACTTTATCAAGCGCCCTTACATTAAAAAGCTAGGTCCCAATCATTAATACTTTTATTAAATATCAAGTTACACAAGCAATAAATAACATTTTGCCTCAAACATTGCGATAGCTTTGTTTTACGAAGAGGGTGGAAACCTCTTAAGATGAAAAGTTTTTAGTTTACAACCAAATTTTACATTCTTGATAAGCATAGGCGGCAAAAGTTATTCGACAAACTTTACCGTGTTCCAAAAAGTAGAAAAAATAGAACGAAAATTTGTTTGCATTGACCTTGTAACAGAGCAATTACTAAAATAAAAACTTTAGGTATTGTTAGGAATTTTGATTGGTATAGCTATCAGCAAAGTTCAAAAATATGTTTATGGTGATTGCTCGCATAGTTACATGCTATTTCCACAATATTTATGATTAGAATTTACGCAAAATCTAAATTTGGCAAGAGAAAAATCAATGGGTTACCAAATTTAGGATTGTACCCAGTCGTATAATTTTAAAGTCGTTTAATCAAAAACAATGTGAATGGATCCATAGTAGAAATTGGAAAAAAACCATTTATTTTGTTAATGATTTTTAAATTTAATTAACCTAGGCACAGCTATTTATTTTGTAACAAACTTGTAAAAACAAACTCCGGGACGAGTGAAGTGTAAAATAGCTTTTAGCTTGGATGGTTAAAGTTTTATAAAATCAACATAGTTCAAAAGAATATTTGTTCTTCTAAAATAACAATGGGATAGCAGAAATTCCTAACGTTATAATACCCCCAGGACGAAACCGCTTTTCAGAGGATCTTCAAACAATAATTATCTACAACATGGACATCAAAGGCAATTCGAGACACGCACAGTTGGATTGATGACTCGTTGTAAAAGTGCTTTTTAAATCATACAAATTCTCGAATATTTTGCCTACAGCTGGTGGCCGATGTGGGTTCGCTTACCATTAACGTCCCTTAAAGCCATGACTATTTTTAGGCAACATGAACAATCGACCGCAAATAAAATAAATAGCACCTGATGTTTTGACATGTTCTCGTTAATCCTAACTAATAAAAAATCATTTATTTAAACGTTTTTAACGTGATTTTTTATTTGTTTTACATTTCCGATGAATTACAAAATGAATAACGAGTGCGTAACCTAAAAGTAATGAATGTTTAATTTCCAGACCAATACATGTCATATGGATTTGCTCAAAAACGAAATATAACTTTTTGCTAAATGAATATATAATTATTCACTATTTTTTGTGACTTCCGCAATACTTTTGTGATTAATATTAAAAAACAATTAATACAATTTATTTCTACATCAACCAGGGTGTTAGATTCAAATGTTGTCTGTATTTTAACTATATTTGTCGTAGATGTTACTAAAAAAAGGCTCAAGGCTCTTAAATTTAAAACTTGCAAATCATTTTAAAATCCTTAAGACAGTTTAATTGGTGAATTTTTTATTTCATCAATTCCAGGAAATTTTATCGGACAATTATAAAATCTGAAGACAAAAGTACCCATTAAAATAAATTGAGTTATAAGAAGCGAATGATAAGAATTATTAAGTCAGAAGCAAAAAACTTCCACCAAACAACTTGTAAAAGAATTCAGTTATCATACTTTAGATAAAAACCCTAAATTACAAAGTTTGTTTCAAATAGCAAATAAAAAGATTAATTGTCTCAAAATACCATCTCGGTCACACTTGTCTTGCCTTGTCCTTATTTGTAGCAGTTAAATTTGTACTTACATTTGTCGTATTTGATACCAAATGTTGCCAAAAAGCTATTATGTACGCTTATTGTACTTATGTTTTACTCAAGATAAAATACCTTTTAGAAAAAACGTTTTGGGATAAAGTGCCGGTTCGTTCGTAAAAAACATTTTCTTGATTGCTGAGTAAAAGTCGAGAAACTTTCACTGCAATAACGTCGTATTTTAGACGCTATACACGGACTTTAAGAATACTTTTCTTCCTGAGAGGGTAATCCTACTACAGGCAGTGAAAATATCTAAAATACCTCCAGCTAAAAATGTTGTCAAGCTATTCAATTTGAATAACTTCTAATCTGGTTTTTAAAGTCCCTTAAAAATGTATTTGTTTTGAAGACACTGTACAGGAGTCCTGAATAATGAAATGCGGGCCTCCTGTATCCTTTCATTAAGGGTTTCGAGATGCTTTACAAATTACAAATTAATGCGTTTTGAACAAAACTACGCAAATTGTCAAACTTTATGATTTGAGGAAATTGAAGGGCTTTGTTAAATACGATATAATCACCCAAAGTTTGGAATATTGCTATTTCCCATCAAATAAAATCAGATACCTATGAATATTCTGTTGTTAAAAATTTGATTGTGTGGCGTTCAACCAGAAAATTTAATTAAATTTTACCTGCTCAATATAATTACTGTTACATGTTATTATTTAATTACTTTACCAGTTAAATAAATTAGTAGAGTACTTTGGCAAGCCATGTGTACATTAGTTTGAGACGGAGTTAATATCTGATTTATAATAATTCAGTTACCAACGGTGATCACTATTGCAACAGGGAATTATCAATTATTATTCCACAAAGGAATTGTTTGCTCATCGCAAATATCTATGCGATCCCATCAACGTAAGCAAGGGCCTTTCACAGCGTATAATCAATTATCAAAGAAAGAAAAACAACACATGTTCCTCTCAATAGGCAAAGGAAATGAAAACGCATTAGCTTCACTATCTTCGATTGAATGATTAACTTCGCTTCCTTAATAATGTCGGAGAGTATATCTATCTGTATAAAGGAGCATACAAAGACTAGTTACATCTACATAGTTGGTGCAATAATAGTAAATTTCAATAATGTACACGTGGTGCTCGCCCGGCGCATTCGCCATATTCTACTCGTTTTTATTTTTTATTCACGTTTATTTAAGTAGCGCCAAGTTCTCTGAACCTTAAATCTTACTATTTAAGTAGTCGCAAGCCTTTCTCTTTGCATGGACTGGTTTATTACCCCTTATTTAATGCAATTACTAAGCTTTTGTTTCTATTATTTCGGCAAGGATCTTTATAAACATCTGCGTTCTAAGCGTTCTAAAAGTTAATTTAGGATTCAGAGGCGCTCCTCTAAAGTAGATTTAGGTCAGATTCAAGCGTCAAAAACCTAAATAAAATAAAGTTGTATTATCAGAGAGGATCTTTATGATTTACTCTTATTGTTTTGACATCTTAGAAAGGACTACAAATAAGTTATTAAGTAAAACTGTACATGGCGGTATTTTTAACATTTAAAAAGGAACCCGACGGTTTTTTTGTAAAGTTGAATTCTGCACTACTGAAAGCGGGATTCTACCTATGCCATGCATTCTTTTTAGGCCCCCAAGTGTTTGAACAAATGGTGCCACGATGGAATAAATAGCAGCCCGATTAAGTTTCAGCGTGCGACCTAGCTGATCCAGTTTTCCATGCCAGTGAGCTTTCTACTCTTTTCATATCAACGCAAGATAGAATATTTTAAGACATTATTACCTACCTATTCTATTAAACTTACCTACTCGAATCGCAGGGATCGGAAAAATAATTAGATACCGTATTAAATTCAGCTATACAATTATTTTCCTTTCATAAGCCCGCTTCAACAACAAACACAATTTTGTTCATATTTTACTTAGGGAAATTCTTTTAATAAATGAAAACGCTTACTGTAGACATTTCAATAAAAAGAAAATGAAATATTCTCGGAAATATTGTGCATATTTAAAAATGTAAATTTTAAGCTATGCATGAAAGAAAGCACAGATTAAACAAAGCAAATCTCTCACATCTATTTTTTAGTAGGAATATTGTTGTAGAGCGTAATTAAAACGTCACAAAAGACTGTTCCTTTAAATATCTTCTAGCATGTCACTTTAAGCGGAAATTAACAATTTCGAGCTCAACATTGGCCAACATTGCAAAGAAGAGTGGCTTTTTTGTTTAAGTGCTGTGTAATAAACCTTTTTTTGAACGGGTCTGTATGCTGGCATTAAATATTGCCCTAAATATTTTAAACTATAGCTCTAGCAAACAAGTAATGACCAAAATGCGCTCGGCGAAAATGGGTCCCAAAGGCCAAAGAGACGAGAATTATTTAACTGCAGTTGTCTTATACACGCACATTTTCGGGGGCTTAAGTAATTTATTTTATAAAAGGAAACATTTTTCCTTGACTTTAATTTTCTTTTCAGAGAGAAAACATTTTTAAACGAAAAAATAGCACTTTTTATGTTATATGTTTCATACCGGCGACACCGGCCGAGTTCTCATTACACCTTTATTTTTCAATCTAAGAAAAAAAAATTCCTAGACTGGAATTAGTTCGTGCTATGATTATGGAACACATTTCTGCGGCAAATTGTGCCTTCTGTATGCATTAGTATGCAAATTGCTTGAAACTCGGGACTTTGCTTATTATACTGAAATGAAATAAACATATAACCAGGTGAAATCAAATTAAAATTTCTCGCAAAGCTACAAAGAATTTTCCAAGAAACACTCTACTTTCGCTAATTAAAGACTAGAAGAGCGCATTTGAATTTTTAAAGTTAGCTAAACCGTAAAAAATAAATTAAATACACTTGGGTTGGGGGTGACTCAACGCCTTAAGAACCACTTCCCAAAACAATGCCTTCCGCTAGTTAGTTTCGCGAATCTTGACGTTGGCAAAAATGAATCCGCCAGGCTTTGTTATTTAAGACCATGAATAAGAAGCGCCAAATATCCCTTAAAAGAAAAGATCACCGTATTTCTTTAATGTATTCTTAAAAATGTATTATTCTGTAAGAATAGTTTGTCATAGGTCGTCTTACCAGAACACTAATCCACTGGCCCCTTTTTAACTTGCGAGGCACATACTCGGGCTTACTTCTTTCCCAAAATTAAATTAAGCTACTCCTTTTGTAAGTGCAGCCATATCCGCAAACACCTTGTCCTAATTCCATGGTTTGGAATAACCGAGGATACCTATAGCTAAACGTCTGGATATTAAACGCTTTGAAGTTTGAACGATAAGATACTCTCGTGAAGATGCACTAAATCCCTCTTTAATGTATATCTCGCTTTAATTTCTGGATACGAAACCATTTAAAGAATTCTAAATTGCATACAAAAAAGCTGCTAATGCATAAATTATTCGCTTATTCCATTGTGCTTATTGTAGGCAAAGTAATATCCTTAAAAATACGTTTCAGAAAAACATGAAACAGTTTTATTAGTGTATACGAGCCATGACAAAAATTAATCTTCATAAATGTGTATGAAAAGGCCGCATTTTCAGAGATATATGAATGAAGAATCCATTCTCCCCTCTTGTTTTATTGAACATAAACTGACTTTTAAGGACTTTTACGAATTGCTGATTAAAAATCCGAAACTCTTACTATAACACTAAAATTTAACGGCGAAGCTTACTTACAAAAGAATACCTACTTTACGACATAGTTATAGCGTGAAATCAATGGGTGGCACGTTTAAACCAGTATGGCATAAAGACAAATCACTCACGAATTCAGTCGGGTTCCGCCGATAATATTGGTTTTATCGATCCGCAATTATTTTTCAAGATTAAAATCAACACCTTGGTTGGTGGCTTATAAAAAAGTGTTGAGATTTCTATTTAGCTCTCGAGTTTTCAGTTGATTGAACAAAAAATTAGGAAAGTAAATACGTAGGTAAGTGGTGTAGTCAAAAGTGCTGGTTGCCTTAAGTGACCAGGACTTGAAAGTTGGCAAGGATGAAATGAGAAAGCAGCGGCGGCGACGGAAGTAAACCATCTTAAGCGATGGTATTCGGACATCAGTTTGGTTGCGAAATCGTTTACTTACAAAGTAAAACCTACGTGAATAAGTTATAATATCTCTTCAAAAGTTAAGCCGTTCATGTTAAAGTAATGCTTCTAGCTTTTGGAGGAAATTGCTTTTAATACGATATTGTACCCTGTGGAGCTTTTAAGTTTAAAGCCTGTGTCACATATATTATGTTTGTAATTTGGAACTGAAATATAATACTACATTAAAACGCAAAAAGCTTTTTTTTTGATTAAAGATTAAATCCGTAGTAAGAGGATAAAAGAAATGTCTGCCTCTGCAAATTTTAAAATATTTTCCAGCAAAAGGCTCTTTACCAGGATTACCGTTGCACTATAACTACACGCTAATTTAAAGAACCTTTAAAAGGCTAAAATGGGGTTAAAGTGTTGCTTGCTTTATTACAAAAACTCCTAAAATCACTTACTTAGCTGATGTAAAAACAGGGTAAATAATGGAGTTCGCAAGACATTGCCTGGCGAGTTAAGCAAAGGAGCACCATACGATTTTGTAACTGAAAAGATAAACAAGAGCCGTCGGGACCTTTTTACTGTTAGATTCAATTTTAGAACTTTGTTTTGTGTAATAATATCGCATCTACAATCGCGCACTAGTTTATACCCCCTAGGGTAGGTTTGGAGTAAAGTAAATGCATTAGTTTATTGTTTTTTTGCTTATTAAATTTTCTGAGAACTCATAACCTAGTTTTCTGAAAGGATTTGTGCTTAATCTGAGTTGTGTTACATTTTTACGACGTTTCTAAATTATTCAACGTATAGTAGTAAATCTACATTTATTTTAAATTGAGGTTTGGTCTCAGCAGCAGCGCGAAAAATGATGAAGCGAAGCAATCCAATTTGAACTGAATTAAAATAAATCCTTTAATTGTTTTTGATCATACACGTTCTATATTACGTATCTAAGTGCTGGATTTAAGGATTTGACTTTTAGAGCTAGCTAAAATATAACTATTTGTAAGCGAACTGCGTCGGAGTTTATTTATCCCGAAAATGTCTTTCTTTGTAAACAAACGTCATTGTTTAAGTGAATTGTTCTTTTAGTATCCTTGCAAAAACATTCCATATACAGGATACATGTCTTCTTATTTTATTGTCTACATAATTACAGAATAGAAACACACAACTAAGACACTATAATTAACTATACTTCCTCTTTAAAATTTATTATACAAGGATCGTTCCACATACAGCGAAAGGATCAGCGGATGACGGTAAGCGACAATCAATTGAACCAGCGCACAAAGTGCAACGTACATCCTTTTAAATGAAGACAAATTGTGAACCGAACTCCTTTTTTTAATCAATTATTCAGGATGCAAGATGCAGGTCGCCTAGCATTAGCACAAAATTTATAATGGCACTTAATATCTACTTACAATAGGTAGCTGGTGAGGGTTCGCACACACTTCTTGCTCGTAAATTAAATAGACGTGAAATATTCTAAATGTAGTTTCAAATGTGTATTAGTTCGTGCGACATTAAGCTCTTTTGGGTTGGCGTAATAATGACCAACACCATCCGTACCTATCTTTCGATGTCGCATTACGTCTTGTTTACGAAACGAACGTATATTTACGTGGGAGAATGACGATTTAGTATGATTCATTACCACAATTTAAATGTTTTAACCAATACGGGCATAAACAACTCCATAATTATTAAGAGAATATCATAAGAAAAACCAAATAAACAGAAAAAAGGAAGGTAAACGATTTTCCTGCATACGTTATGCACTCTTGAGGAATACAGAGACAGCAAAAGAACGTTCGAGTGTCTCACTCAACGAATCGAGAAATTAGCGCTTGCTAAAAGTTCTGATGACGTCTGAAATCTTATTTTTGATGACGCGGCGAATTTTTCTTTAATCTTTACTACCACTTGAATGAATAAGTATTTGTCTGTTTGCCTATAAAGAAGGTTAATTTTAGATTATGTTTAACGTATAAATAAGCTGAATTAACATGAATAAAAAAGTATATTGTCACTTAAGTATCATGTTGTAGCAGAAAAATGAGCACGCTTTTATAACATAGACGACTGCAATGATAATTTTGCTATTCAAAAACCAAAAACCAAGCACTAAAAATCCACTTTGAAGTGTAAATAGTATTAATGAAACCTGTAAAAGCTCATTCACTTTGATTCAATTTAAAAGGCCACATTAAATGGAATGCAAATTATATTTTTTAAGTAAAATATTTAAACCACAACAACTGTTAAAACTTTTAAACATATTTTCCACAACAAACAACGAAAATTGACTTTAACCAATTTAAAGTTATATTACCCATTGGAACACTTTAAAATATGGCCAAACGTCTCCAAAATAGAAATATTAAATAAATGTGAAAAGCCATGCCAAACTATAAACAATAATGTTGGGGTAATCCTTACAGCAATTTATAAGTTGAGAAAACAGTATTATTTATTGATTTTGAACTTTTCAAGAAGTTTTCCTTTTATCTTAAATTTATCTACTTTGACACACTTTCTAGCAAAAGTCATCAGTTTAAGAAAGTTACTTTGAGATATAAAATATTGAACAAATAATCAAGGCAGAAGGAATTAACATTTGCAATTTTTTAATTTAACATGATATGATATCATTATTCATAAAAAGTTTTGCTTAAGACAATATTTTTAATGTGTTTTTATATACATATAAAAAACTTCACGTTGATGGTAGCCTAATTTTATTGCTATATCATATCATAATTCAAATTCTGTTTCAATTCCGGGGTTAAGCTCACAGTGAACCAAAAAGATGCAAATCTAAATTCCATTTAGATTCGCTCGCTATATTTCGAGAGCAAACAGTCAATCTTGTCCAAATTGAGACTGACTTTCCATAGACATACCTGATGATAAATTCCGTGCAGACCGTGCGTAAAACTTATTTAGAATTTAATTTAAACCAAAGCAATTTATGTCTTATCCGTTTTGTGTTCAAATTAATTTGTGATGCGTGCCCATCTAAATCTTCGTCAGAATTTTAAATTAGAGTCTTGTAGAAATTATCGGCTTAGGATGAAAAATTAAATTTCAAAAGTAGGCTAGAAGAAGTTGCAAAAAAAGCAGGATTCGTCCTGCTGCCACAAAAGGAAGTAACCGAGACAACTAGTGTCATTTTCAACACAGTAAGGATACGCATTGTTAGTTTCATGAAATGGAATGTTTTTATATGAGGTCGCGGATTCACGCATATGGAAAATGGAATATGATGCGACATTACAATTTTAATTCAAACATGGCTTCTTTCAAATCCAATTTCATGTTTTGTAAGTTCCAAAATGTCCCTAGTTTCAGTTTCAATATTTTAGCAAACAACTGCATTGATTTACATTCAAAATTACTTTTTTCCAGGCACCAAATTATGATTTTTTTTAACTCAGACAATTTTTTACTGTTGACATTTTTGCCTTTCAATACTAAATACATTATTTATCGTGGAGCGCATACTAAAATATGGTAATATCATTGCAAAACTCTGTCGGATTGGAGACGGCTCGACCAAAAAAACCTTTATTAAATTTGCATAAAGCATCCACTTAACGGGACTTAATTAAAAATCAAAATATCTCATGTACCTTAACCGTTAAAGTACGATAGTCAATCCTTTCGCGTTTTTGATCCTTTACAAAAATTTGCATATTTTCATAATGTCTTTTTGCTCAAAAGACAGGTTCAACACTTTAATGTATTTAATTTTATTTATACTCTTATTTTATGAACATAGGGTATAGTAGCAATTTCAAGTTGTTTGCGAAAAGTTAACTAGTTTGGTATTTTACCATATTTTGAGCGCGGTGTAATGCTTTTTAAAATTCATAACTAGGGACGCCAAGCTGTCGCGGAAAAATTAAATTAACTGTAGGTTTTCTTAATTAATTAAGGTTGCCTTTAATATTTCTAAAATAAAACTGTATTCGTTTTTTCTTTTATAATGACAATGAGGATTTTTTTATTAAGTAATCTAAAGACAGTTACCTCCTTTTATTAAATAGATGATTTAATTAATTAACCTCCTTTAGTCGGTGCACTTTTCTATAAAACAAGCTGATTACACCTGACATTTTGAACCTAATTTAATTTTAAGACAACTTTTGAATTAAAACTGTTTTTTTATATAAATACCTGTTTTATTACAAATTTGTCCGGCACCAAGTTAAAGGTAATATATTCTTTAGGAGACCCAATTTTCTTCGTTAATAATAATTAACAGAAATCATTCAGAGAGAAATTAACAACGTTTAAAATTTACTTCATATCAAAATTTTTAATTAAAATTCACGCTTCATAACGTTAAATCGATTAATACGCTATTGGTTCTTAATTTTAATACTCTAGTTTGCTGGTAATTTCGCTACATAAACGAATGCAACAGATGGGTTAATTAAACCCTTCGAAAAAGCATACTTTTCGTTAAAACATTAACTATCAACTAAATTACTATGGCATTAATAAAAAATGTCAATGGGCGCGGGTTCAAAAGATATTTGTGCTTTCTACCAATTTTTCCAACAATAAAAGTACTATGTTTTTTATTAGCAAAAAATAAGGTGCAACATTTTATATCAACTGTAAAATTGAAAACTATAACAATTTTTCTTTGGTTATTGCTGCTAAATCAACGTGAGCTCATATGAAAGAGCGTAACACTAGCAAATGTAATAAAAATGGGTCTATTTTTTAAACATAATAAGTTTGTTTTATGAGCAAAACGAACTAGTCGAGTGTTTGAGTTATAAAATAAATCACATGTCTAGGTAACACGTTTTTTCTTTATTTTGGTACATTTAGCGCGCTATCTTTTTATGATTTATGTTAAACTACTGTAAATGTCTACAAGAGGGAAGTAGAAAATATTAATCCTTTAAATGAACCCAAATAATGAAATATTCTGGCCACGTCCGGCAGCCCAGTTTTGTTGCCTATATCTTAATTTAAACGTAATCCAAAAATGTGATTTACTTTCCTATCATTACAACAAAAACAGTAAAATGATCACCTATTTATATTTGTTTGGCCCAGTTGTAGCACAATATAATTACTCATTTTTGCGCTTATGGGTTAAACAGAGATTTAAAAGTACATTTTATTAAGGCCTATAATCGGTTGGCTTATGGCAGAAATGTTCATAAATTTGGTTAGTGACGCTGTGCCTAAAATTGCGTGTTTACTGAGGGATTACAATGAGAAGTGCTGTTAAATGGAGATTTGCCTGTAAATTAGGGCTAAATGTTACTGGTTAACAACTAGATTTATCACACCACAAACTACAAACGTCCCTTGAACATCTCTTGAGAATATGCTCCTCATATCTAACAACGCAGTTTGTTTAATTATTTAAAACAAAACGGTTATATCTACAATGAGACAGTATCACATGTTTTTATACAAACACAATGTAGAACGTTTTTTTTTATTAAAAAAACTTTTAAACCAAAAACTTTTCAATAAATCTTTGCCTCAAATATTAGGGGTGAAACTTTTCATATTCTAGTCATGTCAACTCTCACAAAAAAGTTATTGCAGTACGAAAATAAACATTAATTAAATATACATGCAAACCGGTTGATTTTAAGTAAAATTTCCTATTTAAAATGTCTCTTAAGTATCGTCTTTTGGCAAAGTTTACAAAGAAGTTAGCTTTGTTAACAACGACGAACTTAATTTCGAGTTTATAATTTTAGAAGAAAGTTGCGGTTAAAATAATGGCCAATTTACAAAATAAATAATTAAATTAATTAAACCAATTTTCCTACCGCAAAATGTCAAGCACAAACAGTGTTTTTAGTCCAAAACCTTAAAATGCCAAATTGTTTTGGTTTTTTCTTTGAGGTACGCAACAAATAATTGTATATTTAATTAGTACATGACTAACAGTGTCATAAACACATTATAACAGCATTTTAATTACAAAATGCCAGATATGACTTTTATGTTTATGGTTAAATTTACATCGCGTCCAACACACAATAACTTAACTTATTTAACACATACAAGTACAAGGGAGTTAAGTTAATAAACTGTGAAATTGTTTTAACACGCAACGTGATTTGAAAACTAAAAATCCTAACCCCGCTTAACTCATTCACGGCACGCTCTCATCAATGTTATTTACCGTCTTTGCGTATGTCTTCAATGTTTGGAATATATTTGTCTATGATAAGTCGTGTCATTTTAAGTTTAAGTTAATTTAAGTGACTTTGAATGTGCCTTTTACACGTAAGGGAAGTAAAAGTTGCCTATACGCCCAGGGTGATTTTTATTTTTTTGTGAAATTGGATGCTATTGGATAGAGATGCAGATTTATAATTGCTTTTAAAATCGATTACGTTCTGATCATGTGTAAAATCATAAATTACCCTTGTTTTCATCAACCCTCGAACTCTAATTAATGTTTTTCCTTTTTGATTATCTGCTTGTCACTATTCGTTAATTCTTTTAAAACTTCTTTTTAAATTCCTGAAAATGCAGTATAAAGTTCCAAGAACTGTCTTTTTTTCTAAGATAAATACAAAACAACTGAAGTTACATTAAGAGTTTATAAATTATTAAGTATTCAAACTTGGTTTTAAAAATATTAAATTATGCTAAGCAAGAAGTAGATTCAACAGAATTTGGTTAAGAGTACCTTGCCTATTGCGAGTATTATCTGAATCCGATTTAAATTTGTTTTTTTCAGATGGTTAAACCAGACGAAATAAGACATTTGCAAATTTATTTAAGTGAAAATCTGGGGGAAAATGCGCATTTATTAGAATAAAATATTGAGAGATGTAAAAAACGGTTTCTTTGTTTTTTAGCTTTGCAGAATAACAGAAAACAATATCTTACTTACGGTTCATCGCACAAATGGTGCACATTTTAAGTTGAATCCGCTTTGAGTTAACCTCCTGAGTCCTTTTTTTTACTTAGGCTATCAAAGGCTATACACGTTTTCTAGAAACATTCGTTCTCCTACTAAAAGTTACTTTAATGTTAACAGGTATTAAATTTAAAGTCATAATAAAATGGCACTAATTGGTAGCAGCTGTGGGCTTTTGCTTTTCTATATCGATTTCTTAGAGTGTTTAGTTTGTAAACGAAATTAAAAGGTGTTAAGTTACACAACATAAGTATAAATTAATTCGCGCTGCGCATTGTTGTGAAGTTAATAGGAAGAAGCGACAAAAACAAGTACGCGTTAGGCCAGTTAACGGGTTAGAAGATACTCTTTACTAATTGGTGTTTTTCTTAACAAATAAAAATTGTTTTCTTTTGGTATTTCTCTTAAATGATTCGGATTCCAATTAAACTGTTTTTTTGTAAAGTGACGACGTGTTTGCAAAAAGTCTTCTCTAGTGGTTGTAATTACCAAAGCTTTTCTAAGTATGGGTACCTATCTGTGTTTGCTTATCG
This sequence comes from Cartodere bifasciata, assembly GCA_963920755.1. Classification (NCBI taxonomy): domain Eukaryota; kingdom Metazoa; phylum Arthropoda; class Insecta; order Coleoptera; family Latridiidae; genus Cartodere; species Cartodere bifasciata. Next base: position 5,632,802 of record OY987201.1, on the reverse strand, counting down.
GGCAAACACATCAGATATGATGTATGAAATTTCCGTATATTTTGTAGAGATTCCGGATATCTGGCCTTTTACTGCTTTTAAACTGTGTTGATCTAATGCCCACTAGTCTTCCACTTAGTTTAGCAAAGAAAACCTTCAGTTTCTTTAAATGGAGACAGCACAAGTATCATATCTCATATGCAGATTTAATTGGGCGCTTTAAAATGGCGTGACTTCTAAGGTTGACTACTTAGTCGCCAATTTCGTTTATAATGAAAAGGATCATTTGGGAGCTAGGATGCTGAGTGCACAAGCAACTTTAGCCGCAATTAAGAAAACGGTCCAAGTCCTTAACAGAGATTAATTTAATTAAACTAAACTTTAGTCAAGTTAAGACAAAAAAAGATAAATTTAAGGTGTCACAAATTATTGAAATGTCACTTTAAACCCTGCAGTTCTCCAAGTAAAGTTAAGATTAAGTTAATTTGACTAAACATAGTCTTCATGCGACAATGGAGTATTCAGAGTATTTTATTTCATAACTCTGAAAATTGTAGCTTTCAGCAAAAAGTAAATTATGTAACTGGTAAACCACTTACATATAATTACCATTAATTTTGCACACTAATGTCCTTTTCGCATTTAATTTGTCCAAGCTTTTAGCTCATTTGCAGCCGTAAATTTAATTAGAATAATAAAACTAATAAAGTTTGTAAGTTTATGGTTGCAGTTAACTTTTTGAATTCAACATTAAACTAGATTATATTTAATCATTTTTATGTTGTTTTAATAAACTAATTAAAAACGTTGGACCTGACCATCTGCTGAGGACTTATGTCAAGGATGTACCCAATTTTGTCCAGGACTAAAATACATTTTTGTCGTTTTTACAATGTTTATATACGCTTGCGACTGTTTACCATTGTCCATTACAGTAATGAATTTTGGCTAAAAATACAGTCGTTTTTGTTCAAAAATAATATGTACGTTTTACTTGTTGCAGGATATGTCAGAATACAAATGTCAGTCTGGAAAACCTCCAGTCTATGTTCCTCATAAGCCTGTTACCTCAGTTATTGGAGCTTCTTTCAGCGTGGTTTCCATCATGGTGGCCAACATACTACGTCTTTTTAAAGTAAGTAACAATTTTTGTTTATTTTTTGTGGGAAAATTAATAATATAAATTAATTACAAAAGCGGTTCATGTTCGGTGAAATTATATTACTGCAAACACATTTCACAAAGCTTGCATTTGACGCATTTTGGTAATTGATATTTGAGTTTCACACGCTAAAGGGTAAATTAAAAATGCCTTTGAAGTGTTCCTAGACTATTTTATTAATTAAATTGCTTTTATATGTCTTAAGTCTTGCTTAACTTCTTAAACGTAGTTCGTAGAATATACCTTGCGTAAAACCACGTCATGTTAATAAATCAATTTAAAATATGTTTTAACACAAGCAAGCTAGTGTAACTTGGAGTTGCCAAAGGCTCTTGATTAAAACTGTCTGAAAGTAATTAGCTAAACCTTATTAAAACTGTTTTGCATCGAAAACAAGTCTGAATAATCAAACTAGTAAATTTTGTTAATAACCGATTTTAGGTACATAACGCGCAATTAAAATAAACCGAACAATTTCCAAACCAAATTAAAGATAAACTCGGGAAATGCAGAAAACTCACAAAGGATAAAAAATAAAACAAGATATCGGATATTAATGGGTCTTTTTCATAAAAAAATAATAATTTCCCTTAAAGCAAGTATTTCATTATCAAACATTCTTTTACCTAATCCAATTTATTTTGGTAAAAGTTTAAAAGACGATAGATTTAGAAAAGTGAACATTACGTATTTTCTATAACAGGGGCTCTTGGTAAAAAATTTTTTTTTTAATGATGGTTTGCAAGGAGGAATTTTTGTTTTAAATTTTTGAATAAGTTAATATCATTCGTCTTTTAAAAGAAATAAACTTTTTTTCAAAGCAAGTATTTCATTATTAAAAATTCTTTTACTTAGTCCAATTTATCTTGAAAACTTTATTTTCTAAACATTTGTAATAAGCTCATTCTGCGAATAAATATAATACGTTTTAAGCAAATGTTTGCTTTAATTTCTTGAGATGGAAGTATCTAATGAACCTCATAATTTTTATTTATTTGGACTTTTCGGCTGTACGACGTCTGTTCGTTAAAAAGTTTAGTTCAGAAGTTACGCTTAGCCCACACAAACAGATTCCAACAAAAAAAAACGCTGCTTATTATAAAGAACGGGCATAATTAATAAAACAAAAACTCACACCCGACGCTAAACTTCGTCATAAATAACCTAAAAACCATATAAATCCAAATAAGATTCGGAGTATTTACGAAAACTCTTCGTTACTTTAGCTGACGTTCGAAAGAACAAGATAATCAATCATAAAGTAACAAGTTAAATTAAGTTTCAACAAAAAAACAACAATCATTTATAATACTCCCAAGCCAAATGAAATTGAGGTATATACGGGTACGAGTATAGCTAAGCAAATTCTAAATCCCGGGAATTAGGAAGAAGATATTATTCAAAAGAAGGTTCTTGATTTGTCCACGGACTACATAGTAAAGCTCATTATTTAAATACACTTTGCAGGCTGCTACTTATGATTCTGCAAAGCTCTTTACTCTTTGTTAAAGTTTCTGTTGCGTTGCCGTTGTAGACCGGGTCAATTATTCGCTTTCGTCGAACGTAAAGCTATTAGTTTACTCAGTCTTATTACTATTAAAACACTCTCTAGAGGAGCAACTTTTAATTATCTTGGACAGCCTCTTCGGGCTTTCTTGATTAAATGTGGGTATCAATAAGGTTATGTTGACTTTGTTGAAACTTTCACAGGGATCACCACTTAGCATTTGCATTTGTGTAATTCCGACCGGGGTAATTTGCTTTGTACTGCAATTTGCCTACACAATATACAAGTAACGGCCTAATAAAAACGAGATCATTTAAGCGTTGTTTAATTACAGACTACGAAAATAGATGCTTTATCCCCTTCAGGGCTTGTGTTTCTGAACAACAAAATTTAAATTATAAAGTTTCGAACTGGTTTGTTTAAGAACATCCTACTTGCTTGTTTGAAGGTTTTTTTTCGTTATTGTGTTTGCTTTCCTTAAGACTTAAGACGGGGTTAGTAAGTGACGGGCACACGTCTAGCTTCTACTAAATTGGGCCATAGAAAAACAAGGAAATATTATCTGTTTTTCTAACGACATTCGTGGAAAAATATGGAGCCATAAATTGGCGAAAATACACCCACCTAAGAGAATTGGGTAAGCAATCAATACATTTGACGACAAAGGACCTCGTGGGAATACAAAATGCAACAAAATTGTTATGTAGTAACAAGTACACCCTATTCACAGAGCATTTTACACAGATGTTAATGACTTTAAACACTACAGCCCTCAACAAAGAGTAATTAAATTTACTTTACTTAACACAAATTAGCTGAAAATTTACAGGAGAAGGTTGCGTTACGTTCTACACGTCAAAATAAGAAAAACAAAGGTCCTGAATAAAAGAAGAGCCTAATAAAAATCAATTTTCTATCTAATACATCTAGTAATACCTGAATTATCTTGACGTCTATCGTGTGCAATTTAAAAAATACGTTTTCTTCTTAATCTAGTCTGAATGTATCTTGTAGTGAGTTTTATGTTCTATAATTATTGCCCAAGTTAAGTTGCCTAATCTCTAAACTAGCCTCAAATGTAAATACACCACTTCTCGTATATCAAAGCTTATTTCATGTAAATACATCTACTAATGCGGAAACATTAAAGCGTTGCTGAAAAAGGTTAAACAGAAAGATAAATGCTTTCTTTTCTTGTATTCTAATGCACTCCAAAATAATTACCCTTTTCCATGCGTTAAACTGAACTTAGCAGCTCTTTGATAAATGACAAGGGTCACTTGAACAAAACTGAAACAGTGAAACAATACGTTTTACATTCCATCATATTATATAAACAAATCGAGCCTTATAGCCTTGTAAAATATTAATATGAAATTGAACAAGACATTTTGTTTGATAATGTGGAACAAGCAAACCCAAAGAATCAACTAACACAACAATCTAGGAGTAAATAAAGGAGCGGCGGATGTTCTTTGCCGAGCGCTGATGCCTAAAATCAGGATCTAATGGCTACCGGAAAGGAGCAAGGTTCCTTGACCGTATTATAAAGCTAGACAACTTCTAGGTTGATTAATTAAGCAGAAAACTCAAGTTGATCTTTCTTGGTAAACAAAAACTTGGATTGTGTACGTTACAAAAGTGCAGCCTTAAAGTGGTCCTGTAAGAACATCAAATAAATCAACCATCGCATTTGGAAATCCAAATGCTTTGTCGCGATTTTAAAGTTTTCACATATTTTTAGCAGAGTCAACAAGCTCAATAATACCAAATATCCAATTTATTGGAAGGAAAGTCTATTTTCATTGCCTACATATTTTTGTAGACATTTTATTAAATTTGACAGAAGTGACTACAAGGAAAATACATTTCGTTTCTGAAGTAAAATCACCTATTTTGCACTCTTTGAAATGTCCACATTTCGATTTTCTGGAAGTAGGTACATGAGTACCTATAAAGTGTATTTTTCTGAGGTGTATAGCTGTATTGATTCGGAAATTACTCGTAGGGAGAAGGAGAATACCTACTTTGCACTTAGATCACTATTTGTTTAATTTTGCTGATGCATATGAGAATTGTTCACGTACAAAAGAGTGCATTATTCGGATTCCTATCATAAATCATTTATTTGTTGGGTATTTTGTATGCATAAAGGATAATTTCCCTAGTTACTTACTCAGATGTTCATTCTGTACATTATTCTAGTTCATTTTCCTTCTCAAATGAAGCTGAACACACTCAAAGCTATTGCCATTTTAATTAGGAACAAGGAACAAACTTTGGCAAGCGAACTATTTCAAACAACAACATTTTATATTATTTTAGAAGAACTAAATCAGTAAGGCAAGTATACCGGTAGGTATACCGAGCGAAGCTGCCGGCAGTTGCAAAATCAAATTAATTTCTCTATGGCATCCAGAAAAATCTAGAAACAAACAAAAACTCAACCTGTTTGTAAACTGAAAGTTAGACTGCACTTTATTAGATTTCAATGTTTTGATAATCCTGCACGTCACGTCAAGTGCCATCTACAAGCAAAATTCGTAGTACGACGTAGAAAATCGTCTGCTCGCTTGAGATGTAAATGGAACCACAAAAAAATATGAATAAAATTATTGCATAGAGAATATTCGAAAGATGAATTGAACTTATATTAAACGTAATACTACGAAACGTAAAAAGAAAAACAACGTTTCTATTCCATAATATCTTTTCAAGCAAGTTTTGGAAAACATATGAGAATACAAACTTTTGCTATAATCAGTCTATTCAGAATAAACAAGCAGCAGCGATAATCCCAAAAGAAAAGATTTTTCCAGACATTTCTGTCCTGAAAGGTCCTTTATCTTTGGTCCGCGCGATTATACAACCTGTTCATAAACACGCTAATCGAATAAAATCTTGTAGCCTTTAGCGTTTGGGCATAATATGTAAAACCTAAACGTCCGTTAAGGTTAAAAGTTTAAAGCAAATTTGACTGGTTTATAAACGAAAGCGTTTGTTTCAGATTCCGCAAATAAGCTACGCCTCTACAAGCACCGAATTATCGGACAAAAACAGATTTGAATACTTTAGTCGAGTGGTGCCTCCGGACTACTTTCAGGCACAAGCTATGGTTGCAATTACCCGCGCATTAGACTGGAAATACGTTTCGACCGTTGCAGTGGAAGGCGACTATGGCGAACGGGTAAATATAATAGTATAAAATCTAACCCAAATAAATAATATTCATAATCTGTGCACTCCAGAAACTTGCCTAGTAGTTTAAGTGGATTACAATTGGAGCAACCAAGGTCTTAAGTGCTATTTTAATTTTTAGATAAAGCGCTTTGATGTATATTGCAGTACATTTTAATCAAATTTTTATTAACGTAAAATACTAGGAAATTGAGTTTTTTGCATTCATTATTCCCGGAATACAATTGACGTTCATTTTTAAATGTCAAGTTTACAAGGCCAATATTATTAGCCTTGTAAACTCGAAAATAGAAATAAATACAAAACCAATAAAATGCATTAAACAAATAAACAAAAAAGCATCATGATCTAAGATACTAAACCATTAATTTCAATGATTAATTCGCGTTCAACTCCTTCAGTCTAGTCTGGAGTGGATTTTGAAAAATATACAATTTGTATACAGTGTTTCATTTGACCATTTATATATGTTCGGACATACATCTTTATAAGGATATTTCAAAAGGAATCAGTACGTTGTAATCTCACTCTAAGAAATGATTTTGGTTCCTTTATAATCCGTCATTCATGTAAAATTTAGTAAAGAACGAATGCTTTATCGATTCCCTTTTAAAGTAATGATACCGCTTGTGCAATAATCATGCTTTAGAATACTATATTGTGATAGGAATATTTTTATGGATTTTGACTTTTTGCCGGAACGACTTCATAATTTACATTTTAAACATTGTGTATTGTAACTCCACTCAATATCCTATTCAAAGCCATCAAAACCGTAGTTTTGATCATTTTTTTATGAGCCTTTAACATTTTATGAAATATTTACGTTTGGAGTTACAAAAGTCTATGGCGAGTAAAACTTTTAAAAGTAATTGGCCTTTTTGATTCTTTACAGCAACTTTTAAGCACGTTTTTTTAACAGAAAGCGTAAAGATAAAATTCTGAATGGCATATAAATTAATAACTATATAAAATACTGCCGCCTTCTATTTTTTATAAAATTATTAGTAAAATGACTTTATATAGTATACATAAATCGAGATATAAATATAAAGAATAAATGGCGAAAGGGGTTTTATAAAACAGAGTCATAAATAGAAAGATTTTTCGCTTTTAGCTCTTTTGGAGATAAATATGTTATTTGGTTGTACAATTGTTTTGTTCGCCTCTGATTTTATATGCAAATATATGCTCTCGAGTTCTCTTCGGCTAATTAATGCAATAAAATTAACCAACGCTTTTATTTATTGGTTTTATAAAACATTAGACTGGTATATTAAATATACAGAACGTCCACCCCCGAATCTTTTTATATAATAAATTCCAATTTATTTGTACTTTTTTCTTACAAAAAGTGTAATTTTCTTGGATCATTGAAGCGAATGCGTTTATACCTAACCGTATGAATCTTTGATGTTTCAAGCCCATAGAGTGACCAAATTTCTGGTCGAATGAGTTCAACTGTAACGTTTATATATAGACCATTTGTATTCTAAATCGTAACTTTAAGAAAACAACACAAAAGATTACAGTCAACCACTTGATCGATATAATATGGCGAATGCGCCGGGCGCATTCGCCATATTATTATTATGCGTATAAAACATATCCAACTAAAGAATATGGACTTGTTATTCGTTCTAGTGTTATAAGATTTTATTCTATCAACATAAATAAATCATGATTTGACGCGTAGCTGCTATAATAAAAATATTTTGATACTCTAATGTCTCGCGACGAAATATGGCCCTAAAATTTATATTTTAAATATGGGGACTATATATTACGTCAACTATGAAATATTTTAGTACAAGGTGCTTTTAGGAACAGAATATTCATAAAATGTTATCATCATCAGGTTAAACGACACTGCGACACAGCGTAGATTTTGAATGCCTGGAATGAATAAGCTTTTTTTCAGTCTATACTATTTCCTGTTTAGTTTTTAATATGCGACATTTTTGTACCAAGCGCTTTTACGTCTAATAATTTAAAAAATATAGCTATAAATCCTACAAACAAAAAAACTAAAAAGTATGCAAAAGAAAACGCGACACCGGTTGAAGTGTCGTAATAAAAGAAACGATTAAGTAACCGCGTTGATATTTAAAGTTTTCTCACGTTTGGGACAAGTGCTTTCGGTTGAATTAGTTTTAATTGAGTCGTAAAAAATATTTACATTTTTCACGACTGCATAATGTACAAACATTTTAAATGAAATCAAATTAGAAACCCAACAAGTTTTAATTAAATATACCTTATTTTTGTCGCTTTGAAAACAATTATGCTAATAATTGAAAACACATTATGCGCCGTAATGTAATTGTGACTCGAACAGCGAGAGGATATGTTCTGCATATGGTATGATATAAAATCAAATTAAGTGCCAACTGAATCATGATTTGTTTTATAAAAGATAAAATGATAAATTCTTCTCTTTTATTATTACATTTTTAATAAAATCAGAACAATAGACATTCTACATAATAGAAACGACAGCGAGGCACCGAAAATAATGTTTGCCATCAAGAAATACCTTTATATATACACAAATAATAATAATATGCTTACATTTAATTTATTTTAATGTAAAACATTTTAACAGCATTTCGCGAATTGTTCTAAAGAAAATCGCATTGGGACATGTTAAAATTGAAAGCTACGAAACGACCGCTCTGAATGATTCATTACCCGGAATGATAACGTCGTTTTAAGTTGACGTAATGCCTATCTCGCAGTTTTTGCATTTTGGCTTTGTGCTCCAAAAATAAAAACTTATCCGAGTCATAATTCACAGATTAAACATAAAAAGAAACTTTTATTAAAAGTTACGACCTTTTCAACTCATATTATTTCTCTTTGCAGGGAATTGCATCCTTTATTTCCTATTCATCCGAAGCTGGGATATGCATCGCTGTCACCGAAAAAATCCTGCGGAATTCCAAGACGGAGGATTTCGACAGGATAATTGAACGACTCCTGCAGAAGTCGGCGCGAGCCGTCGTTTTGTTTGTGGACGAGGATAACACAAGGTAGGTAATTTATCAATTTACGAATCGCATATTTAGGATTCAAAACAGCTCCGCGCGCACACAGACTACAATGCAAATAGCTGAGCATATCCTCGTTCTTTTCTGACATTATTAAACCTCTCGATTAAACTTTATTGAAAGGAACGTCTGCTCTAATATAAGAAGCACGAATCTATATTCAGTAAGCCATACAAGTGCAATGACAGTCCTATTGTACGATATGTCGAAAATTACGCGACAAATTGAGGCTTTACCAATTTCAGTTGGAAACATGACTGCAACACAAAGTATGCTTTATGCACAAAAAGTTTAACTGTCATAATTAGAAGTTTATATTGCTGCTGTTGACATAAAACACGGATGTGTTTACTGTTGCAGAAAGCTTCTGCAAGCTACTATTCGTGCTAAAAAGACTGGGCACTTCTTGTGGATTGGAAGTGATTCATGGGGAGCGAAGGTGCATCCAGTGCGAGACCAGGAATGGGCCGCAGAGGGGGCTATTACAATCCTACCCCACCGCAATGCCATTAAAGGTAAGTGCTACTTTAAATAAATAGCTTTAGAACCTCAACTGAGATTATTTAAATGAACGTAACACCACTTAACGTTTTTACGAATTAACAGAAAAAGATACAAGCTAGGCTAAGTAATCTAACTCATCAGAGAAACGACTGGATGTAATACTTGATTGTTTTTTGCAACTGTGGCCATTCTAGTGGCAAAACTGTCTGGCAATACATGTCTATAACATTAACACTTCGCCAAGCTTCATCGTTGTCTCTTATGACAGTAACGACCCATAATATTTTATGTTTACCCATAAAAATCGCTAGTAATGAAGTCGAGTCCGTTTACTCAACTAAATTCAACTAAACCCAAGCCTTCAAGTTGTGAAACTTGTGAAACCACTTCACCAAACCAGTTGAAATTATTTCCACCATATTAACTTTGCCTAAGAATGGAGCAATCAAACTGTGATCAATTAAAACCACTATTTTCCCTGAGTAAACTGAAAATACCTCTCTGTAAAAAGACGCCTGCACGACACGGAAGATAAGTCAGATTCTAGCTAAGGTATTCCTCTCATGTTAGTTTGTTTCCCCAGAAGCTTCACTGAGCGATACTTTAGAAATTCTTAATGGAATTTCGTGGATGTTGGTAGGTGAGTAAACAATGGCTATAAATAAAGGGAATCCACTGGAGTAACGAAATTGGTATTACATATCAACAGAAAAACACAATATCATTAAGTACCTATTCCACACCTTTTTCTAATGCACAAATTTGATCACGTTAAGTCAATATCTCTAAAGAGACCTTTTCTAACGCATTACCATATTTATATTATTGATTTGTCATAACATTTAAACACATTTTAAAGGCAATATCGATTCGTCTAATTTTATGAACACTAAATCGCTCGGAAAAACTAGCATACTCAAGCAACTAAGTTTTGAGTACATTTCTGTTTTGCATTAGGTAAACAAGACTATATAATTTTCTCAAAAAGTTTTCTTAGTACATTACTTTTAAATACATGGCTGTCAGCAACTCCGGAAAACTTAAACGTGAATGACGTCTTGATTTACATCATTAATTTTAAATTTACTTTTAAATTTAAAAGAAATAAGAACAAACCTTGCTTGAATTAAACGTGAAGAAGGAAAATAAACTTCGAAACGTCGGATTAATTCAAGTTAGGTATAGTTTTTTTTAAATAAGAATGTTATCCTTAAAGACAACTTTTCTAGAAATAAAACTTCACTTACCTGTGTAAAACAAGCCGCTCTATCTTTAAAGTGCCAACCATAAATATAGTTTGGAAGTTTTGACCCCTTTAATGGCTCCTTGAAGTTGATGTATCACTCTTTATATGATGTATTTTTGTCATTTTAGCAGACAAACAAAAACTTGAAGTAGAATGTGTTGTGAATGCTCACACGAAAACATCATCCTGAAAAAAAGAAAAAAATTCTTTATACCTTGTCTTTTTAAAATTAAAACATTATTCTCTCAAACCAAACTTAATTATTAAATGTTCTAAGATAAAATCTATGGCATGGTTATCGCAAATTTTCGAATAAATTAGGTTTGTGCAAGATAAAATCCTAAAACGCTTTGTAAAGAGGAAATGGATATGAATAATGCGAAATTTTGATCCTATACCATTAGGCAAGGCCCTTAGAATAAAATGTTAAGTGAAAAGTCGGAGTTTTAATTCAATAGACGTCGGTTTGAGCATCGTATAACTAATGTTTTAGCTAGCACAATAGTTAATAAACTCAAACAAACGACAAGGACTTGACTTCATCTCTTAATCCTTCGTGACATTCTTTGGCTGTAATTGTAACCTTTGAAATTCCCTGAAAGTCAGACTATCATAGTTGGATAAAGGCTCCTGAGTTCTATTTGATTTGATATCAAAATTATACAGGTTTTTGATCGAGATACAGGATTGAATCCACCCAACATGTACAGAAACCTTTTTTCTTTCCTAATCGAAGCAACAGTATCGGGATAATATAAAAGCGAAACCGATGATTTTACCCAACTGCAAATAAAGGCATTATGGACAATCTGAACAATCTGAACTGAAAGAAATTCGATAGAATCTGAAATATCTTAAGCTGCTGGATGAAATAGAATAAAACCTAAATACTAAACTTTAAAAATATTTAAATTTCTTTAGATTTAAATTAAATCCTTGAGCTTCCGCACCTAAGGAATGAAACTTTTGACACGACATGTTTGGTAAAACTTATTTTATCAGAAACTGGAAAAGTGAAAAATAATATTAAACTATACGTCGTGCTGCTGTGAGTTTTAAGCGAAAAACTATTAAATTGTTTGAGAAATCTTCCAGTGATATTTGCTTTCTTAAAAACGTAATGGATTTCTGGATTCATACGACTTTTTGATACAACTTTTAACTTACTGATTAAATGATCGCCTGTACAAACACATTAAATAAAAACTATTATAAGTAGTGAACATATATGTGGCATAAAAACCATTTAGGGAAATAAAGCTAATAAACTATTATTGAATTAAACACTTTAATATTATGAATGTGCATTTAAAATAATGACAGTCAATATTAATACCATTTTCCGAGCATGTAGATAATCAACAAAAATTGTTATTTACACAATAATACACATTTATTAGGTGTTATTCACTACTACACTACTATGACTTTATGTTTGTTTACCTTCTTTTCAAACAGATAAGAAATATCTTTTTTATATATCATTTTACGTAAATTGGCGATAGTGCCCCGAATGCCAAACAAACAGGCAACTTAATAAAGAAATGGAATTTTGTCACAGATATATGTTCCTCTTTAAACTTGAACACAAGACTGCAAAAACTGCGTCAGATAAAAGTGCGATCGTGACCAAACTTAATACGTTTCTATCAAAAAAGCTGGTCGAATAGACGTGCCATGACGTTTTTGGGGATATAATATTGTCCTGTGAGCTTTCCTTTTAAAAAATGATTTGTTTTTTGTCTGTTTATTGAGCCTACTTCAGTAGATTTAAACTTTTCGGTCGGTTTATCCCGTTGAAGGATTAACTAAGGTCTTGCGATTAGTACTCAAAGGAAAATGTTATTCCTGCATTAATTTGGTGCCTAGGTTATGATAAATCATTTAAGGTGGACTTTGCATTATTTTTGAACGATAAATGGCGCTGCCAGGTTTATTTCCCTCAACGTATCATAAAAACGCGCTTTGTACCACTAGGGAATCTTTTTGCAAACAAATAGTTCATTCGTGATTTAGTAGATTTATTGCTTTTGGTAGAAAGTAGTCATCCAATGCTCTAAAGTGCCACCCAACCAACCATATATTACGTATAGGATATTATTTTTACTGCCGACAAAAAACTGATAAGAACGACGGAAGGAAAGACAAAAGTTAACGTAATATAGGATAGGAAGGTATAGGTATGTGAAAAATCAAAGAAAGATGTCTCTAAATTGAAGGTTTAAAGTTGAACATCAGTCAAGGAGCATCGGACTAGAAGGCAAGTCTAAAGTAAATGTTTGGAGCAGTGTTTGAGCCATAAACTGGGACAGCTTCGAAGCTTGTTTATTGCTTAAGAGAGTGTCATTTGTTATTGGTTTACATTGTTACTTGGGCTTCTGCAATCTAGACAGCTAATGTAAACTATGCATAACACAATAAAAATTGTCTACATATAGCAATATATGGGTACCACAATTTATACTTATACGTTTTCTATTATTGAGACGCATATCAAAGACGAGGAGCTCGTGTCCCTCTATTTAGTTGTTTTCTTTTTACACCCTTAACTAGGTCGTTTTACCCTTTAGGCCTTTAATTCATTGCTAGAACCACAATTGACCGTTTTCGACTTCACTCGGAATCCTTACCAATTAACATTTCATCGTAAACAGCATTTTGTCGCCATAGCAGCTAAACCATATATGGGGTTAAGCAGATTATTAAAAAAACAAAATGCACTATCTCCGCGGGCAAACCTTTATATAATAATCGCCGGCTTACCTCTGGTAATCCGGCTGTTAATATGAGTCCATTAGCCGCGGCTGTTGAACATTGAATACAAAAACATGACGCGTTACCTAATAAAAACAATTTAAATTTAAAACAGCTTTACGTCTGAGAAGGCATTAAAGCGAGTTCAATCAAATAAAGCGACAAATCTAAACCTAGAATCCGCAAATCCATTACAGAAACACCCATCGTGCTATAATTATGGTTAAACAAAATATCACTTTGGCACTGGAATTGATACAAGTGAAATCTACATAAATTTAAATGAAATTGCCACTAAAAGCGCAGTTAATGATTCCATTTTGAAGCATTTAACTTACAGCTCCTGATTATTCATTATTTGTGAGCTTAAGCGCGCGTATTTTTGCAAATTGTTTCACCCTAAAGCTAAGGGAAGTTACTCATTAGAGCACATTACAAATAAACAAACAAAATAACTGCCGAAAGTCCTCCGGCTATTAGGCACCAAACCAGCGGGTTAAATAACTGTTATCCGATTTTGCGGATGAAAAACCAGATCTTGTAGCAATTAATTAATTTAAAATCATCCCTTTATACGGCTTTATTGCCATCAGGAACCCAAAAGAGGTATTCCTTTCCTCATAACTCATTTAAAACTGTAGTAGGAAGTAAAATGCTTATGTCAGGACCAAACCTCTGGCGGTATGTTATTCATAGCTGTACGGTCGATTGGTTTAATAATTTTCTGTAAAAGTTTCCCAATGCAAGAGACATCCTTCTTAAAATATTAGGTATTTGACACCGCGCGGTTATTTGGGAACTGTTCTACATAGGTAGTCATAAAAATTTCTTACAGCCGCCTTATTCGCTTTTTATTAGGGTGAATGATAGTGTCGATGTCAGCGTTTATTAATCTGAAGTTACTCTTAAGGCATTGAAAGGGATGTTCGGAGACGCACCTAGATTTTCAGCACGGCAGAATGTTTGTCTGAATTTAGAATGACTGTTTCGCATTTTTTTTTATTGAACAGGCTACGTCAAGAAGACATGCGTGCAAGATTTTTTTAGAGCTTCTGAACCATTCCATCCAATCACTCACTGTAGCATTTTTTATTCATTTTGTTTTAGATGTACTTCCCGTGTACGTCCTTACGAATAATAAATAGTGTTTCATATCCGAAAGCTCTTAAAAGCTTTTATTTTAACAAAAAACGTATACTGCTAATATACCTATTTTGGATTTTATGAATCACTACTTTATTTGGTAAAAGTGGTGCGTAAACTTTTTTAAAATAGCACACAAATGCACCTAAATAATAAATGAGTCTAATTATAGTTTCCAGGAATATATTCAGGATTAGCGCGACAGCTGATTTCTAGTATTGTTACCAGAATAATGTCCTGCATAAAATGTTTATTATTTTATGGAGTGAGCACAGTACAATAATTGAAATCCGTGGTTTAAAGAGCTATATTAAAATTATTGAGCGTGTAATGTTATCGTCAAAGGAAGTGAGAACTCATTAAAATTTATCAGTTTTAGGATCAATTTACAAAAAGGATTTTACAGCAAATAAATGTGCGATCTTTAAGATTTTCTACAAATTGTGCACTTTTTGCTATACTTATTTGCCGTTGTATTTTATATCCAATGCTTTGACATCCGAACTTTCTCTCGCTGTGCTTTTATTTGTTTGCCTAATGGCTGTATTTCAGCAAAAATTTCTCGCTGGTAATATTTTTACGTATTTATATAAGCTTAACTCGCAACAGTCAGTTTTACATTTCGTTTTGTATTTTTTGCGTAATACATATACAAAATAATTATAAACAATAGCAAAGCTCTTTTCGCATTTAAATATTTTTATTAATTTAATTTTATGCAAAGTTATGGATACACATAGTGGCGGGTGTGGGTAATATTTAAATAACATTTTTGAAAAAGTTGTAGGTACCCACTATAAAGTTTTAGTGTATATTTCGGCTTAAAAACAAATTTTACCTGCACAAACTAGCTGGATTAATGTCTAAATTTATCAAAGCATTTAATTCCTAGAATTACCTATACCTACCTATTAACTTCGGGCTTTATAATTATCGAACCATAACCTAAAAGATATTTGAGCATTAAAATATTAAAGTATATTTGATTAGTTTATTAAATCAACAACAGACATGGTTTCCACTACACCCAGCGAACAGTTTAATTATAAATAAATATACGAGTTTCTTATTTAATTAACACAAATGGTCGGTTCGGTAATAATTTCATTACGACACGCAAATTGAAAAATATTGTTAATGTTTCAGAGTTTGATCAATATTACATGAAGTTACGACCCCGGATGGACTGGGATCTCTGTAATTCAACAGGGTTGAACATTCCTCATAACTCTTTGCCTGGACAGAATGTCAACTGTAGGAATAACTGGTTTAGAGAATTTTGGAGCCAACACAACAAATGCACATTTGACAATACGTCAGCGTCAGCCCGTAAATGTACGGGCGAAGAGAAAATTTCGTATTATGAACAGGAAGGACTCGTTCCGTTTGTTGGTAAGTTTTACAGTTTTAGTTTTTAGCGTTCGTGCAAAACTGAAATAAAGGGGCAATACTCATTTCCTTCTCAAAATGCAGGTTATTACTTTATAAACACCTAGGTAGCAAATGTACATGGAAATTCTATTCGAAACGACGTCGATGAAAATAAATTTCAATCTGTTTTTTAAACCCTACGTTTTTTTCATATAAGGAAACACATTACTTTCAAATCTTAAGCCGAGTTTTCTTTAAATTTAAAATCATCTATCAATAATTATTTAAAAATGCCTTTATTAAAAAAATCTGATATTTCAATCCCGGAGATTTTTATTACGGCGTAGAATATTAAATTATAATTGTATTAAAACTCGATAACAAACGAATATACTGTGTTTTTTACCAAAGCTTTGGAATTTAAACAAAAAGCGTTCAGTATAAGCCTCTAAAAAACGTTTTTTGTCCGAAAATCTTGAAATAAAATTCACAAGCACAAGCGGTATTTATAAAAAAAAAGTGCATGATGATGTGAATATATTAAATAATCTGAAGTGAGTTCCTCCCATATTATAAATGAAGTGGCATTTTTTCAATATTATACGTACATTTTTTAAATCCAAACAAAATTTTTGCGTTGTCCAGAAAATTCTTCGATAAAACAATTTATCGGGAAAACGGTTTAATTTGTTCATTAATTTTTAGAAATTACTTAAATAAAGAATAAATGCTATTTCGATTTAATTCAACTCAATACAATGGTGAACATGAATGATTTATTTTTATTTTTATATCGATTCTCCATAAAAAAATAAATAGTTTACGATAAAATAAATTCCCGACGCGGACGAACATTAATATTTATGCAGCAAAAATATATGTGAAATTGTTTTAAATTGATAGTTGGTGACGTTAAAATTTAGTATGTTGGCAAAAAAAAAAGATTAACTGAATTTGTCTTAAAATAAAAAATAAGAGTTAAGGATTTTATATAACAAACGTCGGAATATATGGCAATTTTCTGAGGGCAAAACTACCTAAAGGTGAAACTTCCGAAGCGAAACAATAATAGTGCCATCAGTTTTCAGATTTTATGACGTAACCGAGCAACCTTTTATTAGATATAGAGGAGAATTTCTCAAATCAAAGAAATATCATAAAAAGTCGATTCTGCAATAAAACTAAGTCATGTCATAAAGAAGTTGGATGTTGTATTTTTGTTCCAGTGGATGCAGTGTACGCCGCTGCGCATGCAATTCATGATCTCATCGCCGATGAGTGTGGCACTAACCCTTTTTACATCTGCGATCAACTGAAACCTGCCCCCTTGGGGACACAACTTCTCAAATATCTACGAAATGTTTCCTTTACTGGTACGTTTTATACCGGTTTTTATGGCTTCTTATTATTTTTATTCCTATTTTGTTACACTCTTAAAAGACGATTTCTTGTTTATCGAAATTGCTTGGACACCATTTGAAAGATTTCTCCTTAAAAATTTAATTTTCCAATCTCACGCAAATGGAAAAATTTGTTTAGGTCGTCAAAACACAGAAGTGCGATTTAACAATGATGGCGATGCTTTTGGAAGCTACAATATATACCAATATCAAAGGCATCCCGACGGCAGATACGATTACAACCAAATTGGATCTTGGAAAGAAAAGTAAGTTTAGCAACAAAAAAAAACATTTCTTTTAAAACTCAAAGCGGTTTTATTATAATGCTTTAAGCAAGTTATGAAACAATCAGTTAAAATTTATGTTTCAGGGCAGGATATTTGTGTTGTTTTCTTTAAAAACTTTAGAAGATGGTAATCTGCGCTTACCTTCATTTTATTCCAAACGTAAAAATACAATATCTCCTGAGTTTTATTAGCATAAAAGATAGCGTGTCACTGAAGTTACTTTAACAAGGACAGAGGAAACCTAAAAGTTATTTTGATGAGGAAAAGCAATAAAAAAACCTTTTTCAATTTTCATAAAAATAATTTAGGTAATTTCCGATATTTTATTGATAAAAAAGCTTTCAAAGAACAAAACACACTACTTTTTAAAATATATCGAACAAAACAAGTTGCAAAACAATACTAAGAGTTTTAATCATTTTAATCTCTAGCCTACGCAAAGATACAGAAGATTTATTAAAAGACGCCCGGAATTTTAAAAGATAAACGATTTTGCTGCCCTTTGACGACAGATAATACGCTTCTGAATTGAACAATTATTGTCACATATTGTCTGAGAAAAGGAGGTCATTTAAAATGGCAGTACAAGCTTAGAATTATGATAAAGCTTCAATTTATATTTTTGCAGAAAAATGGCTGTAATCACAAATTTAAAAAACAAGAAGCGTAATATTTTGTGCACTCAAGTGTTGAGTTTTAAAAAAAAAACATAAGCTTAAAACAATAACGTTTTATTTTATTTAGACTTGTAACAAAAATACCAGACTCCACAGGGATTTGTTTTTGGCAAATAATAAACGGATGGAATATACTCGCGATATAAAGGTTCAATCCGTGGTAAAAATGAAATGTCTTGAGGCTATAATCTACATGTCATTTCGTGGAACTAGGTAATGCCTTGACATGGAGTAATTACTTGGAAATGAGTAATTCTTTTCCGGTTGTAAAACGCATTCTACCTAGAGGTACTTAACTTCAGATCTTAAACGACCAGTCACCAATGAAGATCGATAAAACCTTTTTCCAGTTTTCCAGTTATTAATTAGCTTAAGAGGTTGACAATTATCTGAAATAAGTACCACCATTGGAAACGTGAAAATTGAAAAGTTGTTTGTCCTTATAAACGGCTTAACTAATGCTTTTTGGAAAGGCATAAAAACTTTTTAATTATTCATTATTAAAAGTTATAATTTTTAAATGTACTTTGCTTTACGAAACTTTGATGCTTATTAAATAACCAGGTACATCTTTGCATGTTTATGACATAGGGAACCTGGAAATTGCTTGGAAATTACCAAAACCAAGCACATTCCCACTGAATTGCCTTTTTTGTAACACAAATTTTTAATTTTCTTTTTTGCTGGCGAAGATTCAAAACTAAAGAATTGAACAATCATTCCGAAAACGACAGGTAGATTTTTTTGTATTCAGTTTTTAAATTATTATAGCACGTTGCACCTTTTTCCTTCTGTGTGAAATTATGAAAATGTTACCTTGACCCCGTCATCCAAAAATAAGCTTTTTATCCACGTTAAGCACATTTCGCTTATTTCTAAATGTCGTATCATATAATTTCCAGCAGCCAGAGCAAACGCCCAATAATCGTCAAAATAAATCATTTTGCGCATTTGCTCGCTGCCCCTTTATTTTTTACCTAAATAACTAATGGATTGTTTAAAAATAAAGCAGACTGTCCTCGCTAAATATGTTAGTCCTTTAAAACAAATCATTAAAATGTAGCTGTTGATATCATTGTCTATTTTGTCGTTGAGTTATGCTAATATGTTTCATGAACTGTTTTTGCTTCAGATTAAATCTTAATTTATCTCGGATTTTATGGAGGGAGAGCAACGAAACGCCGAAATCAATTTGCAGTGAACTTTGCCCTTCCGGTCACATAAGAAACTATCAAGTATGTATTCCCCTTTCCTTTTTAACACTTAGATCAAATATAAAGAAAATGTGACTCTTTATGCTTCCTCAAGCATATCAGACGATTTGGCGGCACTTCAAAAATTTATTTTTAGATTATTTATTATTCACGTTTATACCCTAACCAAGTTCGCAAATCGCCCAGGGCGTCACGTCAAAAATTTATTTTTGTCGTGACCAGAAAACCATCTGCTTTATTTTTGGTGTTTCATTCTGTATGAATGCAAATCCAGATTGGCAGCAAAGGATTTTTAAATTAGAAATTTAGTTCATTACCTGCCAACCTGGCAGGTATAGGTAATTTAGAAAGGGTTTTCATGTAACGCTGTTTAACAAAAGGAACAAGGCACATTGTTCAAAATAGGTTACATCATTATTAAACTGGCTATTTTCGATAATAATTGTTTTAAATTTAGTTAATTGGCTAATTCACCTGCCACCAAAGTTCTACTACAACGCTGTTAAACAAAAAAAACAAAGCTTTCACACGACGAATAAAAATGTACAGTTTTGCTTTGGTTTACACCTAAAAGACAAACGACAAATCAAAATCGCCTAACAAAAAAACCACTTAATAAAACGCCAACATCAGAAACAGGTGTTTTAGATTAGCCATTATTACGACACGCAAAACATGTATGTATTTCCAGGACCAATGTTGTTGGGCGTGCGTTGCGTGCAGAGAGGACTCGTACGTTTTCAACGATACGTGCAAATCATGCAGCCCCGGGTGGGCCCCCAACGTGGAGAAGACGGACTGTGTTAAGCTGAAGGCTCAGGTGATCGACTGGTTAAGTCCGTGGGCGCTCGTCCCGCTGGTGTTTAGCTCCTTCGGCATCTTGTGCACCATCTTCACGACGTGCGTCTTCATCCGTTACAACCGCACGCCTGTTATTATGGCCTCCGGCCGAGAGCTTTGCTACGTCCTACTGAGCGGCGTCCTGTGCTGTTACTCCATGTCCTTTATTATCCTGGCCACGCCGACTGTGGAGACTTGTGCCGTCATGCGAACTGGACTGGGGCTTTGCCTTAGTATTTGCTACAGCGCTATTTTCACCAAAACAAACAGGATTTCCAGGATTTTTAACCGAGGCGTTAAAAGCATTAAACGACCGGTTTATACGTCGCCCATTTCACAGATCGCGATTGCTTTAGGTAAGTCCATTAATCACTTACATGTCCAAACGAAGACAATCGGGAATTGTTGAAGCCTTGTAGCCCCATTATTTACAATAGGCAATTTTTGCATAAAACGTTTATTTATTGAAAGCGGCACAAACACAGGCTCCGAATAATGCATGTTTTGAATTGTCTTTCATTTGTTGATGTATTTGTTGGAAAAAGGTTTTTATAATGTTTTAACGAACGCGGGCTTTAATTACAAAATATAACCATTCATTTCTGGTTATATGGCTCTATAATCCTTTCAAAACCATTTGTGTTTATTTTTTAATGCTCGAGTGAATCCGGACAAACAAAAATGCCATAGAACAACAAGGATGTGGTCGTTAATTTAAATAATTACATACATATGCACGAAACCATAAAATAAAAAATAAATATTGTTACGATTGCAAAAACGTCGAAAATTAAGAATGCACATGGTTTCATGATACTAAATATAGAATGTTTTTACAAAATTTCAAATTGAAAGTCTTTTTCCAAGTTATTATATCTATTAAATTTATATTTTGAATCGTATTTCCGTTTTTCTACGTCACTTATTCTGTAGAAAACCTATTCAACCACTGCTATCTCATTCTAAAAGTTCAGTTGCGTTTTTTTGGTTATTTTAACGTATTTTACCAGTAAATTCAAACAAGTAAAGTATTTTGGCTTTTGACCCGTAAGAGCTTTGATGTGTACAAGTTTTGAACTTTCCGTCGTCCTGATGCGAAGTTAGGAGATTGTACTACAAATTTAGGTAGTTAGGTTGGACATACTATTAATAATTAACTGACTCATATTTCAAAAAGGAACTAATTCGACCGTGAAACCCAGTGAAGCGACCCTCAAGGACCCAAGTTACGTTTTGGGTACATGAGTTCAAAATTTCGTAAATAATACATTTAATAAACATCTAGTGAGAAACGGCAAATGGTCAGAAAATGTTAAGAAGTAAATCGTCCGAATGTTTCTTCTCATTTAATTCCTGTGGCGGTTATTGTACGCTCGTTATGGTTCACTTTGCCCAAAAAAATGTTAGGCTGCCGGCTATTAATGCATGGAACTTTACTACCAAAACTAATAACGGAATGTTATTCTAGGAATTGTATCCATCCAGCTTATTGGAGCAATTGTCTGGTTGGTGATAGAACGGCCAGACATAAGAGAAATTTACCCGTACCCACTCACCGCCGTTCTAACTTGCAGAGTTTCAACGTTCTCCCTAATAATGTCCTTAGTTTACAATATGATTTTAATACTTCTGTGCACTTGGTATGCATTTAAGACACGTAAGATACCGGAGAACTTTAACGAAGCTAAGTACATTGGTTTTACAATGTATTCCACATGCATCGTCTGGCTTGCTTTCCTGCCAATTTATTTCGGCACCAACAACGACTATAAGGTAACTTTAATAAACAGCAATTAGAGCTTCACAAAACAAGAACTCTTGTATTGTGAAACACTACACTGTTTAATCATAAAAACCAGCTCTTTTGTTACATTTCGCGAAGAAAAGATAAAATTAAATTGAATTTTCGTTCTATAATGCAAGAAAATTATTTAAATTTGATGTTTATCACTGTACTTTAATTTTCTTACCATTAAATAACAATGAGTACTTAACTCTTTTATAAATATTGAGTTTGAATATTCTAATTTGAAACTTTTAAACAACATTTCATTGCGGATGACTTTAAAATATGGTGAAATGGCTCAGTGAAATAAACAGCTAAATGCGAGTGGTAATATGTAAATTTTGATATTTTTCCACTACAGAAACAGCTAAAGTTTGTCAAGAGAAGAGTAAATATACTTAGAACAAACAAAAACTTATATGCTTGAATCCCCATTTAAGCAAATTACAATATACCATTATTTAAAAGCAAATTTAAATAAAATGTAGGTACTTGTTAAAATTATTTTCATGAAATTATTTCGTTTTAGTTTATCGATAAGTAGTTTAAATAAATTTTCAACAATTTGATAATCCATACAAATATTTTAATAGGTTCATAACGAATCGTAAATAGGTCAATCGCACGTTATTATACCCTTTACAAGAATAAAATTTATTACAATCGTGCATTCGACCAGTCAAACATAAAATTGGTCTGTCTCTGTATTCCTAATGCCTAAAACTCAATAAACAAGAGAGTGGGCTTCATTTTTTTTAAATACCGCACACCCGCCACAATGTGTCCCCGTTCTAATAATGTCTTATGTTTTAGATCCAAATAGTAAGCATGTGTATGTGCTTAAACATAAGCGCAACCGTCGCATTGGGGTGCTTATTCACCCCTAAAGTATATTTAGTCATTTTCCAGCCCTACAAAAACGTTCGACAAGGAAACGGCAATCAGGTAAGACATTTCCTTGACTAACCAACACAAAACACACATAACGCTTTATACAAAAATACATAATTTGCTTTTGCACATTATGACTTTGGTTAAATAATGTACGTAGATAACCTTGCACATTTCAGGGGGGCGAACGACCCGCTTATAGTATGCGTTTTGCGGGACCAAGATCACAAACAATGCAGTCTATGACAAGCAATTCAAGATCATCGCCAAAACTTGGGCAAAAACATGCTAATGGGGATCCTGTACCCAGCCCTAGCATCGAGGAAAGTTCACTAAGTTAGACAAAGGCTCAGACGAAAAGGTTATGGCGACGCAAACAAAAAAGTCAAGAGAGTTGCCTGTGAACAAGTAGTTTAAACGCCCTAACAGAGATTAATTAAATTAACTTTTCACAAATTAAAAGAGAATAAAAAAAAATGCGAAAGGACTACAGTCGATGGCCATTGAGTTTAAAACTAATAAAGAACATGTATTATTTTTATATGTGAAAATATTAACCACTTGGAATTTAATTCGGAGTAAGAAACTTTAAGGTTAATTAGACTAAACCTTAACAAGCAACTCTTTATGCTCCTTAAAAATTACCTAAAAAAACCAAACAAGACAATGTAAACCCATGTCAATTTTTGTAAAAAAAAAAAAGAAAACTAAAAACACATCTTTCCCTACTTGACAAGTTGTAAAAAGTTTAAAACTTATTTTTAATGTTTCACGTGCTGGGCAAAATTGTTTTTTTACACTTTTGTTCATAGCGAAAACCGTAGGATCGATTCCCACGAATCCAAATTGAGCCCTTTTCTATTGTCGTCGCTTTGACACGAAATAAAAAAACAATTTTGCTTTATTTTACATTTTGTAAATATGTTTGCTAAAATACTGTGCCTCAAGTGTGTACATTTTTATACTTTGTAGATATAACAATCAAATTCCTACTGCATAAAGTCAGGGAATGGAAAAAACGGTGTGAATCCTATATGTATAATATTAATCTGCCACCCGTTTGTAAAAAAAAAATGTAAGGTGCTAAGATATAAGTGGGTGTTTAGGACCTATCATTATATCCAAAAAAATGTAAAGTAGGCATTTGAAAATATGCTTCTAATTGTGCCAAACTATTATAAGACTTATTGTAGAAAAAAATGTTAGCAAAATAAATGTACCTAAACAAGTTATTCAGTTATTTGCAGATCTATTTTTATGTTTCTGGTTTGCAAAGGAATAGGATAAAGGAAAACACAAGTTTTTATACGGGTTAAGGATATTTTACATTGTGAAGCTCAATGAAAAAAAGTTCAATTGAACACGCGCTTCTGGATTGATTTCATGTCAATGTTAAAATAATTTTTTGAACAAAAACTCTACCTGCAGAAATAACTTCATTCATCTATTTTTTTATGGCAGATAAATTTGCGTACTATTAAACAATTTCATCCGGTTTTAATTCGTCCAATATAAATTTATTTTAACATTGACTAGAACTCAACAAAGATAGTGAATATACCGAAATATTTAAATGCTACCTAAGCTAATATTTCGGAGGTATGTCAACTCAAATAACAATAATTTTATGCACCTATATCATATTGTTGTTAGTTACTAAAGTCTCTATAACATTTATAAACGTTAGAATTTTGTTTATTCCAGTTGTACTGAAAGTTGTTTATATCCTATAAAATTTTATATGACGTTCTTCATTAAGGAAAAATATAATTACGTGTTTTGTTTATTTGTAATGTTCCAAAAAAAAATGTGTACCTATTTGTTAGATCTGATAGATGATAATAAATCATATCGATAATGAAGTAGAAAACTACCGAAACTACGGTGTAAAAAAAAGACTTTCTTGTGATACTTATATTATTAGTGCCACCTTATGTAGAATGTTCCCAAATAAGAAATAGTTTATCTTATAGATGTTTATTTAATGGATAAATAAAATGGATGAAACAAGACTTTGTGTTTTATTTTTGGGTATGTGTTTTCAGGGAAATTAAAACGATAAAGTTATATTTAGTATTTATTATAAAGTAATGGCAGTATAAATTAAACGGCAGTATCTAAAGTTGAGAAGAAACTTTTCGTACGCCTTAATTACTTACATTCATTAGAAAACCTGAGAAGCTCTTTGCCAAATAACAACTAAAGACATACAGTACAAAATAAATCAGTCGAAACAAAATTTTACTATGAGAAAAATTGTACTAAGTAATTAAATTTTCTAAAAACAATTGCCATATTCTGGTAAATTTGACTCGGTAATGAATTTTATTGAAATGGAAAAAGCACTGATGCTATAAATTTGAACAAAGCAAACAAAAACAAAATGATGATTAAATAAAAATCTAAAAAACAAAACTGTTGTTTTACTGATAACATTTATATTAGTACTAAAAATATAACATGCTTAAGAATCTAAAAACAATGTAGATTTAAAAAAACTTAAACAAAAAAAAAGTAAGCACTCAAATATCACTGAAAAGTAAAAAAATGAAATTTGCAGAAAGTAATGAAGTATAATTTCCAAAATGTAAACACACACGTACATTGCAAAAGTCGCAACTCATTCGAATTTGTTTATTTCCTAAAAGGCTCCCTATAGTAAAACTAATACGTATTTCGTTTTCTTTTAAACAAAAATTGCGAATCGTAAATACATCCGCTTAAAATGAAAAGTATTTTCTAAGGTTATTTATACACTGTACTTACTTTTGTTTACTTATATACACTAAGTAAATTACATGGTATATTACAAGAATAAATTACCTAACGTGAAATAATTTAGCTAGGAAAAAAATTCGGCAGTGTTTTTGTCTAACTTATTATTTGCAAAAAAAAAATAATTAAATAAATAAAGCCTAGTCTTGACAAACCATTTAAATCTATAAACTTTTGAACACAAAAAAGACAGTCTATCCTAAAAATTTAAATTAACTAAAATTTGTAAAAAGAAGTCTTATTAAAATTGTAGATCTAAAAATTATTTTAAAAAAACTAAAATGACAAGCTTTAAAAGCAAAATTAATTTAGGACGCTGAATAATACTTCGAAATAACACTATTATTGTGTGGGGCGCTTCGACAACTTTACAAAAAACGTAATAGAAAAAATTTTGGCACAAGCTTTCCCCAATTTTGAAGGCTTAGTTTTTCCAGGAGTTACCCCAATTATCTTCCGCAATAGAGAAATCATTTGGGTCTTTGTTCCAGTCCCAGTCTTTTCCTTTGGGCCTAAACTTATCTTTTACGGGTCTGTCGCCCTTATGCCAGGAAGAATCGCTCCAATTCTCGCGATAGTAGAACTTCTTTTTAAAGTGCTGGTCAGGTTTGCGCTTTTTATCCTCTGAATGCCGCTGGTACTTAAGTAAAGCAGGGTTTATGGTCTTTTCCTGATACTCTTGAGGTTCAGGGCTGAACGAAATGGGCAAATTTGGGGGTGAGGAAGGGGACGGTGTTCGTGGGGGGCCGCTCGCCTCCCCCTGCGTTTCGGAAATAGGCGGGCTATCGAGGTATGTTTTACTTTCGGGCATTTTAAACAACGTGGGCTTAGGGTGCGAGTTTAGCTTTATGGTTTGTTTAAGCGGGGCTAAGGGAATATTTGAGGATATGTCCCCATGTCCTATGCCCGAATCCGGTGACGTATTACAGCTGTCATTACCCTCAGTCGAGCGCCTGCGCTTATCAAGTTCGGTCGACGCAAACGCGACTAAGCGATCGAAACCCGAGCTTATCCGATCCTGCCACTTAGATTCCTCTCCCTCCTCTTCCACATCTAGTGAAAAAGAATCATTAAGTACTTTCGCTATAAAAAAAAAGAAAAAAAAAATTAAATCATAATTTGGAAAACAACTATTTAGCAAACACTATTTATTACTTGAAAATCCAACACCAACGAAAAGGTTTTAGTTGAAAAAAACGTTAATGTGCAAAGCTACTTACCGCCAACTTCATAACGCCAAAGATTACAAGAGTGGTAGGGGTAAGCGCATGCGCTTAACGCACATTTCGTGCAGTTGTGCCTCCTATGTACGCAAACAAAACTACTGTAAAACTATGGTACGCTAACTAGATATTTATCGCTATTGCAACAAATTCTAAATACAAATGCGTCAAAAGTTCTGCTATGGGTGTTTTTTTACTTCTACACTACAAATTTCGACAAAAGCCCTAAAAACAAAAGAAAACCCGAATTAATCCAATTTCAAATATCATGATGTTTAGTATTTATTTACAATCCAGTCCAAACCAAAAGCAAAATTGAACGATCCATTGAAGCTAAACACAAGGTGCTTCGAATTTAATTGATTTATTTGCTTAAAAGTGGCAGCCCATAGTTCCTTTAAGTGATTCAAAGTTCTCACGACAAAATCATGCCGGACCGAGCAAGAAATTAGTAAGGTTATCAAATTGTACAAGCGTCATAAAAGCAAATGTTATATTTGTTAAATAATAAAGTCACAAGCTCTACAAAAACAAATCATGACTTTTGTAAAAGCAATTAAGCTTAAGCAAGCAAATAAAACAAAAAAACTTACCGTCATCAATGTTCTTGCGCCTCTGATGTTCAGCACCATCATTCAGAAGTGGGATAGAAGTATTGGACATTGGCTCTGAGGACATCTCGTAGTTCTGCGTGTTATCGTGACCATACGCTCTCTTCAACGAACCCCTTTGCGGCCCTTGAATAACCGGTGATTCTCTTTTGTACTGATGGTCCTCCGTTTTAATGCCATTCTCCTGATACATGTAGTTGCGTCTGTCATACACGTCAGCCTCCTCTTTGATGACATGTCCTTTGTTTAAAACTCTTGCCTGAAGACTGGCAGCGAGACCCTCCACTTCCACTGGTGGTTTAACGTCGCTGAAGTAGGATTCGTGGTATGGTTTAATATCAGCGCGGGGCAGTGGGGTGTATTCGTTAGTCGCGCCGTTGTAAGCGCTGTTCGTCGTTGAGTTGGGACGACTGGCTTGCGGCGGGTAGACAACAGTGGTGCGCGGCGAATATTGCTGCGCCTGGATGTAACCGTTCACCTTGTGCGAATGCATGTAGGCCAAACCTTCTAGCCCTTCGGTTGAAGACGGTCGCGAAATCGGACTGTAAACCGTCCGGTTGTCTGATGCTTCCTTAGCTTGCGCTACGTCTGCGTTTATCAACTTAACGTTGACTCGTTCAGGTCTCGGCGGAAGATTGGCGTTAACAACCGAGCGCGCGGATAGCGTTAAGGTGCCTTGGATGTCGCTCATGTCCACTGCGGCGTTGATAATACTTTGGTTTGATATCTCCAGAGTGCGCTCTATTTCGCCGGATATTAAGTCGCCGATGTTTCTAGTTGCTACAATGTTAGACGGAGCAGTTTCCTGGACGTAGGAATGATGCTGCGACTGTAATTTCTCCTGCGACAAGTGACGTCTAAGGGCTAGTTTGGCGGGGGACACTTGCGTGTAGTCTGGCTGGTCGGATCGCGACATTTGTGGCGACACTTTTGGCATTTCGTCCTTGTAGCAGCTTTCCATCATGCTGGCTAAACCTTCTTGTTGCGACTGAGGATCGTTTTGACGCGGATATCTGTTTTGATACTTGGGTTGTGGCGGTGGTTTTTCTTCTTGTTTGATGTGGGGATAATTTTGCTGCGCATGTCCGGGTGGCTGCGGCGCTTGCGTTGTTGGTTTGGTTCGCGCTAGTTGATCCTCGTTTAACACCGATGTTATGATGCTCTTTAAACGATCCTCGAAGTTGGTTATACGGAGTGGTTCTTCTTTATTTGCCCCATTTGTAGAGGGCGAAACGGGATGATTGTTTGACTGTTTAGGGCGCTTAGGTAAGGCAGGCAGCCAGTCTTGTGTCCGTGCGTGGTAATCCCGTGATTTTCGCGCATTTTTCGTGGGTGTTTTTTGTCTTGAAATGAGCGTTTGTGTTTGTTTTCGCTCTTCGCCGTTTCGCTCAAGACCCACTATGTCACCTTCCAGTTTGGACACTTGTTTCTTGAGCATTTTTCGTTGCGCTAACGTGGCTGATATTTCGCGAAGTATGTATTCCTTGGCTACACCAGGAGATATTTCGGATGGAACTTCACGCCCGGAGTATTTATCCATTAGTTCCTGTTGTCGCAAAACCACATACTGGTTTTGCTCTGCTTCCAAATTGGCGACTTGTACTTGCAGTTTGCTAGCTTGTGCTTGAAGATCTTTGTGACGACACACTATTTCTTTTGCCTTCGCCAGCAGATCAACAGGGGATGTGGCGTTAATTCCAAGCTCGTTCATTCTCGCCTTCAACAAGGCAACGCTGTCATCGATGAGGACTTTGATTTGCTTCTCGAGTTGTGCAGCTCTGTTTTGCAGCCTTTGGTTGCGCTCCTTCTCTTGTTTGATGCTACTTTCGACTGATAACTTGTACGAAGGCTCCCTCATGTTATTCATCATGGAAGTATATTGATCCCTAAACATATCCAAGAGTATTTGAAGACCATATGGTGTACTTTGGGGCTGGGATGGAATGTCTAGCTCGATGTGAATAAGCGCTGTGCTTATGGCAGTGAGTTGTTGGTCCACGCAACCAGGAGCAGGTGGCAGTTTCTTCCCAGGAGCTATTGGCGACGTGCTTAGTAGAGTCTGACTGTGGAGCAAGTCCAATCCGTTGATTTTGATCGTTTTCTTTGGTTTTGGTTTCCGGACTCTACCCCGCTTGGGTTTGGCTCCTTGTTTATTGTTGATTTTATCTTCTTTCTGGGATTTGGCGCGCACTACTTTACGGCGAAGTGTTTTCTTCTGACGCTTGTTTAAACCTTTTGCGGATTCGTCTTCGGATTGACTGCTTTTGCCTTTGTTTGAGCAATAGTCAGACCAAGCCTTGCGTGTTGTTGGACCATAACTGCTGTCTTCGAAGTATTCCGAATCGGACGATGTTTCTTGGGTTAGTTGTTTAGATAAATCTCGCTTGGCGCGCTCTCTTGAACCACGGCTATTAGAGTTTTCATCCTCGCCGTTCTATAACAAAGTAAAGACACATAAATACCGCCATGCACCAAGAAAATTAATGTTTATTCAAGAAAATCAAAAAAGAACATCACATCAACAATTACCTTTACTTGAGGCTTCTTAAGGCTTTGGAAGTAGCGCTCCAGCTTCGTCCTGTCGATTACATGAAGATAATATGAAACAGGTTTCCCGGTCCAGGATACTGATCCTTTCATAGGCGTCATTTCGGAAACATGCATTATCGTCCCGATGTCCGACAAATTCCTATCAGTAATTCGAAAGTTTAAAGGGCAAAAACTCTTAGAAGAAACAATCCTAGCTCCATCTCTGAGATCAGCGAATCTTTCCTTTAGTTGATGATCAACATTCGGTCCGAAGGCAAAATTGTTAACGAACACAATACTGGCTTGATTGATTTTTTCGCGGTGTTCTTCGGTCAGAAAATCGCCCTTGATTAGCTTGTACTCGCCGTATTTCTTTCCGTACCAGCTCATCCAAGTTCGGAAGTGTTTGTTCATGGAATCGGCGTATCTGCTGGGTGTATCCGCCCGCTCAATACCGTAGCAAACTTTGCATGGGGTAGCAGCAGCCATTTGAAGTACCACCTGGCCGACGCCTGAACCAAGATCGATGAAGACATCGTCAGCTGTTATTTCAATTTGATCGATCATTTGCTGGACGAGATCATACGACGTTTCGCCGTAAACTTCAGGAGAAAATGGCTCATACTGGTTGAGTTTTTCAGGATCGGTTACAGCCGCGTTGTAGGTTTGCTGGAGAATATGACGGAGAAGGCCTCTGGATGGGTATTTTTTTAATCGGTGTTGTGGCAGTGACGTTCCCTTTTCCTATAATAATGAAAATCTCATAAATCAAGTTTACAAGATTGCTAATGGAAAACATACCAAAGCTACTAAACTATCGATGGCTTTGTTGAAACGATCGCATAAGTTTTTCATACTTTCGTAACTTCGGAGGTCATAATTGCAGAGTATATTGTTTTCCAGTGGCAGTTTAAGTTGTGGCAGATCCTCACAAACCCAGCGGATTGTCTCAACAATTTCCAGGGCCCCATCGTGCTTGTCCTGAAAAAAAAATCATTGTTTAATTGAATGCAAAAAATGAGCAATCTATAAAATACATGCGCCCGAAAAATGTTTTGCTTGTTGTTGTTGTTTTTATTTAATAAGACAGTTGTATTTTGCATTAATGTCTATCAATTATTGCCTTATAACAATTAAAATTCATATTTGTAAAATGAAAACAGTCTACCAACCTATAGATTAAATTTCACTTTGAATGAAGGTAAATTTATTGCCACAGTCAGTATGACTCTTAATAAAGAATACATAAGTTGAATTTGAATAAAAAAGTTATGATTTTGATCAACCACGTGCTTATTCACAGTTACAGGTGTTTCAACTTAGCAAAACGGCCTTGAATGTCAAATCTTGAAAATAAATCATTGGACTTTAACGATGTTCATGCAATAAAAAGTAATAAAATCATAAAAATTAAAAATTATGCTTTCCCTCGGTTTATGATTTATACCTGGTACCGAAATAACTTACTACAATAATACAATATATTGTTATCACTCTATTTTAAGATAAGAATATTCAACCAAGATATCAACAATTATTATGTCAAAGGCCAGGATTCAAAATAAATAAATAAAATATGTGTGAAATTTTGCTGCTTTAAAAAACTATATTTATAATTTCGTAGTGTGAGGAATATTATAATTAGAAATAGAATAAATCTTGGTAATTTAACAAACATTTAACTATAAGTACCTATGTACCACAAGTGCACCAGGTTCTATTAAAGCGGAGGTCATTCTTATTCATTTTTTTTTCCTAAAAAACACTATTAGTCAGCGTTTTACGCTAGAAAATAGTTTAAATAGAACATTACACATAGTGAATTCCTATCTAACTATACTTATACCTATGCAATGATGTACCGTTCTGACCATAGATAATTATCTCAAGGATTTAGATTTTAGAGGATGTACAACGTTCCTATATGACATTGGGATATTATAGATCAGTTCCCTGATATTTATTTACTCGATCCTATGATATTTCAGCCCAAATAGTTAGAATAATGTTATTATACTTACATTTCCTCGACCAGAAGTCAAGGGCCAAGAATAGGACACTGGTTCTGCGCCCGCTGGAGAATGTAACTTCAGCTCCAAGGTACACATCACTTTAAATCAACTATAAAAGCACTTGCCACTATAATTTGAGTCTATTTGCATTATTGTTTTTTTAGTAAACATGCATTTTAGAGAATATTAGACATTACAAAAAAAAACACGCCATCGTCGCGTACTTGCAGCGCGCGCAGTGCATCACAGGTCCACCAACACAATGAATTCTTGGAATTTGTCTAGTGCTGCCAACCTTAGAGCGCGCGAAATATAATTAAATTGATTGTTCCTCGATGTATTTCGATATCAAAAGTGCCTTCCTCACGTAGGCAAAAAGGATGCATTCGTTCATAAGTGAAACTACTTCTAGGTACTTACATACATGCAATTGCACGAATGATGCACCTTGCTTTGTCAAACCACATAATGTGATGACATAATCGTAATCCATTCAAAAGTTCACTTTAAAACCTGTCAAGAAGACTTTTAAGTCAAGAAATTTAGCAATTTAGCTTTTTTCGCGGCAAATCAGGTCAACAACCTCGACAAAAAATTGTTTGCAGTCATTAGCCTCGTCGTTTGCGGTTATTTATTAAGTACCTACCGAGAAATTAATTTCTGATCCCATCATTACGATTCAGTGTTGTTTGCATTTTGCAGGCATCGATTACGATTTTATTAGTTTTAAATTATCAAACATATTTTCCCTATACTCTTTGAACCTATTTTGTTGTTGAAGAAAAAATTATAACATCTTGTTTTTTCCCGCTTATTTTCAAGGTGCGACGCACAGCTGTTTTTTTATAATAGGGGTCTGCCCGCTCGTTAAGCACCTGTAGCCGTCCAAACTTTGAAACATAGCTTTCTGATTTTATTTCTCAATTACTTCAAGTTAAATAAAAAAATATACTCAAGTGTACATAAAGTATTTATTAAATGGCAGTAGGTTTTATCCATACTGTACGTAAACATTCAATCTACATTTCATTTACTTACATTAATAAGTAAACCTGAGAAGCACATGCCAAATAATAACTAAACACCATTAAATATGTATTGTACAAAATTCAGTCAAATTTCATGATAAAATTTTACTTAAAATTACTAAATAAATAATATAATTGCCACATAATGTCATCGGTTTTTAAATTTTGTTTAGAAGCGCTAATATTTTGAACCTAAAAGTTGAACAAAATAAGCAAGGAAAAAACCAAATCGTAAAAATTTTAGTAATTTGAATTCTTCCTTGATAATAAATAACCAGATAAAAAATCTAAAAAACAAAACTAAAAATTTTCTATTGATAACATTTGTACCTAAAATAGTACTGATAACAATAACCTCATAAAAAAACAACAATGAAAAAGAATTTGAAAAAAATTTCAACAAAAATATCACTGAAAAAAAATAATTAGCAAAAACATTCCTAATACGTTACATTGCAATCTAAAAAAAAACTATCACTATTACTAATATTAATAATATCAGGGGTAGGGCTTATTTAAGAATAAATTCCACTAAAACATTTTTAAATTGTGTTTAAAATACACGTTAATTCGCAAAAAGACACTTACGATTAATTATTTGAAAAAGGACTTCGGTCGATGGCCATTCAGTTATTATTTTTTTACTTTTCGTTAAAATTTCATTAAGTCTTTATATAATTGCCTACCACACAAGAAAACTTGTATAACCCACACATATACAGTAAACCCCTTACAATTTTAAGAATAATGTTATTTATACACTAAGACATATCCGAAAACTTACCTTAATTTTCTTATTTACACAGAGAAACAATATAAACATGTATACATTTTTACAATAAATAAATAAATTACCTAATAATGTGAATTTCAGTTTTTAGAGCTTGCTAAAAGGGCAGTGTTTTTAGGTTTAAGTACGGTTTCGCCTTGACAGAAAATGACCAATAGTTTTTTTGCTGTATAAACAATTAAAAATAAGAAAGTGTAAAATTTTGTACGCAAGAAACGTGATACTAAAATTATAAGAGCGCTTTTTAAGAGGAAAAGCGCTCAGAATTCCGCCATTCTTCATTCGCCGTCATGGGGAAATTACCCTGAGCTTTATTCCAGTCCCAGTCCTTCCCTTTTGGCCTAAACTTATCCTTTGGCTTCGTTTCTTCGTCGTTTTGCCAAGTTTCCTCCTTCCAATGCTCACGATAGTAAAACTTCTTTTTAAAGTGTTGATCCGGCTTTGGTTTTTTCTCCTCCGTGTGTCTTTGATACTTGAGCAAAGCCGGATTAATAGTGGCTTTCTCCGGAAACGTATGTTCCGGACTGAAGTAAATCCGCAAGCCAGGGGGTGATGAAGGGGACGGCGTACGCGGTGGACCGCCATCCATTGATTGTAGCTTTGAATCAGGCGAACTGTCCAAATAAACGCGTTCCGGCATTTTAAACAAAGTCGGTTTAGAATGAGGGTTTAGTTTAATGGTTTGTTTAAGCGGTGCTAATGATAAATTCGATGATATGTCGCAATGTTCTATGCCAGAATCCGGTGAAGTGTTACAGCTTTCGTTGTCGTCTGTAGAGCGCCTGCGCTTGTCGAGTTCAGTCGACGCAAACGCCACCAAGCGATCAAAACCCGAACTTATACGGTCTTGCCACTTGACTTCTTCACCTTCCTCTTCAGGAGGCCTTTGAAGCACGGCACCCTCATTTAGAATAGAAGCATTGGGCGGCATTGGCTCTGAGGACATCTCGTAGTTCTGCGCGTTATCGTGCCCATACGCTCTCTTCAATGAACCCCTTTGTGGCCCTTGAATAACCGGCGATTCTCTCTTGTACTGATGGTCCTCCGTTTTAATACCATTCTCCTGATACATGTAGTTGCGTCTGTCATACACGTCAACCTCCTCTTTAATGACATGGCCTTTGTTTAAAACTCTTGCCTGAAGACTGGCAGCGAGACCCTCCACTTCCACTGGTGGTTTTACGTCGCTGAAGTAGGATTCGTGGTATGGTTTAATGTCAGCGCGGGGCAGTGGGGTGTATTCGTTAGTCGCGCCGTTGTAAGCGTTGTTTGTCGTTGAGTTGGGACGACTGGCTTGCGGCGGGTAGACGACAGTGGTGCGCTGATTCTGCGAGTGTTGCATGAAACTGTGGACCTTATGCGAGTGCATAAAGGCTAGTCCTTCCAGTCCTTCTGTTGATGAAGGTCGTGATATTGGGCTGTAAACCGAACTACTTTCTGCAGCTTGTACTTGAGCTACGTTTCCGTTGGTTAACTTGACGTTGACTCGTTCAGGTCTCGGCGGAAGATTGGCGTTTACAACCGAGCGCGCGGATAGCGTTAAGGTGCCTTGGATGTCGCTCATGTCCACTGCAGCGTTGATAATACTTTGGTTTGATATCTCCAGAGTGCGCTCTATTTCGCCGGATATTAAATCGCCGATGTTTCTAGTTGCTACAATGTTAGAAGGAGCAGCCTCCTGGACGTATGAATGATGCTGCGACTGTAATTTCTCTTGCGACAAGTGGCGTCTAAGGGCTAGTTTGGCGGGGGACACTTGCGTGTAGTCTGGCTGGTCGGATCGCGACATTTGTGGCGACTCCTTTGGTATTTCATCCTTGTAGCAGCTTTCTATCATGCTGGCTAAACCTTCTTGTTGCGGCAGTGGTTCGCGATTTGACTGAATGTTGCGCTGCACATTTGCTGGGTTTAGAACCAGATGCGATTGTTGCGCAGCCTGTTTAGCGCGGCTTTGCTGATCCTCGTTTAACACCGATGTAATGATGCTCTTTAAACGATCTTCGAAGTTAATGCGAAGCGGCTCGTCCTTGTGGTCTGATTCTAAGTTTGTTGGAGGATTGGGTGACATTGGCGAATGTTTAGGGCGTTTAGCTAAAGGTTGCGGTGCCGACATGCTGCTCCTGACAACTCCGGTTCGTTGTGGTTGCACTGTAACCGGTTTTACTACTACTTTGTGGCCACTCTTGTTGGCTTCAATTTTGCGACACGTTTCCAGAATTTTCTGCGCTAGTATTTCCGGGTTTTGCTCCTCAATCTTGGCGATATCTGGTACTTCCGGCCAGTCTTGCGATCGTGCGCGGTAGTCGCGTGATTTTCTGGATCCTTTGGACGGAGTTTGTTGCCTGACTACATTTGCTTGGACCTGCTTTCGCTCCTCGCCGGTTCGCTCAAGGTCCGCTATGTCAGTTTCCAGTTTGGAAACTTGTTTGTGAAGCATTTTTCTTTGCGCTAGTGTGGCTGATATTTCGCGAAGTATGTATTCCTTGGCTGCACCTGGTGATATTTCGGATGGAACTTCACGCCCGGAGTATTTATCGATTAGCTCCTGTTGTCGCAAAACCACGTACTGGTTTTGCTCTGCTTCCAAATTGGCGACTTGTACTTGCAGTTTGCTAGCTTGGGCTTGGAGATCTTTGTGACGACACACTATTTCCTTTGCCTTAGCCAACAAATCAACTGGGGATGTGGCGTCAATTCCAAGCTCGTTCATTCTGACCTTTAACAAGGCAACGCTGTCGTCGATAAGCACTTTTATTTGTTTCTCAAGCTGTGCTGCTCTGTTTTGCAGCTTGTGGTTGCGATCCTTTTCTTGTCTGATGCTTTTCTCGATTGATGACTTGTACGAAGGTTGTCTCATGCTGTTTATCATAGTCGTGTATTGTTCCTTAAACATATCTAATAGTATTTGAAGACCGTAAGGTGTGTTTTGCGATGGAATGTCTATTTCTCTGTGAACAAGCGCGGTGCTTATGGCAGTGAGATGTTGGTCGCGACAACCAGGCGGAGCTGGTGGCTTCTTTCCAGCCGCGATGGGCGACGTGCTGAGCACTGTTTGGCTGTGCAACAAATCCAAACCGCTGATTTTGATCGCTTTCTTTGGTTTGGGTTTCTTGACTCTGCCGCGTTTGGGTTTGGCCACGTTTCCTTTGGCTTCCTTTTGGGATTTCCCGCGTGATACTTTGCGGCGTAATGTTTTCTTCTGGCGCTTATCTGATCCTTTGGAGGCTTCGTCTTCGGATTGGCTGCTTTTGCCCTTGTTTGAGCAATAGTCTGACCAAGCCTTGCGTGTTGTTGGTCCGTAACTGCTGTCTTCGAAGTATTCGGAATCGGACGATGTATCTTGGGTTAGTTGTTTTGACAAGTCTCGCTTTACGCGATCTCTTGAATTACGGCTGTCATCATCACCATTCTGTAACAAAAACGAAACGTCTTAATGACGTATCGAAAAACAACAGTCTCTTTTAACTTACCTTTAGTTGCGATCTTTTAAGCCCCTGGAAATAGCGTTCCAGCTTCGTCCTGTCGATTACATGAAGATAGTATGAAACAGGCTTCCCGGTCCAAGATACTGATCCTTTCATAGGCGTCATTTCCGAAACATGCATTATCGTCCCGATGTCAGACAAATTTCTATCAGTGATCCGAAAGTTCAAAGGGCAAAAACTCTTAGAAGAAACAATCCTAGTGCCATCTCTGAGATCAGCAAATCTTTCCTTTAGTTGATGATCGACAGTCGGTCCAAAGGCAAAATTATTAACGAACACAATACTGGCTTGATTAATTCTTTCACGATACTCTTCGGTCAGAAAATCGCCTTTGATTAGCTTGTACTCGCCGTATCTTTTTCCGTACCACCCCATCCAAGTTCGGAAATGCTTGTTCATGGAATCGGCGTATCTGCTGGGTGTATCCGCCCGCTCAATACCGTAGCAAACTTTGCATGGGGTGGCTGCAGCCATTTGAAGAACGACTTGGCCAACACCGGACCCGAAATCGATAAAGACATCGTTCGCTGTTATTTCGATTTGATCGATCATTTGACAGACGAGATCATAGGATGTTTCGCCATAGACTTCGGGAGAGAATGGTTCATATTGGTTGAGCTTTTCAGGATCGGTGACAGCCGCGTTGTAGGTTTGCTGAAGAATATGTCGAAGAAGGCCTCTAGAAGGGTATTTTTTCAATCGTTGCTGTGGCAGTGATGTTCCCTTTTCCTATTAACAAGGAAATTCATTAGGAAAACTTAAAAAGGCGATGTTAACAGGCAAAACTAACGTGCAGGATTCTTGACCTTAATCTAGCTAATTTTATTTGTATCTATCTTTAAGCGTAACCTATATTGTTTTGGTTAAGTAAATGAATATGAATAATTACCAAAGCTACTAAACTATCGATGGCTCTGTTAAAGCGATCGCATAGATTCTTCATACTTTCGTAACTTCGGAGGTCATAATTGCAAAGTATATTGTTTTCCAGTGGTAGTTTAAGTTGCGGTAGGTCCTCACAAACCCAGCGGATTGTCTCAACAATTTCCAGGGCCCCATCGTGCTTGTCCTATGGGGAAAAATAAATATCTTGAAATAGGTTTCACCTTTAAAGGCTCGTATTCTGTCCATTTTCGTCATTATAGGTTACATATTTTAATAGACGAGTTAAAAAGCTGGTCATCTCTTAACTGCTTAATTTGTCACATAAGGAGGAATTGCAGTAAAAGAGTATGATTATCTTTAATTTTAGCTCGCTCTAATAATGTTATTAAACTTACGTTCCCCCGTCCAGAAGTCAAGGGCCAAGAATAGGACACTGGTTCTGCACCCGCTGGAGAATGTAGCTTCAGCTCCAAGTTAGACATCACTTTAAATCAACTATAAAAGCACTTGCCACTATAATTTGATTCTCTTTGCATTATTATTCTTTTAATAAACAAATATTTTAACCAATTTATAGAATTCACAGACAAAAACACACGCCATCGCAGCGAACTAGTTGCGCGCGCATCCTGCGCAGTGCATTTTCGTAATGCCAACATACCAAACATAAAACCGACATAAACGCACCTTAAGTTTAAATACCTGGTCCGTGTTTGTTTGAAATTTTCAACGAAGCAAACAAACATGAACTTTAATTATTTTTTTCTGTGGTTCTAAATAGTACTTTATTATGTTATTTAGCTTACAAATAAAGTAAAAACTTGTCTAGTGCACCTAGACTTGGTGCTTCAAGTAGTTATTAGATGCGACATACGGGGAACAAAGCTGTAAAGTGTAAACTGGCCTTAACCAAATAACCCGAATTGGAATTTGTAACAAAAAAACGCGACCAATGACTCATTCGCGCAAAGAATCCCCACTCTTTAGCGGCAATGCACATAAGTTGCAGACCCTGACGCCTGACAGAAAGTAAAAATGGCGCTTAGAAGTTGGGATGTTGAAGTTTTTATTGTAAATGATGATAATCAAACAGTTCCAAAATTTAACAAAAACCTCAAATTGATTTGTGAATATGATCCTCAGGGAATTAATATGCGATTAAATGACGGTATGTTCTATTCATTATATTAGTAACAATGCGTTATTTTGGCAGCTTGCTTCGGTTGTTCGGTCAATTTTTTTTCTGTCCTTTTGTTATGGACCCATTTAATTAGGCCATTCTTTAAAAATCTTAATTTGGGATTTTTTTAACACATTACTGAGCAATGGAAAAATTATGTGGGTACCTACACAATTATTAAAATAGTTACATTATTTTTTAAAGATACAGAAATCGCCGCTTTGTTTTAAGAAATACGGTTGCTTTTTATTGCTAATTGTGATTTAAATTAGTCATTTTTATGAAATGCAGATTTTTTCCTTTAATTACAGGTTCAACACAAGTGGCTGAATATTCTGTGTGTTCCGATACCGAGTGTTGTAGATTCGGTAAACGATCATATGTTTTTACGTTAGACACCGAAAGTTTACTATTTAAATTCGCAAGTGCTGAAGGTAAGCTATCATTAAATAATAAGACAAGTTACTTGTATTTATAAATCTCTTATTTTAGATGCACGATGTTTTACAATAGCAATAGCAAAAGTAAAATCCGGCAAAGGGGCCTCGGTATTTACTGTACGAACTGAAGATTCCTCAGCCACTCAGTACTTTCAATTTTATGGGTATTTATCGCAACAGCAAAACATGTTACAAGACTTTGTTAGGACTTATACGTATCAACGAGCAATATTATGTAATTTGGTAGATTTTAAAGATAAAGTGGTTTTGGATGTTGGAGCTGGTTCAGGGATTTTGTCGTTTTTTGCGGCCCAAGCTGGAGCAAAACGTATTTATGCCGTTGAAGCCTCAACAATGGCACATTTTGCACAGGTAAGTCAATGTTAATAATTATAAAAACATTAAACATAGGTAGTAGCATGATAAAGTCAAGTGACTAATGCAAAAATTTTTAAAAATAATAACCAATAATCATGTATTTTAAACACAAAAGAATTAAAATTTTTTTAGATAAGTATTTTTTTTGAAAAAAATAAAAAATCATTAATACAATCAAATTAAAAAAAAACAAAAGGTTGTTAATTCTATTCATCATGTAAATATCGATAATATTAAATGGAATATTTAAGAAGTGACTAAGTTAACACAAAATAATAACACACATTAAAATTCTTTTTTATAAAACCAATAATTTGCAGAAATTGGTCGAATCAAACAATCTAACATCCTCAATCAAAGTAGTGGCGGGCAAAATCGAGGAGGTCGAACTTCCCGAAAAAGTAGACGTAATTATTTCCGAACCAATGGGTTATATGCTTTACAATGAACGAATGTTAGAAACCTATTTGCACGCCAAAAAGTGGTTGAAACCCACTGGTAAAATGTATCCTTCACGGGGCGATCTACATGTCGCCCCGTTCACAGATGACTCTCTTTACATGGAACAATACAGCAAAGCTAATTTCTGGTTCCAAACATGTTTTCATGGTGTAAATCTATCCGCTTTGCAAAACAGCGCTGTTAAGGAATATTTTAGACAACCCGTGGTGGATACTTTCGACATTAGAATCTGCATGAGTAAATCCATAAGACATGTGGTTGATTTCTTGGAAGCACATGAGACTGATCTTCATACAATAGGTAAATAAACACATTTCCGCAACCCCGTAAAACAAATTTTATCCCACTTCTGTTTTTTTACAGATATACCTCTAGAATTTCATATTTTGGAATCTGGCACTTGCCACGGTTTAGCGTTTTGGTTCGACGTGGCTTTCGCCGGTTCCCAGCAAACAATCTGGTTGTCAACTGGTCCAACGGAACCTTTGACGCATTGGTACCAAGTACGATGTCTGTTAGAACAACCCTTATTATTGAAGCAAGGGCAGGTTTTAACCGGACGCGTTTTATTGGTTGCGAATAAGCGTCAAAGCTATGACGTTACTATAGATTTGTCAGTGGAAGGGACACAGATTAGTTCATCGAACACTTTGGATTTGAAAAACCCTTACTTTAGATATACAGGGGCGCCGGTGCAGCCACCCCCAGGGGTGGCTAATGTTTCGCCTAGTGAGAATTATTGGCAACAGTTAGATGCGCAAGGAGTTCGAAACGGTAAGTCATATTTTAATTTACCGAACCTAATATTGTAATAATTTAACTATAACAAAAATATTTGTTTCAGCTGTTAGTATGGTTAACGGAATGTCAGTTAACGGCTTAGGGGAAGTTTCAATGGATACAACGCAAACTGTCATTAACAACAATCTTATGGCAAACAACCTCATTGCTTTAGGTAATTTTTTACCCATTTCCTTTACATAAATCCTTACAGAACATTTTATTCAGCTCACCATTGATATAACTTTGTCTAGGCAACTTGTATCTTAAGATATCAAGTTATATAGGCGAAGTTCCAATGGTGGCCGCTTTAACTTAAGACTAATCCTACCTTTTATTTCTCTAGTCGATCCTTCGCAACTGACAGAAACTGGATCGCAGCCAAATATTCATCCAGGATGCATATCAAGTACAGGAAGAGGTCGTGTAGCCGCCAGTCCTACCTCGACGCATACTGCTCAACTAATCGGTGGCGCCATCTCTCCGTCGCTTTTTACAACTCCATCCCAACAGGTAAGGTGCCTTTACCTTCTAGGTGACATTCTTTGCTGAAAAATAAAACGATATTTCAATATCTAAAGGCGAACGTTTTTAAAAATATGTTTAATAATTTGCAGCAACCTTTAGTAATGGCAAACTATCCAGTCAGCGCGAATATGATGATCGGCGATTACGTAACGCCAAATAATGGAATTAACTATCGCCAATAATACATAATGCTCAATCATACTTAGCTTAGTTAGTTACTTAGTTAGTTAGTCACTTTGGGAATACTGAAAATTCACCCGTAGTCTCTCGTTGAAGGGATCTTTTAAGACCTTGTAGCATGTTATAATATTGGGTTGTATTTATTTTGGTACAACATGCGTATGAATATATTCTGCTTGCCACATTTTTTTGTATTATGTATATATTGTGTGCTGATTTGTAATTTTATGTTATTTCAGTGAATTTTTAAGATTCCCAACTTTAGAATATTTTCTTTTTAATGAATTAAGTAATAAAAGGGTATTTATACTTATAGAGTACGCTTATTTGGTTTACAACAACACATTTTACAACATCACTTTATCAACAAATTAACGTTATTTTTGTGTCCTTTTGATATTCTTTAATTTTAGCATTGCCTTGTGTTTTTTAAGTTTTAAGATTTTGACATAATTGTCATCAAAATGGTAAAATATGATTATTATTATGTAAATTGAATTGAATGTATTTTGGCTTATTGTAATTTTGTAAGAAACACTCGAATTGATTTATTAATATTCATAATTAAAAAGACAATAATTAATTACATGATTGCTTTTTATAATTTTTGACGTAGATCGTTTTGTTTAAATAGCTGAACAATTTAACAGATTGTCTATTTTTATACATACAGACGTCTATATTGCATTTCACACATTTTTGTATTGTCGTATTTTTTTGCACCATTTTTTTAAAATAATTTAGAATTAAGTTTTAAACTTCAAGTTGTAAAATCATTTTAGTCTTTTCTTTTATCCAAGATACTGAAGGGTAACAAGTAACCTTGTTTTACATGTTGCTATTACGTCTGTGATATTTTCATTTAAATTTAAACAAACCACATGTAACAGTAAATGATAGTTTAGTTTGGAGTTATTTTTCAGCGTTAGTATTTTATTTATTATTATTTGTGAACAAGTGACTTATTTAGTACCTATTTACCAATTATTATTGTCCATTCCTCATTTATTGTATTTCGATTTGTCTTAATTTCTTTATTTAACACAAATTTATCATAAAAGTCCTATCTATACCGGACAACACTCTGTATTTAATGCTACACCCCTTTTTGTTTTCTTTGCAACCCTAGTCATTCAATATTATTTAATTTAAGATTACGCAGTATTGTTTGCCAATAATAAGGAAATTAAGACCATTAAATTATTTGAATTAGTTCTCAATTGAATTTAAGCTAATAGTGTACATTTTGTGCACAGTATTTAATTTTACAATATTGCCTTATATTGATAAAATGACGGCAGCGCAAATTTAGTTAGTTTTATTTATTTCATGTATACCTACTAGAATATAATCATGTACATTGACAGCGGTTAATATGAATAAATTGTACTTTTAAACAAAAAAGTTTGTTTCTTTCGTTTTCCTGGAATACGCTTCGAGTTAAGTGTTGGTCAGATGTGGTTTAAGAATGATGTCTATTTTTCGTACCTATGTGTGTGGGTAAAAGCTCAAACTTTAGATAACAGATGGCGTCAAATAATGTCAGTAAGTGCATAAATGGTGGAAACTGTCACAACATTACCTTTTTCTTTACTTTTTAATAAAATAATAGGTGCATCATGACTTAAAGTTTAACTATTATGGAGACTAAACTATTTATTTTCTATTTGTTTCATTTGATCGTCACTGTTTGTAGTGTTTCAGTAGATATAGGTACGTAAAAAACTGCTCCTATGGGTCTTTATATTTAGCCCATTTCTTTCTTATATGAGCCGTGTGTTTATTTTTATTCTAGCATCGTTCTATGGCAACAGCTACATTCACTTGCCGTTTAAAGAAGCAAAAAGTACAACGGATATACACTTTAGATTTCGTACCCATTTAGCCAATGGATTAATCTTACTAGTGGCTGGCTCGACAGATTATTGTATCGTTCGATTGGAAAATGCACGAATCAAAATAAACATTAATTTGGGTGCTGGGGAATCCGAATTGGTATCTTCGCAAAGCAAGCTTAATGATTTAAAATGGCACAACGTTTCCATAATTAGAAAAGAGGCCAACTTATCCCTGGTCGTAGACAGCAAATATAAAGTGGAGTAAGATCATAATTTTACTAGTAGT
The DNA here is from genome assembly GCA_963920755.1 of Cartodere bifasciata. Lineage (NCBI taxonomy): Eukaryota > Metazoa > Arthropoda > Insecta > Coleoptera > Latridiidae > Cartodere > Cartodere bifasciata. Next base: position 5,588,383 of record OY987201.1, on the reverse strand, counting down.
CTTTGCAATTAATTGTGGTCGATAATTGGAGTCTACAGTTGTCTAATTTATTACAGGAAACTGCTACCTGGTCGATTTTTCGAACTAAACATCCACTATGGACTTTTTACCGGTGGTCAGGGAAACTTTAGCGAAATATTTTTCGGTCATTTAGATAAATTTAGAGGCTGTCTATCAGACGTAAAATACAACAATTTAAAAGTACTAGAACAAGCGCGTTTGCGACTAAGCCCTTCCACCGTCGAAAGCATAACGTGGAATTGTGGTCACGAATTCGAGGCCAAACGCGACCGCCCGATAAGTTTCATTGAAGATAATGCTTACATGCTCATATCGCAAATACAATCGTACAAAGAATTCAACCTTAAATTTGATTTAAAGACCATTGAAACTAACGGTATTATATTTTTTAACGGTGGACACTCAATGAACTCGGACTATTTAGTAGTCCAGATAGTAAATAAACTAATACAATGCGTTTTAAAAGTAGGAACCAATGTTATTCAATTAGTTAACAACAAAATAGTTAGTAATAGCGATTGGCATTCTATTACGCTCGTAATTTCACGCACTACAATGGAAATTAACGTCGATTCAACTAACGCTCATGTTGAAAAAGGATTCCAACTCTTCCAGTGGGGCGAATCGTCCTATTTTGGAAGCATCGAGCTCTCCAAACGCTCACGTGCCATGTTAAGCGGCTGCACGTCATGCGACCAAAGTTTTAAAGGTTGTTTAAATCGTCTATCGATTAACGACCAGAAAATCGGTCTGCCAGATGCTCTAACGACAGAAGGTCTTCTACCCGAATGTAGATGGCAGTACCCGTGTCACAAAGCACAGAAACCTTGCAAGCCTGAAGCGAAATGTATACATCAAGGAATTGACTCGTTTCAATGCATCTGCACGCAGCAAAACTGCATAAACGACAACTTCACTGACACCTACAAGGTCTTTACGGCTTTGGCAACGGATTTGGAAATTTTGTCGGTTACGCCTCTGGACGTTATCGAAGGTGGCAGTTCGATAATAACGATCTCAAACCTGCATATTATCTTAGACTATCAAAAATACGGAATTCAGGACTCAGGGATTAGGTTTAACGTAGTTAACGGACCGTCGCATGCCACGTTAACGATTGACAAGATATATAATCCTACTATTGAGTATTTTTTACTGCAAGACGTCCTTTTGGACAAGGTCCATTACGTTCATGATGGTTCTGAGTATGGACACGATTCGATTGTGCTACAAGTTTCGTTTACTACGAAGGATCATTACATCCTTCCAGCTTATTTGCAAGGACAGTTCACGTTTAGTTTAAACGTTAACGTGATCTCGGTTAACGATCGTCCAATAGTGGATATTGGAAACAAAACCGTTTTGCGAGTGGTTCAGGTATGATTATTTTTCATGTTTTGGATTGGCATGATAGTCTTTTAGAAATAGGCAATATACTACTACTATTATTGCAAGATTTTTAGATATTGTCAATACAAAGTGTGGCAACTATTCCGCGGTAGAGATGCGATATATTCTGGACAGGCATAGATTTGCGACACTTTGTATTGTTGCAACATGTTAAGTGTTACTGAAATAACTTGCAACTAAATTTATTTAATGGAATGAGCTTTACTTAACAAATGTTTTTTTTTATTAATTTATTTTGTTTAAGATAATTTCTGGCATGACTCATTGTTCATGGTAAGTACCTTTTTAATGTGTATGTTAACTAAAAGAAATGCCAACAGCACTTAAAAACAGGACTATAGACTTAATTCTAATTTTAGGGATCAAAAACATTGGTTACAAAAGACATTTTTAATGTCAACGACCCAGATTCAAAAGCAGACGAACTGATTTACACGATTCTTAAATCAGAGTCTGGATATTTTGAAAATAAACAAGGAACCAAAACAACAACATTTACACAACAAAACGTAAACGATCGATTAATATACTTTATCCATCGAGCCACATCGGCAAACGAATCCTTCATAAAATACGAAGTATCAGATGGCAAAGATACAAGTCCTCAAGTAAAACTAAGAATAAGCGTAACTCCACAATACTGGATTTTGAAAAACAACACCGGCATAACGGTGTTACACCAAACATCCGGTTTGATAACGGCTGCCAACTTGAGTTTTTCAACGAATGTGGCGAATGCGGATTACAAAGCGCAGTTCCGCATTGTAAAAAAGCCACATTTTGGCACGATTGAAGTGGAGCGAAGCGCCAACAACTGGAAAAGTTCTGAAGTATTTACGAGTTCAGATTTGAAGCAGCACCGCGTTAGGTATCGACACGTTCTGTCCAAACCTGACTTTGACGAATTCCAGGTAAATATTACATTCATTACTTTAATTTCAAATTAAATAAACCTCTTCCAGTTTGAGACAACATTGGACAGAAGTGAAACACACACGTTCAGAGTAACATTTGTTAAATGTTCGCTCGAGGAAGAAAACCTAAAACCAGTGTTTATGAACGAGACCCAAGAAATGGTAATCAGTCAACAGTCACTATCGTTCCAAACAAAACCCGTGAAAACTCTTACAACATCGATTCGTTATGTTATAACGCGTCAACCAAAATACGGAATTTTAGTCTCCACTCTTTCAAAATACACACTAAAAACCTGCGATACCTTTACTCAAGAAGACATTCTTTCGTCGAACATTAAATACAAGTTGTTCCAGCAAAGCTATTCCTATGTCCAAGATACATTTTCTTTTGTAGTGTTTTCCCCTGGTTGCAACAACATGACGCGCAACATGACCATTGTCTATTATCCCTCACTCAAAACAAAATCCAAAGTAAATGCCTTACTGCACACACTTAAAATTGATGAGGGTAGCTCCAAAAAAATCGACACGGACCACATAACGTTTGACGACTATCTGACCAATCTAACGTTTAACGTTACGCAAGAACCTCAGCATGGAATATTGCAAACCATTACAAACGGTGTACAGAACAATCATACTACTTTCTTTACGCGAAAACACCTAGAAAATAATCAATTGTACTACATTCACGATGACAGCGAGACAAATTCAGACACGTTTGAGTTTTTGGCTCTTTCCAAAGAGAGCAATTTCCAATACGTGGGTAAATTTAACATCAACATCGTTATGAAAAATGACAACAGTCCAGTACGCGTTATAGACAAGGTTTTCGATGTCGTTGTCGGCGGTGAACGTATTCTAACAGGCGATAATCTTAAATTCGTTGATATAGACTTAGGAACAAAACCTACGGACATCGTTTACACCTGTCGTGACGTTGCCAACGGCTTCTTTTCAAATAAAAACAATCCTATGACTAGCGTAACAGAGTTTACACAAGACGACTTGGACAATTCTAGAATCCTGTTTAAGCACAAAGGTGCCGAATATGGAAAAGTCAGGTTGTGGGTTACAGACGGACAGTTCCACGTAAACGGAATACTGGAAATCCAGGCGTCAGCCCCGTTTATCCATATCGTTATGGACAAAAAACTAATCGTAGAGTATGGAAAATCCATCGCAATAACACGAGACCACTTATCATACACCACAAACCTGTTTATCGCCAGTGACCAGGATCTGGTATACGAAATAATCACCAAACCATACTATGGAAAAGTGGTTTTATTGGAAAATAACGTAACCACTTTCACGCAGAAGGACATAAATGATGGCAAAATAGTCTACATGAATACAGACAGAGTTACTTCCGCCAACGGAGATGAAATAGGCATAAGAGCGAGATGTAAAGACGCCATAGCAGTATCGCAAATAGGAATTTGGATGCTCCCCTCCAACTATTGGGAGCCCTTTACCATTAAAGGCAGCAAAATGTTATCTGTGGAGGAATCCACAAGTTCGCTGCTAGTCAAGAAAGTCCTAGAGGTAAGTAACGTTTCCATAAATAAAATCACATTAATTACCGTTGTTTACAGATTACGCAAAGAAACGTACCACCAGCCTCAATAACGTACTACATTAGCGAGCTACCAACAAACGGTTACCTTACAATATTGTCCACTAATAACACAAACGATGAACCCATACTTTCATTCACACAAGATTTAATAAACGAACAAAGAGTCCTCTACATCCAAACAAGTGCTAACAAAACTTGCGATTCCATACGCTTCAACATAACCAATGGTATTATTTGGTATAACGACCTCCTGCTCAGCATTGAAATCATACCAGAACGACTTTACTTAAACAGCAACAACTTAACGGTACCAGAAGGTGGACAAAGTTTAATAACAACAACAAATCTAGCCGTTTTAACCGACTACTACAAAAACAAGATAACCGATTATGTAATATTACAAGAGGCTACACATGGGTGTGTACAAATCCACGGAAGATGTAACAAATTCAGTGGTTTCTCACATAAGGAACTAGTCAACAATGTAGTGGCGTATAGTAACGACGGCACCGAAAACTCGCATGACAAAGTTACGTTGCTGGCGGTCGCAGGTCAAAAACGAAGTATTCCAGTTACGTTATACATCCAGGTGAAACCGGTCAATGATCAAATACCTAAGGTTGTTAATAATACTGGTATGACTATGTGGGAAGGTGGACTTCAAATCATTGACAGCTCAATGTTAGGTAAGACAGATATCATACATTCTGTATTTATACAGACACATAATTTAAAATGTTTTAGCAACCATTGATAACGACCAACCGAGTGAAACCTTGACGTACATCGTTTTGAGCTCATGGTGGGGAAATTTAGTCCACGTTTCTGATATTTCCAACAGTATAACAAATTTTACTCAAGATATGGTTAACAAATGTCAAGTCGCCTTCAAACATAAAAGTACGTATTGTTCTCTCCGCATATTTTTGATTAATTGTTTATCCTTTACAGATGGTTCCGAGGCCAAATTCAAATTCAACGTAACCGATGGAGTCCACATAACAAAGGAATACAACTTCTTTATCAAAACCCAAAAGGCATTACTCAATTTAGAGAGCAAGCCATTACACATATTTCCATTGCAAAAGAAATACATAACAAGACAACATTTACAAGGCAATGCTTCGGACCGAAGCAGATCTGTACGTTACGAAATAACCAAAGCGCCCACATTGGGTCGATTAATGATAGAAAATCGCACCGCTAGTAACTTCAAAGTTGTAACAACTTTTACACAAGAAGACATTGATAACAATGTAATTTTATACGAGCACACGCATCAGTTTACAGATTTATACGCAAACGACTCGTTTACATTTAACGTGCGCTGCCACATGGCAAAACCGTTATTAAACCAAGTGTTAAAGATCGATATCTCGGTTTCGTCGGGTGGTTTAGGGAATTACATTACGCTTCCAAATGTAACCGTTGACGAAGGTGGCATTACCAATATTCCTTTAAACCTATCCGAAGTAGTTGGTTTTTTGGAACACCATGCTGGCATACGTTCACCGATCATCCATGCGTCGGTTAATCGACCAAAACATGGTCGCGTTTATCTCAAAAACGACACATCTACCAAAACCATGTTCACTCAATCCCAACTGGAAACTGGTCTACTGTTCTATGAACACGACCATTCGGATTCACTCAATGATACCATACGTCTTGCGCTGTATTTACTTCCAGGATACGTAACGTTATGCAACTTGTCTCTAACCATTTACATCAACCCTATAAACGATCAGCCGTTTTACCTTAGCACGCCTGCGCCAAACTTAACTGTTGTGGAAGGGGAAAATCACACCATAACGCGTCTGGAGTTATGTACAGAAGATGCTGATACTCCGCCTTCAAAACTTAAGTACGACGTCATATCCGGTCCGACGCAGGGTCGCTTGGTGTTACTCCCTGACGTATGGCAATCTGTCATGTACTTTACACAAGCCGATATCGATCACAATAAACTGGTGTACATGCACAACAGTACTGCTGCTTTGACAGATTCCTTTCATTTTCGCGTGTGGGACGATAAGTTTAGACCACAGTTTACGCTATTCAATATCCAGGTACATCCAGTTCGACTGGAAGTCAGCGTTAAATCGCCTTTGTACATACAGCAAGGTTCAGATGTGGTTTTCTTGTCCGAAAAGCATTTCCAAATCGAAACTAACGCCAATAAGCTAAAGATTGTGTACAGCGTAACGCTAGAACCACGACATGGTCTACTTTACGTGAAAAACAAACCGGCGTTAACGTTTTCACAGCGGGATTTGGTAGAAGCAGACACAGTGATGTATTTGCAGAGCGATATGACTTCGGCCAACGATAGTATTCAACTCAATGCCTCAATCTCTGGAAGCTTGGTCGAGGACCTGGTTCTAAATATTAAAGTACAACCGTTGATGCAAATGCACAATATAAGCGCCGCTACTGGGGAATACAACAAGATAACATTGCACCATTTGGACGCAAGTCCTTTACAGAAACTGACAAACACAAATCCACGTTACACTGTCTTGGAATTACCGAAGCATTGTAAAGTGCGTAAGGTAATACGTAGCTCTGGTGAGAAGCGTAACATCGTTCTGGATACGCTTGTTTTGAGCTTTACGCACGAAGAAATACGTAGTGGTGTCATTTACCTAACGGTAGAGACAGTTGAATTGCCGTATTATGGAATCGAGAGTAGACTGGTGTTTCAGTTAGCGGCTGCTATATTTCAACCAGCGATTGGTGAACTGAGTGTTCATATTAGAGACGCGGCGTTACATAATGACGTCTTATCAACCCTGTCTGGTCCAAATGACCCAGCTGGACATGAGGGTGGCTTCCAGGTGGCGAGTCCGAACATCACACGGGACTATTTACTTATTGGTAAGTTTAAATGGGTAACGATTAGATAAAGAGCTTATTTTTGATGTGTTTCAGTGAGCATGGTCGTTGGCGTAGTCATTCTGGGCGTAGCAGTCATAGTCGTTATAAAATGCAACGCACTGAACATCAAAGAAGACGAATATGACGAAAAAGATGACGTAATGGTTCTGCCTCGGCCACCCGAACGTCTAATGTCGGATCGTTCGCGAATAGAAGAGTTTGGAACCGAATTAGCGACATTGCCACAATGTAAAATAACTCCCTTAAATGATTCCCAACACGGTGGTTCTTACCCATATGGTCCAGATCATTTAGATGAGTGGATGAGTTGTGACAATTCGGAATCGCCTCTCCCAAGCAAAACTAATATAATGCTTCGTAGAAATCAATATTGGGTATAATGAATGTTTATTTCTAAATTAAGTAACTTAACTTCGAGCTAACACATATAAATTAAATGTTTTTAAGTTGGTGAAACATGTTAAGTTTGAGTAAATAGGTTAAGTTTTAAGCCAAAGGAACAAAAAAAATACGTTTTACTTAATTAAAATTCGTAGTTAACGACATTTCTTTTTTGTATTTTTATAACTGCTAGTTTTAAGTCTTTCACATGACAATTAAATAAACAGTTAATTATTCAAATATTGTTTTATTGTTTATTTGGGAAAATATATCAATTACTTACCAAAGAAAAAATTGGAATGTTAAAAACCAACTATTTAAAATTAAAAGAAAGAAAAATCACATCATATTGATAGGCACACTTTTGGAAAGTTTTGGCATCTCAAAATCATACTGGGTACCAAATCTGGAATCAACCTTCTTAAAAGGGGGACGCGCCTTTAGTCCTATAGTTGTCAGCCTTTGTTTTGGATCTTCGCAAAGCATTTGAGTGAGCAATTTATGCTAAAAATACCACATAAATGTTTGGAAACAATTGGCAATATTAAACTAAAACATACCTCTTGGGGATATTTATTAATGAACTCTTTAGGATACTCATTTTTACGTAATTTGGTTAAAGCGTGAATTCGCTCCATGTCTGTCACAAAAGGGAGCATCAATTCAAAGAATATTAGTCCGAGAGAGAAAATATCAACCTTGTAATCGTAAGGTAGACGTTTTTCTTGCTCAGGGCTCATATATAGTCTAGTTCCTACAACGAAAAAGTTACTTAATAACAGGATGGACTCTAAATATTTTAAACCATACCAACTTCTCTAGTATGTGATTGGTTTGACACAGTTGAAAACGGTGATAATTCTAAATCTAGACAGTCTTGCATGTCTTTAACAAGTCCAAAGTCTCCAACTTTGATTTGTCCTTCCAACGAAAAGAATATGTTACTTGGCTAAAACAGATACATAGTATATTTGATGTGACATAGGGGAGAAGCTGTTACCTTTAAATCTCTATGAATTAGGCCTTGCAAATGGACGTATTCGACAGCTGATACGATTTGGCCGAAAAAATCATTGATCATTTTGCTGTCCCGTTGTTTATTCATGTCTAACCAATCCCGGAGACTTGTTTTTTGGCATAACTGCATCTGAATGTAGAGAAAATGTCGCGTCGGGTTAGCTATTTGTTGTTTTGATGGGAAATTAATCGAGGAATCGAGCGAGTAGCTTTTTCTTGATGGTCGTTTCCAGTTGACCTTTTTTTCGTGATGCGATGTTTCTGATTTGTTATTTTCCAGTTTACTATTGTCCAATTTGCTATCTGATTCAAAAACGATAAAGGAATCGTCATCCGAGTCGTTATTCTGTAAATTAGGCATAATAATAGATGTGGAATGACATCTATGTCTGTGAGTGCTGTCTATTGTTTCAGAATCACCACTTTGCCTAAGAAGAAGTCCATGGTAACTTTAATTGAGTTAGCAGCTAGTAATACTTACAACATGGGGTTAAAATCGTCTTGCCAACCACACGGAGGACACTCAGTCCATGAATTAAAGTATCTAACTATATTTGGATGTTCCAACTTCGCCAAGGCTTTGACTTCTCGCATAACACGTTCGCGTTTTTCATGTTTATTAGGTAGAGTTATTCGTTTTATTGCATAGCAACACTCGTCTATTCTTTGCTTAACTTCAAACACAACGCCGAAGCCACCTTTTCCTAAGCAACGCAACGTTTCGAAATCGTTTGTGTACCTCGACGAAAAGGTCGCTGTTTGTTCTGATATGGAAACTTTGCTAAAGGATGATGATGACGTTTCTGTTGGTATTATTTCTTCACGACTGTAATGGATTATTAAGTAGTGGAATGCTATGGCTGTTGATAAAGATATAAGAGTTATTTCCTTCCTACAAGATAGATGTATCAACAACAAAGTTAAGAAATGGTGACAGAATAAATTACCACCAAACCCAAATAGATAGAATAATGTACGTTGTCTCAACGTGTGCCTCAATAGTGCTGTTATTTTCACAGGAAAGCACAGTCTTGTTGTTGTCTTCTTCGGTGAATAAAAAGTAACCATTTTCTGTAATTAGAAATTGCTATAATCGTACATTGTAAAGCAAATTCCAAGTAGTTACCGTTAGCGTATTCGGAAGCGTAAAGAACGGACAAAGCAGTTGAGTCCTCTTTCAACGTTTGTGCAGAATCTGTTGCAGGAACAGGCTTCCATGGTATTTTAGTTATTTGCGTGTTTGCCAATGCAATGTTTGAATCTGGTCGTTTTACCAAAGCATCATTGTACATTATTTTTGATTCGTGTACATACAGCTAAAATATATCATAATTGGTGTCACAATTTGGAGTAAAGTAGATGGATAAAACTGACCTGTCTTTTATGCATCCCCAAATAAATAGCCGGTGAATTTTCAGAGGGTGTAACAAACAAATCAACTTCTTCAAGGGTTGAACCGTTCCATTTCCAAACCTTAACAATCGGAGAAGGAAAAACGTATTGCCATTTAAACTCAGTTCCATCTTTGGCCAAAGAGGACGCTTTTACAAGACCGTCTGGCATTATAGCGCTTATATTCCAATTTTTCAGATTACTTAACGTTTGTATGCAACTTATTTGCGGTAATTTTATGTTGTGTTGGCCCACACTAAAGTTCCATCTTAAATAAAAAAAATTAGCTACTCAGTTTTGGATATGTTGTTAATAAAACCTTTCATTTCCGGTTCTAAGTTCTATGGCGCGAACAGTTTGAGTGCTTCTTTCTACAACTAAAACATCATCCAGCTTGGCGGAGTCATAAGTACCGTTTGTGCATTTAATTGCATTACATTCGTACAGCAATGTACCTGTCCTAAACCCAAGTCCATAAGTACGTACATCGATAGAACCAGCTATAACGAGATCGTCGGAATATTTAAACGAGGATTTTAGCAAAGAATCCACACTTATTGGTATTTGATCTACAGTCAAACCATCAAATCTGTACAGCGAACCAGATAGCGAAGGGATTATTCTGTACAACTGGCCATTATTCGTAAGCTAAAATACAGTTTATACTATAAAACCAAGGTTTCTAGGAAGATACACAAAAACAACGTACTTCAAGCTTGTGAATATTTGATGTTAAAAGTGGACCTGGCTCAGTTTCTAACTGCCAAACCACATTACCAGTTTCCCCCAGACTTGTAAATTTCCCATCTAAGGTACTGACAAAAGCCACCCTGAAAAATTCATGAATTTCGCAACTTTTTACAGATATTGCACGAGCTTCTTACCCCGGTGTATCAATGTCCGAGCAATACGGCAAATTTTGGACATTTCCATTAACGCAGATGATAAAGCAGCATATAAAGACCAGACAATGTTTGAAATGGTTGCCAAATTGCCTCAAAAACATTTTGTATTTACATTTTTGATGTGATGGTACTTGAAGAGATAAACAGTAAATCTAACCTCAAATCTTCATACGTAGCTTTTAGTGAAGCTTTGTCCAAGACCACTAACAAGAACTTTGCTGGAAATAAACACTCATGCTTTTAGTTTTGCTTGTAAACGACTTGTCAACATAAAAGAACGTTGTTTATAATTAAAAATCTTTAATTTACCTCATAGGTTGTATTTCATCACACCACACACCATAAATTTGACGTTTGTTTGTTTTCTTGTTCTTCTATGACCTTGAAAAGTCAGAGCAAGTGACGTATCTCCTAACCTCAAATAATTTAAATTATCGAAAATGTAAACAAAAAGCAAACAAAAATGTTTAAAATATATTTTTTTTATCATTAATTAATCCTTATCGTAATCTTAGACGTGAGTATCATCTTTCCATGGTTTTAACACCTTGTGACGCCAAATAATGCTTTCGCTCCTGGGCATAAAGATTAGAAAGTTACAAAAGGTGCGTCTCTTAAATTTCTCTTGTTTAGATCACAAAACTAAATTAATATCGTATATTTTAGGTCACAAAACGATAACATGTCGAAAGTCGTACAGAACAACACGGTTTACGTTGTCTTCATATCGTTATTGTTAGATTTGCTAGCATTTACCATAATATTACCATTATTTCCATCGTTGCTGGAGCATTACCGGCAGAATGACACCACAGGGCTTTACGAATGGCTCTCCAATAGTATACGGGGCTTCCAGAGCTTCGTTGGGGCACCTGAACACTTTAACTCCATTCTATTCGGGGGGTTTTTGGGGTCGATGTATAGTTTTCTGCAGTTTGTCGCGTCCCCAATTGTTGGGGGTATCTCGGACGTGATTGGCCGGAAAAGTGTCATGATCTTCTGTTTGGTAAGTTTTATTGTAGATAAATCATTAAAACAACTCAAACTTCTAATTGCAGGTCGGAATTTCATTGTCATACGTTTTGTGGGCATTGTCCAATAATTTGATTTTGTTTATCGTGGCCAGATTTATTGGAGGGTTGAGCAAAGGAAACGTTTCTTTAAGCATGGCCATTGTTGCAGACGTATCCGATGTGAAAAATAGAGGAAAGGGAATGGTAAGTACTTCTGCTTTTTTTGAATGAATGACATGAAACAGTTTTATTGTAGGCCTTAGTCGGAATCGCATTTTCGCTTGGATTCATCATTGGCCCTATAATCGGGGCCGTTTTTGCAGTGTGGGCCAAATCCCGAATTGAAACACAGTGGTTTATTGTACCAGCATTATTTGCGTTAGTTCTTTCGTTAGCCGATCTAGTATTTTTCATAGCGTACTTTAAAGAGTCGCTGCCAAAAGAAAAACGCGCCAAATCGATTTGGGACAGTCTGAAACATGCGAAAGCACTCATCACAATAAGCGATTTGTTTAATTTTACCGCTGTTACTGGAATTGAGAAAAAAAATCTGGATGGTTTAAAAAAATTGGGAATGGTTTATTTTGTTTACATGTTTATTTACAGTGGTCTTGAATTTACTTTAACGTTCTTAACACATCACATATTTAACTACACGTCGATGCAACAAGGATGGATGTTTTTTGCCATTGGTGAGTAAAAATGTAGTATTTTTTAAAATAAATAAAATAATTTAATTACAGGTTTAACAATGGCAATTCTACAAGGCAGCTACGTTCGTAGAATTCCAGAGACCAAAACCAAAGCAACTGCAATCTATGGTTTATGGATAATAGTACCTTCATTCGTCTGTGTCGGCCTCGCAAACGGCCCGACTTTACTCTACATCGGCCTCTTTCTGTTTGCTGTTTGTAAGTAATTAAAATTAACTTTAAAATACACAATAACACGTTTGTTTAGCCACAGCAATGGTAGTGCCATGCGTAATGACAATGGCTTCAAAATTTGGAAACGAAAACCAGAAAGGAACGGTAATGGGGATTTTTAGATCTTTGGGGGCTTTGGCTAGGGCTCTGGGCCCCATTGTGGCAAGCATCGCGTTTTGGAGTTTGGGTGCCAAGGTTACTTATTTGACTGGGGCTGTTGGACTTCTTTACCCGGTTCTAACCCTCAGTAAATGATTTTTGTTGATTTTTTAAATTATTTATTAAGTATTAGGAACTGCTTTTTCAGTATTAATTATTAAAATCGTCGTAGGTAAAATCGGAAACGAATATTACGTGTTATTGTTGTTTATTTGCTAAAAAATAAGCCGAATTTTAGACACTTAGTGTATTATTTGTGATTTTAATAACGCATTTTATTTGTTTAATGTTAAAATACCTCAAAATACGTTTATGATTTTAACGTAAATTAGCAAAAAGTATTGTTTGTATTCGTAAGTACAAAAAGTATGAAACACATCACATTTTTCGAATTGCAACAAATTTAATTTAATTAGTTTTTACATTTTTATATTGATTATACTAATATATTTATAAAAATCTGTTTTTTAATAAATTATGTAATAAACTTGTCTTTTATTCTGTATGTTTGGCTGCCTGTGTTAGTTATTAAAATCACCGCCAGATTGTGTTGCTTTAAAAAAGCAGTCACCAAAATCAAAACTATTACTAAGTAAATGCATGATTTTAATTTCAAAAAAATTTATGACTTTTAAAATAAAATAAAAAAATACTTGCGCTTGTTTAAACCCAAAACTGGAGGGCTACTATTTAGAAAAACGTTCTGTTAACCTACTAATACGTAACATCTGTCAATACAGGGTCTAAATAAATTAGAAGCAAAGCTAAAGAAATACTACAAAGAAGTTTTTTTTAAACGAGCTATTAATTGTAGCAATTATTAAAAAGTATATTAAGTAACTAACTTTTTACAACAACTAGAGCATTCAGTACAAGAAATTAAAACAAGTCCTTTTCATAAACAAATCAAATTCTAAGACTTATCCGCTTTAACATGACGCGACGTAAAATATCATTTTTCAAATAAAAAAGTAGAAAGTAATTTAAATCTTTTCTTTTGTTAATGGGTTAAGCAACATTGAATTACATTAAATAAAAAGCCAAGTCCAAGGTGAGATGACTGGTAATTGAAGTACATGGTAACCTGTCACCTTGACCCACAAAACGGAGCCAAGTTAGTACACTGACTGACAAGAAAAACATTTAAATATCTCCGAAATAAAGAAACATATGCATGCCTAGTGAACCGTGAACCATTCTGTTTCCGGTCATTTTTAAATGTAACATCGCGGCTTTCATTACAATCAATTTGATCTTATTTTAATAGTAAGCAACCGAATATTTAAAAGCCAAACTAAATCGGGTTGAAAAAGAAAGGATCTCTTCCGTCTACCGAAATTATTTAATCTGCTAGGAACTATCAAAACTATGTAGTAAAATATTCGAGGACTAAAGGCGACAAGGGCGTTAGTTTAAACAATAATTAATTCAAAAAATGTAGGCTATAAGTAAGATACATAAGTTAATTTATTAACTTTAATCAATTTTTTGTTTATTGGGCGTCATGCCGGGCTCGTATAGTTATTATTAATAACAGATAGTTAAATGTTTTTATAGATAGGTATGTAAACTGTATAGGACCCCGTTTTGGCAACCATAATAATTATTGGTGTTATTGGTTTGTTCTCAGATCTTAGCTGGCCTACTTTTGCGTTTCCTACTCTGATGCTGCTTGCTGGAGAAAGTTTAGCGTCGTTCAGTTATAATGGAGCATTCTTTTTCCCTTTTATCGAATACCTAATAATTCGTGGTTTCAACAAATAATTGGTACCTTCGGCCTAGCAGCATGGCGGCAAGTGTTAACAAGAAAAAATGTTAAACAGCCTTCAGCGCGCCGCGCGAGAAATAGTTTCTTTTAAATTGTTGAATAGTAAACTTGGATAAAAGTTTCTAGTTGGAAAAAACGGTGCAGTCTGAAACATTAAAGTCCCTGGTGGATTTAAAGTGGTCATTTACCAGATGTGCAGACGCCAAGTTACGGCGGGAGAACAACTAATACAAAATTGGAGAAATCTAGCACACATCCGTATCCGGATCTATGCATTATAAAGATACAAATGCTAGGAGAGCCTCGACCTTGGCTCGAGTCAGCGTTATTACCTTAGCTTATAAGACATGATCGATTTTTGATAGGATGGATTTTTATTGACTTAACTTTCTAGCGATGAGAGCGTTACATTATTACCTACATAAACTGATTATCCTTTATTTTAAATTTTGAATCTCTTTGTCAAAAATTTGATGCTGCTCCCATATGATGTAGCTAATAAACTCTACCTAGATTTCGTGCAAGGTATAGGTATTTCAGAAAAGGCTTAACACTCAACAACTTAGAAGTGTTTGACAAGTACAATAAAAATACAGTTTATCGTCATATATGTTTGATTGATTGTTATTCCCGAAGTGTTTAACTTGTTGTATTGACATGTAGTATCGAGTGTAAATAAGTTGAAAACAAATTGATACAAGATAGTTTGTATCAATCGGGGTTTATATTAAGGAATTTAAATAAGCCTACTATAACTTGACCCAGAACTATTATGTATGATAATTTTATTCAGATGCAATTTTAGAGAACTTTCTTTAAATTTAAATTGCTAAATATTATTAAACTTTGCAGTGACATTCGCGCTTATAACGGTACCGTAGTCTTAACACCTACAAATATTTTGATCCGACTACTTAGACATTTTTGTGACTCAATGGGAACAATGTTAGATGCGATGATTTGTCATAATTAAAATAGCACAAAAGAAGCATTATTATCAAAAATCAGAAAGTATAAAATTAAGACAATTTATATCGTTTTATTAGTAAATTAAAATAACTTTCATCTTTATTTTATTTATTTAATAGTGACCCGTTTTTTTAATTCGAGACCAATCACTGCCACATCATCGAGAAAACAACCTGATTCTCTTAAATAAAAATAAAACCAAGAAACGATTTAAACTAACGACTGAAACTAATGCTCTTCTTATATGGGTATTATTTTAAGTTAATTTAAAAAGATAATTAAACAAAAAAAAGATTCACGATTTCCAAGTTGTAACAAATAAAATTACACTAATGGGGCCGCACCCTAATCGATAAAAATTGGTCTTCTATATCGATTGCTAACATTTGTGTACAAATAACGTATGTGTTGATTAGAAAGTGGTCCATAACAAAGTTAATCTAGAGCAAATATTTAACCTAGTATAAATTGACACCTACAAATGCTCCAAGATGAAGATCGAATCGAGGAAGCTCATAAAACTGCCATAAGATGATAGTTGCCCGTCAAATTAATTCCGAAAGGTGTTATCAAAGCAGCGATTATTATGATTCTAGTAAAACCTGAAATGAATCTAGCCTGCTGGCCCAAGGCAACTACCAACATCGTTTAATAAAATAAAATTAACTTTTACTAAAGAAAATTGGCGCAAAGTTAAATTTTATTGTTCCTTTCGAATTTGTACAAAATTACAAATAAAAAATTCACGAATTCATTATTTTAATAAATGCAAATAAACAAAAATATACATTTTTTAACTTTAGTTCATTTTTTATGCGCTTATTATATATTTATCCGCAGATGACATACACGTAAATTAAAGTTATTTTCACAAAAACTAATTGGCATTTGTAAATAAACATAACTCTGAGTTTTATTTACGGCAAGCACCTAATAAAACTTAATAGAAAGTTTCATTAAATTAAATAAATCTTAAACTAGAGCGGGTTAACTTAAACGGGTTGTGTCAGCCTATTTGCGAAAAAACTTTAACTTTTTTTTTAAATAAGGACCGATATAATTGTATGAAATGGGCACCTACCTTGGGCATTTTTCTGGATGGCATAAATCACTTCCTGAAACAGAAAAAAAATATTTAGGATAATCTTTTAATATAAGAATATAAGGCTAAAAAAACGTCGTTAAGATTTAAAAGAAATGAACTGAGCGCTTCCCGTTGAAACTACTTTCTTTATCAAGGTCAGGCACAAATATTCAAAGAAGCATTTCTTTCTCTGGGTAAAAATACCCTGCTTAAAAAGTATAACATTGTGGTAAAATCAAGCAGCATGCAGAAATGCAGTTTTTGTCAGTTGAAAGAATTCCGGATATTTACAATGATTGCACAACTTTAATAATCAATAATTTGGTTAAATAATGGTTATATATTTTTGGTTTGACCTTAAAACGTATGTAGGTTCTTCTTGAGATAATGCGGTGATTTGAAAGTAAAAAACTGATTAAAAAGTCCAGAATTCATTCATAATTATAACATAAATACAAAACAAATTATTTTCATAGTCTATTTGCTGCAATGCTGAACCAAAAACATAGAATTTACTAATTTCATTAAAAAATCTAACCGTAAATGATAACGATACAAAAAGAATCTTCAAAACAATCAGTACAACTACAAACCGAAAAAATGTTTCTGTTACCCCTTCGTTAAAAATAAGGCAAATTCAAAAAATTGGATTGCTATACACTTTAAACTATTTTCTAAGGTTTATTACAAGACGTAGAAAACAAATCAGCAATTGGATCATTTTCAAGTGCTTCTGTTTTTTTGCTAGACCTTTTCAAAGTTGGCAAAATTTTGAAAATGTTCAAAAATGCCTAGCAAAATATTTTTTTAACTCCGATGACATTAAAACTTATTTTGTAAAATACTTTTTGGCTGTAGAATACGAATCTGCATTTAGATTTTTCCTAAAAAAATCCTTCCAAAAACTAGAGCACTTTTAAAAATATCGGGTGTCGCGTTTGAAGTTGCCTTTAACAGCTCGTAGCAATAAAACTGTAAACGGTGGCACTATTACGGTATCAGATTCGGATTCAGCAGCCCATGTTGCATAAGCACAGATGGCATTTATTGGTGACAAACATCATTTGTGGCCGTGACAATTAAAAAACTGAGAAAATTTGGACCCTTACCCCTTAGTTAAAAATGAGGTAAATTTTGAAAAAATAAAATTGCCTGTAACTGTGTCTATAGACTAATTAATGGCTATACAAAACAAATCTGCAATCGGTTTTTTTCCAAGAGCTTTCGTTTTTTTGTTAGAGCTTTTCAAAGTTGGCAAAATTTTAAAAATTTTCAAAAATGCCTAGCAAAATATTTTTTTGTCTCCGATGACATTGATACTTATTTTGTAGAATACTTTTTGGCTGTAGAATACGAATCTGCATTTAGATTTTTCCTAAAAATATCCTTCCAAAAATTAGAGCACTTTTAAAAATATCGGGTGTCGCGTTTGGAGTTGCCTTTAACAGCTCGTTGGAATAAAACTATAAACGGTGGCACTATTACGGTATCAGATTCGGATTCAGCGGCCCATGTTGCATAAGCACAGATGGCATTCATTGGTGACAAACATCATTTGTGGCCGTGACAAATAAAAAACTAAGAAAATTTGGACCCTTACCCCTTAGTTAAAAATGAGGTAAATTTTGAAAAAATAAAATTGCCTGTAACTGTGTCTATAGACTAATTAATGGCTATACAAAACAAATCTGCAATCGGTTTTTTTCCAAGAGCTTTCGTTTTTTTGTTAGAGCTTTTCAAAGTTAGCAAAATTTTAAAAATTTTCAAAAATGCCTAGCAAAATATTTTTTTGTCTCGGATGACATTGATACTTATTTTGTAGAATACTTTTTGGCTGTAGAATACGAATCTGCATTTAGATTTTTTCTAAAAATATCCTTTCAAAAATTAGGGCACTTTTAAAAATATCGGGTGTCGCGTTTGGAGTTGCCTTTAACAGCTCGTAGGAATAAAACTATAAACGGTGGCACTATTACGGTATCAGATTCGGATTCAGCGACCCATGTTGCATAAGCACAGATGGCATTCATTGGTGACAAACATCATTTGTGGCCGTGACAAATAAAAAACTAAGAAAATTTGGACCCTTACCCCTTAGTTAAAAATGAGGTAAATTTTGAAAAAATAAAATTGCCTGTAACTGTGTCTATAGACTAATTAATGGCTATACAAAACAAATCTGCAATCGGTTTTTTTCCAAGAGCTTTCGTTTTTTTGCTAGAGCTTTTCAAAGTTGGCAAAATTTTAAAAATTTTCAAAAATGCCTAGCAAAATATTTTTTTGTCTCCGATGACATTGATACTTATTTTGTAGAATACTTTTTGGCTGTAAAATACGAATCTGCATTTAGATTTTCCCTAAAAAAATCCCTTCAAAAATTAGAGCACTTTTAAAAAAATCAGGTGTCGCGTTTGGAGTTGCCTTTGGGAGCTCATAGCAAAGAAAGTATAAGCGATAGAACTTTTTAAGTATCAGATTCGAATTTAGCACCTCGTTTTACATTAGTATTGATGCCACTCATTTGTGGCAAACATTATTTGTGGCTGTGACAATTAAAAAACTGCGAATATTTGGACCCTTACCCCTTGGTTAAAAATGAGGTAAATTTTGAAAAAATAAAATTGCCTGTAACGGTGTCTACAGACTAATTAATAGCTATACAAACCAAATCTGCAATCGGTTTTTTCCCAAGGGCTTTCGTTTTTTTGTTAGAGCTTTTCAAAGTTGACAAAATTTTCAAAATTTTCAAAAATGCCTAGCAAAATATTTTTTTGTCTCCGATGACATTGAAACTTATTTTGTAGAATACTTTTTGGCTGTAGAATACGAATCTGCATTTAGATTTTTCCTAAAAAAATCCAATCCAAAAACTAGAGCACTTTTAAAAATATCGGGTGTCGCGTTTGGAGTTGCCTTTGGGAGCTCATAGCGCAAAAAGTATAAGGGATAGAACATTTTAAGTAACAGATTCGGATTCAGCACCTCGCTTTACATTAGTATTGATGCCATTCATTTGAGGCAAACATTATTTGTGGCTGTGACAATTAAAAAACTGCGAATATTTGGACCCTTACCCCTTGGTTAAAAATGAGGTAAATTTTGAAAAAATAAAATTGCCTGTAACTGTGTCTATAGACTAATTAATAGCTATACAAACCAAATCTGCAATCGGTTTTTTTCCAAGGGCTTTCGTTTTTTTGTTAGAGCTTTTTTAAGTTGGGCAAATTTTGAAAATTTTCAAAAATGCTTAGCAAAATATTTTTTTGTGTCTGATGACAATGAAACTTATTTTTTAGAATACTTGTTGGCTGTAGAATACGAATCTGCATTTAGATTTTTCCTAAAAAAATCCTTCCGAGAACTAGAGCATTTTTAAAAAAATCGGGTGTCGCGTTTGGAGTTGCCTTTGGGAGCTCATAGCGAAGAAAGTATAAGCGATAGAACATTTTAAGTAACAGATTCGGATTCAGCACCTCGCTGTACATTAGTATTGATGCCATTCATTTCTTGCAAACATTATTTGTGGCGGTGACAATTAAAAAACTGCGAATATTTGGACCCTTACCCCTTGGTTAAAAATGAGGTAAATTTTGAAAAAATAAAATTGCCTGTAACTGTGTCTATAGACTAATTAATAGCTATACAAACCAAATCTGCAATCGGTTTTTTTCCAAGGGCTTTCGTTTTTTTGTTAGAGCTTTTTTAAGTTGGGCAAATTTTGAAAATTTTCAAAAATGCTTAGCAAAATATTTTTTTGTGTCTGATGACAATGAAACTTATTTTTTAGAATACTTGTTGGCTGTAGAATACGAATCTGCATTTAGATTTTTCCTAAAAAAATCCTTCCGAGAACTAGAGCATTTTTAAAAAAATCGGGTGTCGCGTTTGGAGTTGCCTTTGGGAGCTCATAGCGCAGAAAGTATAAGCGATAGAACATTTTAAGTAACAGATTCGGATTCAGCACCTCGCTTTACATTAGTATTGATGCCATTCATTTCTTGCAAACATTATTTGTGGCGGTGACAATTAAAAAACTGCGAATATTTGGACCCTTACCCCTTGGTTAAAAATGAGGTAAATTTTGAAAAAATAAAATTGCCTGTAACGGTGTCTATAGACTAATTAATAGCTATACAAACCAAATCTGCAATCGGTTTTTTTCCAAGGGCTTTCGTTTTTTTGTTAAAGCTTTTCAAAGTTGGTCAAATTTTGAAAATTTTCAAAAATGTTTAGCAAATTTTTTTTTTGTCTCCGATTACAATGAAATTTATTTTGTAGTATACTTTTTGGCTGTAGAATACGAATCTGCATTTAGATTTTTTCTAAAAAAATCCTTCCAAAAACTAGAGAACTTTTAAAAAAATCGGGTGTCGCGTTTGTATAGATACCTTTGGGAGCTCATAGCAAAAAATCATTGATTTCCTTGACCCATTAAACTATTATTAAATATTTAAGTTGTGTAAGACACACAATAAGTCTTGTTCTTAGTAATTTGCAAAAAAAAACACTTTCGATTGTTTTTAAATATTGGTGCTAATTTTTAGATAAATAAATACCGGATGTCTTTTCCAAATTTTGTACATAACGTAATATTTCATAATAATGTGATTCATCAATGTCGGGTTTCCTTCTTAACGTAGGACTGGGATCTCCATTTTTTTCGCAATTTATTGAACTAACCAGGTGGATTATATTTGTTAACTTTTGTTCACAAAAAATATGAATAATAAGTTCATGATAATTTTTGTAGATTATAGAAAGCAACCTCAAATTACAGATTCGCATGTTTTAATTTTTAATTCTAAAATTATAATTAATATTATTTAATTTTTCCCATATATGCTCATAAGCACTAATGTTTTTTAACTGGAGCACGTTTTATGTTTACTCACATTTAAAACATTTGTTAAAAACCACTTTCTACTTTAGGAACATCAATTTGACTTTATACGTGAAACAATGAAATTAACTTAGATGTGTGGCCCGAAACACATATTTAGGGTCAGATCAAGGTCATTTCACGAATTATGTCCACTGGAAAGAAAGTGGAGAACAAAGAATAATAATTAACAGAAGAAACAAGTTAAATATAGAAATATTTAAAGAAAAATATTGTTAGCTTTTCAAGCGTGTTTTTTATTTACTGGTAAAGCATTTACTCGTATTATTTCCAAGTGCTTTTGTTTTTTTGCTTGCAATTTTACGACAGAATGCGCCCCTGTTTGCGAAGAGTGTAATAATTAGTATTCTGTATAAAAAATACAGGTCAACTTTGAGTCATAAAAAAACAATTTAAAATTTATTGTCTTCGTCTGCGTCGGCGTTACCTAAACTTCTTCCTAGTGTACTAAAATGCGCAATAAAAACCGTGTCAACAATAGCTCCGACAAGAATACATAATTCATTGCAAAAACATCAATTATTACAATGAGTATTGATGTTAAGTAGTTTCACTAAACAGAAAAGCAAAACATGACA
This sequence comes from Cartodere bifasciata, assembly GCA_963920755.1. Lineage (NCBI taxonomy): Eukaryota > Metazoa > Arthropoda > Insecta > Coleoptera > Latridiidae > Cartodere > Cartodere bifasciata. The sequence goes on along the minus strand of OY987201.1, from coordinate 5,566,463 downwards.
TTATTAACAATATCATTATCTAATAATAACAATTTAACAAATTTTTGCTCCATAACATGCAAATACAAAAAATGCCTGCATGCTAGCTACAGCGCGCCTCGCAAAAAAAAAACAATATGTCGATCAAGCATTTAGTCTAAGTTATTAATAAGCCCCCTGTGGCAACGTTGGTATATCTAAATAAACTTCAATGTGGTTGCTACAAAAAACAAGTGTTTAGCAAATAATTGCACGCAAACCTATTTACTTAAACGCTCCTGCAGGGACATGGTAATGCCTGGAAATAAAACGAACTGATGAGGGAGGTTAAATTGCCCTAATCCAACAGCAATTTTAATTCCATATTAATTAGTACCCATTACTAACTGGAGCAGTAAAGCATCAGAAGATAATAATTAATATCTCAAATGTATAAAAAGTAGGTAACACCGCCATCGTTTTTTTAACATCAAAATTCCAATTGTTTTAGCTTAAGACGAATAACAATTTGCTATTGTTTAACGGGGGTTCTCAGGTGTGTTTTTAGTTTTCATTTTAACCGTTATGGTCCACATACAAATAGTTATTCTATTCTAATTTTTCTGCCCACTTTTCTTTTTGTTCGCGCTCAATATGATTGCGCCCCTTTCGAGTTTCAAAAAGTCGAAACAAAGAAATTACGTATAGCAAAAAAGCATTGTCCATTGGTTCAAGACTAATGAAGGATCATTTTTGCAGCACGTCGCGGATGTCACAACGCTGTAGTATAGGTACCATTGTTTTGATATAGTTTAAGGTTGTTGCATCTAAGGTATTGTGTATGACACATGCGACACTTTCTCTCATCCGGGTGCAACGATATGGGCCCCCGATTTTCAGTGAAAGCGACTTTGCTTTACGTCACTGGATTTGTCATTGGATTATCGAACCTACACTATTGCTAAATTTGCTGGGTCGCACAAACTCCGGGTACTTTAATATTCGTCGTATTAGGAAACAATATTGGGGCGACAACGGGCGACTTAATTAAATAAGGTAGAATGTGTGCTTGTGACGTTTTCTTTTAACTTCCGGTGGGGTTGAATATTCAATACCGTTATTCGTAATTATATGTCAGCTGGAAGTCCTCTTACAACCCGTAATGCTGGCTTAACTTCCAAATTTCTGTACATTTAGGGCGATTACAAAAGATATAATTATGCTCTTCGCAAACTAATTTAATAGATCAGCCAAAACATAAACTAGTTTTAGGCATAAAACAAAAATTCTTCCACGATCAAGTTTTTGTTAAAACCTTAAATAGATTTAGCACACTTCTTTTTACATGAATTTTTTAAAATGCAAGAAAAGCAGAATAACGTTTCAATTTTTACGCATTTGTTTATGAATTGTTTAAAATTACTGTTCAATAAGCACATATTGGTTGCTGTTATGTATATTTGGGTAAATAATTTACAAGAACTTGCTATACTTTTCACAAAATCAAGAACATTGCTCAATATTTTGCCTGCCAAAAAATAAAGGGATAAACTTATTAAAATTTGTTTCTTATTTAAGAACAAACTGAAATATAACATTCGCAATTATTTACCGAACATAATCATATCCTGTTGATTGAATTGGTTTCGTCGAAGTCTGAAAAAACTTGATGAGTTAATAATTTGACCCATCTTGCATATTAATTAGTTCCTTAAAAAAATAAAACTGAAAGTTATAGGGTGTCATGCATTGATTAGGTAGGTGCGAGGTGGGTTGTGTAATCAAACAATAATGCGTCAACCGAAAGAAAGTGATCAAATTCCCAAATCGTCGGCCGTACAATAGAGCGCCTTGCCGCGGAGTTCCATGTCCGCTTAAGCCCAGCCAGCGCTAAGCGAAGAGAGTGGGGCTAACTTTCACATACATATAAAATCAACAAGATTTTATTTCAGGTGTATTACTTTTCGCCCTGCCACACGAAACAGTGTTGTTCAAAATTTTATATGTGTGCTGCCCCATTTGGATTTAAGAAAATGTGCCAGTGAAAAACACCTAGTGACTTTTGTGATTTTTCAAAGGATTATTTCACCCTGTAGTGTTTTAGTGGTCGTGCCCTCTGAGCATTGGATTTTGGATTACTTCTCGTAAGTACTTGTGTTTCCCGCCCTTTTTGCTACTCCAAATAGTGACAAGGACTCAAGGATTATGTGACAAGTGCTTAATTGGATTATTACAACAAACTAAAAAAAAACGAATAAAAAAACTATTTTTTTCATTCAAGGACCTTTAGTCCTTTAAATTTGCTAATTGGAGAAGCAAAAGTTTTTAATTTGCATCTTTAAATTTTGTTACAAATATCAAAAAAGGTTAAGAGTTTAAATTAAAAAATACTTAAGATGTTTAAAGTTAAATGACAGAGATAAGTAGCATCTTAAAGGTGCGTTACAGCTAATCAGCATATAAAAATTAAGAAAATAACAGCAAATTTAAAGATGCTAATTAAAAAAGCAATCCTGCATAGCTACCGGCGATGCTTGGTCTGTGTATGAAATATTATTGAGCACACAGAAAGAAAGCAAGCCAGTATGTCAAGATGCTAAACGCATGCGTTCTTTACCTTACTTAAGTAACTTCCTTATCTCAATCTGGCCCCTGGAGGATTATTCTAATCAACAGCACAGAGAAATTTATCTTTTGATTATGAATGATAATTTAACTTGTCATTAGAAATTCTATTTATATATTTTAAGAATACTTTATGTTGTTTAAAGATACGCAATGGTACTTAGGTGTATGTTTCAATTCATAAATAAAAAGTTGGTCATAGCAAATAAGCTAATTGTTGATGATATATACTATATTTTATGATCTATTTATTTTGTGCATGAAGCATTATATACATTTACTAAAAATTGAAATTTTAATAAGGCAGTTGAACAATAGAATAATCTTAGACACGTGACATACTGAGATGTAACGGTTTTTTTAAATTAACCATTTATTTACTATTAATTGTTTAATTTCTATCTTGTTCTAATTACTTTTTTTTTCGCATTTTTACTGAATTAAATTCATTAGTTATGGCTGTAGTTTTACCACAATTTTTGTTTAATCATCTGACAAATTCAATTTGACCGAAATTTTTTGTCTAACCAAATATTAAAACAAATATTTGATTAGACAAAAAGACGTGTCAACTTTGTCTTAAACTAGACATGATGACTGGAATACTTTTTATGGTTTTTAATTTAATTATCGAATCTTCTCTAGACGCAATTAAAACCCATATAAGCGTTGTGTAGAAATTAATTTCTAAAGCATACCAGGTTACTTCACTCCAAAGCTAGAAGATAATAGACGTACCTATGCTATAAAGTATTAAAAATCCATAAACGGAAATTTTAGAGGCTACAACCGACTTCAATCAATGTGTTTGCGTTCCACTTTCTAGAGAGAAATGTAAAAGACATTAGAGCTGTCATAAGTTAATCTATATTATTCCGTGCCTTCGGCTGAAAGCACAATGAACAATAGATTTTTAAATAAATTTAAATTGTTTTTGAAAACGTTTGCTTAGAAGGCATGCGCATGGTACTTAAACAAAAAAGTGACAACAACACATAAAAGCGGGCATTGCTTAGCAGTACCAGTTATTTTCTTCAAGCCACAATATTTTTTTCCTGGCTGTTACTGGAATAGTAGTACCTCATATGATAGGACAAGGTCGACTGTACGTCCTCATCTCTCGCCTAAGTAGGTCTCTATTGCAATATTTTCAGTACCGTTACGCCTTGGATATCTATTGATACTATCTCTGCAATGGAAAATACAAAGACGTACTGTCATTTGATACATCAATGGTAATTAATAGTAAAAGATTTAATGTTAGGAGAGCATAGGTCATGTAGGTTGCCGTACGACCTCCAAAGCAATTATAATAATTTAGCGAAGTATGTTTGGACTTTCAAATATTTAAATAATTTTCCTTAATTAAAAATGTAACGTAATTATCACATACCAACGATGTAATTGGATTACCATCCATCTTCAGTCCCATAATTAAGAAAATGAATGCATTTATGGCTGTACTGTTGATGTATGTAATTACGGTACCACAAGGTGATGATTTTTTATTACAGGTACACAAATCTATTCCACTTTTTAATTCCAAACAATACTAAACCATTTTATTATTATTGCTCATTGTGGTGGAATAAAAGCCCATTTTGTTACTGTTGAAAGAAAGTACCTTAAGTACAATGGTGTTGTATTAGTACTTTTGCAAAAGAATAAATCCATAATACTCCGATTTCTTTCCAAGAATTCCTCGATCAATTATTACTGATCCCATTATGGGGTATGATGATATCTAGCAGTACGAGTTGGTTATTTGTCTTTTTTGTGCGTTTATACAGATACCGATAGTCATACGAGAAGCACTTACTACATTGTACCTACTCATGTAAGAGTAACACCTGATAGTGACCTAGTAACACACTCTGCAAGCACGGTTTACCGGCCTGCATTTAGAATGGTCAGATCATTAAACAATCTTCTCTATCGAGTTGGTTGACTGGTCGTACCTTCCCTTGCTCAAATAATTGATCGCCTAAATAAATAATGCTAAGTAGGGTGTAATATTTGTTCTTTTATTTCAGATGACACGGCGAAACACTGGCACAACAAACATGACAAGGTCACTGCAGCCGATCGTCATCATTGCTGTTTTGTGTTTAGGGGTAAGGATTTAATATATTAGAAACTGATTTTGTAATCACGAATTTCACTATTTGATGCTGGTACCATCACACAGCAGTTACTAATGTTAGGTAATTGTTTTAGAGTATAACGTGTGATGCCCCCTTGTCGGACTCGGCTTCGCTCCCATTGGAACACAGAGCAGTTTACGGACCACCCTTATCAGGACCTGGCTACGCACCCCCAGCATTATTACAGGGTGGAGGCGGTGGAGGAGGAGGAGGAGGTGGTGGTGGTGACGACCCATGGCCACTTGCCACTCCAGAAATGCCTCAAATTAAACACTTGCAAGTGCAGTGCGAAAAAACACACATGAGGGTTAATATTGAGTTTGACCGACCCTTCTACGGAATGATCTTCTCCAAAGGATTTTACAGTGACTCACATTGTGTGCATTTGAAGCCTGGAACTGGACATTTAAGTGCAACCTTTGAAATATTCCTAAATAGCTGTGGTATGTCTTCATCCGCAAATCATAACGCAGCCAGTTATGGTGGATCAACTCCAAGTGGAAGTTATGTGGAAAACACTATTATCATTCAGTACGATCCTTATGTACAAGAAGTTTGGGATCAAGCCAGAAAGTTGCGTTGTACATGGTACGACTTCTACGAAAAGGCAGTGACCTTCAGACCATTCCAAGTGGACATGTTGCACGCCGTGACGGCCAATTTCTTGGGAGACAACTTGCAATGCTGGATGCAAATCCAAGTAGGCAAAGGTCCATGGGCATCAGAAGTATCAGGAATTGTCAAAATTGGACAGACCATGACCATGGTTCTCGCTATCAAAGACGACGAAAACAAATTCGACATGTTGGTCAGGAACTGTGTGGCTCACGATGGTAAACGCGCTCCTATTCAACTTGTGGATCAATATGGATGTGTGGTACGACCAAAGATTATGAGCAAATTCCAAAAGATCAAGAACTTTGGCCCATCAGCTTCTGTAGTGTCGTTTGCCTACTTCCAAGCCTTCAAATTCCCCGACTCAATGAACGTACACTTCCAATGTGTGATCCAAGTTTGCAGATACAACTGTCCTGAACCTAAATGCGGCGGACATGGTGGTCTTGGCCTTACGAATGAGTATGCCGGTGATTTTGGAGGACACAGCAACTTAGGTGCAGAGTACGGACCTCCTCCTCTACCCGAATACGGCGTACCTCCAGCATACCCCGATCCAAGACATCCTTCAGGACCCACAGGAGCATACTCTGAACCCAATGCTGACGTAGTACCTGCACCACAAGCCCAAACCTCATCCAGTTCGACATCGAACCCACCAAACTTAAGCTCGCCAGCACCACAAACAAACCAACAAGGAAACAACGATATCCATTTGCCACCTCCACCACCACCTGGTCACCACGGACAATACAACACTGTTAAGAGGAAGAGTGGCTTGGCTTCAGATGAGTTTGAGAACAATTTAGCTACTTTGGGAGGACGACCAAGGTCTGTCGAAAACCTTCCAGCAGAACTACAAGGTGCACGCAGACGAAGAAGTCCCGAGACCATGAGCATAGTCGTTAATAGAATTTATAAGAGAGAAGCTCAAGAAATGACTGACGTAAATACTAGTCGAACGATTCAAGTTGTTGCTCCAGGAGACGTGAATTTCGCTTTAAGCGCTGCTCAAAACAACGAAACCGTTGTTATCCAATCCGCGTCCTCTGGTGATCCTGAAACGATATGCATGTCGGTGCCCAGCTTCGTTGCTGGTTTGGTGATGTTACTGCTGGTGCTTATCGTGGCCAGTTTGGTGGCCGCTTTTCTGTTCGTGAGGGTGCGGGCTATAGACAGAAAGGGGCTCGCGCCAGCCTTTGTTGCCGCCAGAGGGTACGACAACTCGGAATTCGTTAAAGTCGCTAACTAGAGTGCGGAAACGATAGGACTAAGGTGCATATGAAGGATCCAAAGATGTTCATCAGGTTTAATTCGGACTTGTGCGCTCATGCAAGCAAGTGGCGAGTGGCCGCGCGGCCCGAGGCGCCGCCTTCTCCAAATCAATTCCAAAGTTATCCACTCGACAACAAACTGTGGCACCATAACTAGCGCATGCAAAGCATCCTGACATTATTCCAATTTCCTATCCGTATGGTGTCACCGTTTGTGCGGCTCGGCTGTAGCTCTTATTATCATCTCACACGTCATTATTATTTAAATATTAACTCTCATCGTCATCAACTCGTGCGTGCGATTGTCCCATCACAAGTCATCGCAAGCATGATTCTTAACTAAGTTATTGTTAAATCATTGTAATTGTTATTATAAAAAATAGATCATCGAAATCTTGTTATTACTGTCACTTTATTTACTTGATCTGCCCAACGTACATCGATGACTCTGCTTTCTTAAAATACCAGAGTGCCTTTTTGTCATAAGGCAAGAACTAGTCTTGTAGATAGGATGTAGTTCGGATGTAAATAATTAATAGCAAAAATACTCAAAAAATTAGGCATTGTAAAAAAAAGACAGCCAATCAAAGGACAGTACAGTATTAATATTATTTTTTTGTAAAATAGGCAAAATTTATTTATTTTTATTATTTATTGTACGTCTAAATTATCATAGAAAAATTAACAACATTTTTATAGAATAATAAAATTAATATTTATAAATTTGTTCTTTTATTTACCATGCATTGCTCGATCTACAATTAAATACCTAAATGGCTATAATATGTAAGGCATTTAAAACTTTTAGGTGAAAGCATGGAAATTTGCTCCACATATTTAATGGTCAATTAATTCAACTTTCGTTTGCGATGAAAAGTAATACAGTTGAATTTGAAATAAGACGGTTATGATGTCCTTAATTAATATCACGTGAAGGTAAGCATAACTAGCAATTCAGATGATGCGACAATACACGTTTTCCAAGCTTATTGCAACGAGAAATCTCTTTTATAAGTTCGGTATATTTGCCCTACTAAATTTTATTGATAAATTCTTAATGTTTGTTATTCGTACTCAATTTTTTCCCCACTTTAACAAAACAAGTAAATAAATGTCAGGCTTAGATGTTTTCCCTTTAAATGTTAATAATTTTGCCTTACAATTAGGAACAAAACCTCTAGCTGATGTAAAAACTTATATTATTGGTTTGTTTTGCATCCGCATTTTATTCATAATACCGATCTTATCTTATGGCAACTATAAATACTCCAAATCACAAAAGTATCACTAGATGTCGCTTTAATATATAGTTTTCAACAAACCAAAACTAAGCTATGTAAATAATTAAAATTTGCTAGATATGGTATACAACTATTCGTAGTAGAACAATGTACAACACAAAAAGATGAAGTTAATTTAACTTGTCACATTGTTGTGAGTTGTTTTATTCCCGTTTAGGCGGCTGTGCGGCGGCAGGTATATTGAATTTAAACTGCAGATTTCATCACACCTGTTGTTGATGTGTAGACAAGAGGACAGATAGGCGACAAACCTTTGCAGAACCGTATTTGAACAATAACGAACACAAAAATAAACACAACATTTAAAAAACTTTGAATAGCAAACCAACAGATGGTGTTTGGTGTTGGGTTTTGATGAAGAAATGTATAATGATGTACTTAAGAGCGAAAACCGTTAGGAGATATGTTTAAAAAAGGGTGATACGGTCCAGATTGGTTGCCAGGCCAACTGGAGAATAGCCGATCCACGTCATTAGAATATGATAGTGTTGATGGTGGCAGTGTAATGAGCTTAGGCAAGGTGTTTGAAATCCCTTGGACTTACCAATACGATGTGCCAACACGGATTTATTTCCCCGCCTTATAACCCACGCTACAGATTACCACCGTCTCGTATTAACTAATTAGGAATTACACACACACCCTGCTTTAATTAAAGTACAGGGTTTGGTTTTTACGTAAACAATTAACACTATGTTGTAAATCGGATCTTCGGAAAGTCTTCAGAGACCTATTAAGATCTTGTATAGCGCAAAGCGTCTTGAAGATTAGTTAGGTATATGATTATAATTTAGTTAAAAGCGAATTGAATTTCATCGTTCCAATAAATTTTATTTTACTATACGTACTTGACTAAAAATAGAACGAAAACAAATCGTTTTAATTAAATTTTGTTTACAAATTAATTAAGCCTGCACTTGTGAAATGCATTGATTTGGTTAGGGAGATTTTAGAGTAGGTATACAAATGTATTTGTGGAATTTTTTTAAATTAAAACCATGACAACAAGGAGTGTCGGGTGGCGGTTTGTAGAAAATGTTCCGCCATGAGTTTTCAGTAGATGTAAACAAGCAATGATGTTTATGATTTCAAGTCCTTTGTTAAACTAAACGTTTCTTATTTTAGTCCATTACATTTTGTTTTTCTATGAATTCAGAAGCATTAAAATAAATCTATTTGTAGTCTGTCTTTACATAGTGTCCTTTGGCGGTGGAGCATTCTCCATTTTAAATTACTGAATATTGACTCGATTTAATAGCATTTTGTATTTGGATTCAACTTTTGAGAGTAAGACTAATACAAAGTAAATTTTCAGGTTCATGGTCTGAGCAAGCAAAGTGCTGAAACATTCATAGAGAACAGAAATTATGTTAGATATTACTTATAATCCAATCAAAAGTGCAATTAAACTCGGAAACGAGAAGTGGCAAGGGATACAGTCGGATAGAATCTAGTATCACACAGCTTTGATGTTATGACTGTAATGTAGGAGTAATCAAGAGATTTTTCATTTTCATTTCATAGGAGCTCAGTCTCTCACTTCAAGTATAAAAGTTATTCAATGCAAACGGAAAAATTAAAAAGCGTATTAAGCACTAAATTAGTTTATCTACAGATCCTTTACACGATTTTATACACATTTTCCCACGTAATGACTAAAAAACTAAACGTAGAAAATGGTGAATGCGCCGGGTTAGAAATAATCATTTATTATTTCCATCCCGGCGCATCCGCCATGTTGTGCATTTAGTTAGAATTGGCAGACACAAGAAAATGTAAATATTTGGCAACATAAACTGGAATAATTTACAAATATTTTGCATTCGGCGGGTGAGTAACGTTCCCAAAACACATTTATACATTTTATGACGTTCAAGTCTAGATTATTCATTTGGTAGTTTACAGTTATATCTCAAGGATGTAGTTTCCCGGAACTTTTTACGTTGATGGTTTTGCCAGAAGACCATTCGAGTTTTATTACCGTCTTTTTATCAATTTTGAACTAGATATCAACGCTCTAAAAACCGTAGTATTTTGCCCTAAAAGAAGTAATATTTAGACATAGTATTTTTTACATTATTCATTTATCAATTTTCGATAAATAAAAGTTCTCTATTGTAGTCAGAAGTAATGTAATGTATTTATCAATAAAATGTTAGTCAAAGGACGGGTGCATGGAAGTTTTAATATTTATAAATGGTAACTTTTCAAAAGGAGTAGAATCATTTGTTCTTATTATATTGGAGAAAGAGGCATAATGGGATTCTTTTGTTCACTTACAAACAAATCCTTACTCATAATATATTTTCATTTACGATCCAAAAGACACAATTTAAAATATAATTACATTTTCGTTCAATATGCCGTAATAACGTGGACTTTGGTGTGTTTATTAAACATTTAAAAATTGTGTTTATAAGCGACTTGTTATAGATTATTGATTTTACGTTCTGTAACCCAACAAAACCGAGTAATGTTCCATGTATATAATTTATAAAGTCGGCAATAAAAGCTAACTATTTTAAATTAACCATTAAACTCCTAAGCTACTTAATAAAACGAGGTTACTTCGCGACTTTGCCATATACTGTAGTGAAATAAAAACCTTTTTATGATGTTTGAAAAATATAATTATTCTGCTTAAATGGTTTTTAGCGAAACTTTATAAGCGGCAGTGTTTTAAAAGTCATTACATCCGGTTCGTTGAATCTTATTAAATTTACCTAGAGAAATAAAAGCACCAAGTCAATATAGTGTCATAAAATGTGTTTTAAAATTAATATTATACGAAGTAATTGCAAAAATACATAGTGTTTATTTTACAAAAACAAAGGCGCATTAATCTTCCAGCACTGCTAACTCAGTAACCTTAATTATACTAATGCGGTTTGGGAGACTAGGCGCATTCGCCATATTCTACGACCGTCGACCATAACACATTGCTTACATAGTCCATTTGCAACTATTGCGAAACAAAACAAAACCTATGCACGATAACAATGAGTGTTAATTGGTGTCAAGCTTGCAATTTGGTCTCCAACACTACAGTCGGCAGTTTATAATTTACTCCTAATTGAAAACACTCCGTTAAACATTGCAAAAAATTGGTAATAACAGCTTAGCGCTTTATAAAGTTCAGGCCTTTGAAAGAAGCTCATCAAAAAGACTGCTGGAAATTAATTAAAATAGAAAGAATTTTATTGAAATTCTTAATTGCACCTACGCCGTCAAATTTTGTCATGAAAATTAATTTTTCAGATGCCTAATGAAAAGTAAACATTCGTTTTATTTAATTTTGTAAAATTGGACAAAAAGTGGATGTTGTCGTATGGTTTGACGACATGGCAACGCGGTATCTTTGGGGACGGCGGCGTTTTCGGCGCCGAGCGTCGACTAGTGGCGGCTTGGGCCGCGCCGGATCAACACGTGAATCCTTGTAATCATGTGGCGCGTCATGGTTTTCGTCCTGTTCGCTCTACGCTCAAACGCGCATTTTAATTTCTTCATCACACAAGAGGAGCTTAATAGACTTATCGGTAAGCTTTAACCCTTTTAATCCCTTAAGTAATAATTAGTATGCACTTCAGGTTGTCACAGAAAAAATCATAAGGAAAAAATAAATTAAAATATATTTGTAATCCAACACCTGACATTAAATGTTGTTGTGCATTAGAAAACTTTCTGGCAATGCACAAATGATATGTTTGATCCTACACAGGTTTATAATTTAATATTAATTAATTAAGAGCTGTTAGAAACTTGTTTGCAGGGGTTTATCAAAAGAGATAAAGCCAAATCCTTTTATTGTATCAAAAAACACAAAGAGAGTGAGTTGATGAAACTGTAGTATCTATTTACCGGATAAACCAGGCGAAGAGGACGGAAAACAAGTCATTAAAAGTGGGCAAGTGGCAATCTCCGTCAACCGGTCCATTCAGGGTTAAACTGGGTGCAAATAAGAGTCGGGAAACGCGAATATCTTAAGCTTTGTCGTGATAGGACCGCGAACAATTGGTCTTACAAAAAGAACACATTGTCAAATTACAAGAAAAAGGAAGCGACCGTTGTCTCATTTACATCTAATGTATTTTTCATCGAACCTTTTATTTGACGGAAAACATAATAGATACAGGAACGTCATTACATTTTATAAAATACAGTAAATACACCTAAATTAGGAAAATGTTCCTGGAGAAGCCTTGAAATTACAAATTTTACTTCCTTCCGCCCGTATACTCCCTAACTTCCTGTTTCATGTAAACAAGCTAAAGTAAATTTCATCCTGCAATATTAGCTTCTCTCAATTTTTGATATGCTAAAAATCAAAGCCAAACAAAATGCCTTTTAATCGCTTTTGCATGAAATACCCAAAAATGTATTTATTTTATTGAGTGTTGCTTTCCATCGCTTTTCGTCGTCTAGTCGAGTCACAGCAAAGAAATAAAACGACATTTGCAGCGAAACATTAACTATAGAAGTAATGTTGCTCGGGTTGGTAAATTTCCAAGAGCTAGGAAAATCCCAATTAATAAGAAAGAAACATTGACTCTTTTTTTTAGTCTTATTTTGCTTCTGGCTATGCAAATACTTGAGAAACAATGTTACAACGATGGTCTTGTTAGAAACAGAAAAGTATATTAGATTTCTCATGAGAGATTATTGTTTTAAGAGACCACGAGTTATTTTCTTTAAAGAATTTTTCATATTAATCCATCAGACGATAGGAAAACATGGACTTTCATCTCTAAACTAACAATTCCCTTTATAACGATATTCCCTCTTAGTTATTTCTTGCATAAAATATGTTTTTCTAGAAGGTCTTTTTTTCTAAAGTTATATTCATACAGGGTGAACCCTGTGGAGAGCAGTTGTTTTTCATTAATTCTGCCATAGTAAAATATTTCAGCTAATTTTTTAATTTATTATAACAAAAAAGACTTGGGTATTTAAAATGAATGTGTAGAAAAGCTTTTGAATTCAAAGAAACTTACCACACAAACAATTATGGTAATGGACGTGACATATATTTTTTCAATGCAATGCAAAATTAAACACAATTAAGCCCTAATGAATAAAATTTCTTTACAATTTGTAATATTATGTTTAATTTAGTGAAAAATTGTTGCTGATGCTCAAATTTAAATAACACACAAGCTATATAATTTGATTAATTCAATTTAATCAAATTTATTATATAAATTTTTGCTTTCAATGAAACGTAATTTTTCATCATTTTACAAAAATACCAGTCCCATTAATTTAAGGGATTTAAAAGTGAATGGTGTCCTATCAAGGAAGTGAGAGAGCTAATTTTAAAATACGTTTTATTAAGCAGCAATAAATTTTGGTTAGCTCTGGTGGAGTAAAACACAGGTGGTCGACTTTAAATTTAATTAAGTGAACAATACCTTTGTCCTATGTATTAGGTAAACGCGCATTCAATTTATGTCTCCGTGTAATATACACGAATAAAAATGCCACTCTCTGATGTGAAAAAGTACCTTCTAAGAAATTGAAGCACCATATTGCATGTACATTTTTAATATTCGAGGGTTTTCATAAGTATACGTTCAGAGAAAATGCATTACTAGATGCGACAATTTTTTGAAAGCTTCTTTAAAATGTAGATGCTTGATCTAATAGGGTAGTTGTACTGAATTTTGTTGCAGGTATCACGACAGACTATTTCTACGTACAACGAGGCCAGGTGAACACATACGCCCTGAATTTCACGATGCTAATTCCAGCTAACATTTCTGACATACATTTTTCTTGGGAGAGCTTGGCGAATTATTCGGTGAGTTATTCATTATTTATTTACCTGCGGCAGTTCTTGGGTAAATATGAAACCGTAACGTTAAATATGCAGGCTTTTAAAACTGGGTGCATGATTTTTATTTGTTTATGTTTTGGCGATGCCGCATACATACAGGGTGTTATTATTTTTATAATCAATACTTTGAATTTAATGAAGAGTTTATATTTTAAACGTAGCTATACGTGCTAGGTTTATTGAATAAAAACGATAATGTTTGATGAGCTTGATGGTTTTCCGAAGGGAAAAATCGGAAATGAAAAACGAGGGAGATACACTTCACAAATAAACATAACTTGAAAGTGTAAATACATTTCGTATTGATGAAACGAGGGGAAATTAAAATGGAAGAGTCTCAAAGAAACGCAGTTATGTACCTAATAACTTGCGCAGCACAATTATACATTCAGATTCTCACAATCACTTTTAAACAACCAAACTCCGACTGAAAATTGTTGATTCGGTTGAACGAATCCACTTCCAATTATGTCATATTGGTAGCTACGGTAACTGTTTCATTACGATGGTTTGCAACAAACGTAAGGGCTTTTATACCGAGGACATCCAAACTGGAAATTTACATGTTGTGGCTTGTGGCTATTTCAATTATTGTTTTATTAAAGGCTATCCTGCCCTTGCTCTCGATGCACATAACAGTTTCGAGATATATTTATTACAATGAAATTATTTAGGCGCACGATGAAACGCAACAAGTAGGGGAATGGTTGCTACAGTCGCATGCAAGTCACGTTCTATCCTACTGTTTTCACCACTTAAACACCAATATTGCGACTTTCCCGTACAATACAGGAAAAACTTTGTCAACCAAACCGCTTAGGTATATTTCACTTGTTCAACGAATCTTAAGATCAATGTTAAAAATGCCTTGTTTACTTCAAAAGCTTAAGAAATATCATTTGTTTTAATGCTTGCTCCTTGTGATGAACTGTATTTTTTTTTGTATGGATATGAACCTTATTAACAGAAGAAAATTGACTGCAAAATAAATCTGTGTTCTCAAAGTTTCCACATTGGCTGGCTGAATTATTTAGAAGGTTTCAAAACGAATTTCAACATCAATTACCCCGTTTTAGCAATATGCATGAAAGAACAGTAAAAACAAATATTTATTAAGTGAAACAGTAACATAGGCAGCAGAAATATATAAATTTTGGTTTTGATTAAATTAAGCGACGTAATGAAAGCTTTTGCTTCAATATTATTACAGTTGTGATGGATATGGTCTGCAATGGCTTTTATGACATATTTTCCAATAAAGTTAGGTATTCAATATTGAGTCTAGAGGTATTGAAAACAGATAGCGCTTGTTTGCAAAATCCGGCAAACTCTCGTGCAAATGACAATTTGCTCTCTTTGACAACGAACAGATTGAATCCAAAGTTAAATTAATTACGCCATAAAGTTTAAACTTACGCACTCACGCGAAATACCGGCGGCAAAGACAGAGTGGATTCGCTTCCGCTCGCGCGGCGGATAACGGCCAAACTTAAAATACTTCGCAACTTTTCCAAGAGCAAATTGTCTTGCTAATACAGATCAAAAAAGACCCCATCAACGAGGGATATGGAAATTATTAGAAAAGAAGTGGAATTCTCCGATTTTCTGGCAAGCTGTGGAGACAAATCGGGGTAATTTGGACGTCGGTTTGTATGGGTTAAATCCCGGTAGAAAACGACAAGCTAAAGACAAATCTCGACACTTCAATGACATTCTACAAGTTTAATTGAATGCCAAACATTCCTACACCCAACTGAGAATCGATTACACGTTGTTTATTGACTGAGTATTCTACAAACCCCAAATTGATCTCTCGTTTTCACAAAACTCTTCGAATTCTGACCAAACATGGTTGGACAAAACAGAAAACCAACTAAGGATTCCCTGTTGCTGTTTGCGTCCACCACATTTCAATTAAATTTCGTTTTACATTACATTCACTTCACAAGCACCTTTGTTCTTTGTGCATTGGAATTGAATTTGCAATTTGATTGACGTTTTTTGAAAACACCCTTATTGTCTGTCCCTCGGGTACTGATGCAGTTTTTAATCCATTGCAGATTTCAATACAAATATTTTTACACGGAACGAAACGCGTCTGGAAAATCGACATATGTTGGCTGGTGTAAGGTACATTTTGTCTTGAGTAGAATAGCAAAATGTAATTCAGACAAACACGTTTAGGATACGGTTTGACAGAGACAAACGTTTTTTTCATAAATATTTTCTGTCTTTCTACTGCCTTAATTTTACACCTGACACCAAACCTTGTCATTTAGGATAAAGGGGGCTTCTGAAAAATTGTAGTTGTCTGGCATTTTAAAAGAACAATAATGTAATTTTCTAAAGTTTTCTCGATTTAAATCATACAATAAAAATAGTGATAAAACTGCCAATATTTTTCATGGCGGCGATAAATTTGTTTTATTATAAAGCTGTAACTTTGCGAAATGAATACAATTACTTATTGAAACCAAGCTTAATAAAGAAAATCCCCCTTTTGTTAGTCTTGGTGTTTTTCGTGACTTATAAGAAAGTTGACGGATAATATTAAAAGTTATGAACCTCCACACTTTGATTTACCACATAAAAATTCCATCGTTACTAAAAATTATTGTTAAACACTCATAAAGTTTAACAGGAGATTTGGATGTTTATTCGAGAAAAGTTTGGTCGTGCATAAAAATAGGTTTGTTGTATTTCCTTTAACATGTCGTTGGTTTACCACTCAAACGATTTACTAGTTCAATTTCCTCCGGTATATGTCTTATTGTGGAAGTTGTATCCTTTATCTCGAAAAAGAAATATAAACTGTTGTTTGTTGACATATTCAGTTACCGTTTCCATATTAGATGCAAACTTCCCCGAACTTTTATCCGCAACAATAAAACAAGGCTTCTACATTTGTACTTTGCAAAATAAATACGATTTAATTTGAAATAAATGTCGAATCAATCGATCAAATAGCCTTAAAAATGCAAAACAGTAATGTCATTAATTTGAATTACCGTAAAATGTTATTGTTTCAGATTCCATACATAATGGCCGTGGAGTACGACGGGAAAGCCAAGGGGGCGCTCCAGCCCCCTCAAATGAATATTTCATCAACTGGTGTGATACCAACATCTGTGCAGACATTTAGGTATGTCGAGCTTTTGCTTTTCCAACTAGGTATCCTTCCATAATTGCAGGTTATAATTATGTAAATAGTGGCAATATTATTCACTAAAATAACTAGCTCCAATTCGTATGCAAAATCAATTTAACATATACTTAGAACAGCGCTGCGATTTTCTAATTATGGTGATTGTGCCACCCGAAATTTCCGCATGTTACCACATTTAATTTGAGCCAAAGTTGGTAACGGAGAATACACAAAATCGCGTTTCTCATGCTATTTTAAAACGGTTTTAAAAATTTTACAACTGCGCCACTGTTTATTTTCCTATAATAAGTCTTTTAGATTCAAGAATATTGGCTTAGACTTTTGGCTTTTAGCCACTTAGTGATAAACTTCTTACTTGCACTGCTGAACTGCTAAAGTAATTTTCTTGCAGTTGGCGCAACTTTTTAATGTATTTATCCCAGCGAATTTTTGCGCCAAATGCATTACCTAATTAAAATATATCCATTATTACTTCCAATATTTGTATTTTGCAGAATAAGGTTGGTGTGCACTGGCGCCAAGAGTGCAGAAATTGCCGTCAACATTTACGTCAATGTTTCTTCAAATAAACATTCCAAGTTTACAGTTTTGCATCTGAGGCGAAACAAAATCTGCCTTAAAGGTAAGTTATGTCACAGCGCCCCGTCGCCCTTAACTATAATTAGCGCTTTAATTAGTTATTTAAATTTGAAAAGTTGTGTTTTTTTTGCTTTGTTGCGTCTACTAACAGTATAATTGACTCAAATCAAACGCAACATTAAACAACTCCACCGGATGTCATCCCTACAAACCGTAGCGCTCCATTATTTATCGCTCACTAATGCAAAATTACCCAGGCTTGCTAACAAGTGTTTTTAGGCTTGCTAAAATATTTATAGGAAATCAAATTTTGAGTATGGTTTATACAATTACAATTTGTCTGCACTAAGCTAGGATTGTTGTGCCAATTAATTAGGGGTTAATTAGAAATGAGTTTTGCTACGGTGGAGCCCGGACCAAATAGAGAATTAAACCTAGAACGATATGTTTCCCATGAGGCCACATCAAAGCCTATTTGTAGATTCAATTGAAAGCGTGGTGCCAGTGATGTACAGTGTCCGTTTTTTAATCAAAGATTCAGATTAGGCAGACACACGATTTCTCTTCTTTGACACAAATATAATATCGCTTGTGGGTGTGCTTCCAAAATCCCTTACTTAATGTAAAATGCATACTGTCATATTGAAAATGTATCTTCTATGTGTAAATATTCCACCCTAGAATATTACCGGACTAATCGACAAGGGCAACATCAAAACTGAAGGGTCCTTAATCCTTAACATAAAGAAATTGGCATCCTGAAACCGCCTGCCTGATATATTATCTAGGAAATTCATGCAGCGCGTAAATCTGACCAATTAGAGCACAATTTTGCGAACTTTACCCAACTTTGGATAAATTCAAAATCAACATATCTTTATAAAAGTTAGACGAACTTTAGCAGAAGTAAGCGAAAAATAACAAGAATAAAAACCATTCACCTGGAAGAATTTCATGAGATGGATAGGCAACACACAAACTCCCTGTGCGTATTTCTGAATTTATAACTTTGAAATAATAGCAGTTTAAATATCCGACATTGTATGTACATTAGGTGATCCAGCTGGGTTACAAAAATTGCTTTCACATGTTATGCAAAGCACAAAGTTTCTTAACAAAGGTTTTTAACCGCTTAGCCTTTAGCTTTTAAGTTCTAACTGCTCACATATTGTCCTTTATTGGAAAACAGTTTTCGTTTGTGTTAACAAAAGACTTGCTAAAAGGTATACTTCACCGCTTAAAATTCAAATTACTTTTCTTGTAGCGATTTTCATAAATGAATATTATATCAGAATATCAAGCTAGAACAATTCAATTTTTGAAGCTAAAGAGAACTTTTTACGCCATATTTGAATAACAAATTTCTTCAAACGATGTTTAAACACACTTAAATTCACATTACATCAGTTTAATTCTTAAGGAAAGTTTCAATATTACAACAACCAGATCCAGAAGCAAGTTTACTTAATGTTGATGACATTTTCTTAGCAACCAAGAAATTCCGGCCATTGATTAAAACACAATACTTAGTAGATGGTAAAATAAAGCCATGTCTATAGATTTTCAGGACTTTGTTAAGGCAGGATCTAATCCGGCGCATCCACCATATTCTTTCCATTCACAAAATACACCAGAAATTTAAACATAAAAACATTTCAGGCATCGGATCCACAATCCACAACGACCTGTCAGTCCGATTGGGACCGGAAACAGCAAGCTCCCTCTACGTCGCAGTGGCATCAGCACTGACAATGATCACTTTGGTGGTCATTACCACGTCGGCCGTATGCATAAAAAACAAAAAAGTCCGCTCGCAAGAGCCACAGTAAGTATTTTCAGACCAACGTTTCTTGGATATTGGAAATCAATCAACCACTTAAATAATAAATGCTTCAATTGGTATAAATTTTTATGAACACGCAATGTCATAAGGGAAAACTAACTGACATTATACTGCCTTTTAAGCAGTCTTCATAATAATTTAATACATTACTCGCGTTGAACTTTATTCAGAAAACGGAACTTCCACCTTACTTAACATATTCGCTTTTTAACAACAAAGTAGCAAAAAACCTAAAGCGCATGTGCAATGATCATGCGCAAGTTAAACGCTTATTCATATAATATCAATCAAAATGAAATGTTTCAGTTACATGACAGCGATCTACGATAACAATCAACATGTCTTCGTACGATTGGGCTCTACCTTGGGGCGACCATCCAGTGCGGAAAGTGGGAGCTACGCCACGATTGGGAGCATTGAAAAGTGCCCCCCATCGCCCTCGCCATATGCCACGAGTGATGCCTGCAGAGTTTCATATTACGCTTCTTCGCAAGTCATGCATTTGGCACATGTAAGTTGTTTCTTTGTTTTGTATGTTGTTAGTGTTATGATGTACAGGTTTAGGAAATGAACTGAAATGCCTGATGCATCGGAGTTAATTTTTATAGCAAATGCAAAAATGAAGCTTAAAAGCCCTATATAGAAATGAGATTAAATCGTGGAGTAGAATAAAAGCCGCTCTTATTTTACGGTAGCGTGAATAAAAAGCGAAACTTGAAAAGTCGAAATAGATTTAAAAAGTGTGAAATAAAATTTGGTGGAAGCTATACGGCACTCGGCGGCGTGCCGTGTTGCCTAAATGTCTAAAATCTTCAGTTAGGGGGCTATGTCTAATCCCATGAGAACTGGCGGGCGCAATACTATTTGCTTTTCATATAGACGTTGAATTTCCCTTACTTGTAGCTTATCTGTTTTTCGCATAAGCGCCCCTCATCTGTATAGGATGTGGAATCAATCAAAAGCCTGCATTGCTAGATAATATTCTCTCGCTAACTACTACACTCTACAGCCTATTGATAATGTTAATAGCTTTAATAAATGTGCCTTATATCATATGGTTTTAGCTTTCAGATCCTCCCTATAGTGGTTACCAATTTTCTGTTTCGCGCTACACTACACATTGTTTTAGTTCGCGCAAAATATCCCAATTAGGAAGGAACTAAATTATCTCATTATAAACTACAGTACATGAGAAATAGCATCTTCCTGTGCCATGTATATTTAGACATGCATGCACAATACTGCTAAATCATTTACTTTAAGCGTACGTCTATTGTTTTACGACATGTAAGATGGATTTTTTATGACCACTTGTAAAACGAAGCATTTTAAGCTTAAGAAATGTTTCCAAGTTCCCTTAAATTAGTTGGTTCGTTTTATTAAACATTCGATGGAATGTTTTCAAAAGGAAATACTACACTGTGAAATTAAGACTCTTGCTAATTAAATGAATTTGTAATGTTGTAGGAAATGTATTAAAATTTGTTTGCAATCCAATTTATTTATGCCAGCATTTTCTGTAGATGCGCAAGGTTCCTGTTAATTAATTTGGAAATTATTGTAGTCAGCGTCAAATTTCTTAGCGCGAAGAAAGCAATCGCATATTAGATCTTCTCTAAGTTCCCATAGGAGCAGTGTACATTCCTATGTATAATTCAAAGCAATTGAGGCGCTCTTTAAACGCAATAAAACAGAATTTTCCTTTTCCAAAAGAAATTGATGTTTAAGTCATGGAAACAAGTGATATTTTACCCTACCTTTGTGTCTGTGCAAACTGACAGCATCAAACGTTTCCAAGGTATCGCAAGCCCCGAAGAGATTCTTATTAAAAGTTAAGAGAACACAAATACTCTAACCGCCTTTTCTTTTTCGTCCCCGAAAAGTGTCAAATTTAATATAATCCGAAGGATATAATTACTTTCCTCCGCATCAAAAATTAATTAACTATTTTGTTGTTGTTGTTCTTTCGACTTAAAAAACTTGACGATAATTACTTCTTGACGTGACACGGCGCATCCGCCAATTTCTCGCCAAGTTAAAAACCCATTTTCGCTAAGAGTAGCTCCCTTTATATGTAGGATAAATCGAGGGATTACCATCTAACTAACAAGGATTTTAAAGGGTGGAAAGACAATCCCTAGTAGCTTCGGGCAATTCAATTAAGGGGCGTGATGCCAAATTGATATGTGGAGCGACAGAATAATAATGTGAAAATTTCAGGCTCCATTTCATACTTAATGAACTTGTCATTGCGCTAAACAAAATAAAAAATTATCACTGAATTGATAGAGGATGTTCTGACTTGTTTACAGAAAACAAGTAAAAAAACAAAATTGAGTTTTTCGGCAATTCTCTTGTTTAGGAAACCAAATTTAATCTTGATTAGTTATGTGACGGAATTTTGTATCCATGTTTCCTTATGAACGTGTTTTACATTGCAAGCGGCTGACGTCGCCGTCAAAATTACATACTGAGACAGCTAGCCTACAAGTAAAACACCTTACTGTGCGCCTCAATATAACCAGAAAAAATGGCTCAAACTAAATGAGAAAATATTTGTTCCTAAAAGCCCCGCGTAATTTAGACACATTAGTTAACTTATGCTGAGCGGTATTTTAGAACTTCATTTATAAAGCTTGTTAGAAATTTGTCGTTGCCCGGACTTAACAACTTTGAGCATTAATTTTACTTTACGCTGATGCAAATCAGCGATGAAATCAAAATAACGCATTTTCATTAGGTAGTAAATTCTGTAAAAAAAACTAGACAAGAGGTTGCATTAGTTCCAAGCAAGATTAAGAAATATAGTGGCTTTATTTTCATCCAAAGCAACAGGAAACCTTTTTTCCCTAATGAAAAAATGTGTTTGCCGTTCCCAAACTCACACACAGAATTACTTCTCTAACCGCATAGCTTTTTGTTTGCTTCTACATAGTAAATTTTTAATAATACTATACCATGTAACGACGATAATCACTAGGTGAACTTAATCCTTTTACTGAAAAATCGCTGCGAGGGAACGGCGTCCGCGGAGAGGTAATCAATGTCCATTCATCCAGCTTATAATCATATTAACATGTCCCTATTCCCTGAAGGACTTTTAATTTTGCTCGATTTTCCATTGTTATAGATAGGGCTGCAGGATCCCCGACTCTCTGATCCTTCAAAGCGTGTGCGCGCTCTAGCGGCGCCGCGCTCAACCTTGTATCTCGACCAAGTAACGGAAGATGGCATCTTTGGTCAGGTTTTTAGAGGCACCTTCAAATCGCAGGATGTGACGATTAAGACAACGAAAGGTAGGTTGAATGTTATAACTTTTAAACAAGTTAGCAGCTGGATTTACATCATTTTGTAGAAACGGCGTCCAAGCGCCAAATCTCGCTATTTCTCTCCGAGGGAACAATGATGTTCGGGCTAGAGCACAAAAATGTCCTTACAGTTTTGGCAGTAAATGTCGACAGCAGCAAACAACCCTTTGTAGTTTACCCATATGCCAATAGGGGCAATTTAAAAAGGTTTGCATCGGTTCGCTTTTATTAGTCCAAGTTATAAAATTTAACCTTCTAGATTTTTGGTTAAGTGTCGTCAAAGGGAAGAGAGCCATTATAACTTGTCCACACAAAGTTTAGTGGATATTGCTATTCAAATCCTTTTGGGCGTTATGTATTTGCACGGACAATGCATTTGCCATAAAGACCTCGCTGCTAGAAACTGCGTGTAAGCCTTCTTTGTCCAGAAAAAAAAACATCTGTCTGAATTTTTTCTACTTTGCAGGATCGACGAAAAGTTGCAAGTCAAAATTACAGACAACTGCTTGGCCCGCGATTTATTTCCAAATGATTACTTTTGTTTAGGTGATAACGAAAGTCGTCCGGTGAAATGGTTGGCTCTGGAAAGTTTATTATATAAACAATATACTGGGCCATCTGATGTGGTAAGTTATGCTTTATAATGTCGTCTTGATGAATTAAGCTTCCGCGCAGAAAGTTTGATGATGTAAAAACGCTTGACTAAAATGTAAATGGTCAATTATGTGATGAACTAATTTAACATAAATTGGAGTATTTTCGAATGCTTCCTAACTCATAAAGTGACGTGAAATAAGTTTCGTATGTTGTTCATGAATAGTAATGTATCTGGAAAGTACACAGATATCAGATAATGAAATTATAAATTCAAATTCGATATAACTTGCAAACTCTGCTCGGTACAATTTTCGTCGAAAAACTTAGCTAGATATACTTAACACAAATAGAACATGAGCATGACTCCCCATTTTGGTAAGTTTTCTATAAAATATTTGTAAACATTTAATAATAATCGGTCGATCAAACTTGTTTTCAATTTGTCTGTAAAGAGTTATAGTTCCAGTACTCTCGCAACCAAATTAATTTTTTTCTTTAATATGATCACCAAAAACCAAGGTGATCACCTTGAGGCATATAAATATTACCTCCAAACGTAAAAGAACATCAAAATTAGTAAGCAAACATAATGTAATAAAATAATTTACAAATAAACACCGATACCCAATCCTTTATCGACATTAACTTTTGGGTATATTTAAGCGACTAAATAAAATGCACAAGTCTCCTTAAAAATATGTAGATCAGTGCCTACATTCGCGACTTTGCTATGCTTAATTATCTAAAATTAGATTATAGCGGTAGGGAAAGGTTAACAATCACCAAAATGTACAATTTCCTCATATAGAACCATAATGTTTTTGAAAGTGTTGTACTGTCAGCATTGGGGATAGTTGAGTACCTTGAAGTTAAAATTTTATTTTATATTTCCTTTTAATCGAAAGTGAACAAGATAGGGAGATATACTGAAACGAAGATCAACTACGTTGCTTTTCAACGTTTCGTTGTATTTACCAACAACTTATTTATTTTAGTAAAAAAACTATGTAATACAACTGTGCTGAATTGCTGAAATTAGCAAAAAGTATTTCACCAAATATTTATTATTGGTTATCAACAAATTAAATAGGGATTCTGCAACACGTATTATTAATAATTGCAAACCATCAGAGCAAATATCAACAAAAATCGTTTAATATTGACTCTAACCACAAATCCAGTCTAATATTCCATATTATTATCTAAAATTTAAATATTTATTTATCTACCTATTACTAATAATTTGCCTACATGAATGTCATGTATACGTAATTATAGTATTTTTTCAACTAAAAAACACAGAGCGGCTGTGAAAGTCTCAAGGTTTAAAAAATCGCAAAATAATGAATAAACAATTAAAAATAATTACAAGCAAATCCTCCTCTTAGCAGCGATAATAAGTTTTATTCAGAAATGAATTCGTTCTTAGAATTTAATAGGAAAATAATTTCAAGTATCTACCTATGATTAATTTTACATTAAAAGTAATTAATGCACATTTTTTCATAATACATACACTATTAAAAATCAATTGGTACTTCGTACAAACATTTACAAACATCTTTGTTGTCACATTTACATCCTATTATTGTTGTTGCAAAAAAACATTTTTATTAATATAAGAAAAAGACAGCCGCTTAAAAGCTTTTGGCGCAACACAAATTATTTGTTTAGCGTAATAACTTCCATACTGTAATTTAATTGCTACTTCAAGAAAAACTATTGTTCGTTTTTATCACTTAAAACATTTAAGAGTGTATGGAATTTTAAGATTAACCTTGAAATTGCAATTTTTTTTATTATGTGCAAATCTTTTTATTGTGCTAGAAAGTCTTCCGAGAACTAATCACGTATATAGGAATGAGCTAAATAATAATTATTTTTATATAAAAAAAAAGCATTTAGTACAAAATTACAACAAGAATAGTAAAATCGGATATTTGTAAGAATCTTTTTGTAGCTTTGTCCTTAACGTTTCGTAAGAAAAATTTCTCTTTAAGAAACAATTTCAACACCACATGACATTAATCTAGTTCCATGTTCCATTTAAACAAAATGTGGGAATTGCAATTAACTTTTTTCAATAAAATAAGATTGGTTACAACACACTCCCTTGAAGAATTTACCTATTCAAAATTCGGTATGGAGTTTCTGAAGCATGCACATTATAAATATTTATTTTCAGTGGTCTTTTGGTATCATTTTATGGGAACTGACTACAAGGGCCCAACAGCCGTATCCCGAGATAGACCCCTTTGAAATGGGCACTTATCTGCGAAACGGTTATCGGCTTGCTCAACCCATGGGCTGCCCAGATGAATTGTGAGTACAGAAAAAATATTTGTTTTCCATATAACACACTTTCGTTAATTTTACGACTGTGTGCAAAAACTTTATAGCTTTATTGAACGGTCGGTGTCTCTAATCTAATATTTGGAACACAAGTGCAACATTCTTAGGCTGCACATTACATGACTTTCTTAATATAACAATATTTTCAGATTTGCGATTATGGCTTACTGTTGGCTGGCAAACCCGACCGAGCGACCCCAGGCATCCCAACTTTTGACTTATTTGCAGGACTTTTACACAGCTCTTTGCCGATTTATTTAAAAACTCCAATTTTGGAAGACTGACTTTAAAAAGAGCCAAACACAAGAATAAATCAAAAATGTTAAGCATGTTTGTCCTTAATCAGCCTTATGCCGTATTATTTATCCATTTTTGTCGACGATTGTTGTTTTTATTTCTTGCGTTAGAATATTAAACAAATTTTTTTTTACATTACCCACAAAAAATATATAACCCGATTTTTACACATAATTACAGCATAAGGCTGAATGTCTATTAAAGATGTAGAAATAAGTTTCTATTTGTGTTTTTATTTCGTAAACAATATGCTATCAATGCTGTATTTATTTGACAAGCCGCCATTATGAGCGGCAAAACGTGGTGGTAAACCCCAATTTAAAAAAATTCAAAGACAGGGTAAAAAGTAGTTTTTGTAAACGTATAGGTAATTGGAAATGTTACTCAAAGAAAACTTAAATCAAAATTGGTATGCATTTTCGGAAACATACAGGGTTTAGCAGCAAGCTTTTTTATTGTAAAAAAATGGGATCAAACCAAAATAACGAAAGTATTTAATGTACTGGCTGTCTAGTTGTTAAAATATATTATTTTAAATGTTACTACATGTTTTAAGGGATGTTATTGTCACACCTAATACAATAACAAAATAAGTGTTCTTACTGTTAAATGTTTTTTGTTTTAAAATAATTTGGGCATACAGTAAAAGCGAAGATTTTATAAAATATATGTATGTACGTTCAATGAACATAAATTTTAATATAAATATTTATTTGTCTTATTTATCACCCCTTATAGTCTAGAGACCTAGCTGCGCCATTTTTTGTTGTACCCAGTAGGAATTTATTTTCGTTTACTACTCCACTCGGGTCGTAAAATCGTTCAGTGTAATAAACTTTCGATTTTAGCCAATAGAGTACAACGACAAAAAATCCTTGTGAAGCCGCCGGTTCTGGGAATTTTAAAATCGGACTATATTGAAGAAAGTATTACATGTATAAAATTAAAATGTTGTTTCGTAGCAGCAGTCTAATATTTTAAAAATATTGTGAACCAAGGTTATTTTTTGTATTTGTGAAATTAATCTTAAATGTGACATTGAAATAAGCGTTTCTTAAAGAACAAAGGAGCAAGTGTAGCTGGTAACAACTACAGGTTTTTACATTGTATCAAACATAATTAGTATTTAAATAGTTTTAAAAAAGCACCTTGAGCACCAGTGTTCTATCCACAGAATGTTAAAATTTCTTGTAACCGCGGTATAGCGGGTAAATTTTAAAAGTGAATGTAATGACCATGTAGAATAAAGCACAAAAAACTCTAATATGTAGCACACAAAATTCGTTGAAATTAGCCTGTCAAACTAGTTAAAACTTAATTTTTGGTTATTGCGCCGAACCTTGTTGCAAATCGGATGTTAAATTGTATTTGCATGCTGACAATCATATGTCAATTTGGACACGATAAAAAAATGCAAAACCTTTGCAAATGAAAGTGAACGTTCACCAACCCATGAATGTTTATGGTCATAGAGAAAAAGAACTTGCACCACTTTGACATGAAAACTACGATACCTAACCTTGATCATTATTAAGTAACACCTCAGAATAAAACATTACTAATATACCTAATAGGTACGTAAGCGTAATTATATTGTTATTGTTTCTTACTCGTTGAAAGGTAAAATATCTAAATAGTTAGAAGGTTCCAATATTTAAATTTGCCTCCATTTAATGCATATTTAAATCAAAGAGAATGCATAAGATCCAGTAAAAATTATTTTTACGTCAAGAATGGAATCAAAACGTTTGGATAATTCAAGGCTCTTTCTAACAAAAGTTAAATCTAGCATTCACTTGCTACCTTGATGAAATTATTATTAATAAATATGCGAGAGAAAGGCTTTACTCCTACCATTTATATTGACCAATATGCCATCCCAAAATACCATCTTTGATTTGATGGTAAACCACATTTCGTAACTCATCCTTTAAAGTACTGAATCTACCTAGATTTTATATTTTAACAAGTGATACTATAGGGTAAAATACGCTTACTTTCAAAAGAAATAACCATTCACTTATTGTGGCAAAATTTTCCAAAATAAACTGAAACTAGAAATCCCCATAATTTTTGCCTTATCTTATGCATTTGGTTTTTTTTTCTAGGGTTTTTTAAAAATATTACAATGCTTTTGTCTGCCCTAATGTACTAACTAACTTTCAGGTAAATCCCTGAAGCTAAATTTTTGTGAATATTCTCATTGATCGCATGTAGTGCAGCAAATTAATTGTCAGAAACATTTACTTCGGATATCAAACATTAAATTTAGGATAATTTGCGGTTGCTTGTTGAATTAGCAAATAAACAAACATTACTAATGCATACAAATATAAAATGAAGTAATCTCAAAAAGTAACCAAAAATTTGTAACAGTCAGGCGGTGTGTACACATCTTGAAACAAAGTAAATACCTATGATCCAGTTCTTTCTCTACGATAATAAAAATTTCTACAACAGTAACCTATCTTTTAAATTTTCGGTATAAGAAATAAAAAATTTTGGGTCATTGTCAAATTTGATAATAACGCAAATATAGCGTATGTCACAATAGCTGCGGTAGAGGAATTTTAATAATATTTTCTATGCATGAAATGGACAATTCTCTAACTCGTGTCTATTGTTGTTCTTAAATGTGTGTTTAAAATATTTAATGAAATGATTATACAACCTTTGCCGTTGCTAATTAAGCGCAAAATTTTTGATTTTTCCACATTTACTTAAAACGTAGTAGTGTTTTTGCTAGATAAAATTGTAATGCAGTAAAAGCAGCAACTATTTCCTCGATTAATAAGAAATAAATTTATTTTTAATTATTTAAATGAATTCTGAGTTATTTCCACTAATTACCTTTATTGATAAATAAAAAGTTGGTTATTTTTTTATGAAGATAATGTAACTTTCTTGTTGTGTGCGAGTTGTTGCAACAAAACTACTAATTTGCCTAAAATCTTCTGAAAAGCTAAA
The DNA here is from genome assembly GCA_963920755.1 of Cartodere bifasciata. Classification (NCBI taxonomy): domain Eukaryota; kingdom Metazoa; phylum Arthropoda; class Insecta; order Coleoptera; family Latridiidae; genus Cartodere; species Cartodere bifasciata. The sequence goes on along the minus strand of OY987201.1, from coordinate 5,537,604 downwards.
TTACATAACCGAAAAAAATCAATCGAGTAATGTAGGAAATAAAATAAATATGAACCAAAAATAATGTAATTTAAATTGGGAGTGAAAGTGAAAAAACTGTTTTTTGGTAATATCACATAACAATTACGTATTACATAAAAATTGATCCAGCGCTTCGCAACTAAACTAAAGGAAAGTAATTTCTTTTGTTGTTTTATCTGACCCCAATATCCGATAGCAAATCAATTTTGGCAATTCAATAGATCCCGATTCGTTGTACCAAACAAAAAAGGTTTTAATAAAGTACTGCCTAAGTACCTTATTTCGATATGGAAACTCATTTCTACATACTTATACATACATATAAAGATATTACATAATCTGTAAAATGTCTTAGTTTTACGCTTAGATTTTGGGTGAAAGTACCGCTGATTATGATTTTGCGTTATTGTGATTGAGTCTTACGATTTTTTCCCACAGACTGAATTGTTATCTAAAAAACAAAATTTGAGTACTTATAGTAAAACAATTCTTGCAGAAAACTAATGGCACTTTGTTTTAATGATGCTTTAAAAAGTCTAGAATATCCTTGAAATAAGAACATCCGCTCCTTCTTTTATTTAATATCGTAGAGCACTTGCTCGATCTCGCAGGTAAAAATTACATTAATTACTAAGCAGCATTGTAACGTCTACGCGAAATAAATTATAAGCGACCTCGCGAAAAAGACAAAACCTTAATTAATTATCAAAACGGTGCGAAAAAAGCTGTATTGCCTTATTAAGTCCTAAATATTTAAAACAAAGTAAAAATGAATTTCCTTCTTGATTGTTATAATCACTTTATATGATTCCAGCGGCTCAACTTTCGGTCTATGGTATCTAGTTTCGACCTCGAACTTCCTTCTACATTACATTGGGAAAAACATGCCTAATTGATGTTACAAAAAATATATTACAATGCTTATGTGGTAACAACAAAAAGTTCACATAGGAATTATTAATTGAATGTGTTTAGTTGATGTTTACCCTTCACTTTTTTGGATTAATATACTTAAATGTAACCTTGATAGAGCTGATTACAGAAACGCTTCATAAAAATTGACTTTTTGGAAAACGGTACTAAGTAGTACTAAATAAAAATTTGCGTTTTTTTGCAATTTGGATAATGTAAGCACCCTGTATTAACGGCTTTGTATCAAGTTGGTCTCCATCCACTGTGCTCAGCTCAAGCATAGGTATGTCAGTTAAAGCAAGACTACTTTCACTTCCCTACAAAGCGCAGACCTTGAAGGTTTCAAACAGGTAAAATCAGTCTCGAGGACAAGCAACGATCAATTACTTAATACAACGCTCGCCTGAATTACGCCATTTGTTATTTATGATATTCGCGTTTATTGTCACTTATTTATTCAAACATAAATGGAGAAAGGTTTAAAGGGCCCCTATACGTTTTGAGCACAATCGCCGAAGTGGGGCTAACCGCAGGGGGGCTCTTGCTTCAATACCAATTAATTGCTGTTTAGCTTTCGTGCAAATTTCAACTAGCGAGCACTAATTATTCGTCATATATAATTTTTGCTTTTTGCAAGGGTACAGTTAAACATATTATTTAATTGATCATGGCAAGAGACTTTCTTTCCTCCCACAAATAATGTAAAAAGCAATTCATTTTATTTAAAGGAACAAACGAGAAACCAGCTATAAAGCAACACTATTTAAATTTAAGCATGGTTAAATATTTAGATGTAATTACGACACTTGTCTTGCGTAGTTATTACCAAGTCAGCGAAGGAATTGGTAGACGCTTAAAAAAATGGACAATGGTACAAGATAAACCCGAATTGAGAAACAAGAGACTCTTAAAAGATCAATTTAGCCTTATGTGCTGAAAGTTAAAAATATTTACAAAGTTTGTGTAAAAGGATTATTGATGTTGATTGATTTATGAGGCATTATCCTTTAGACCTTAGACATTAGAGAGCATTTGCTGCTGAGTTACTTTTGATTCCAGATGTTTTGCTGATAATATTTTAAAAGCTTTCAATGCATTGTACGTAATAGTTTGACATTTAACGCTATTTTACACAATGCGCATTGACATATTGCTTATTGCTGTAGAAAGGCTCATCATACTTATTGTTATTTAAAAATGTACTGTAATTTTCAATTATCTATGTTGCAATACTTTTTCTTGAAGGGATAGCGGCAGTCCCGCCAAAAGTTTAAGTGACACTTCTAGCTGACTCATTTTTGGGTTAAATGAGGTCACTATATTGGGACTTAAAACTCAGGCCAGACAAGAGTTACGCGATAGTGAAAGTGCAATACCTACTTGCTACTTTCCCTTGCTCTCATAATGTAACGTAATGTTTGTAACATAACAATGGATTATGCCATAAACGCCGTGGCGCTTGCATGTTATAATCCTTACCATTCAATATGATTCTTGCGAGATTACTTGCTTGCGAAGAGAGAGGTACCACGATTAATTTGAGACCCACAAACCAATATTAGGTAAATTGTGAGTATCTACCGTCACTCAGTACCATCGCATATTGCAAATATTGATCGATGTGTGTTTGTGTAGACACAAATAGTAAATAGCATAATCCAGAGAAGAGAAGGGAATTAATTGTGTTTGTAGGCATGCATGAAAGTCAAATGATGAATTAAGCGAAGTGACGTAGTAGATGCAGCAGCAGTCAGGCAAGCAGGCGAGATAGAAGGTGAAAGAGAGGACACCATTCAAGGTTCCAAATAACAAAAGACCGTGCATAGAGAGCCCCCGCACCGATGCCGCGCTAAATATTTATTCCACCACTAAATCACCTCAACTACTATACACAACGAACCAGTATGAAAATATATGCCGTTGAGCTAGATTACAAAAAACATCATTTAAAAATATGCCTGTATAACTCAGTTCACCTCTGGGTGCTGGTATTTGAAAGTCTCATTCAGGACTCGATCGAGTATCCTTGGTTGGTGAAAGCAAGTAGGGTTGCTTCATACTTATGAAGTCTCTGAATCGGCTGAAATATGTGCGGTACTGCTTTACTGATTAGCATGAATTAGAGGAGTGCCCCTTATAGGTTTTATTAGTGGGTGGACCCAAAACGAGGTGCAATAAAGTTTATTGTTAGCCCGCGTTGGGTATTGGTTCTGAAGCTTATTTGCTGTTCGAGGGATGAGCGAAGGAACCCTTGGACAGGAGACGCGCGCACCTGGACCTTGACGAGAGCAAGCGATCTGCTCGCAGGAAAACCGCGATTGAAGGTGGGGGCAGGCAGTAGCAGCGGCAGAAAGTAAAGAGGGGAAAGTAAAGGGAGAAATTAGCTGCACCATTACGCTAATCTGCGATTAAGCTCAAGATTTGGGGGTGGCTCGGTGTTCCAGCGAGGAGCACGGCGCGACCAACAAACAGCAAAGAGTTGCGGTTCGCTCGTTCACTTTTACTTTCATTTGTGGCGCAACGTGCCGCCGAGACGGAGAGTCGAGCCCAAATTACAATACGAAGTCGGCCAACGCGTGCAGTGTTTGCTTGTGTAGTGGAGCCATGGCTCATGGTGCAAGTTCTTGTCTTGTTGATGCTCGCGACCCCCTGGATTTAATTACAGTCGCGGGTATCCTGTAGGATTATTCTTTCTCCGGGTAAGTACGGCCCCTATTTAGTTGTCAAAAAAAAATTGCAAGTTTAACTTTTTTTTTTCAATGAAACAGCGCACATGTTTTGCAACCTGTTGCCGCGGTTTGATACTATTTTTGTTTGGCTGGCGCAATAATACTTTCCTGCATACTAAATCTATTCCCGAAATATATTTACTAACATTACTCATCTAAAATCATGTGCTCTCATTTAAATCGAAATTCCAACAATTCACATTTCACTATTATAATTTCAAAATGCTTAAGTAACAACTTCTAAACGCGATTCTTGTATTGCGCATTATTTTACATTTAGTAACAACTTTGTAAAAGCCAGTTAAAACTTTTAAATATTGAGCAATATGCTAAGCCGAGTATAATTAAATAAAGAATTTTCAACAAGTTAAATACTTGCAGAATGACCATTTTAGAAGATCTCATTTGCTAGATTTGAGTTAAAATAACATTGTCAACAGATCGTTAATTTGAGTAAAACATCGAAAAATGTATTAAATTGCAATTTAATTCCATGTTGTAATAGAAAAGAATAGAAATGAGTTACATAATAATAACAAATTGAAAGCATTTTGTGTTGTTGCCCATAGACGTACTGTTTTATTTTATTTTGCACAAGTTTGTAAAGTTAAAAAAATCGTAAAAAAAGTATTTATCGTTATTGCGCTAATTATTTTAGTATTTAAACATTCTTGATTGTAAACATTAGCTTTGAATTAAAAAATTAAATCTGTGATTTTTCATTACAAAATAGCGTTATTGTGTTTTAAACAAGGACGCAATTTAAGTAGGTAAAACATAAATTATAATCATTGCTCAATGTATGATAAACCTTTAAAAGCAAAAAGAAAGTCAAAAACATTTGGCAATTTTATTCATACCTCATACGTTTTGATTCTTAAAAAATCATCAGGCAATTCACACACTCATAAATAACAATGATGATTATCACAACAAATTGACTGTAAAGTATCTAACCTTGAATGGAGATGCTAGAAATAATGTATGATTTATTTAATAGAAAATTAAAAGATGAATACATACCTACTATAAAGAATTGCATTATTAATGGCATGTTTTAAAAGCAGTAAATCGTAATTTTCTTTGAAAAATATTACTCAGTAACTATTTTCATTTTATTCAAATTCCATGACTGTCTTACATTACACATTTTACTAGACTTAATTTAATTAAATCATCCAAATCAATTACTCCTCGTGTATATACATGCCGTTCCAATAAAATTGTACACCCTTATAGTGTAATAAGTCTAATCAAACCCTTTTTTCGTGACCACGCTAATGATCTTAAAAAAATAAAGATTGCGCAAAATGTAAAAGTAACCAGACTATCGCTTACAAAAACTTGCATGTTGTTAGATGAAGTAATAGTCAACATATAGAAAAGCAAAAATAAGCTATTGGGAAAAATTGAAAGGCAAACAGCATTCTTTAATGCAGACGCGGTTTCATAAGGCACACCTAATCAGGTGTATCTAAACATTTTGTTACAAAGCGCGGTTTACAAAATTCGAAAAATTCTTTCTGTTGGGAAATCCTGCCTACACAAATTTGAGACAAAAATACAAAATGTGTCAGTGAATAGGGACGCAGAAATTTCTAAGCAACTTGATAAAAAGTGCAGCGGTATTTGGACGGTGTCCAATTTATTTTCACCTAATTATCTTTACAACTGGACCATGATCACTCGCTACATTTTCTTAACAAATTCCAGGTCGATCTCTTTACCACGAAATTCGCCATGTACTCGGAAGAACAGGATACGCACGGCTTGTTAACGCTGCATTACGGCAAACACCGCGCTACTATCGTCGATGAGATTAAAACTTGCTTTACGTCCGAAAATTACGCCGACATGACGTTTATATGCGATGACAAAACCACCCTAAGCGCCCACAAGATTGTGATGGCCACAGCGAGTCCTTTGGTGAGGGCCATTCTTGCCGAGAACGTGCACTCTCAAGGACCAAGTGTGGTCCTCATACCCGGGATCAAAAGCTGCCATCTTCGACATCTCCTTGACTTTCTATACAACGGACAAGCGTGCATTAAGGTATATCCTAATTCCGTGACAATTCTACAACCCTTTAAATTATTTTATGTTTTAGTCAAACGAACTGGATTCAATACAAGAGCTGTTCGAGCTATTGCAGATCAAGCCGGAGGTTTGGCAGTCTTCCAACTCGGAAGAGGCCAAATCACATTCGGATGATGGCGGAAGCTGGAACCGCACGGAACGAGAATCACCAGAGCCCGTTTCGGTCAAACGTGAATCTGACGATGATGAAAAGGAAGAGGGCGAAATAAAGGACGATGATGACGATGTTGACGCAAACCAATCGGATGCTGAAGCAAATTCTCCCAACCCAGTTAATTTATCAATTAACACGAAATCTAACGATAAAGACGATAAGGAAGTTTCTGAGGTAAGACCTTAGAACCATAGAAGTTTTCGAACTAATTGAATAATGTTACAGAAGGATAAACCACAGGATATGCTAAAAATAGGACATAGTACTGTGAAGATAGCGCCTAAGGTACACGAGCTATCGCAGTACCATCATCACAGAATGAAACGTAAAAACATGTATATTGAGCCGATTGATTTAAAACACCAGGAAGAACTTGCCCACTTAAAACCGCCAATGGTCGACCAAAAACTCATGTCCCTTGTACAAAGTCCCGAAAACTACGTTGTCACCCCTCACAGAAAACGGAGGCCAGGCTTCCACAACTCCCCTGCTCAGAACCCGCCATTCGTTCCATTCTCCCCTTCGTATATTGATGATGCCGCAGCACATCACCAACATCATAGGTATAAAAACTTTCCACCATTGCTGGCGGTGCATCCCTTGTCTTTATCAGCACCGCCATTTTTGGTGGACAGAACGCATACGCCAACACCCCATACTGACAGTTCCGCGTCGGACAATGTGATAGTGAAATACAGACCTCCAAGTGCCGATCAAGGACTTTCCGAGTCGTACCAAACGTTCGAGCATACCTGGGGAGCCTGGTCCCTGTGCAAAACGCAAGTAAACCCTCCATCTGGTCCAGAGGAAAGCAGAGATCCGCCTTCGACGTTTTCAGGCAGCGGAAACAGTGAAGAGACAGCTGAAAGCTCCCATTCGACAGTAAGCAAGCAGATCGGCGGCCAAGTGCGCGAATACCGCTGTGAGTATTGTGGCAAACAATTTGGCATGTCGTGGAACTTGAAGACTCATCTCAGGGTGCATACTGGTGAAAAGCCTTTTGCGTGTCGGTTGTGCGTCGCCATGTTCAAGCAAAAAGCGCATCTTCTGAAACATTTGTGTTCGGTGCATCGTAACGTAATCTCGTCTAACGACGGAAACAGCGGACGTTTTAATTGCTGCTTCTGCCCCTTATTTTTTGAGGCGCTGCCGGACCTTGTCAGGCACTTGTCGGGCCCGCACAATAATCTGCTACTCAGCAAGCATATGCAAGATCTAAAATAGCCTTTTCTCTTATGCATTCCTTTGGGCGGGCTTGGTCGTATACAATTTTAGGAACGACCACATCCGCTTTGTTGTGATAAATGTTGTCAGTGCCTTTCCTGAAGAATCTCGCGTGGTCGTAGGTCAAATTGGCTTCTCAGGAATCTAGTGCTTAGTTAATTTTGACTTGGTATTAGGGCCAATGCAATAAAACCGATCTACCATATAACGCCTCTGCTTTGTGTTATACTTAGTTTTATTTGAGATTTTTAAAAGCTACCTCTCAGTAACCTGACTCAAACCTTGTGACCGAGTCGAACGTTCCATATTCATTCGAATTTGGGTTAGTTCACCAGTAAAACCGATATCAAATTGATCCTCAATCAAAGTTTTGTGATATTATTAGAAATTAGAGCAACCTCGTGTAAAAGTATTATTATAAAAGTATTCTTGTAAATATTAATCTTAGTCTCAACAGAAACCTCCCTTCGTTCATTTGTCTTGGTTGAATCAGGTTGCCCCCAGGTTTTCATCTAAATTGACCGTTTTTGTGTTCAACATAACTTTACGTACCTTACCATATTGTGTGATGAGTCGCAACGTGCGAGCTTTTCGGCTGGTCCGAATCGTTTTAAACTTTAATTATCTATAAATTATTTGCGCGCGGTTTGCAGCAGTTGCCCACATCACAGAGATGGCTTAACATAACTCTATGGTATATCAACAAAAAGTGCTGTAGGCATGACTCGAAAGTTTTTTACAGCATTTTTGGTTTTTGTACGCCAACTTTGTATAATACTTTTATATGGTTTCTAATAGAAAACTAAAATTTAAACGAACGTATATTTTATTAATATACACACCAAAGAACCTAATTAAGTTGACGTAGTAAACTTAAATTTAATGAATTGTTCTTGATCCTTTTTTTATTATTAAAATTTTTTATGGCCATTGTAGATTTTCTAGATGTTTTAGGAATAGTTTGGTTAATTTGGCTTTTTTGCACCTCATTTTTAAAATATTTGTTTAGAAAAATTAAATTTAGCACTTTTAAATTATAATTTCAGAATGATTGAGAATTACATCTTGGTACAAATGTGGTAATTAAGTATTTTTTGCGTTAGAATTGTAAATAGATAGATGTAAATAATGTATTTAAGTTAATAAAGATAGTGTTTTCTTTATACTTTTATTGCGCATACGCGCGCACCAATCTTGGCGATTGGCAATGTGGCTCTATCCCTACAATTTTAAATTGAATTACTTCCTGTTTTCAAACACCAAGTTTGGTGCGCGTTGTTTTCGTTATTATTTAAACAAAATCCAATCCGAACTTTTATTTTTACTAAGCAGAGAAACGGATTAAGTTATTTGGCCCGTTTTCAATGCTTACACCGGTGATTAACTGGTTGCCTAATATCTTATTAAAATTACCATCTTAATAAGCGAGGCCCAAAAAAGACTGGGGAGATATTAACGTATTTCGAAAAAGATTTTTTGTATCGCACGTTCCAAAATTTAGTAGTTATAACCAAATAAATAATAATTTCAAAAATATATTGAAAAATTTACTGAAATTGCGACATCTACCGGATTCCTAGAGAAATTCGCTTTTCAATATTCAGTTAGAAGTCCCTATAACCAGAAATGCAAGTTTGGTTTAGACGCTAGATGTCACTTAGTTCTGAAAAACCGTTTATAAATCCAATCAGCATTTTTCATTGTTATTATTTATTTAACGGATGCCTCAAATTACATGCAGGGAAATCAGATAACAAGCTTGTTAGGTTACCTATGTTGATAAATTAACAATAGACAAAAATTTTATTTGTTATCCCAAAACATTTACAAAAACTCGATTATCGATAACAAAGTGGCTTGTTTTCAATAAATATTTATTACATGTCCAGAAAAAAGTATGAAATTAAGTACAGACATAGGTCATTAAAAGTAGTACGCGTTAAAAAGATATCGATTACAATTTAAAAAAACCATATCGGTGTAAATACTATATTTTCCGAAATTTAATAACCGACATTAAAAGTGTACGATAATAATAACGAGCTAATCTAACTATCGCTATCAGTTTTTTACATTTATTAATTCCACGTCAAATACTGAAGGGCAATAATCATCCATAAATCTTAGAGAAACACCCACAAACATTTGATAAATTTCCAAGATAAATTGAAAGCATTAATGTACATATGTTCTTCACCTAGAGAGACCATTGCCCGGCAAAAAGTTCGAAAGGCCATGGGAGGACGTTGCCATCAGCAGTTTCAATTGATCTCGATTTTCATAAAAAAATACGCACTACAAACACAAATTGATGGACACACGTTTAGAAAAAAGAGTGTTCATTACTGAACTTAATGGATTCACGCAAAAAATGAGCACTCGTTAACCAAAATAGATTCTATAGGTATTAGTACCTACCTCGTAGAGCGATCTTTGACTCGCTGATAAACATCATAGCGGTTCTTAGTTTCTATGCTATAAAAGCTTATAATCAAAGATGTTTGCTTCACTAAGTATTTGCAGCTGCCATGAAGATAATCGCTGCCTTCTTGTGCTTAGTGGCCCTTACGAGGGCACAAGTCCCCAACTTTGGGTGGTGCCCCGACTACCTTCCCATGGCCGACTTCGATTTGGGACGGTTCCTTGGTAAATGGTACGAGGCAGAGCGATACTTCCAATTTAACGAAATCGCAACTAGATGCGTTGTCACCGACTATGCCGAAGGGCCAAGCGGCAAGATTTACATTTCGAACGAAGTCACCAATCGCTTGTAAGTTCCTTGTTTGAAACGCAGAAGGAGATTTGCTTTGGACCTTCTGTACTAAAATGATTCTAATTCAATTTATTCTTTGTGTTAAGGACTGGTGTCAAACGGATAATTGGAGGTAATCTGGACCTTGTTGGCAAAACAGGCGAAGGCAAATTCAAGGTGCGGTACCAGACAACACCCATCGCACAAGAAACCACCCTCACCGTTTTGGACACCGATTACGATACCTATGCCGTAGTCTGGAGCTGCAGTGGGTTCGGACCCATCCACACCCGTAAGAACACGCCGAAAAATATTACTTTCTGAATATTAACTACATTTGTCTTTACAGAAAGCGCCTGGGTGATGACAAGGGAACGTCTGGCTCCTGGCACCACTCTCCAACGAGCATACGGTGTCTTGGACAAGTACAAGATCGCCAGAACATTCTTTGTGCGCACCGACCAAGAAGGTTGCGCATTGGCTGCTTCCGATATTAACGCCGCAAACGGGATTTCACCCGAATCAACCGTTTCCATTTCTACAGGCAGCGATCAAAAGGGTTCCGAAAAAAGCGCACCTCTAGGACAAGACGTCAAAGTCGGACCTATTGCTGAGGAGGTCAAGCCCTTAAAAGTAGCTGAAGTACTTTTGAAAAGCAGTGAAGAAAAAAAGGTGGTAGTTAAGGAAGAAAAACCAAAAAAAGTCGAAGCCAAAAAGGGCCCTGTCGTTGAAGAGGCACCCAAAACACAACAAAATATCGTACACTTGTAGGATATCTATACAAAATTATTTAATGAATAAACACTGATTAGACATAAGTTTTAAATTGCTAAGTACTATTACTATATATTTATTTTTTAAGTTGTTTGTAAGTAATAAAGAATTAAATTATACCTTGGTTGTTTACATTACTTGCAGCAAATTTAATTACAATAGTGGTTATCATCGTCCCCGCGATAAAAAATGTCAATTAAGGAGCCTACAACGAACACGGTGATGCATTTTACTTAAAAACATTGTCAGTAGTATCACATAATATTGCGCTGTAAGTAAAATGTTAAATTTCATAACTATTTGTTTTATTATCGTGGGGGCTTACGCCCAAACACCATTTCTTGGGGACTGTCCTGATGTGAAGACTCAAGACCAGTTCGACTTAACGAAGGTTTGCACAAAAAACTTGCCAAAACATTAAATAATAATTAGTTTTCTAGTATGTAGGAAAGTGGTACGAGGCAGAACGATCATTTGCTGTGTTTGAACTTGGAGGCAAATGCGTTACCGCTGTGTACACTAGCAACCCAAACGGTACTGTTGGCATAAACAACACCCAGATAAACGAAATGTAAGCATTAATTCTTGTTAAAAGCGCCATTTAAATTTTGAAACTTTTTTAAGCACTAAATTAAGTGCATCAATTCAAGGCGAAGGTACCGTCGTTGGTAAACCCGACGAAGGGAAACTCTCAGTAGTTTTTCCGTCTCTTCCAGGTTTGTTGCATAAATCAATTTTTCAGAAAATGTACAGATAAGTTATTTTGTAGTGCACATTGCTGCACCATACTGGGTACTCGGTACTGACTACACAAACTTCGCTGTTGTATGGTCATGTGCGAACGTTGGCCTGGTCAGTACACGCAATGCGTGGATTTTGACGAGAGCTCAAAATCCATCGGAGGATGTACTGAAGTCAGCATACGCGGTTTTGGATGCTAACAAGATAAACCGTAGCGATTTGAAGCCAACTAACCAGAAGGACTGTCCTTCTGAATTGTAATAGTTTTCGTTTGAGCTGTTTGTTTAATTCAATAAAAACATTTGTCATTTACTAACATTTTTGAATTATTTCTGCCACAATGAAATTGACAAAAATGGTACTACATCTAAAAAAGCAGTACCTTTGCATTTTTGGTACTACCCTGATAATTTAAACTTGTAGTTTTGCATTGATTTGATTTCGAAATGAGTTTGAAAACCGCAGATGTTATTTTACCTTTGGTACTGCTGCTGTATGCTAAGGAGGTTAAAATTCACTACCTATAAGAAACAGTGTCTTGCTTGGGATAACTATTTATCCATGCTTTGTTGGTTTATTTCTTTGTTTACTCTCAGACACGGCTCATTTGAATCAAAGACTTTTCATTACTAGACGCAACAGCATTTTACATTTGCATCGTACCGTGGACGCTGCAAGAATAGTATGCCAGCTCTAGTAGTGCAATGTCTGTAATTTGAATACTCGAATACTCTGCTTTCTAACCCCGCGATTCGGGCATTTACGACTATCAAACAGAGCTTTCGTGAAGCTTCGGGAACAACTCTCTAAGCACATGGCATCCCAAAACGAAAACGAGTGCTTGTGTCAAATCAAGTTCGGGTGTAAGGTGTAACAAGCCACATTAGCATAAAACAAACAACCATATTTACCGTGATTCTTGAATTAATGTCGTCCAGTTAGTTAGTTTCACGTTCCTACTGTAAATGGCTGAGGAAGACGCGGTTTACCATAATATAGTTCAACATGAAATACAATAACCTATATTTATTGACAACCATTATTGTTGTTTCTTTTATCAAAACAACTTGTGGTTTTTTAGATTTGTACTTAAGTTTGTTGGAAGTACAAAGTTTGCTGGGTAAGTTTTTAGTTTAATTTAATGCTTAAAAAAATATTTTTGCGCATGTTAGAGTCATCGACCGGGTTGTAAATTGAGGGGTGACAAAATTTGATTTGCCGCTTGTTCTTCACACCCTTCCTGTTGATTTATTATATTCCAAATGCATAACTTTTATCTACTGAGATTAAATTTTTATCAGCTCTTTAAATATAAAAAATTTAAAAAAATTAACCATGAGTTTTTTACTAACAGAATACATATGAATTTCCAGGTAGCTTCTTGTTTTTAGTTATTAAACCAAAATCCATTAGCCCCTTAAAAAAAATAATCGAAAAAAACAGTCCGTTGCGATTTGTATAGCGCCTTCGAGTCTGCTTAGTCAACAATGTATGTTTCGACTATAACAATACTTTGATGTTGTCGGCGCACCATTTTATGTCTAAACAAATCCCAAATTATTTATACTTTAGCAACTCTATTTAATTCAGGCGGTGTTATAAAAAGCGGCTGCCTTCATAATCCAAACGGTAAAGTGTAAATAATTACCGCAAACAGATAAGACAGCCTTTATTAATACGCTATTGTTAATTTTAGGTTTGGAATCAGAGCTGTACTATGTTAAAGATGGCAGCATAAACAAATATGCTTTAAACTTTGAAGTACCAGTGCCGGCCCGCATAGAGAGTCTGCACTTTACGTGGAGAAACTTGGCCGGCAAAGAACTTCCCTATGCGATCCGCATCGATACCGATAATGCGGCCATCTACCCGCCACAGTTGAACATCACGTCCAGTGGTTCAATTCCCCGAAACCTGGAGACATTTGCCATATCTTTGCCATGTACGGGCTTAACGGCTGCAGAAGTTAACGTTACTATTACTATTAACATAACTTTAACTCCCGACAACATTACAAGCCTGACGTTTAAACGGAAGAAGATTTGCATGAAACTTGAGAATACGCTTAGCTCACATGTGTTCGTTGATAACGTCCCACCTCATTCGAATTCAGCAAATATTTTCTACTTCGCTGTATCAGCAGCAGTGGTACTTATCGTAGTATTGGGATTGTTTGTTATGTTGTTCCATGTCAGGAACAAAAAGGAAGCGCGTTCGACTGAGAATAACAACGGACCTACGAATACGTTTCTGAGTACTCTTCCTCGTACAAATGTTAACTCTTCCTATGGCTCTTTTAGGCGCATGCCGAGCTACTCTCTTATCGACGAGCGTTCCAAGGATTTACAGGAACGTATTGCCGAACTAACAGTACAAAGGTAAGCGCACATTACAACGACGAAATTCGATTAACATATGAAACGTGACATAAAATAATAAAAAAGGCTTCATTCTTCCACGAGTAACAACCATTGTTCTGCTGTTTCAGATGTCGCGTCAGATTGGCCAGCATTTTAATGGAAGGAACCTTCGGCCGAGTTTATTTGGGTTCCTACACCACTGAAGACGGCAAAGACGAAACTGTTGTAATTAAAACTGTGGCTGATCACGCCAGTCAAGTACAAATCTCCCTGCTTCTCCAAGAAGGCATGTCGATGTACTCTTTAAACCATAAGAATATTCTAAGCATTCTACGGGTCTCGATCGAAGACCACACGGCACCATTCCTCCTGTTTCCACATGACGAAAACCAGAATCTCAAAACGTTTTTGCAGAAATGCAAGCTGTCGTCTGAGGGCGTATCGCACACTCTTACGACCCAGGAAGTGGTCGAAATGGCGCTTCAGGTCATTAGCGGGTTGCAGTACCTTCACAAAAAGCATTTGTTGCATAAGGACTTGGCAGCACGCAACTGCGTGTAAGTAATTCTTCGTTTAGGCAAAGTACCATTTTCTAATAAGTTACATTTGCAGTATTGACGACAACCTTAAGATACAAATAGCAGACAACGCCTTATCGCGTGATCTCTTCCCGTCAGACTATCATTGTCTTGGTGACAACGAAAACCGTCCGGTTAAATGGCTCGCCATTGAAAGCCTTCTTCACAAGACCTTCTCCAGCTCCTCTGATGTTTGGTCATTTGGGGTTTTGCTTTGGGAACTTACCACTTTGGCCCAGCAGCCTTATGTTGAGATCGATCCATTTGAAATGGCGGCGTACCTCAAGGATGGCTATCGACTAGCGCAACCCATTAATTGTCCTGATGAGCTGTATGTTTAGACATTTAATTTGGGATGTATTTCTATTGCTAATTTTAATGTTTTGCAGATTTGCGGTTATGGCGTACTGCTGGGCAATGAGTGCCGAAGAGAGGCCAACATTACCTCAGTTACAAGTCTGTCTTCACGAATTTTATGCTCAACTGATTCGATACGTTTAAGAATAATTCCTCAAAGTATACCAAAGTTATTTCCTTTAATTGTAAGTTTTTGTGATCTCCTGACATAATGTATAAATGCATGCTAATTAGTTCATATGAAATCCGTATGAAATCTCTATTTGTAAATGTGTTTTATCCTAAAGCGCGAAACTATCTTATATAAATGTCATTGTAATATGTAATATTTTTATATGATCTAAAAATATATCTGTTTTTATCAAAATCTGGTTTACTGTCCTTAGTACTGAGAGTACCGCTTAAATTTATAATTTCGTTGTTTAATGGCTACAGGAAAATCGATTTTCAGTAACGAACAACCAAACGAAACCACTTAAGAGAAATCTAACTGGATTTTTGCAAGCTTGCAAATGTCAATTACATTGCGAGCCTACCTAAAAATTAATTATGTATACCGATTTAGTTTCATTTTTATAAGTATTCTCCGGTATTCTCCAAGAAGTTAAACATGTAAAGTTTTAGCTTTGACAGCGAAGAGCATAATTATTATAATCATTATATGTAAATCTTGTGTACGATAAAACATCATTTGTCATATTTTTTATAACCAGATCATGATGTACAGGAGCGGACACCAAATAATTTTGTCCATGTCTATTTTGCTAATTCCACTCGAAGTCAATATATACCAAGAATTAAAAAAAATAATAATAATCTGTACGGTGCTGTAGAAGAACGCTAATTATACATTAATAATCGAAGAAATACCTTACACCAACCTTGAAATCAGATGAAGGATACCAAGATTTGTTTTGAAATGGATAATTTGCCCCGGAATTGTCACGCTAAAACATCTTCTGTGAATTAATCACGTAAAGGTGTTAGTACAGTGGAGTTCCTCGTGTCGTTACAATGCAATTCAATTATCTAATTACGCTATGTCTGTTTGTCTGTAAGTCCCTTTTTTTTATTCAAAAGTTTTATTTAAAACTTGTACACTAATCAGCTTATTATAAACTAAAGCTTTTTGTTAAATCCCTATTTAAATTATTAACTACAGAATCCATCAAAAAGTTAATTATTTTAGATCCATCCGATTGCGTGGGACTTAACTCAAAACTTGATTTTGGTGCATCCCACATCGTTTCGACAAACAACAAAAAAACAACACACTACGAAGTAACGAAAAAGGAAACTAAAAAAGAGGACTTTGAAAACATAAGCCTGATATGCATATCTAATGGCTGCAACAAGACACTTAATGAAGATACTGGAGGAGATGAAATCAAAACCGATATCCACGTACATGTTCAAACTTCGGTTAACAACAACAAAACCAAATCCCAGTTGCAAGACGAAACTCCCGACATACCGGTCGTAATAGGATACGCAGGTGTAAAGAGCGACTCAAGCTCCCTTCAAGATGACGCGCCATCCCTTCACGACGTCATGGCAAACCAAGACGACGCAAGACTCATATTGGACCAACCAACTGGTCTGGGTGATGCCAAAATAACGTTAACTTCCACCAATAACCTCAACGCCGAAGCTAGATCTAGTCTGACTAACTTGTTACCACCCTATCAACCCCTTATTACAGAGAACTACTACTTGCCACCCTTGGAGGCTTCCCCCAACTACGCTCCGTCATTGGAAGTGACTTTAATGCAGCTACCAAGAGAACAACATGAAAAGTCATACAGGTATGAGCCACAACATTACAACATACAAATTTTTCCTTATTTTGAACCTTCCTACAACAGACACTACTTTGGGGAAAACTCTGCACCCAACGCATGGTTTGGGAAGAACGCGTACAACCCTGTAGCATTCAACGCGAACGTGCCGAAATGGCAGCCATCCACTTGGTTTAACACGGTACCACATACCCATGATGGAAGGGGAATTGTCCAAAAAACCCTTCACTGGTACCCGGAGGCGCAAGGGCGCCACGCCAACAGACGAGTGAATAGCAACGATCCTGGCAGTCAGATAAACGATAAATTAGCCCCATTAAATTAATTTTATAATCTGTTATTGAACAAATAAAGCGCTTGCAACACATTAAAGCTATTCTTTTGCAAAAAAATCTCTTTCAACGTTTTGTATAGGTTTTTAAATAAAAACAACAAGTAGTACTAGTTAAATTTATTAATATATATCTACATCTAATCATTTAGTATTATCGTATACAAATTTAAGGATTCTTCACTTTGTAGGTCGAAACCTTTCCATTGTCATTGATGGTAGTTTCAGCTTCATGGAACGATTTTCCGTTGACGCTCGAAGAATGACTTGAAGTTGATACCGACTTAAAACCATTTGGTCCAGATCCGCCAGTTCTTCTTACGTTAACATTTGGGTTGTTCTAGAACAAAACAATTACTTCACTGCTCCCAGGTTTGCAAAGATTGGTTTAAATTACTGGATTTTCTGGAAAAACTCCCGCTCGCTGTTGGAATCCGCCTGGTCCCACTGATCCACTGGCAAAAGCGCTTCCTCCTCCGGATCCATGACCATCAGGACCACCGGAAAAGCTGTGTCCAAAACCAAAGCCTTGTCCGTCGCCAAAACTTCCACTCCAACTTCCCCCAGTCCCACCCTGTCCGCCGGCCCCAGATCTCGACTCCAAGTTTTGTAGGCTATAAATGTACCATTATAACCGTAGTATGGAAAAGAATATGATAAGCATACCCTAGTGAGCCGGAAGCAATAGAAGAAGATGCTTCCGCTTTGGCATTACCCAAAATAGATGATTGCGAAAATGACCCACCACCACTGAAGAATATGCGAACAACTTATCAAGTCAGGTATTTTTAATAAACATACTTATTCATCAATGCATCTTGAAAACTCTTAAAGTTTGCCTGGAATTGGCTAAAATCTGGAAATATTAAATTCCCAGGGGGTGCGCCTTCGCCAGAAAAACTGCCGGAGTATCCATAGGAGCCTGAATTGGAGTCTGCGAACAACATAGGAAGGAAAGTGAAAGAGGTAAAACAAGACTGAATGTTTTTCTAGGTATTCCCCAAATAATTAGCCGTTATTATTACAAGCAGACAAGTACCGGCATTTCGCTTGTTTAGGACGCAATATATACAAATTTAATTTGTTTTAATTGATTAACGAAATTTTGCTCATTTTAAGAAATAACAATTTTATTTAATTAAATTTTATGCCTTGTTTCGTCGAGTTCAGCTCGAGTGATTCACGCAGTGAGAAAGATATTTATAGGCAAGGGCTTTCGAATAAATTAGCGAGATATCACAAAATGATAAAGAACAAATATTTATTTTATAGTATCTTACCTGAAGCATCGTCACTACAGACAAATCCCACGCTGAGAACTACGACAACAACAAAAAAAAACATGATGCTAAAATGCAAGTTGGATTTAAAATTGCTGCTCGAAGCTTTATGAGATGCTTATACCAATTTTTATTTGCGAATTATCCCGAAACAGTACGATGCAAACAGGTTGTTTTGTTATTGTTTAATTAAATCCTTCATGCTTTTAATTAATTGGGATTTATCACGGATAAGCAATACTCAACACCGCGGATGACGCTCAGATTTTTAATGCAGTTTGGGGTTATCGCTAATGTCAAGTTCTAAGCTAAGGTTACTCATGTTAGATATTTTAAAATTATGCGAAAAAATCATGGAAATTGCCTAACCTTCATTTAATGTGCGTATTGTCAGATTTGGGACTACACAAAACAATGTTTTTTGACCCATTTTGACTCATCTATGTATAGGTATGCGCTTAATTGCTTCAGTACAGACAAAACAACTTAAAATTTAAGCAGCTGATAAAAAATGCATTAGACTCCCATTAGTTTAGCCCATAAGAGTATATAAAACTCATACATGTGACAAAAAAATCATAAACTTCAAAATGTATTTCTTCTTGTGCTGTGCGTTATTCCTGCAAGGAGCCTTTGGTAACTATTTTGCAAAAAAAAAACGTTGTAAACAATTTTTGGAACAATGTCTTTTTTACAGGGTACTATTATCAGCTTCCGGTATGGAATCCCAACGTTCAAAACCCGAGGACATTTATTAGCAGTTCCAAACTTCAATTTCCAGAGTTTGATGTTGACACCTACTTCAATCCAGGAAATTGGTTTTCGCAAAAGAATTGGCCTTTTAGAAATGTGCAAACAGAAAAAAAACTAGAAGAACTGTACGGCATTATCAAATGTCTTGTTGAAGAAGGAACCCAAAACTGCAAGGATACTTTGGACAAATCGAAAGAGGTTTTTGAAAAGCCAACTAAACCTGTGGAAATAAAACCCGTGGAAACAAAACCTGCAGAAGAAAAACTTTCCGAGGAAAAACTTGCCGAAGAAAAACCCGCCGTTGTTGCGGAAGAAAAATTCGAAGAGAAAAAAGTTGATGTTTCTGAATAAAATAATTTAATCCATTAATAAAGTTTCAGCACTCATGCGAAAATTTTTCTAATTGTTCAATTCAAACACATAGGTAGTTTAAATTTAACTTAATTTTGAAACAAATTATAATTTAAAACTGGCATGAATGGTATAATTAAAGTCGCAATAATAAAGTACTTTTGTTCAATAGATTATTTATTCAACGAAACAATTACTATTTAAAGACTTAAAGTAATGATTAGTTTTCTGAGAACATTTGATCCATAAAAAGTTTAATATAATATTTAAACACCTATGTAAGTAACGCCAAAAACTTTGTGTTTTCCCCATTTTAACAAAGCAATTATAATTTATTAGCTGCTGTAACCTTCCATTAAGCATAATTACGATCATTTTTGTATCATCCACGATTTATTATTTTCTTATCCAGTCATCATGCAAATCGGCATAAGATTCGCCAGTTCTGCGTTTAACTTTAGTGTCACTTCCGTCTGGTCGAAAAAGATACCTTTCATTATCCGCATTATCGCTTGCCAGTGCGTTTTGATGGCCAGAACTAAAGATAAGACGATCTTCATCGTTAGAACTTGGCCTACGAGAGTCATTTTCTGGATACCTTGCATTATTCTGATTTGTGCTTCCACTTTGCGGATTCTTTGGTTTGTAATTAGGATCAAATAAGAACCGCTCATTATCAATCTCTTCATCAGTTTTTGGTTCGGTTGGTTGCGTTGGTTGTGTGACTCTGTCGTTTGTTGGTACTTTTGGATAATTTGGAACCGCTGGCGTTGGTCTTTGGGTGGGAAATGTTGGTTTTGTTTCAAATCGTCCAGAATCCAGAAAAGGATCTGTCGAGGGAATAGTCGGCTTTACTTGTGAAAAACCATTGTTCTGATTTGGTTTATTATTACCACTAGGAAACGGATCAGTCGAGGGTACAGTCGGCTTCACATTTGAAATACCATTGTTTTGGTTTGGTTGATTGTTACTATTAAAAAATGGATTGGTCGAGGGTACCGTTGGCTTTCCGTTTAAAAAATCATTGTTACCACCAGAAAATTGATTGTTTGGCGGTACTGTCGGCTTTCCGTTGAAAAAACCTTGGTTTTGGTTTGGCTGGTTGGTACTAAGGAACGGATTATTTGGATAATTATTTTTCTTGATCGGATTACCATTTTCATCAACTTCTATAACTACAATAGTAGGTTGTTGTTTATTTGGGTGCTGCTGGAAATTTCCAGGGTACTGTCCATGGAACCCATTGTGAGGGTAATGCCCATATTGAGGATAATTTTGACCGTATTGTTGCTGATGGTAAGGATTTTTATTATTAGGTTCTTGGATAACTGTTATTATTTGTTCATTATTTTGAGGTGGCCGACCATATTGGTTCTGAGGGTACCTTGATGGGTATCTGTTGAAATTATTTTGATAGCGACCATTATTTGGATTAGAATCAACGACATCAACTACTCCAATGATCTCTTCGCCGGTCTGAAGTTTTGTACCTTTTTGAAATGGGACATTTTGTACATGATACCTTTGCGCTGAAACGAATTGAACTTTGTTATTTATAGCAATTATTAGCATTAGAAAACAAAGTAATGTAAACGATGGAGCTTATTAAATGTTAAATTCTAGCAAGGTATTATTTTAATAAAGTTTTGTAACAGCAGAACAAGCTTTTGCGGTTAATGGTTTTCCCATTTTCATTATGAAATAAACTTTAATGACAAACCCACTTAAGGATTAGACCAATCTAAACATTAATAAAGTTCAACAAAAAATTGTTTTTTACCTTTTACAATAACGGATGCAAATATGGTCAAAATTATCACAACACTCGACATTGTTAGTTTAAATAAGCGGATTACAATAATTGTTCGTCTGCTGATTAGGTACGTTACAAGTTCACTATGACTATTGAAGAAAACCAGTTTTGTTTACGATCTCTTATTATGATTATTGAGGAGCATCGCATGCAAAACGCATAATTGTAACCAAAAATAAATAACTGGGATTGGATTGTTATAATAGGAGCAAGGATAAGCTTAAATTATAAAAATTAATATTAATAGCATCAGGGGCGGCACAATAATATTTATACTTTTGATATAAAAATGCTAAAAAGTTATAATTCAAGATCGCGAGACGGTATGAGTGGCAACTAGCCGGAATACTCCGGTGTATCTCCGGTTGACTACATTCAAAACATTTTTAGAGGCAAATTCTTTTCTGCAGTGTCGAATAATTTTATTGATGCTTGATTAACGAAAGATAATAATAAGGCTAGAGGTCGAATAAAATAATAATGTGATTGAATAGATACCTCCTAGCATCAATTATTAATGAATAATAGTTCGAAAAAAATCTATTTTTATTTATTTTTTATAAATATAAATTCTATTACTAATCTCTGTAGCTTCGCCTTGAGTTATTAAGAATTTTAGCTCCGGTTCTAATCATTTTACCATCAAGGTGCTTTTTATAGCTATGAATCATTAAACGATTAAGAAAAGAAGATAATTGCGTGAAAAAGCTACGATGTTATAGGCATCAGAACCAATTAAAATTCTAGTATTGCTGCAGTCAGACTGAAGTTCGTAAATGTCACTCAGAATAAAAACAACATTTTTCATTATCTTGAAAGCTGCTATACTGTTAGAACTTGGAAGGGTCCGTTAAATAGTTTTTGCAGATAAGGCATAAGAGCAGACAGAGGTCAGCCAAGATCTACCTAGAAAGAGTATCATGAAACATCTAGGATATGTATGAGATTCGCATCCACTGTGTATCAAAGCAAAGCTTTAATATAAAAGGTGATCCATCTGTTAAGTCAATGGCCAGTTCGTTTCTGCAGTTCCCAGGGTTTATATGTGATCATGATGTCCCGGATATTAGTGATTTCTGTTTTCTGTTTGGGTTGCATTAGAGTGTCTGGTACGTTAATTCTATTGTTTACCACATAAACTGATTTAAATAAATGCTACTTAACCGATGCGCATGTCACTTAACATTGTTCTTAAATTTTAAAAAATGTTGAAACCAGGCAGAGCCAAACTTTTTTCAAAAATAGCCCCCATATTTAAACGCCTTTTCTACCAAACGCGCAGTATACTTAGTCACGATTCTAATTACCTTACAATGTATTCTTAATTAATCAGTCTTTAATTAATCATTCAGGAAATTAATCACGCGTTTACGTTATTTACTAAAATGACATCATGATTTTCAGAATGCGCCCCAGCGGTCCCGAAATCGCGCCAATACATAGCCCCCGCTCCAGGATTAATCCCCGTCTACATAAGACCTGGTGA
Organism: Cartodere bifasciata; assembly: GCA_963920755.1. NCBI lineage: Eukaryota > Metazoa > Arthropoda > Insecta > Coleoptera > Latridiidae > Cartodere > Cartodere bifasciata. The sequence goes on along the minus strand of OY987201.1, from coordinate 5,515,092 downwards.
CACTCCACTGGAAGATATTAACCTAGATCTAGCTGCCGCTTTCGATAATTACGACGTCAAACACGGACGTTTTACCTTTGGGCGTTCTAATAAATTGGACGATGTAGATCTTTCTGAGGACGACATGGAAACTACAAAGAGCTCATCGACAACCACAGAAGGAACTAAGAAGATTTCCTACAAGACTGAAAAGCCTCTGATAAACCTTGACGATGAAAAGCATGGGGTCAAAGTAGCGATCTTTGCGGCACCCCCAGAATATGTGACACATTCTCACATTCAGAAAATTCATAAGAGTCCTAAGCATTAAGTATAGTTTAGTTTTTTTGTAAATATGTCTTAATATACAGTTAATCATAGAATCGTTACGTCACTACAGTACCCTCAAACACACATAATAAAAGATAAGATTATTATTGTCTTATCTTTAGGCGGCGGTTTCATTTTATTACAGTTTTTTGAGAGCTGTGCTTCATACTTAAAGGTAAGAATTTTTTGCTTAAAACTTTTTTTAAACCAGCTTAAGACATTATAACTGCTTGCCTATTTAAAAAATGCGCCAATGTCCAAGGACAATTTTTGGGCCTATCCTTAACGTTAATTTTATTCGTTATAAGAGTAATATTTACAAAATAATATAATTCTCTATAGTGAATAATCTACCTAAATTGCTTTCGTCCGCTAGATGTTTAAAAACATTTTAGGCGAATCTATATTTATTTAACTCAATAAATTAATTAGCATAAAAATCAATTGGGTATATTGTGCAACGAAACCCCTTATCTAAATCTATGTATTTATATAAGTATTATTAAACGCAAAAAAATTATCCTTAATCAATATTGCTGTTGGTGAAGCGATAAATATCACAAAATTAAATGGGTTTGGTCTTTTTTTGTTTGAATAATTATTATTATTACATTTAGGGCATGCCAAAAATGACGCTGATAGTGTGGTGCTGTTTCTTCCTTACTATTATAGGCTCAGTATTTTGTGAGTCAAATAACGCAGGCACAAGTGTAAGCCCCTGGTTGATGCAGTGTTACAATGGTAGCAATGTTTTAAACACAAATAACCTACCCCCAGCCACAATAAACATTCTTATTAGCCTAATACAGAAGCTAGAGGACACCAATCCTAATATTGATGCTAGGGAACTATCTTCGCAACTCCTGCATATGTAAAGTCCTCAAAGTTTCCACTATTCACAAAAGTACTAATACAGTTAATTGTAGGTTCAAACAAGACGGAATTATCCAATCGGAGAGAACACAAAATAGTATGGTTGGCATCCCATTTAGCCCAAGACAATGGCACGCATACAAAAACATGGTACTCCTCAAGGACATCGTTCCAAAAACTGGTCCCCAACTTGATGTTTCAAATTTGACCCAGTACGAATTCGTAAGTTGCACCTGTTGACAAATCTTTTTGCTGTTACGCTAACCCCTTGTTTTTTTAGTGCGGACTACACAGGATGTTGTCGCACTCAACGGAAACAGCGATACGTGGAGACGAAAGCGAAGTGTGCCATAGAGTAGCCAGGCTGACGCTGCGCGGAAAGCGGGACGTGGAGCCCTTTGAAAACGTGGGGTCCTCTATGCCAGGATCAAGAAGCGAATGCCCTGTTGAAACTGGGGCAGTGTATACCCCATGGGGAGCTGTAGCAGGCGGTAACGTCTTGGCTGGTATCGCAGCTGGACTAAACGAACAAGCAATCCCAGTCAAAAATCTATCTCTTAACGCATTATATGGTGCAACCTTGGCTGGCGATTTGTCCGAAATCGTATTGTATCAAACTGTAGCAGAAGGATCAAATCAATCGGTCATTATTGGAATTGGTGGTACGTGGAACTCTACGCTAATGCCCAAGTACTACTTCGCAGAGAAGAACAGATTTTTACAAATGACTGATATTGAAATTCGTGGTGATATTGATGGCCTTCTCATGGCATTAAATGTAAAGACTATGAAACAAGCAGTACCGTTAATAAAGGTGTCGCAGATTTTGGATATGTATTATTCGCAAACTGGACTTCTAAATCGCGAATTCAGGGCATGCAACAGGCTTAAGCAAGCCGAAAAGATTGTAGACACAGGAGTTCTTATCAAAGAAACTACAGCGTTTACCAATTTACTTGATGACTACGCGAGAGTGGACACATCAATTGCCCCCATATTTTTCAAAAACTTATCGACTGCAGCTGTCCAGAAATTTGTGCAAATAAAACGTAAGTGTGAAGACAACAAAGTTACCATTTTCAAAATATTTGTTTTATAGGAAATCTAGTACAAACAACATGCGTCAATGAGAGCGATTTTAACCCAGCAGTCGATATAAAAATTTTGGTGGACTTCACACAATCTTACGATGAAATCAAAACCTACCTCTCGTACATTTTGCAGAATTTGGAAATAACTAAATATGGAGGAAACTACAGCATCATAAATGCGCAAAATGGAGACGTGGTCGTAAATCAGACTTCATCTCTTTTAAATCTTCATTCGCAGTACAATAAAACTGTCCACGATAGGTGTAAGTATGAAATATAACGTACTGGTGTTCTTTTACATGTTTTGTTGCAGTAACCAAAGGATGCGACTTCTCCAAAGTGTTGGAAGTAATTCATACACTATCACAAAACAAAATTGACTCGGGATACGCGGGTGGTGATTCTAACGTATATTTAATCTACGCTGGCGCCCAAGTACAGCCCTCACAAACCAATATAGAGTACGCTCAAAGCAAAATTAACGAATTTAAGACCATGATCCCCGACACCAGAACATTGGTACTGACACGCGGTAACGCAGCACCCTACAATGCTTTTGTGATAGCGAGCAATACAGATATTTTCACATTAAGCTCCACGTCAGAAAATGAAGTACGAGGAGTTTTAAACAAACTAGTCAAAAGAATAAAAGAACTCCCCCGTGCAATCGTCAACCCAACAAGGAACTCGCAAATGACAACAACAAAACTGCGACAAACTGTAGAAGTGTCAAGGCAAAACCTATACAAAACAATGCCAGCTAATTTTGGAGTTATAAGTGAAAACAGCCAGTTCAAGGTCGACCTCGTGAAATCGGGAAACAAGATCAAAATATGCTACTCACATGACGTAACGACGTTTGCTGAGGAAAACTGCTTAACGAAATCAAATTTTGCGCTGAAGCTTAGTCCTTGGTGCTCGGACAGCGGGAGCAAATGCGACCCGATTTATTTACGAGTAGAAGGACTTGATGTTAGCGAAGAGTGCACAGGTATGAAGTTATTTGACAAAATTTCACAAAGAGTATATGATTTTGTGTTTTTTAGATGAAACAGGGTGCCGTACACCCAACAGTGTAGCCTTTGACATCACGTTGGAAAATGTTGGATATCAGGTGTCAGACAATGGTAACATGTTTCCAGTGAACACCAAAATGATAGCAATTGTGTCTATAATTTTATTTTTTCTACCCTTTTAATTAAATCCTAGTAATTATATTTTTTGTATTTGACATGTTTTAATAAAATTTGTACGATTTTCAACGAGCTGATTTATTTGAGTAAAAACAAAATAGTGCGCTTAAAATTAGATTAAATCAACATAGATAAGATAGACTTTTGTTTTACTTATAGTCACATTATACTCAGTGCAGAATGTTAGGTGTAGTTAATCGTTTTTCGTTAATAATAATTGTTTTAAATGGTGAGTGCCATAGTGACTTGATAATTACAAGCCAATAAATTAATATTTATTGTAAACAATTAAGGGAACAATAAATAGGCAATCAAACAAAGCATTGTTTTCGTAGGAATTTTCGCAAATGGCAAGCAAACATCGCCCGCAATACCTAAGGGCTTGCGAGATTGTTACACATCGGATATTACTACAGCAAACGTTCCGTTTTCGGAAAATTTGCTTGTAGAAATGGTGCAGAAAATAGAACTTTACAACAAGACTTACCTTAATATCAGAGAAGTGGTGAACTCACTGCTACACAGGTATGTCTGAAACAAAAAAAAACCAACGTTAATGATGAATCTGATTGCAGTGTTGTTTTTGACGGAGTGCAAAAATCTCAAAGGAATGTAGGTATTGGGTTACCGTACAGGGCAAGAGGGAAAGAATTTTTTAAATACGAATTAGTCGTCGACTATTTGGTTTTGGGTGAATCGCAGTTTCCATACGAGGCAATGTCAAGAGACGAGCTCTGTTTTATGCATTTCATGGTCTCGAACACGGTGGAATTCAGCGGAGACACAAACAATGTGGACATTGCGTGTAACATGAAAAATAATACCATGATGCCTCACGGAAATTCGTAAGTTTCGTATAGGCCGTATTCGGCGTTTGCCGCCGTGTATAGAAAAGACACATTATTTTTAATAGCTCTGAAACTGGTTTGATCAATGGCACTACATTTTAAGCTTAACCTAAGGTTTATTTTATAAATTTTAACGACATTTTACACAAGCAAGTCAATAACTTGCTTAGTGAAATGTTAAATATTTGCATATTGTTATGTAGCAGTTGTATACGTCACTAAATAAAAATTCCAAAAAAGGATTTTGCTTCCGCGAAAGCAACCAACAATACATTAATAGCAAGCAACATAGTATGTACAGAAATAATCAATATTACTCTACCGCATTATTTGGACCTAAAATTACCATAAAAAGACATAAATGTCTACCCATAAAAACTAAAAATAATCTTTCTCAGCGTTTAAATTGTGGAATTGACAAGGACAAGCCAAAATTTTATGAAACGATATATAACTTGGCGACTTTTTGATGGAAGCTTAGTAATTTAACTTTTCAGGGAGCTTTTCGAGGATATCGATAGCGTGTGTCCAATCAAACGGGGCAATATACAAACGCACTGGGGCAGCGTTTCATCTGGCCACTTGATATACGGTTTGAGCTCTGTGCTACAAAGTTCAATTACACCCTTCAGCACGATAATGAGGGCAATAGGGCGGCATCAGCAAATAAGCCAACATCAAGCGGAGCTTCCAAACAATGCTAATGTACTGTGGGTTTCAACAATCGCTGGCGATCTTGCAGAAGTTGTGCTGAATCAAATCTCCCACGACCCCATACTTGCAACGGAGGGTTTTTGGAACGACTCCATGTTACCGTTGGTCTTTTATTTAAGCAAGCCAGATTGGGATATGTCCGAGGCAGAATTGCTCGCGGGCGTAGATGGTGAGTTTAAATATATCAAAAAAGGGCATCTCGGATACGCTGTGACATTTGAATTAATGATAAAACTTTTAAAATGATTGATTCTCTTCTTTGCTTTATTACATCGAGCAGACAATGACTTCTTTGTTGGGCGCAAGGCGAATTTAAAGTCTTTAAAACAAAATATATCCAGCTACAATGGGTCTGCTTGAAATGTCGCTTTTTCGTTTTTACCTACTTACCATGACCCTATTTCCATTGACTTTAATATCGGATTAAGGTTACATGATAAAAGACTACCATACAATAAAGTGCGAAGAACAAAATACCTACCTCTTAAGAATGCTCCTTTCTTTTAGCCGTGATCCTGTCGCACCACGTAGGCGAATGGCTAAATACTCAAAAATCAACGCGGTTTTCCCAACTCATCGAAATGTACTACTCCGAGCGAGGTATCTGCTTTAACAAAGCAGTAAAGGCTTCCAATAGATCATCTAGCTTCCAGGAAATATTGAAACTTACAAATCTGACAAATCAGGTAAATTTTCTTTCTTGTAAAAACGACTACTCATCTAGCAGATGTGAGGCATTCATCAAACTTACGTGCATTTTAATAAAATTCTCCGTCTTTCTCCAGGTTATTGGAACCGCCAAACTTTTAAAAGAAATAGGAACGTTTGACGTAACTTTAACGGAAAATGAAATAGAAGCTCTTTCGCATGATGTGGTCGACAAATTTAATCATATTTTAGGTATGTTTGAACGAGCGGTCTATGATTGCATAGCCTCTAGTCATTTTCAAAGTTCTACTCTTTACAAAACTCAAGAGCTTAATAAACTAACCCAGCTTATTTTAGACGACATTTTGCAGCGATATGACAACATTACCTCAATTTATGATATGCAAATAAAGAGCAACTTGGAAATAGTTTTAGTGTTGGACGGCACCGCAATGGATTATTACAAAACGCAACAATTTTTACAGTAAGTATGACGACTCCATATTATTCGAAATTTAGTGACAGTTCCTAATCTAGTAGTATTATGTCTATGACTGTGGTTATAATCAATACATAATTCAATATTCTTTATGCTTTGATATTAAAATGATATTACCATACCTAATGCAAATCGGTGAAACGTTAAAATTAAATTAATTTCCTGTGTACTTGTTAAGCTCATCGGGGCTTTTTAGTAAATTGAGAAACTCAGCCCATTCACCTTAAGAAATACGAAATCCTTAGGGAAACTGATTAATCTTTAGATTTTTGTAGCAGACTTTTTTTCTATTTGAAAACATCTATTTTTAGATGTGATATTTCTAAGTATATTGTTTGGACAAATTCTTTTGCTAATCAACATTAAGTTGATTACCTACTAGAGCAAAAATGACTAGCGACTTATAACTTTTGTTTCAAATTTTCAACTAATACTCCTAAAGAAAATATTTAGCAATTTTGATGCATTTAGCGAAGTTGAAACTTCGCTAAGGAAATTCATAAATTAACAACTCAAGCAAGCGTTTGTTTTGTAAATTCTTTTGAATAACAAATTAAGTTAGAAAGTGAAAATTCATTGAGTTTTCATTTTATTTAGGTTTTTTAGTGAATGATTTAAAAGTTTCATAAAAGTTTTTTTCTTGTTATAAGAAGTAATCTAAGTATCCTAAAAATGTATTACCTTGATGCTTTGAGGTTGGCTTTTTTACAGTAATAGGTAAAGTAAACTCTTCACTTTTAAAAGGGCACGCTCATTAGGGATAGGATATTATTACATAGCATAAAAGTTAAATGCGAGTAGTTTTTATTTTATTCTTGGAAATAATTAGACAATAAACATAAGGGGTGATTCAATCCCTTTGTCATTTAATACACACGTTTGCAAAAACGCCAGCCAAATACATTTTTGGCGACTTCTTTTTAAATTTAAAGTAAGTTCTTAATCTAAACAATATATTTTAAAACTACAACAAAAACATTAACAGTTAACAGAAATAAAAGAATTAAAACTTAAAGTATGCAAAAAATGTTTCAGTACTCTGGCAAAAACAACACAGGTATCGCGATACGGCAGCAAACTGGGAATCATAAATGGAGAAACAGGAAATTGGATGTTTAACGTATCTGGGGAACTTTTTCAACTTTTTACAGATTTACATAATTTAAAAGATTCATGTAAGTCCCACCATGTAATTCTGCCAGCTTTTTAGTGTGGCGACAAACACTTTTTGGTAGTGTACTTGGTAATAAGATAAAATGATATTTCCCTAGTCTATACAATATATAGAACTCCAAATTTACATTGTATTGTTAGCGTGAAATTTAAAATTCAAAATTCAATATTCTTTTGAAAGGTTGCAAATCATGTTTGGCAAGGAAAGATTCTCGGCTTGGCAGTATCGTTTTAATAAAAATTTCGACTGTAACATAATAACAATATATAAAACTTATCGTTTATTTTATTAAATGTTTAATTTTTTGGTTTTGCAACGTAGTAATTCGGACACTTTATTAAACGCTGATGTATGTATTTGTGTTAATGTAGGGCCGAGTCAATTATCCCTAAGCAGATGTTTGGAAACACTGATTGTATATTACCAAAACAAAGCGCTGTGTTCGTCCAATGCTAAACCTGAAGGTCTGTCAGTCCTTATTGTCTCCGATTCCCCACGTCCATCCGAGACCGAAGTTACTAAAATAAAAAACGCAATCGCTTCTATTAAATTGTTGCTTCCGGACGTCCGACTTGGATTTATCCTGGGCGCCCAGGGGCACAAGCATTTAAACGAAATAGAGAAAGAGTATGAAAACGATTTCGTCGTGGAGCTGGGCGAGGATGTTAACAGCTTGGTGGTCCATATTGGGGAGGAACTGCGAAATACTAGCGCTGGAATTGTACGCTTGCATTGCAATAAAAGTCAACAGGGTGTTGAATTTACGGTGCTAGACTATGTTACCCCAAATGTGGAGACTGTTTACGAGATACATAAGGAGTATTTGCGACGAGGGACCTACCGAATTAAGGTTAGAGTTAACCTCCTAATTGGGTTTAAAACACGTAACTTTGTCGATGTGTTCCTAAAAAATTAAACATATTATTTGCACATTTATTTTGAATGGATCAACAAAAGTTTTGCCTTGGTTAAACTAGACTAGACATCTTAGAAAGAACTTTCCCCATATTTTAAAAAATTTTTGTACTATTTTCTAGCAAACACTATTAGGAAACAAAAAAGTTATAATGGAACAGGCTGCATACATTGCGTCTCGCATTTTTGTCGATTTAATACTTGACAAGCATGCACTTAAAATTCTCCCCTTGCGGCTATATTGTATACTTTCCCTTTTACACCATCGCATCGTAAAGCGCACATAATCGTAAACCATAGTCCATATTCAATCTTTTCTTTTTTATTCACAATACTAAATCTGCTGTAACCTAAAATCTTTTACAGTTAGGTACATTAAAAAATGAAATATTTGGTCTCTTTTTAGTTCATTGGAAGTGATTACGGGCTAATTGAAATTTGTGCCATCAGCAGTAATTCCGATGCACCTAAAACATGCCAAGTAACAACTTCAACTCGAAGGGAGATCACGTTTCTTTCACAAGAATTCTGTCCCTTGGAATCAGATTCGAGTTGCAGTTTGAAATTCACCATAAAGGCTAATGAATCCGCGTATAAGTGCGCAGGTAGGTAGTTAAAATCAAGTTTCGCTAATGATAATCATTTTTTACTCGTAATAAGTCATGGTTCTTTTATATTTCAGAAAAAGATTGTCGATTTCCAGACCAGGTTAGACTGGATATGACGTGGACCGTCAACAGATCCGGTTCAATCGCCTTGCCTAATGAAGCATACTTAATAGCTAGCATTTTGCTTCTAACGTGGTATAGAAGATAATGTAATTCAAATAACACCTTAGAAAATCTGTTTAATACCTACACAACTTTATAGCGGTATTGTTTAATATACTTAACATCTTATGTTAAATAATATAAAAATAAATTCAAGGTAACTTATTAGATCTTGATTGCCATAAGGAGATATATTGAGTAAGCTTCGCAACTTAAAAAAAATTACTAAAACATTTAGTTAAGCCAAAAAATGTCATAAAATAAAGAAAGCTGCCACGTTTACACTTACATTAATAAATTTAAAACCAATGTACAAAACTGCCAAGATATGTTACAGATTAAGAAACTATGTATTTACCTATGTTTTAATTCAATTTACTGAATACCTCATTTTATTTTCTTAATAAAACTTTTTACAATTCAAAAATTTATTTCAATTACAATAAAATACTTTGCATAAAGATCTTATAAACGTCAGATTTATTTTTAGAACTATGAGAAATTGTTAAAATTTTACACAAATACTTAGATATGGTAAAAACCCATAAAAAATATCACACTTTATTTTCAATTTGCATATTACTTATGATTCCGTTAATTGCTATTCGATCCCGAAAAGGATCGGTACAGTAAAGGACCAAACATTTGATTAAGTATACTTACGCACTTTGTGTTCATGACATGAGGAATCTTCCACTTAGGTATTTTCGAGAATATTTTAATGAAGTTTCTGTGGGCATATAAAAACGAAAGAGTGTATTACTTAAGTCGACCACAATTAGTCGAAACCGGCTCAGATTAAACAAACCTGTCAGTTAACAAATTTGACTCTTAATGTGAACTTTTTACAACATTGCTGCAGTTAATTTTGGAAAATTTGTAATTTAAATGAAACATTTTGTAAAATTGTCACGTAGCGAAAGTACCCATCAACAATGCAATGTTGGATAAATCTGGTACTTAGTAGTATTAGGATGTAGCGATAAAAAGATTATTCGTCCCATGAAAAATATGATACGAATAATATTTTTTGTTAGGTTATACGATACCTGTCGCCTTTTGGCAAATACTCGACAGTACACTGTGTGGGCACTGCGCTGAGGGTTGGAAACTGGTTTTAACTTCGGTAACCTAGCTTTATAATGCCTAAAATACTCATACAGCTAGATAACCAAAGAAAATATCAGTTCCAAAAAGCGCTATATGTTTCGCGGGCAACTTTGGGCGACTAACGAGAAGCGCACTGGCTACCTGACTCGCACACACAAAAACACGTGACGGAATAAAAGTACAGGTTAATCCACAACTTACTAACTGGCAAATTCAAATGAAAAAGCGGAGAAGTTGTCGCGCGAAAGTACCAACCAAGTGGGACGCCAGCCTGGCAAGAGAGCCGGACGGAGCTCGAACTCGTAAACCAGTTTCGAGAGCCAAGCCTGTGTTGCCAAACTTTCTACTCCCAAGGCGGTTACTTGAACGGTCTGCAGTGGTCAAAGATGTTTACCGAACGGCATCAGGGACTCTACTAACACTACTCATCTCAGCCAGCCTCAACGAAGATTGGGTACCGCGCTTACCTATATGGTTGGAGCCACTTTTAGAAGGTCCATCTGTGACGTCATTACAAGTACTACCTGATGGTACCTGTCTACCTGGGTAACTACATTACCTGCATTCCCACTGGTTTGGTGGTTGGACCCTATAGACTTTACCTACCTGAAGATTTAACACATTCAGAAAAAGTCAAATAGCTAGACATCTTCTTAGCTCCGAGGTTCGCCCCAATGTAGCCGGCACCTTTTCTTCGGTTGCACTTGCACATCACTATTCTTTTATATAGTTCTGAAGTTTCTTCGAAAAGACAAACATCAACAAAATGTGTTTTATACATTTAAAAGTAGATTCATTAAAGAAGCGCATGCCCGTAAGCCGATACGAGTTGCGCACAATGAATAATTTTAGCGGTTTTTAAATATTCACGAACTATTAAACTAAATAAAGTCATTATAAAATGTTTAAGTTAGTCGTTTGTGTTGTGGAAACTTTCATTATCTTAATTTCGTTAAGTATACGTTGTTCTGACTTCTGGGAATTTAAAAAGAGCCAAAAGACGTTTTTTTTAGTTAAAAGACTTCTAAAGAGCCTTTGTCATTTAATGTTTATAAAAAACAATAGGGTTTCTTTTCCTTATCAGAAGCATTTTTACTAAACATTTTAACTCGATTGGAATTCTTTCTTCTCCTAAATTTAAGACAAATATTTAGTTAAAATTTATTTCAACATTCTACAAATGCCTTTTTAAACATATTCGGTAGGTGAGACAGATTTAATAATATATCCATAGGTACACCACTCAAATTCATCATCCCTCGAATATTTAAACCATCTACCTGTTATAAATCTAAAATTCACGCTAAAAGGATATGAAAAGGGTATAGCTTGTAGTTGCCCGTCTACAACGTATGTAGTTAAGATATACAAAAAGTTATTAATTAATTTAGAAAAGGGAAACATCCTTTGAAGTTGTGACAAGACTTAACTATTAGCATACAAGAAATGTACGTTTCCCAAGAGTTTATGACGTGCCCTTTAGTAAGTAACATTACGTTACTCACGATTTTGTTAATATTTTCAAATTGTTTATTTCACTATTGTCTTGCAATACTGCACGAGAATTTTGATTAGAAAACGTTACAAATATAATATTCAACCAATGTATGTCCTTTAAACATAGGAAAGTCCTCAAAGCAGATATATTGGTGTCATCCAAGGAAATTACATTGCTGGCGACACGAAAATACGAATTTCCTTTGTTCGCATCGCCTGGAGGGAACGTACGAATGTTTCCAAATTTGTTAAACAGATTTGACGAAGCTCTAAAATGGATCATTGATGTAGTTAATTTAATCCGAAATGTATAGGTATAGGCGTAGCATATTTATTTCGCACGACAACTCGTCTGCATGCACAAACAGCAAGATACCTTCCTCGGTAATGGTTTTAGTTAAATAAAGTAGATACAATAAACGGTGTGTATCAATTGAACATTTACAAAGAGCGCCTCGCTGAATTTTAAACAAGGCACGCTACAGTGTCACCAGTTGGGAAAATACAAACGCATAAAAAACTTAAGCAAACTTCCTATGTTCATAGGCAAAGCCGTAACCATTCGAATTGTTATCCCCAAAAGTTTTAATTTATATAATTTAAATCGGGTTTATTACGCTTCGCACCATCTTCTTGGGTAAGGTCGGTTGGATTTCTTTGTTTGATTTTGTCCCGTCTGTCAGGCGTATAGTAATGATCATTGGGCTTTTTTCTAATGACTTTAAAGATGTTAGCTAGTGTCTGAAGTGTTGTCCGGCCAGGCCGGCGAGTTAAGTTCAGCCCAGACCAGGTGTACGCACCTGAATCATACCTTATAGATTACCATAACCGGTCCAGCAGGTCCATTGCAGCAGCCTCGACGAGTAACCTCCCGCGCTTTAGCCAGCCATTGTGCGAGAGGAATGCGGTCTTCGGTCGGTCGGATGGTCGGCTTGCTGTTGTCTTGTCATGCCGCCAAGCCCGTTCGTTCAAAGCCCGGCCCAGGCAGACTTCTAGCTAACCGCAGCTTCTTGTCCATTAGGCATTAAGTAATATCCAGACTGCTCTTTAATTAAAACCACTACACTGGCTTGGTCTGGTCAGTTGCTAGGGTAGGCTTTAGACATGTCTTTTTCGCGGAACAAGTATCAAGCTTAGCCGCGCGCGGTTGCTTCATGTGGATTCCTTAAGTCGTCATTGACAACAATAATTGTTTCGCCGGTTACTTCTAGTACTAGCCAAACTTTTATTTTGTTTTCTTTACTCCCACGTTTATTTCAAGGTTTAATATTCTTGCCGGGATAAAGAAGTGCCTTATATTAAAAGCAAACAAAATACAGTTGATTAAAACCAACTTTTTTCGATATATGAAATACCTTCTTCTAAAAATAATACAGGAGGGCATTTTGGTACGTCTTACAGGTCCGCTAATTTATATTAACTTTTTCGTATATGAAATTCCTCAGCAGTCTAAAAATAACACAGGATGGCAGTTTGGTACGTCTTACAGGTCCGCTAATTTATATCAGATGGGTCTTGTAAGTGGTCTTAATGGTATTTCTTGTGGTGCATTATAAACGTGGCTTGGCTACAAACTTGGAACACCAGTCAGACATGCATGCAAGGACGGAGAATAGCACTCATAAATGGATTCCCATTTAGACAGACCATGCTATTAATAGAAATGTTTTACAAAAAAAATACGTGGCGAGAATATTTTTTTTGAAAGAAGTTAAAGTATGAAAATTATTAAATTACCTTAACGATAAATAAAAAGGGAGGTTATTTGCTTGCATTTGTAAAAATAAAGTATTTCTAGAAAAGCCAATGAAGCAAAACCTGAACCATTAAAAAAAAACACAGCAAAGCTCAAGCAGATCAAAAGCGTGGAAAAAAGGTTCACACTTCTTTATTGCAATTTAACGCCAACAATAGAAACAAAACGCTGCTTTCACACATGGTTTGTTGTAAATAAATACATTAATTAACATTTAAAGCACTTACGTTCAGGTAAACGTAAATAACGAAAATGCTACCAGTTCTGCAAAGGAAGAAGGAAATCGCCCAACATATCTAATTATGACAACTAGTCTAGCTAGTGATTACAAAATAACTAGGCAATAAATTAATTGAGTCATGCTGTTGGTACGGATTATGTAGATACACTCATAAATTAAAGGCAAATTATTCAGTGGTATAGACACAGAATATAAAAGATATGGTCTTAATTGCACGGCGAAAGTTGGCTTTGTGTTGACACACCCAGACTTTTTAATAAAACATCTTGTACATGTGTGTTCATACTTTTACTTTATCGAAAAGCCTCAGCATTTATAAATATGTAATATGCAGAGGTTTTAATATCTAGTTACTTGTGAAAGTAACACATTATCCGGTGATCAATGAACTCTTAACTTCATGATTTTGCGAATGCGACAAAATACTTTACTTAATTATTTTAGATGCGCACGGTTTTCTGAGTCGACTCACAAAAGCGCATGATTGTCCGGGCATAATTAAATTTTTTTATGTAAGACTTTTTCGTTATATAAAAATACATAATGGATCAAGTTGAAATGTTTTGTCAAGTCTAAAATGTCTAAAATATGCACCCTCTCATTGCCATTTCCTCCCGGTTATGAAATATGGCAACAATCAATCTTGTCCGTGTCGGACAAATGATGTTACGTACTCATTGAATAACATTTGTATTCATAAATGTTAAAATCTAGGACGCTTTTAAAAATTTAAATTTTGTTGAATACTCGAATTAAAACCGATTAAAGCACCAATCTAATATAACAAAAATAGTAATAATAACAAAATGCAATAATAATTAAAGTTGGTGGTAAAAATCCCAACATATTTTTTGCCAGATAGGGCAGTAAAGGTGTAATAAAACGCTCGCATAAAAACAGTTATAGGCACCTAATTATTTTTAAGGTTTATGGAGATCATAAAACATCACGTCTTGGAGCTAAACGCACTGAAAATCCTTTAATTCCTAATTTGTAGAATATAAATATAATATTGGTAAACGGGAAGCATTGGCGTATAATAAAAAATTAAGACGTCGTACGCCACTGCTTGAGTTCGGCCGTTGGTTAACCAAGGACGCCCAGTTGATAGGCCAGGGAGCCGCCGACGGATCCATGCATTCCATCCGAGTAGGCGACCTACCTACCTGTCTACCTAAGTTGTACCGTCGAGAACCTGTGAACTGACCATTGCTGCAAGTCACAGACCCCATGAGTAACTTCGAAAAGCAATAATGTATTCAATCATTGCAGCTTTAACGATCAAAAGAATGTATGTACATTGAAAAAACGATATTTTTGCAGTGCAACTTCGTGTTATGATGGGTGGCCGACGGTAAAGACCCATATCGTATAACAATAACATATAAATTATGCACACCATGTAATGTAAATTTACTTAGTAGCTTTGACATTTGACATGCATCTTATGTAGGACCTTGTAAATTCAAAATAAAGGTCGTATTTCACATTTCTCTGAAATAGGCAAACATTTTTCAGAACCTGCCATAATAAAGACGATCACCCGGAAATCGGAATTGCCCCTTTGGTCGACTGGGCGAAATAATGAGAATATATCTTTTTATAAACATACAAAAGATAAGATGCAGTAACGATATTTTATTGTACTCTTCGAGATGTAAATAGAATTCATTCAAAACGACCCAACAAAACCCTAAATTGTTTATTATGTAAGGCACCGAAACGAAAAATATCGTTAGGCAAGATTTTAATAATTGGACATACCCACAGATCAAAATATCATTTTATGTAAACAGATATGTTTTTTGAGTGGGAATCTGATAACAAGAAAATCTATTTATTTGCAGTGGACAGTGAATCTTAAACTTGTTCAAACTTGTTTAAAGTATTTTGGTAAACAATAAATATTGAATAGCACATCACCTTTATGCAAACTATTATTTATTTGCGGATTGGTAGGCTATAAGAATGCTGCTTTATCTTTGCTTTGCTTTTCCAATACCCAAAAGCCCCGAATATCTTGAAAACCTACCTAACCTACATCTGAAGAATATTGGAACACGAAACATCACTCGGAACTAGTATTATAGCATTACATACCTAGCTAGAATGAACTTCTACATACATACAAATCCAGCAAAGGGGTTTAAAGAAAATCGGCAATAAAGGATTACAGTTTCTTATTACCTAGTAAAAGATGATTACCTACCTTGGAAAAAACGGTCCAAATCCTTATCCCATTTCCTCCTCACAAGTCACTAAGCACTTTAACTTTTTATTAGCGTCCACATTCACATTGTTTTATCACAAAATTAGTAACAATTAATTTATTTACACGACGCGATGACGCGAAAGACTAACGCATTATTTGCACGCCATTTTTTATTAAAACTAAACGACAAACGTAACGGCCGGCGCCTACTAAGATTTTTTCTGTTTACTCACACAACTGTCAAAAATTTAAGTGCAGGGTTGGCACAAGTACTTTTTTAAGTATTAAATTTTATTTCATCGATTTAAATAAAACTTATTTTGTAAATTAATGTAATGCAGTAGATAACAAATATGCACCTAATTTTTTCAAAGATGTTGCCTATTAGAGCGCTTCCGAAAATATTGAGCGCGTTTGAAGTGGCCCTTGAAAGTTCATGGAAGCGCTGTAAATATTTAGGTTTAGGTGTTTAGAATTGAATTTAATGGCTTGTTTTACATACAGTATGTTAATTTAAAAGTTGTTATAACTTTGGCAAGACCCACAGCAATAAAATTAAGAAAAAATAGGGCAATTTGGATAACAATAACGGGGCGAAAAGAACATCTTTAATAGAAACTGTTTTTCTTGTTTTGGTGTCTAGTTTGGACCTAGCATCCTGAATTATCTTGATGTACTTATGTTACCCTTTACACAAAAAAATGAGCTTTAACACCAATGGATCAAAATTAGATAGACAGGGGTAATTGATGGGGCAGCATTGTAGAAGTGTTCCGTAATCCCCCGTGCGATGCTTTATTTTGTGGACTCTAAATGCATCATCCACGGGGGCGGTTTCAAAAACATGATGATGTGCCAGAGTACCTACTGTTTGGACGACGACGCTGGCACAGTTTTCCTCCGTCGCTGCGCTCGCATGGACGCCGTCGTCGCGGCGCTCCCGCTCTAACAAAAACATCGAGATAACAAAAATAATAATGAATTCATGCTACAACATTACATAAACTAAAGGTACTTTTTTTGATGTAATACTCCTGTTTTTTTGGGGGTTAATTATTTCTGTTTTTTTGGTATTTTACGGCACGTGTTCTTGTTATAAAAAGTTTAGGTAAGCGTTTTGCATGTGTGAATATTTATGCATGGGAACTTCGAAATAATGCAATTTATTTAAAAACCTCTTAACTTTTAGATTTAAGCTCAGGATGTTCACCGAGGCGTTGTAAAGGTACTAGGTAGACGAAATCTAATTTATTTGGTGTAGTGCAATCTTCAAAGTATAGAGTTTCTAATCGGTTTAAACCTGATTCTTTTTGCGAAAAGTTGATTAGATTAAGGTCGCTCTATGTTTTGTTTCTCTAAGAAACCGACGTCTATACGACAAAGTTAATCAAGCGCATTGACATTCAAATCTTTGTTTGTTTCCAATTGAGTTAGATTTCAAAAGTTTCAGTTTAAATTGAAAAGTTTACCCCGTACTTTTGAAACAAGATATCTTTAATATAAAAAAAATCTGGTAGCTAGACGCGAGGTACATTAAACTTTTTTAAAGTTGTGGTTAACATTATAATTATTAACCCTTATTATAGAATGTTTTAAATTTACAATAATAACGCGGTTTTATTATTTGTTTCCAAACGTTATTTTTTTTAATAATATTAATAATTGACTTTTCTCTAAGCCTTTTTGTAAATTCGTACTTGCCTTGTCCTTTACTGTAATCTTCTACTTAATTAAAATTCTCTTTCCGACGATATCAAGCAAAAAAGTATTAAATAAGGGAACTTCTTATGGGGGTTTAAAATTAAAATTGCAAAAAAGTAACAAACGCATAACAAGTAAACGAACAACATTAAATCAAAAAAAAAATAAGCATGTATTTTGTTTTTTTATGCGACATTAATTGGCTTGATGCAATTTATTTTTAATTAAAAAAAATTGGATTATCTTGATCTTATGTAACACAAAGCATGATATTTTTTAAATAATTTCAAAAACAACAGACGAAAGTAGCGTTGTAAGATTCTTCGACGAGTTTAAAACTCCTGGGAGTTGGTTTTGTATTTTAAAACACCGAAACGGGGAAAAACAAGAAATATTTGCATTTTAAAAGAGCTATATTTAGATACATTTCAAGATTTACCTATGTCTGATCAACATAACTTAACTCTTTTTACCATGACATTTTTTTTTGTTTTTTTATTGCTGCCAAAGTTATCAGTCAAAAAATAAACTCTGATTTTAAATAATACATTGTAATGTTACCTCGCACAATTTTTATTGGTGCAGTTATAATAGAGGTAAACATGCAACAAGATACAAATAAAAATTTGTTAAAAAGGCAAATTAAGCAATAGTTTGAAACGCATATTTAGTGCATTTGCTTTGATATTAAAATGAAACAGAAAAAAGCAAACTTTTTGAATTAAATGCCAGCGGCATCCTGAGGCAAATCAGCTATACAGGTATTGTACGTATTTAAAATAATTGTAAAAAGAATCTGTGTTTGTTTTAGCAACGTGATTTTCTCAGAATATTATTTTATTCGAGAAAAATTGCGTTTCATCATTAAATAAAATACTTCTTATTAAGGAACGTGTCTTAATCCAATTTACAAAAAAAATCAACGATTTTATAATTTTGCCCTATTCCAATTAAAAGCAATAATAGTTAACAAAAAAAATGTTTCGTAAGTAAAAAAAACAGGTACATATATTTCTATTTGCATTTTAACTCCCTTCGGAAAAATTATTAAATAGAGCGTCAAATTTTCGCCAGGACCTCCTATATAACATATCGGAAAACTTGAACTGGAATGACTTTACCCTGGATTTATCTTCCATTCACTTACTGTTCGCCTTGCTCCTCACTGAAAGGTTATTTTTCTTCAGATAGGTATATTAGGTAGTTGAAATCTGCTTTCATCCGAATAAAATATAAATACGAGCGCATCAGGTCCCGTAATAGGGTTTTCTTTTACCTGATTTTTGAGATATGGCTGCAGATTTTTTCAATGCTTCCATAATTGTTATATTGCTCACCCTCAAATAATATATAAAAATACCTTGAACAGAAAAAAGGTCCAACCCACGCAAGTGGATAAACCTGGGAATTTTTACGATATATCTTGTCATTCCTTCTGCGTTATTATTTTTAGATTTAATAATTCAAGTATATGTTGCCAAAACCTTTTGTCTTTTGTGAAAGACGGAATAAACTCTTGTTATCTAATTCCTAAAAGGCTTAAGCTTATCGTAAGGTCTTACGAGTCGACAAACTAACAACATTTTTCATGCTTAGCGCGTAATCCAAACTCTCAGTTTCCAATGCCCAAGCGAAATGGATTTTCTGACTGTATGCTTAATCGAAATTAAAGGCATATTTAACAGAAACTGGGCAGTTTCGTCGGTTTCCAGAGCAAGCAAAGCACAATTTGGAAAGTAAATTGCTTTTATTATTTAAAAACTCAACAAACTTAACATACTTTTCGCCATGTACCAAAGCCATTATTCTTCATGATTCTCTGTCAAGCCGCAAATGTTATGCACTATTATTATTATTATTTCACCACGTAGTTGTGCAATCCATTAACCAAGTATTTCTGGTGCTTACATGGGTTTAAACAACCTAACATTAACATATACTCGTACACAAATTTACTAAATAATGACTGCACTTATTAATGCTTAATTTCATAAGATTGTATTCAATCCAAAGTAAAGCAACATAGGGTTGCTATTGCAAATATTTAAGTGCACAGTTATGAACAAGGCCTTTATTGCTATAAAGCAAAGGATGTTTTCAGATACAACTATTGTTTGGGGTGTATTAAGGAAATTAGGTACTTTAAGCCTTTCACAAAAGCAGTTGGTATAACATAGTTCAGTTAGATGTATGAATATAAACGATAACATGAGAGGAGTTGTACGATGCGAGTTTATTCCTTTGAAGATAGGTCATGCTTAATTTAAATCCAATCATTCCCTTGGGATATACATGTTTTACTACAAAAAAAGGTGTTTCGCGTTACAATTATATCTTTAATTCGGCAACAAAGTGCTGAATTCACATTAATTTTTCATAAAACTCCGTATTTTATAATCCTTGCAACATTATTTTAAGTACTTGTCTATTTAGTCCCTTAATTAGTATAATTAATTGTGCGAGTCCTTCAAGTCTTGAAATGCAGTTTTATTTTTTTTGTAGCTCTAACCATTGCAATGTAACATTGTCTTTTTCAGATGGACTATCTCCTGAGCATTTACGGCTGCATGTTCTTGCTCGGGGCAGTCTGCAACACAATCCTGGGGCTTACTTTGTGCTGCAGTCCTGGAGCAAAAGCTCGCAGCCCCTTGTTGTTCGGTCTTATTGTGGCAGACCTGCTGGTTTGCTGTTTAAGCGGTCCGGTAACGGCAGCACTTTATGTTATTACTCCTTGGACACATACATGGCTCTGTATTGCCAGGTTTGCACAGGTAACTCACGTTTTTATTTTACACAAACTCACACCTTCCACCAGCTGATGTTTATTTTTAGATCCTTAATTGGCAGTCGTGCAGTTTTGTGTTAACAGTTGGTGTTTTCTTTCATAGGACGTTGGTCTAAATTTAAAGAAACTAATTGAATGAAATAAAGAATTGAATGAAGCTAAAAATAACGCTTTTAATGCTATGATTGGTTTTAAAGGAGCAGGTGTACTGGCCCGGCGCATCCGCCATAATATTCTCGTTAACGAAACGAGTCCTAAAATAGGATCGATGTAGAATGACGCGGAATAATATTTAACTTTCGTTACTTTACGCGTTTTTAATTACTAAGAAACACTTACAGATGAGTTTTCCACCTGATGCGTACCTTAATCATTATTTTAAGACGTCTTTTCGCAAACAGAACACAAAGCTTCAAGATTAAAACATTGTTAAAATTAATTTTTACAGTTTTAACTGCTGACTTATGTTAATTTAACACAAGATTTGAAACGAGGTCCTCTAATTAATAACCTTTCAGCGTCAGCTGCTTTCTTTATAATAATAGAAAAAAATACGACTACGAGCATTTGTAAAAAGCCAATTTTTATTGTTCTTGATAATACGTTCGTTAAAATGTGACAAAGTATTTTTATCTTGAAGCTCAAGATTCGACTGTGCTAATGAAAAACCCAAAAAGGCACAACAATCATTAGAAAGAAAATATTTATTTCCAGCGGACAAAGAGCAGCAAAAAAATATCATTTTTTTATCTGTCAAAACCAACACAATAACTTCTTGTGTTGCTTTTTATGTCATTTTGTTTTATTTTCCATTCTCCACTTCACTCTTAAGCAGAACTGATATTACGAAAGTTGGCGCGAACATTTATAACGCCAAATTGGGAATTTCGGTTATAGTACTGTCAAATGTAACGAGATACATTTGCGCGCAAACTTTTCTGCAGTTTATAATACGTCTATTTATTATTCATGCCTGCCAGCAGCTTTTTCCGTGCTACTGCATCAAAAAGTGATTCTAATACGTCATGATGTTATATTGTTATAGGTTTGGCCCGTGTCTGCAAGCACTTTGTCGATGATGGCAATCTCGGTTGATCGCTATTTGACAGTAAAGAACTATCGGCCGGCTAACCATGTAACCCAACGACGTAACATTTTATCATTCGCTGTTGCAAGCACCTGGATCATCGCTGCGTTACTCTCCTGTCCCAAAATTCTTTTATCGCATCCGTGGAGAAGCTCACTAATGCTGACTCACATTATCCTGGCGCATATAATACCTGCTTTTGCTGTTTTTGTGAGTCATCTTGGGGTCCATGCCAAGTTAACGGCTTTGTCGTTAACTGCCAGAGCCAAACATGGGGAGCTGCCGCTTCCGATGCCCATTTTGAGAAGACCTATGCACGTCATTATTGTAGCTGGAATTCCTAAGGTAAGACTATATTAAATCAAAACGTTTTGCTTGCACTATAAATGTCTTTTTGAAGTTTGAAGGAGAATACTTGAATGCCTATTGTGATCACTACAACTACGTGTATTTGTAATTGTGATCAGTTTATTTTTACTTCATAGTTGATCGGAAATACCTATACAATGCCCGATGACTATAGATAGACTTTAGACTTGTTAATAAAAGACAAATAAAGGAAAAGTAATATCTAATATTACATTTTTTATGAGCTTTTCTGTTATCAATTCGCAATAAAAGGCTAACATAAATCTTTAAGTTTTTTTGTAGCGTTGTCCAAACGTGTATTGATCTTTTAGGCAATTTAGCAATAAAAACGTTTCTTATATAATGTTATTGCGAATAAGCTCCCACATATAAGAGCAGACAATATTTTCTGATGTCACGAGCATAATTCTTAAAACTTGAATAAAGTATTTATCTGCAGAGAAGAAGCGATTATCTGTTTTTCTTTCAAGCACTGTTTCACCCAGGGTTTAATCTCCAAGGCGGCTCGGAGCGCGTGCAAATCTTATTTCATATAGTTGCTAAAAATAAAACGTTAAATTTTGGAAACACTTGTTGAAACAATCTCGTAAAACGTTCATGCAAGTAGTAAAGTATAATTTGGCGGATGCGCCGGGCAAGTGTCGAACGTAATAAAAGTATAAAGAACGTTGGCTCTGTTTCCGGACACTGCAATTGCACAAATGCATTTTGCTTTTGTTCAAAATTTTATAGCGACTATTAAATAAAAAAAGGCTACATGGTAACAGCGTCATTAAACCATATTCTGAAAATTAATATTTTTCAGTAGACAATGAAAATATTTGCCTTCATGTTTGCTGGAATAAAACCTTATTTCAATATTCTAAATACAAAACTCAAAGTGTACTTTAAGTTCTGTTTATGTTTATTAAAAACATTCTTCGTTACAAATCCGCCGTTTTTAAATATCCACGTCTTATTTCTGACAAGTAAATTAAGGCTGGCAAAATTAATTTATTTTGTAAAAGGAGATGAATCTAAATATTATTAATATTTCATGAAACAATGTTGTGCTTTATTATAATAATTATTTTTATATGTAAAAATTTATGAACGTAAAAAAAGTATGTTACTTATAATTGAATAATAAATCGAATCGTAATTTTTTTATTTAAAGACGTGACAATAAATTTAAAACATATCGACTTTTTTAAATGGAATTTTTTATTATACGCAAAGTTATATTTCCGTTTTTTAATGCAGTCTCATTTTACTGCATATCCATTAGTTTTAAGTTTGAATTTTAATGATAGTATTCATGCAAAAGACCTGTTTACCTTTGGATTCATATTTTTGTTTCTGTTATAAAGTTCTTTAATTAACGCCGTTTTAAAGTTATTACTTACAATGACTCGTTTTATTTATTTTGTAAGTTTTAAATCATTCATTAGAATCAATAGTTTGGTGGCAGTTGTGGGGTGGGTATCCAAATTTTTGGATAATTAAATACGGATTATTATCAGATTGGTATACATAATTCCTTAATAATAACAAATATTAAATTGAATGGAGGTAACTAAATAATAATGGATGCGTAATTAATACAGAAAGCAGAATGGCGGTAATTATTTTCCGCAAATTAATACCTTAAACAATTGAAAGCGAGTAAGGATTTAAGCTGACCTATTATTTTTGGCCATAATAGCAGAATTTAAATGTACCCAACACAAATAATAATAATGCAATTAGGCAAATTATTGGTCAATCTCGACTTTTAATTAATAACTAGGTAGCAGTTTTGTTAGATAACTTATTTGAAATTAAATATTTATTTTGATCACGAATTCACTTTTGCAATATCCAGTGCAAGGATTAAGCTTGAAAAGACTAAATCCTTATTATTTTAAAAACGGCTTTTTAAACCATAATAAAATTGGCAGAGGTAATAAAAACGATACTTTTAAATCCATTTTAAAAATTGACGATCTTACGAAACTGTTTTACTACCGATGGTGTATAAAGCCAACCATAACTTTTGTGTTCTTCACAAGTTTTCAATTTTATCGTTAGATAGATAAAGCAAACAACATTAACGATTAATTACCGTTGAACAAACCATTTTTAAAATTGATATTTTTAGTACCCCTTTTCAAAGGGTGTGCACATTCAAATACAAGCGTCTTATTGGGTGGTAGGTATATCGTTATTTTTTTTAGGAAAGTATATTTTTAGTGTTAACCGGTGATTCCTTTATTTTATGACGCCAATTTTAATTAGTAAATGCCGCAACTTGGTCGTTAAAGAAGCATATAAGTATGAATTAAAATAGCAAATCACAAAGACATGAATTTTATTAATAATAATCCAATTAAAGCGTCTTTTATTAACGCATTATCTTAGCCACGAGCACTCCTACGCGTGTAAAGCGACTCGTAAAAAGTTACCCCTTTATCGTAAAGGCCAAACCAATTTATAAATACTTACATCGGTTTCGCATAACAGTTTCTAGAAGTAATTGATTACTCGCATTTTGGTACAGTATAAAATTAAAACCATTAATCGTTACTATTGCTTTTATTAATTAATTATTTTTCTTAAGATTACATAGAACTTAAATAATTCAATTTTACGAAACGTTTAATTAAATCTATATTGCAAATACTTATTTAAGAAGACATTTGAGGTGATAGTGTTCCATCCTTTGTACTTCATTCCTCTATTATGCGAACCAGATTAAGTCTTAACGCATCGATCGATTCCCAAAGATATTAATGAAGTTAACGTTACATTGAAAACTTGAGCATAGTTTCCGCAAGTATAAGACGTCTTAATTTTCAGCAGCAACATGCACCCGAAGACATTGTCGAGGCAAATGACCCTCAACCGCCCGCAAGCACTTTACGGAGCCGCCGTCGACTCGCCAATTCGCTCCTATGGGTCGCTACCCTGTTTTCCTTCTGCTGGCTACCCTACGTCGTTTGCGAACTATGCATTGAATTTGGATCCATCCCCCCGGTTATCGTTCAACAGTACTGCTTGCTTATTGGACACATGCACTCGGCTATTAGCCCTATTTTGTACTACTCGCTTAATCATCAGTGGCCCCAGAAACCGTGCAAAATGTTTAAGATGCCGGTGTTGTATCGCAGCGCTTCTAGCACCAATGAAGCTGCATTGGGGCCCTTTCACCCTAGACTAGTGCGGCCCCCGCCGCTCAGACCATGCTCCTCTCAGTATCTGTACTAAGTTGTCTTTTTTAAGGCCTTACTCACATGCAAATGTGTATGGCAGTTACGACTCTAATCTGTGATTATTTTTCCACTTTTTTGGACAGCACTCTTGCGGTGGTGTCCAACAAGAGCGCCTAATTGAAGTACCTAAGAAACAAAAGTATATGTGTTTGCAAAATTATTTGTTTTGTTTGTTTTTTAGCCATACCTTAAGTTTAAGTATGAATGAGTTGTCATTAAAGTGAGTTGCCAACAGCAACATCAACGTGTTGTGCTATTACGAATTATTTTTAAATTTAATACCGCGCCATCCCATCAGCAGTAAACTGTTGATGTTTTTTTTTACTTGATGGAATTTGTGTTTGATGCATCCTATAAGAGGGTCACTAAACATAATACATTTTAATTACATCCAAAATAGATCAGGTGTATTAAACGTTTTTTGTCAATATTTATATTTACTTCTGCTTAACAAAGATGTGTATCTAGTCAAAAATAATTGTCAATATATGTTAAATGTTCGACAACGTAGGAATTAAATCTTCTAAGAATTTAAACAGGGTATTTTAAATCCTTACTTAGTATTGTTTTTTTATGCAGATTAATAACCGGCGAGATAAAAACTGCATTTTAACATATTTCAATTTCCAAAGGGTAGGTACTTTTAACCCATCTAATCCGCTCAGCGCTCTAGTTTTTATATGACAATAAAACTTAGACGTCTATTAAATTAGGTTTACTTTTTCACCAGCCTTTATTATAACTACAGTTTACATATCTTATAAGTGTTAGCGTAAATATTTTTGTATTCTTATTATATATGTAGAAAAAACATATCTTTCAACTAGATGACCTAAAAGTTAATAACCAAAGGTGTCCAAAAATCTATTTTTGTCATCTGTTAATTGTTATTAGGTATTATTATAAGGTACATTAAAAACCTGACAAAAATACCGAATTCTTATAACTTAGAATGGTCGTTAATCCTGCTGCCTAAACGATTCTTTATCATATACGTCCTCAATAAGTGTTAGAAAAAAGAGCATGCAGAAATTTATTGTTAATCAATAAAACCTATATGTAAGGGATGAGTCCTACTGAAAAATAATATAAAAAATAAAAATATATAGTTGTATTTTTATATGTACCTAAGCCGTTAAACTCTATATTTAATCAAACTGGTCATTTGTTTTTCGCAATTTTGTATTACGTAGGTGGGTAAATTAATTTGTCAATAACTGTTGCCATGAAACAAAGTAACAGTTACTGAATTTTTGTTTACCTATGACAATCAGTTTTTGTTAATTAATGTGCCTTTATGTTCCTATTGATGGTTTTAGATATGTTATATGTTATATTCTTCTAAAAGTTCCATATATTATATTTGATGTTTAACCAAATTAAAATTCTCTTGATTGTTTTAAACGTGTTTTATTATACCTAAACTAAACTTACGTATATACTGAAAGAAAGCAGTGTTTTAAGTTTAAAATGAAGAGCTAAATTCGAATATGAAAAGTTGACATAAACTCTGGAGCACGAATTATAACATGTTCAAATTCCATAAAGGATAATTTTCCATCGCCATCGACGTCGGCCTCTTCCATTACTTTTTCAATTATTTGTTGTCTGTCTTCGATTGTTAAATCCTGTCTCGTCAATAGAATTAATCCTTGGTCTATGTCTTCTGGCCCGATGTGGTCGTCGTTATCAAAATCTGAAAAAACATTATTAGAAAAGTGTTATTCTTCAAATAAGGGACTTACCATATATCCGAAATGCGTAAAACGATTTTATATCCCTAGCCCCATGCTCGCTAAAAATAGAGAGCATGTCCAAAAAGTCGTCAAACGCCAAATTACCCTTTCCATCTTTGGAAAAAACTTCGCAAATGCGTCTTTTAAAAGGATTTTCCTAAAAATGCTTTTTCAATAATCAGTCAATTTTATTACTTTTTTACGAACCAATAATTCAGGCAGCTTTTTCATGGTATCTTCAATTGGCAAACGAATTGTTATCCGATCAGTATGCTTCATTACCTTAGGCACTAGGTCCGGTCGAACATCTCGAAACTTTTTAAATATCCTTAATATTTCTTTTCTATTGAAAAATGTGCAGTCCTATGCAAACACACAATATAACTTTACATTTGGTTGATTTTGTAACATACCTGATAATTTTCTAATTGTTGTTCCGTAAATGTAACGGGTTTGTTGCCCATTATAACATTGTTATGTTTTTACTATACATACTTGGTCAATTTTTTCACATGCAATGAATTTTTCGCAGATACGATTAGCATGTGTTGCCTAGCAATAATTAGGGAGCGGTTTCATCGATTAAGCATTGTCCTTAAGGATAATTATATCTTTGTGTTGGTTCACGCTCAATGAAAATGCGTATTTTGCCTAATTAAAATCAAAAAACCACCCAAACAAATTGTTAGGTAATTATTTTTTTACTACCACCAAAAATATTTAACATAAATTGTTTCAATAGTAAATTATACTAAAATTAATCCAATAAACATTCAGAGCATTCAAAAGTTTTATAAAACAATTTTTAAATTTGAAATTCCCACCAAAAACCACACGCAACATTTCGGAACACACTCCTTCGCTATGTCTATGGTTTGACGTCTATCTGTCAAAAACGTTTTAGTTAGGTTATGTTCTGACTTCTGTTTGATTTTTGTTAAATTTTGCGTTTGCTTTAAGAAATAGACCGAATCTAAAATGAACAGCCCCAGTAAAAACAAGTCTCCAAGCCGTTTTCGTGAAAAACTCAACATGACGCCTGATGCCAAGAAAATACGATCGGCTTTTCGTGAGGTAAATAACCACCAATTTAAACAAGACCTTCCAAGTTAACGAACAATTATTTTAGGTGTTCATAAGACGAATTCACAGCAACAGACACTTTCTACAAGACAGTCAGAGAAGTTTAAAACCCTCTAGTGCAACAGAAATAACAATGAATGAGTTGAAGGACGTTCTACTGTCGAATAAAATCGAAACCGCACAATTTAGTCATGAGAATCTAATGAACATGATTATGGAAGCTCAAAGCGAAATAGAAGAGGAGTTTTTGGAGAAGGCTAACGAGGCTTTTGCCTTCCAACAGCAGGAACTGGAGAGCATGCTGCAAACACTGCTAAATGTGTGTATTATTTGTGATAAATTTACCCAAAACGAAAGCCTGTTTTGTGATAGCTGCACTGCGGCACATTTAAGTTCCCCCACGCTTTAAAATTGTTGTTACCTAAAAATGCGTTTAAATTGCTGACTGAGTTTTAAAATAAGTGTATAATAAAGTTTGTATTTTTTTACTTAAATGTCTTTTATTAAACAAAACAAATTTACAGCTAGGAAAATTACAAATAAGGTACAAAAGCATTACGATTTGCGCATATTGAGCATGGTGTTAATTTCCCAAATGATCCGTCGTAGATGGTCAATAACTTCTTTAAGTTGCTTGTTTTTGAGAATCACCTGCTCCATAACTTCTTTGCTTTCTTCGCACGATAGGCGGTAAGCTTCAGAGTTTTTCTTCTCGTCGTGTTTAGGATCGACTTCGTCTTTAAAAGGAATCAGACTTTCGATGTGGGTGTATTCCATTCCTTGGACTTGACAATTCTCGTTACATTTCTCGTAAATAAGCCGCAAGCGTTTGAATAGCACCCTGATAGTCCGTAACTGTTCTTGAACTTTGGCCTTTTTCTCGTTGCTTGAGTTGCTGGACGGGGGAGTCCCATTTGGGGGCTACAAACAAATTATTATTAGTCGGTTAAAGTTGTTTTGTCTTAAAGTAGACTTACCTGTATGGCTTTTAATGTTTGAAACACTTCCTGCGTACGATTGACGATGTCCTGTACAGTTTCCTGTCCTATTCGACACAAAGAAGCTGTATTAAATTCCTTGTTTTGCTGTTGTTGTTGAGAGGGTTGCACTGGGGGTGTAGGAGTCACTGGGGTCTGCTGCATCACCTGCTGGTTTTGGGGCACCGAGTGGATATTGGAGAACTCTACAATAACACGTTTAATAACCTAAAATAACATTTCTCTCGTTGCGTTATTACCCATTGGTGTTTGTCCCATTTGCATGTTATTCTGCGCTCCATGTTGGCTCATTTGGTTCGTGTTGTTGATGTTATACTGTTGGTTAACCTGTCCCATCATCTGGGGGTTCGGAGCCATGGCTGGATTCATTTGGGGCGCCATTGTGTTGCCCATTTGCCCCATCATAGGATTGTTCATTTGGTTTCCCATTTGGACGTTCATTCCGCCGCTTAATTGGTTCTGCATGGGGTTGGGACCGAATTGGTTACGCATTAGGTTTTGTTGGGGGTTGTTCATGTTTTGCATGAAATGGTGAGGGGGCCCAGACATTTTATTCTTGAAAAGTTTCGTTTTAGAGGTTATGTTCAAAGAATACCGAAAGTATATAATGAGACTTACCTATATTATTGTAAATTAATTGAGGTTGCTATTTTTCAGTTATTTTCAGTAAAGTTTCATTAAATTAAAGGTTTTTCTTGTTATAATAACATTTGTTTTGCTTTTTGTATTCAGACTTCTTCGGTATCAAACTTTTTGAAGTCAATGACACCAGACCATAGATGTTGTGCATGCTGAGATGCGTTCGAAATAGCTAGCTATTTTTCAAAAATATTATGATATTAATATAACTAAAATACTCTGGTTTAAATGAGTATAGCTTTTGGTAACAGGATTGCCTATATTTGCAAGAAATATTTTGTAGTTTTCTGCTCTATTCATTTTTAGAATAAATGAAATTACAAGGGCAATTTTTATTCTTGTTTTGTGAACAGAGTTTAATGGTTAAACATTAAAGCGATTACGAATCTATCGATTGTCACATATACTTTAACTGCTATTGATTAATTTATGGATGGACATTAAATAGAGGGAGGATGCTCAATTAGAAAATAAACGCACAAAAAGAAAATTTTAAATTGGTGCTTTAAATTTTCGCGCTTGCGCATTTCGAAGTTTGTTGGCATCTCTGCTCCTTGTCGATTTGCGATAAACGAGTATGTCGGCTAGGAATATGTCCGCAACCGCTATAATACATTAATTATAAGTGCGACAATTGTCTTTATTGTTAGAAAATAATGCAATGTGCTCTTTGCTGTGAATAATCCAAGAAAAGGCCAAGCAATAATCAACCCATAAGTGAATTACAACCAAAAACTAGACTAATTCAATTCCAACAGTAAAATGGCAGCCCTTCCACGCAGAATTATCAAAGAAACACAACGTTTAATGCAAGAACCCGTACCCGGGATAAGTGCAGTGCCAGATGATAGCAATGCAAGATATTTCCACGTGATTGTCACCGGCCCCGAAGATTCGCCATTTGAAGGGGGGCTCTTCAAGCTAGAACTCTTTCTGCCCGAAGACTACCCCATGTCTGCCCCCAAAGTAAGGTTTATCACGAAAATATATCATCCGAACATCGATCGATTAGGTAGAATTTGTCTGGACATCCTCAAGGACAAGTGGAGCCCCGCTCTGCAAATTCGTACTGTGCTATTATCTATTCAAGCGTTACTTAGTGCCCCCAACCCTGACGATCCTCTCGCCAACGATGTCGCCGAGCTCTGGAAGGTAAACGAGACGGAAGCTATACGGAATGCCAAGGAATGGACCCGAAGATACGCCATGAGCAATTAATTTGTTGATGTTGAGCGTCAAAATTCCACCTGTGTTTTATTAATGAGTGTCGAAAGGGATCCATTCTCGCACGACTAAGGCCCAGTTTACTCTTAGCATAGCAGGGCTTAGACACCTTCAGGGGGTATCTTCGGTTACGTTAAGGACATTAAAAAATTGTTTGTGAAATCGGATTATAATATTGTAGTCTGATAAGTAACTCCTATTATATCGTATAATTTTCTGTAATAGGTACTGAATGATATATTTGATTTCAAAGTTTGCTGTTTATCTATTTTTTGTTACGGATCATTTAAATTTGGATTCTCACTTTACGTATTTAAAATATTCTGATTTGTTGCATCTTTCGGCTGCGAGCCAAACTCGACTCGTTAGTCTGTTGTAGGTTTTGATGTAAATAAAGGTATGTAAGGCTTTTTACAATAAATTCTTTTCAATATATTGTATTTTTTTAACCAACTTCCAATTTAATGTTATCAAAGTAACATCAAAGAAATCTTTAAAGGATTTAGAATTCAATCATTTTTAACCGACAAGGTCACGACCTTCTGGAAGAAAACTTACAGGCGTGAACAATAAAAATACAATTCACTTATATTCTTATGTATTTTTGTACATATTTGTTACACATAAATTTTGAAGTATGAAGACAAGTTAAAATTAAATATATGAGTTGCTGAAATTAGTTGATATGGGATAGACTGAAATACATTTTGTTTTTAAATTTGAAGAAATAAAGACTATAATAACCCTTGGTGTACTTGTATAAATATACAAGTACATGTATGTACGGTCATTATAGTTCTCGTTTCTTCAAAATTAAATAATTATTATTATTTAAATAAATAAAAAAAAACGTAATGAAAATGAAGTTTTAATAATAAGTTATAACGTTAAAAATAAAACAAAATGACATTTAAGTTATAAATAAGTTCAAAACAGGGTAATAATATCGCAGATTTGAACTTGCCGTGTTGTTTATTTAATTATAAATAAATACCTAAAACAAAGGAATGATCCTGGGAATGATATAAACTAAAAATTAATATTGTCATGGTTACAAAATTATATACAATTATTTAAAGCTTTAATTGATTATTGTTCGATACGGTAAAAAATGGCAAATTCAAATCTTCAAAATAAACCTTAATGAGAAGTTGACTAGATGAACTATAATTTGAGCCAGCTGAACTGAAGTTATTTTCTTAAATGTACTGTTTATAACACCAATCACTATATAGATTATAACATTTAACCAAAAGGAATGGACAATTATTCTATAGGATGGATAAGGAATATTGATTTTACAATAATTATTATAACAACGGCGTAAAGCGCATAATCGAAAATTTCATGTTGGTAGGACTGAAAGCAAAACTTTAAAAAAGTATAGTGATTGTATTATATTTGAGGATGATACGTTGTTAATGCTAAAATTTGCTATTTCATACGGTATTAAATTGTTCATTTTGAGCTTCGTTCAAATTATTGGACTGAATACTGTCACGAATTAAAACAAGCACAATTTGTGATGGCTGAAAAAGTTTATAAACGAAAGTACTCTTTCATCAAAAACGCTTGCATTAGCTTCAGGAGTTTTATAAGCCTGTAAAAATAGCTCAAAGCAACTTACTGTTAACTCAAAGAATTAAAAATCGTGACAGTAGCGCGAAAATCACAACCACGGCACTGCAGGACATTTTGGCATTAACAAGGTAGCATAAAAAGCCGGTTCTTTGGTAAACGCTTTGACATCCACGACGAATACATAATGCTACAAGCAGATTGAGATATGGTCTATCACGAAAGCTGATGCGCAAAGGTGCAGTGCGCAGATTTGTATTGTCTTCAGTCTGTAGAACTTATACTAACGTACTAACGATAAAAAATATATTGATCTAAGCCATGATCAAAATTCAAAGCAATTTCCAAGGACAGTTCAAATATCAACTACAGTAGGCACTTTCTGACCGTCTGACATGTCTATCTAAATATATACCGGGTTCTCTTGACCGGTCAGTAATCTGAACATCGACGTTGGCATCGTTTTCATTAGGATTTCGCCCACAGATGTCGCTAAAAGGTTGACTATTTTCTCGTGGGGCACTGCCACTACACTTTGGTTGTTGATTTCTATGATTCGGTGGCCGACGCGAACACCGCCTCGTTCGGCGATCCCACCACGCAACAGACTACAAATCTAACGAACAAAAAACATATATAAAAATCATCTTACACCACAAAGGTGTATCAAACTTACAACGCCATTTTGAACACTAAACCCGAGTTGATACTTAGTATCCGGCCGTTTGATCTTGACTTCAACGACTGGCGCGCAAGGAACAACGGTTAGTTTAACAACAGTTTGATTCTTGGAGTTCTTAATGTAGTTCTGACATGTGGACAACGGCAAACCGACTAAACTAACGCCGTTAATGGCGATGATTTGGTCTCCGATGTTGAGCTGTCCACAACGAGCCGCGGCTCCTGCCGGCGCTAAATTTGCAATAACTACAGTTGGTAGCATCGAACCCCAACCTGATTCGACTATTACCACGCCTAGTATCTCTCCTTTCGCCTTCGGCACGACAACCTTAAAAAAATAACATAGTTTCAGCTTTTAGCAGGGTTACAAAAGGGGAAATGTACCTCTTTTTGCATTTCTTTCTTGGCAAACATTTGCAATTCGTCCCCGAAAATCTCTTGCGAGTTTAACACCTCCTGGTAGTCCATCTCCTTTACGAAGGAGTGATCTTCAATTCCGTTTGCCTTAAGAAATTCCATGTATGCGACCTGAAACGCCTGTCCTATGGACTGCGCAATGAACTGTGCCTCTTCGCTCTCGAAAACGTGGCAAATCATCTTGGGTGCGCGGTTAATCTTTGGTGGTTCCTCCATCTCGTGTGGGACGAAGCGGCGTCGCGCCATAAGCACGACGAGATCGCCAATGTCGGCGATGTACGATATCGTACGCAAGGCGTGGTCCATCATGATTTCCTTGAGGTCGGTGTTGAGAACCATGATTTTCTCTGTGGAAATGAAGAGGTCGACTTCTGTGCTCGGTTGCGTCTCGCCGTCCGGTGCCTGCAACGTTTATAACTTAGTTTTTGCAAGTACATAAGATGGGTGGTTGTTCTTACCAATGCCTAATTTCCCCGCAGCAATAAAAGGAAGCAAAAATGGTATTAGTAATTGGTTAGAACTAGAATCAACACGAATGTTAGTGACTGAAACAGACTGGATTAACCAAAAAAATGTGTGTTAACTGTTTAGGTGTTAGGGGTCCGACACACCTTGATTTTGGTAACAGCAACTTCGACCATGTTTTTCTTTAGCCGTTTGCGACGCTTTCTACCCCCTTCCTCGTCCACCTCGACGGACCCCAGAAAGTGAAGACGAAAAACCGTACCATTGGGTCCACCAAAAGGCGTTAGAGAATTAGCCTCAGACGTCGTCTCATCTAGGAATTTTACATTCGACAGAGCCATTTTCATTGGGAATGAAAATGGCTCACCGGGTAATGTTAGCAACTCAGTTTCCGAGGTGACCGATTCGTCCAATTGGCCGTCACTGTTTAGCTCTGGGCTCAACTGCAGACCATACGATAGATTGGGTGCCTCCTGCAATTGCCAAGTGCCTATCTCGCTCATTACCTCAAAAAATGAGATTTACATCATACAACATATAATGAAATTAAAATTGTGCAGCAATTTATTTTACAGTGAGACAATGTTGTCTGTACATTTGGGATAATTACACAAAGCGGAATGGGTTCAGTGTATAAAAGACCGAGGTACAATGAGCAGGCAAGAGGCATCCAGTCGGAGGCACACTAAGCGTGCACCGAGCGAGGGGGGAAGGGGGTAGATTATGTCCATCCAGTCTTCAAGAGATCAAGGGGCGTGCTCATATAACATGCAGTTTTTTAGTACAACTATATTCAAAATCCGGCCCTGCAATGTAAAGGGACATGCAAATTACCTTTATGCGAGATACGGCTTCTTCGGCTTGCATCATCCGTGTTGTCTTGGTGGGTTGCCCCTCGCACACGAGCTGCGTTGATCCCAGATATCTTGCCCGAAAAAGCACGCCCTCGATCAAGACTGAGCGTTGAATAACATCTGCAACAAGATAAACTGTCCTAGCCTGGAAATGCTTTTCTTTTTACTAAAACTCGCCCAAATCTTACCGTGTCATATTGATTACGAATCTGACCTTTTATTTTAATCAAACTTCTTTTATTCTTACAAACAAATTGCACTTTTATTGATTATTAATTTGTGTTACGGACCGTTAACTCTTGGTCTTGTCAGACTTACCATTATTCAAATTCCAAAATGAATTGCAATTTAAATAAAGTGTAGTTATTCAAAGAAAGAAAACAAAAAAGCAAAACAACTTACCTTCTTTACTGCGACCCTTCTTTTTGTTATCTTTTTCCTGTAAATAAAGACTTATTTAGAACCAAGTTAAGAAAAGTCATTAGCTACGCTTTCGAATAAAGTACGAATCATGCAATTACTGTAATGTAGTTTAGTAAAGAAGGCATTCTTTGTGTTAACTGTTAGTAAACTCAAACTGAAAGAAGCAGTTAAGTTCTAGGAAACCGCGCATCGGCATATTCAAACAATTCACGTCCAAATATGCCAACGGCGGTTTGACTAAGTTTCATGCCATGTCACACCTTTTTAACTTTATTTGAAGCAGCCGCTGGTCCCTTTTGATTCTGGGGAGATTGGCTTTTGTCAGAACCGGCAGAAGGTGAGGGAGGGATTGAGTTTGTGGGTTCGATAGGGACTAAGGGAACAGTTACTTCATCCAGCAATTGCTTGGGATGAGCAGGCATTATTGTCCGACTCTTAAGTTTTCTCCAACCCTAACAAAGAACACCGTTTAATTTCATGCCCATTTAAAACCTAGACCTCTAGCGAGACCTCCACCCTAATTCCTAAGTTAGACATGCTTTTTCACTGCAGAATATTGGACATTGAATTATTTAACTACACGACACTTACTTTTTCGTCGTAGAAGCCCTGGTCTTCGGTTCTTTGCTGCCCTAGAAGGCGGTCGGTTTCCAAATCTGTGTCATTTTCCTCTGTAACAAAAACTTATCATTAGAACCAATCAAATTTAAATGTTCTAGGGTTTACCTTCGTCACCGCTGTTCAGTTTTCGGTCGGAATCTCCACTGGCGGTGGACATTCCGCGCTGTCGAGGAATCCAAATCGGACTAACAGCATTTTCTTCAGTTTCCTCCTCAGGGTGACACTTCAACGGCAGCGTTTTGGTTCTTTGCAAAGTAAGCCTAATATCTTTAATAGCGGCCTCGACATCGTTTGATTTTTCATTTTGTACTAACCGGTGGGGTACCGGAGCTGGGGGTGGTGGGGTTTTATCTGCAAATAAATAAATATAGAGCTGAAAACGTTAAAAGTATTATCTTACCTAAGGAATCGATTTGAAGCAAAACATGAGGTTCCTCGTACGAAGCGCTGCTGTCTGCACAACCATTAATATTGATTGGTGAGGTGCCAGGGTTTAAAATGCATTCCTGCGTCGGTGAGTAACCGTTTTCGTGCGGTTTGCTAGGTGGTTTGCTCAAACTCTGGCTTATCTCACGCTCGATATCAGTAATTTGACGTTTCATGAGCATTATCGTTGGGTTATTGTTGTCCGTGTCGCTGGCATGACCCGACGACAGTCCATCTTCCAGCACGGGCATGCTTGAGTAAATGCGCAAGGAGTCGCCGGTGATGGCGAGCTCCGTGTTTGAACCTAAATGTCCAGACGTTGGTCCTAGCTCATTTTCCATTAACATTAGAGATACTTCGCTATCTAAGTCGCCGCAATTCGAATCGCAATCCGTGGTCTCGGGCGAGAGAGTAAAATTCCTACTGTGGCCCACTTGCAGGCCGACCTCTGTTTCCCCGAGGTCGCCGCTCGAACCTGTGCCTATCGACAAGTCTAAAAAATTGTTCTCATGCTCTGTTATCTCGGACTCGGGCAGGTTGGTGTTGGAGTATTTTCGCGGCGAGTCAATGTGCACGCAGAACTCGTTCGGCTCCAACAGCCCTTTTGCGAGACGTTGCCCGACGTACGAATTGCCCGAATCGCTGCCCTGGCGACGCAGCTCGTACTCCAGGTCTTGGAACTCCGACTCCAGTCTATTTTCCTCTTCGGAAGGCGGGCATTTAAAGAACTCCTCTAGTACTTTCCGAGTCTCGGAGAACTCGTACAAGTAGTCGAAGGTAGAGTTTGTAGTGGTTATTTGCGGGGTTGGCGATGCGCCGAAGTTGTTTTCCACTGGGGTGCCACACTCGCTGGCGTTATTGCTGCTTACGACGCGTAACGGAAAGCCTGGTCTCGGGGGGTAGACACTGGGGGATGACAGCAAACTTTGTGCACTCGGAAGTTGTGGATGCGAGTAGGTGTCCACTTGTCGAGGGCCGTATCGTCGCGGTGAGCCGTCGTACACTGCTATAGGAAGATTTCCAATTACTCTCGTGACCTGTTCGCTCGCCTCGCATTCGCTGGAATTGAGATTAAGGGGGGCAGTGTTGTTTGTATGATTGGGCTCCATCCTGTAAGCAACAGATTATGACACAACATTACATTTAATTTATGTAATGCTTTTACCTTTTGAGGTTTAAATGCCATTCTTCTCCAATGTCGTCGAAGACAACTACATCTTCTTCGGGGGGTTTAGGGCTAGGGGTCTTTACGTCGGACGAAGGGCTGCCTTTTCGCTTGTCATGCTGATGCGTTACTGAGCTTACTTCAGAGGAGAACACTGTTTCGGTGTATTCTCTTGAGCTGTTTACTTTCTTGGGTTCTTGGTTGCGGCCGCGAAACTCCCACACGCCTTGTCGGAGCGGCGATTTGGCCATTTTGCGCTCACCATTCTCATTGGCCGACGGAGTGCTGCGGCACTTGCGCACTGCTTTACTCCTGCTTTGGGAGTACAACTCTCGGCCCCCCGCTATTTCTATTATCCTTGAAAAAACGCAAAGTTAACGCTGTCCTAAGTAATGGCTTTTAAAAAAGGATCAGTGTGCGTGAGATGAATTTAATTCATGCGTACTAAGTAATGCATTTTGTGATTTTGAGTCGTGTCATGCGACAATGTAATACCTAGAATCTCTTAATTTGTATGTTCCTCCTGTATGTTCTTGGTCAAAATCATCTTCATCAGTGGAATGAAGTTGACTAACATTACAGGAGCTATCTGCCATCCATCTAACAAATAAAACCAACTTTAATCTCCTAAGTAGCCAAGATCGTGAGAAAAATAAAATACCACTTAGAGAAAGCACTTAACTTGGGCAAATTCAATTGATATTTAGGTACGTAGCTCGTAAACCCAAAGAGCGTCTCAACATTTTTTAAATTAATAACAGAAACCAAGTTGGAGCTAGCTGGACCGCAAAAGTAATTAGACTTTTGCGCTTGGGAGCAAAATGAAATTGTATCTTGATCCGAGATTTAGGTTTTCAAATATCAGCTGAACGTGCTTCGCATTTTAAGACTTAACAGATCACATTTATGCTGAACTTTGTAAAAACCTTAGTACTCTACGAACAAACTTCTAATAAACATTTAAATTTTTGCATAATTGCATTACCGTGATTTTGTCTGATTAAACAAGGTTAATTGGTTTTGTAATTGTAGATTACACGAAAGCTAATGACAAAATTTAATTTGCTGGAGCTTGACATGATATGAGGATTACCTCGGGAATAACATACTGAATATTTCAAAAAGTTAATTATGCGCAGTAATTGCTAGGACCATAAATCGTTTTACACCAATTTGTAATTTATGTAAATAGGGGATCCATGGGAATTTGTCGACTATGGGATTTTGTCAACAAGAAATTTTATTACAGTTTTCGCCGCATAACACATTTTGAAATCGTTTACTGTTTAGATTATTAAAGAAAAAAATACGTACCTATCATTGTCACTATCGATATTCATGACAATATTTGCAGTGTTCTCTGATGCTTCATGATCCCTCTCCAGCGCAATAATGGGGTTTAAATTGATGTCGCTCTTGGGGCGACACTTTGGGAACAGCTTACTGATTTGCTCAATGTTTTCACTTACATCATTATCTAATGCCAGTGTCAAGCTTGTCATTTCTATTCAGTTGGAAAAGCCATTGATAGTGTAACACCTATAATTCAAAAACAGAAAGTGATTTACACGACACCGTAGAATAACAAATAGGTCTTTAATATCCGGCGCTGAAGCATGAAAATTTCTTGATCGCGTTGGTAATGTACACAGGAAGTAGCTTGTGTAATTGAATCAACGGTAAACAATCTATTAAATTTACAAAGGCTGAAATAGTTGTACCTTTGTCTAACTAGGAAGGTTTTGATTTACTTGAGCGAGTTTGAGAATTAAAAAACCTCGGCTTCGACGGCGTTGAAGTAAATTACCACTGACTGTTCTCTGGTTGTTCCAGCCCAAAATCAATATCAAAGAATCGACGCACAATTTACCCTTACTCATGTAAAATTACGATGATTTTAAACCACAACTAAAACTTCGGATAAACGTTTTTACACATTAAACTTACGTGTTTTCGTGGCATAAAATTAATGCCCGAGAGTATTTAACTGATTTAAAAGTTTAATCGACGTCGCCATGCATGCTTTGCGGCGCCGCGACGCAAATTTATTGAACGCATGCCTATGATTTTAAGTTGATATCTTTCACTTGGTGGTTAATTAATATGCAAATTACCACTCATGTCTTATAGCAGTACGACATACTTTTACTAGCTAATTTAATAAAATCCAGATTTACGACAACGTTATTGAATTTTTAAATTAAAACATAAAATTGGGACACATCTAACAGGTTTCACATTCCACAGTCTGGAAACATTGAAATCCAAACAAAAACGCTGTAGCTAAACCACAAGAACAATAAATACCTTTTAATTTGCTCATCGAAAGGCAATAACAAACACACACAGAACCTAAATAAAATAATTTTACAATAAATAAACTGTTTTGTCTACTAATATAAGCAAGATGACACTTCTTAGAAAAGCACTACCAACGTAACGCAACAAAACCATTTACCGAAATACGTCTTTACTGCGCAACAAGGACAGACCATGGTAAATGCATAGGTATGACAGAGATACGCTACCAATAAGGTTTGCGTATTTCTTTAAAACATTAGTGTGACGTCATAGTCAGTTGGCTCAACATAAAACACTGAAAAATAAACAATAATCATGGAATTAATTTGTTTATGATATAAATAAATCATTTAAGTTTAATTTACGATGGCCTTTAATAACGACGCTGATTTAGAAGTTAAAGTTCGAAAAAGTATTTCTTGGCAACCTGTGCTTTTACCAAACATAACTGTACTATTTTTCAGCAACTGAGCGAATTAGCGAAAAT
The DNA here is from genome assembly GCA_963920755.1 of Cartodere bifasciata. Taxonomy (NCBI): domain Eukaryota; kingdom Metazoa; phylum Arthropoda; class Insecta; order Coleoptera; family Latridiidae; genus Cartodere; species Cartodere bifasciata. Next base: position 5,474,972 of record OY987201.1, on the reverse strand, counting down.
ATGCACATAGTAGCGAATGAGCCCTCGCTAGCGTTTTACAGACTTCAGGAACATGTAAGAAAAGCCCTTAATCCTATGGTTGATCGACGAATGGACGTACACAAACTGCATCAAGAACTACAAGGCAAATGCTATGACATAGAATACGCTGTGGGGTAAGCCCTAAAGAAATACATTTTGGTTTTTGCTATTTTTTTAATCGTAGAGCAATAAAAGCAATGGACAAGGCCGAAGACAGTTTTAAGAACATTCAGGACAACCTTAAAAATGCAATATTTCTAAAGCAACAACTTAAATACGAGGAATCAAGACGAAAGAAAACAGATTCAAGCTCAGTTTACAAACGCTTATCAGCTCATATTACCCTTGATCTACCAGAGCTGCCTGAATTATCGGATGTCGTACGGGAAACTGCAAATAGGGTGGAACATATGATGTCCAAAGCCACGCATTCCTCTTCTAATAACTAATTTTGTTTGATATTCTGTTAATTTATTACTTTAAAGCGAAACCATGTTTTATTTTTTGAACTAAGCGCGGTTTGACGACTAGAGGCACTTGTGGCGCCATCTGTTATAAAAGGTGCGTTCTTCAGCTACAGAAAATAAACATTAGTACGTTTTAATGGAGACAGATGTCGCCTTCGAGGGGTCAAAATGTCAACAGATATTTACGTGGCGCTGCGTGGCTTTGCCAAAGTTGGACTCATTCATTTGTGTTCTCGTTCTTAGGTTAGTTTAGTTCCAGCCCGGTTTATAACTGATTGTACTGCAATATTGTATCAAATAAGGTAATTAAACACATTTCCAGTAGCTAGAACTTAGTGCTACACCATATTTTTTCGTGTGCTAGTCAAAATGTTACCTAAACCTAGTTCTTCTTTTTACAGTATGTTCAAATTCGCGGCCACAATCTTCGCTGCACTTCTGGTGCTAGCGTCCTGTAACGTAGAAGAAGAAGCTGGTCCCAGGCTCCTGGTTTCCAAGCAGATCCTTAACAGGTTTTTAGTGGAGTCCATGGACGTAGAAGTAAAATATACTTTGTACAACATTGGCTCTGCCACAGCTGTTAATGTTGAACTTGTGGACAACGGGTTCCATCCTAAAGTTTTTGAAGTTGTGGGAGGTCAACTTACTGCTAAATTCCAAAGGATTCCACCCCAATCGAATGTAACTCACGTTGTTGTGGTCAGGCCTCTTAGTTTTGGATATTTTAACTTCACCAGCGCTGAAGTGACTTACAAAGTTTCAGCGGACGCTTCTACGGTAAATGTTTATATTTTTATCTTTTGACAGGTTTTTTAAGTGTTTTTGTGCTTTTTAGGTTGTTCTTTCTCACAGCAGCGAACCAGGAGAGGGTGGAATTATTGCATTCCGCGACTACGACAAGAAATTCTCTTCTCATTGCTGGGATTGGCTTGCATTTGCTCTGATGACAACCCCTTCTTTAGCCATTCCTCTCGTCTTATGGTACAGCAGTAAAAGCAAATACGAAAAATTAGCTAAACCCTCAAAGAAAGCCCACTAATCATTAGTTGTTATTTTATTTATTTTTTTGTTGAGTGAAATTTCAAGCAATTAGACTTACCTCAAGACTTTTTTTGTAATTTTTTTGTTGTAGTGCCGTAATACGTACAAATTTTCTATATTCGATATGTTGATTCCTGCAATTATTTTGTAATAAAATTTAATAAGCTCAATGACCAACTTATTTCATTAATTCCCAAGAAAATAAAACCAGTGAATAAATTATGAAATTTTATTAATTAAAAGGTTTTTAAAGTACAATAATTGAGCATCATACAATTTTGTTTTTGTAACATCGTCCAGAAATTGTCAAAAGATTTAAATATTTTGATGCGTTTTTTTGCAAATTTAAATTATACAAAATTGCTTAATTAAATTATAAAAATAAACTGCTGCATGTTGTTCGGAACTATCCTTTATAAACATGAACAAAACGAACTATTTACCAACGATCCGCAAACTAAACCACTGGTTTAATCAACGTACCGCTAGTTTTGCTTAAAACGAGTCCTTAACTTAATACTAAAACTATTTCATTCCAAAGCGAGCCTTGCGTTTTTCGAGTTTCTCTTCGTTGTCAAGTCCCGTCATAACAGACGACACTGAGCCCCCAAAACGTTCAGCCCTCTGTTTCAGTACGTCCATCGTGGGTTTGGGCTGATTCTCGGTTATACTATTGCTCTTTGCAGCCCCATTACCAAATCGTTCGGCTCTTGCTGTTTTTTTGGCGTCCACAGACAAATCTGTGACGCCGAACTTCTTAGCACGCAAGTCAAGCCGTTCCTTAGCGCTCAACTCCGACAATTTCACTACCTTTTTGTCGTCGCTTTCCTCCTTCTTTTCCGGCGAAACAACTCCGTTACTTTCCTCGATGGGTGGTGCCTCACGAATCAATTTAATCTTTTTCTTGGGCTTGCTCGAATCGTCGTTTAACTCATGAGGAACGCTGTACTTCTTCGCCTCTTTTGGTTGTTCGGCTATCTTTGGTTTCGGCGACTCCTCGAGCGCTTTTTCCAAATCTGATTCTAAGACGCTTTCGTTTTCTGTATGATCATCGAACTCGTCGTTTAACAAGTCTTCGTCAAGCTCATCTCCAATTGAATCTGGCTCGAAGTCTGCAGAAGATTTCATTGCTAGCAGTAAGCGTTCAACCAATTCGTTTTTGTTTCCTGATGTATTTAAAGCTCGTAACTTCAGCTCCTTTTTCAGTTCAGGTACCTTTAGCTTGGTTACATCCATGGTTTGTTTTAAAATAGATAAAAGACAATTTTTTAATTTCACCGTAAACAAATCGAAAGATGACGGCACATAACCTCACAATTCAAAAATAGGGCACGGAAGCAAAGCAACGCAACACGGAGACTAAACGCAAGCACGGAGCTTTATAAAGGCACGTTTACAACAATAATTTTGGGGGCTGTTGTTTTATGGGGCCCTTTAAGGCTTTAAAAGGTTTATTCGTGGTTCATATAAAAACTAAAGATGTTAAAATAAATGTATTTGCATTTTGTATATACAATTAATAGAATAAATTAAATCTTTAACCAAGTTACGTATATTTTTTAACACTAAGAGGATCTATCGTAGAGCTCCAGCCGAGCTTTCAGATTTATACAGCTCTCCTGTTGCTCGATAATTTGTCGAACCAAATTAATTTTCTTAATTTCTAAAATTTGGTTTTCTTTATGCAGTAAACTCATAATTTCATCAATATTGTCACTAGATTGCAATACTTGGGGCATTGTTTGGCTTCCTTTTGCCTGTAATTGACTATTAAGACTTTCTATTTCGAGTTTCTGTTCATCAATGTTCTTGTTCAGAACATCTTTTAATTTGACTAGATGGTTGTTTTTGAATTTAAGTAGCATGATTGCGTTGTCCAGGTTAAAGGACAGTGGTGGAGTATTTATTTTTTCAGTAGTTATTTCTTCGACTATTTCAGTAACTTCAGGTGGGGTTTCTGGCTCCACTGGAGCTTCGTTTACCTTGGATTCGCTGGGCGCGGAGCTTGACACGCTATTACTGTCCGTTACCACGTCAACTGGCGGCGGCTCTACTGGGTCTGGTTGCACGGTATGGTCCGAATCTACGCTGCTTTCCTCTATTTTGTGGGTATCTTTAGTTGCGGTCTTTAACTTGCGTTTAAGCTGTGTTATGATGCGTTGTACCTCCCATAAAAGCTCCTCACGCTGTTTTGAAATACTGGCGACGTTCATTTCGTGGTGAATCTGGTTGAGGAGCGATTCCTGCTTGCGTAGTTCCAGTTCGATTCCCTCCGGGTGGTCTGGTAGATGCGACGTCGACGTTAGGGGCGGCACATAGGTTATCAGATCACTTTGCGGGAATATCGAGCTGCAGTGGTATAACAAAGCGTTGATAAGACGTGCTGAAACGTGTAGGGTATGACTTAGCGCCACGGATATGCCATTTCGGTTCATTTTGTTCATTTTCTCGTTAACGCAGATGTTTTCTAGATGCTTTAGAATCCACGACAGTAGCAATTTGTTAAGGTCTGGTAAGTTATCTACCAGGATCTTCAGGTGTTTTTCCCGCGTGTTGACGTTCAGAATAGCTCCAGCTTCCTCGAATCGTACCACCAGATCGTTTGTAAAAATAGGTTCAGGAAGATCTCTGCAAATGTAATATAAAAACATGTAATTTCAGTAGCAATGTTAAGTGAATCTTACCTTAAGAACATTTTAAGAAGACTAGTACAGGTAGGAATATCGTAATCGTATAAATTAACATTTTCTCTATTATTATACATTTTTCGAAGTTGAAGTACTTTGGATTTGGTCCCGCTTACTTTATACACGTTTTCAAAGGTAACGCCATATGTATTTATATTGTCGATGCACTCTCGTACAGGTAATGGAATATTAACGCCGTCGTGGCATTTGCTTCGTTCAACTGCTGCTTCTAAACTCACCCCGAAAATTGGGAGTGCGTCTGAAATTTATAAATGTACAAGTGTCATTTGTGTTTGAGTTAACATACCAGCGATTCCCAGAACTTCGTCGCCAGATTTGGCCTTTTTTCCCTTTTCACTTTTCGTTTTCTCTTTCTCCGCTTTCTTGTCCACTTTTTTGTCCCGATCTTTTTTCTTGTCTACCGTTTCTTTTTCCCGCGACTTTTCACGCTTCTCTTTTGATTTGGTGGTAAACTTAAATGTTTTGGCTTTTTTGGATTTTGAAGGGCTCCTACATAGGATATAATTTGTATGTTGACGTTTTTCCCTGCGTTAATTTTAGCTTACCTGGATGTGGATTTCTCGTCAGCTGAGCTTTCACCCTCCAAAGCTGCATATCCTTTTTCCTTGTCCTTTTTATCCTTCTTCTTGCCAACTAGGTCCTTTTTCCCAAACTTTTCTCCATCATCGCTGTCTATAATTAATGCAAGAATAAGTCGCCGAACGAAAACCCACTTAATTTATAAAATCACTTACAATCTGTGTTGTTGTTGCCTTTTTTGTTTAATTCTGATGCATACAGCCCAGGAAAATCTTTCATAACATCAGGACTGTCGAAATCCATTACACAAAACTAATTTAATAAACAATTGTTTTAAATAAATAAGAAAAATCCATAAATCCAACTAATCTGACAACAAATTCAGATAAATTTGAGTATTTTGACATTAGCTGTCAAAGTCAAGGTCATCTGTCAGGATGGCCAACACGAACTTCTTGAGCATTTGAACTACATTACATGCGGTATGTAGTTCGACTACTGACCGATAGGTTTCGTCAACTGAAAAATCACTTGAACGTATTATGGGTTGCCTAGATTTCCATTGTAATGCGCAGGAAGGATTAATATTTGGTTTAAACTCCGTGTCTTGTTTTGCTTTTTTATGTTCGTTATTTCCTAAAAAAAAGCATTTTCGTATTTTTTCCTCGAGTACAAATTTTCGATACATTCGCGAGTATTATTAAATGTGTATGGACAATTTTAAATTTATGTGAGACGCTTTTGGATGCGTTTTTAAAAGGGCTTTATGCCAATACAGACTTTTATGAGTGATTAATCGATTGTGCACGTTAACCTAACTTATCTAAAAACATTCCAATTATGAGCACTAAAAAGAATAAGAAGGTATAAAACCAACGTAGATTAACAAAAAACAATTCTCAGCAGCACATTTTGTTTATTCTCTCTTATAACGTAATTATGTTGACGTGTGCACTCCACCCTAAAGGTTTTATACCGTTGTTTTAGGCAAAAACTGTAGAGGAATCGGAACTCGTTCCAAAGGAGCCTAAGAAAAAGAAAAATAAGGAAGGCAAGAAGTTAGAAGCTACAGAAGATGTTATGGAACCAAAGAAAAAGGTCAAGAAAAACAAGAAACTTAAAGCTGTGATAGAAGAGGAGGTTGTCAAAAACGGTACAATTGAATCCGAAGTAAACATCAAAAATGAAGAAAGCGATCACGACCTCCTTTCGGATGACGAGACAGAAACTCCCAAAAAGAACAACGAACACCTCCCCCCTTTATCAGGTACGAAAAATAAAAGTTTTCGCGCCAAATTTTATTTAAAACTTAAATTATTCTAGCGGAACCCAAAATAAAAATGTCAAAGGACGACATGAAGGAACTTATCACGAGGATGGAGGAGCTTATTCCCGAAAATGATAACTTGTCCTACAAGTCGCGCATAAATAAAATTAATTGGGACGATGTAAGTAATATTAACTTCTTGTATTCCTTAATAATTAATTATTTCAGATCGCCTTTTCGAGTTACACCGCTGAAAATTGCAAAGAAGTTTGGAAATTTTTACAAAAACGCACTCGACGATTTCGTGTTCTAAAAGAAATTCTTAACGAAGCTAAAGAATACATAAGTAATCCAACAGAGCACCGAGGAAAAAAGATTGTTCACCCGGACTTTCCATCCAAACCCCAATCGCACTATTTAATATTTTTCAATGAGATGAAAGCGCAAATAATGAAACAGAACCCAAAAATCGATTTAGGCGAATTATCACATAAAATTTCCCAACTCTATAAGAATTTAGAAGCCGAAAAAAAGCAAGCTTACGAGGATTTGGCAGCACAAGAACGAGCAGAGTACGCTAAGGAATTGAACAAATTTTAGTAAGTTTTAAAATTTAAATAAATTATTAAGTTTAATACGTTAATATTTTTAGCGAAAATCACCCAGAAGTTCCTCGACCCCCTGGAAAAAAGGTGCGCTCGCCGAAGCCTTTAAAGGAGCGCGAAGTTAAGCCGCAAAAACCAAGAACGCCGTTTAATCTCTACGTCGAAAGTCAAATGAACAAACAGGCAGGAACTGACGTTGAGAAAACAGCGTTTCGGGAAAAATGCAAAGAAGAATGGAGGAAGTTGTCGGACAAGAAAAAGCTTGTTTGGATTAACTCTGCTGAGAACATGGTTGAAAAATACGAGGTAAGTTTACAGCCATAAAAATGGGATCCAGAATAATGTTAAAACAACTTTAATGTACCCCTAGATAATAGTAATTTTTTCGCTCGTTTCTAAACACATAAACCTTTCAGGAAGAGGTGAAAAACTACCTAGAGGACCATCCCGACTACGTCCCTATTACCAAAAGAACCATTCTCACAAAAGACGAAAAAATGCTAAAAGAACGCTTATCCGGAAAACCCGAAAAACCTCCGAACTCAGCTTACAGCCTTTTCTCCAGACGAATGCTTCAAAGCGAGGAAATCAAGCACATAATCGCTAAAAACAGAATGACCTTCATATCTGACCAATGGAAAGCATGCTCTGAAGAAGAGCGAAACAAGTACAAACAAAAGGCCCTTGAAATGATGGAACAGTATAAAATCGAATACGAAAAATATGTTGAATCACTGCCTGAAGAAAAGCGGGCACTGGAACTCCAAAGCACGGCACCGAAAAGGAAAGCCAAAGTGTCTGAAAGCGAGACGTCACCCCCAAAAAAGCCCAGGTCCGAGAAAAAGAAGAAAAAGTCTGTCAAACTTGCCGAACCCAAAACACCTCCCATGTAAGTCATTAAAATTTAAAATGATTCCGTTGTTATTATGATTCCTTTTTTTTTTTAGTTCAGTGTACCAATATTTCTTGAGTGTTTTTAATTCTACGAACACAAAAGGATCGCCGAAGCAAGCCTGGAAAATGCTCGTCCCGGAAAAAAAGAAGAAATACGAAAACGAACTCGTTAGAATAAAACAAGAATATATGGTTGATTTTGAAAAATTCCTTAACAGCCTTTCAAAGGAAGAACTAGAGGAATATTCACGAGGCAAACAAAATCTAAAACAGGAAGACCGAGAGGTTTGAACTTATCTCAAAAATAGCATTTTTATACTCATATTTTTGTCATTTTCAGATAACTGACAGCTCAGAAAGCTCGGATAACGATGATGAAGAGGATTCCGATGATGAATAATTTTTACTTTTAAGAAGATTTTTAAACATTTCATTTTTACAGTTTATTTTTTTTGTTAGGTACATTAATTATGAGTCACAATTTAAGAAAACTAAAAGTAATAAAAAATCTAGCGCATTTGGATATGAACTCTATCCTATTAGTTAAAGATCTATTTTTTACTGTATACAAAATTAGTTTTTATCGAATTGTTTATTGTCCAGTGCCAAAGTACAATGTTTTTTTTTTCATAATTATTAGAAACGTTATTGTAAAATGTCGGGTAAGATGTCTTAGCTTAAGACGTACTTTTATAATTTTTATCAATCCAATAAATTTGTTCGTTTTTTTAAACCGTATTTTCTTCGCCTTATATTTAAATTAAACAAAACTAATTGATTACTTTTGAGCATTGGTATTAACTTTCTTCACTAGATGGGGTAAGTAAACCACATAAACCGAGCTTTACTTCTGACAACTCACAAAAGATTTGTTTTGACGTGTAGATCTTTGGTGTAGATTTGTAAATATACCCCAATTTCTCAATGTGTAAATTGAAAATTCAAAAACATAGGTAGTAAAATGGACTCCATGTACAGCAGATTCAAAAGCGTCGTTGTGGGCGCCGTCGTCAGTGGAATAGAATCCAGCTTTAGCCAAGAACAACAAAACAACAAACGTACTCTAGCACCTAAGTTTCCTTATGGCAGGCCCCATTTCCTGGCCCTAGGGGACGACGAAGTTCAAATGTCGGCAGATCATCGACTGCGTCCTATTATACACCCTAGCAGACCATTGCCCCATAACACAGGCTACGCAGAGTGCGTCAACGCTGGAAAGTCCCGTTGGAACGAAGACCAGGCAGTGTATTGCCAAGGAATACTGGCCAAGAACGACCACTCTGGGGATGACACCCACGACTTTTGCATTCCATATACGTATTACGGCATTTTTGACGGGCATGCTGGGGTTGGAGCTGCCTTGTGCGCGACAAACCAGCTGCATCACATTATACACGAGAAGCTGGTGGACGCCCAGGACGATATTTGGATGGACTTTAAAGAGAAGCGAGCCACTAACTCTAAGCACAGGGACTTGCTTATAGTCGGCGCTTTGGAATCTGCTTTTACTGAGATGGTAACATGAGGTAAACCCTAACAATTCCGTTGTAATGCCCCGTTTATTTTAGGACCAACTAATAGCTGAAGATAGGAACAAATACCAAGCTGCGGGCGGTTGCACTGCGTGCGTAGCGCTTTTTATCCTAGGCAAATTGTACGTAGCAAACGCTGGGGACTCTCGCGCGGTTATTTGTAACAATAACGAGTCCATATCCATGTCAGTGGACTTCACGCCGGAGAACGAACGCGACAGGATACGTCGCCTGTCCGAGGAACAACCTGAACTCCTGGGAAGGGAGTTCACGTCACGGGAATTCCCAAAAACGCCTCGACCCCATGATTTAGGAAAAACTGTGATGTATCGCGACGCCCACATGAAAGGATGGGCGTACAAAACTGTACAACAGGATGATCTTAGGATGCCTGTTATAACCGGACAAGGGAAGCGAGTAAGTACATTGTTCTGTTTAATTTAAATAGTGTAACCTAACTAAAATTCTTGTTTAGAGTCGACTAATGGGCACAATTGGAGTCTCCCGCGGGTTCGGCGACCACGACCTGTTGGCAATTTACACAAAAACACCTATAAAACCTCTTCTATCATGTCGACCGGAGGTGCAGGTCCACCAAGTCACGAGTAAGGACGAAAATGAGGTACTAGTTATCGGTACTGACGGGCTATGGGACGTAGTAACGGGCCTTAAAGCGGCAGAGATAGTCCAAAAGTCTATTAACAATTTTAGTGCAAAAGAACGATATGTTTGTGCGGCAACTTGCTTAGTGGGTTTCGCTAGAGGCTCTCTAGTCAATGATCATTCCTGGCAGCTTAAAGTCGGGAAACCAGCGTCCTGTGATGATATCTCAGTATTTGTTATACCTCTTCGGCCCTATAAACTAGAATACGAGGAATTGCTCCAGAACTACCTTGAAAACAAGGAGGATGTTAAAGATCAGTAGTAGTAGACTTGCAGTTGAGCTTTTGTAAAACACGGTACGCATGCTTCTTTAGCGCACATGCGTTGAATACATTTCAAAAGGATGGGCACTATTTTTTCATAACTTTTATTGACCTAGTATATTCCAAAGAAAAGAAAAGTGATCAAACTGTGCAATTTTCGGACGATATGTGATAGAGAAGATTGAATGGATTTAAACCATGGTATGGTTGGTAATCAATAACATACTGACTTTATTTCAATCAAGGTACAGAGTGAATTAAAATATGGGAGTTACACACAATTTATCTAAACTTTAAAAAGAAATTAATCCTTTATATTTTTTACTCACTCTGTACAGTATGTGTCTTTTAAATGGTGGCATAACTGCCAAATCAGGTTTTTAAGTATCAAAATACGCTGGTTTTGGAAAAAATCAGTATTTTCCAAGGCATTTTCCTATATTTTAATTTATATTTTTATATATAAAATATTTTTTGTCCCTCGGGTTGTCCAATACATTCCTTGGGCGTCTAAAATCGTGAGAAAGGTACAGTTACTTTTAACTAGAAATGTAGATAAAAAAAATAGCCTTTTCTCGATCCAGACGCAAAATTTGGACACCCTGTGAATATTTATTTATAAGTTATTGTGTTAACTGTATTGTTAAATTTACATGTTATGTTACATAATTAAAGTAATTTTTATGTAAAATAAATTTAATAGGAATTTTAGTCATATACAAAAATATACAAAAAATAAATACTTAGATACAATAACAAAAAAAATTAAAAAAATCCTGGATTTGTATGTTCTATGACACATCTTTTGCAGTACTTTTTGACAGCGCGATAGCCTTCTAATGAAATCTGACAGTCCTGTATGTTCAACTGCTGCAGCCCCCTGCAGTAATACGCTATGCATTGTACTCCCCTATCCGTTACTAAATCACAGTTTCGTAGGCTTATTTTCTTCAAATTGGGACAGCTTTCAGCGAGCGCGCGCAAACCAGCGTCGCTTACGTCGCATTTTCCGATGTCCAGCGCTCGAAGGCGGGTGCACGACCGCGCTAAAACCGTTATGGCATCGTCCGACACAGCCTCGCAACCTCTGGCATTTAGGTAACGGAGTTTGTAGCAGCGACGCGCTATTACTTTCAAACCAGCGTCGCTCACTTGGTCGCATTTCGCCACTGAGAGGTAGCGCAATGTAGCGCCCAGCTTTGCGAGCTCATACAAACCAAAATCGGTTACGTTTGCGCAATCACTAACGCTGAGCTCGCGCAGACTCAGACAGAAACTTGGCACGAACTTCAAACCAGAATCTGAAACAAAAACTTTAGTTATAACGTCCTGACAAATAGTTATGCTGAATTTACGTTCAATCCTGCACTAAAGAATGAACTTACCTGTTATTTGGATGCAACGCCGAAGGTACAAATATGACAATTGTGGACAGTTGCACACGATAATGCGCAAACCGTTGTCTTGCAGCGCTGGACAGTCGGTTAGGTCCAAGTACTGAAGCTGAAGCCGTCTCAAAGGCTCAGGACCATTGATGCTGATACAAGAAACTTTAACGCATCCTAAACAACAACAAAAACACTGTTATTACACCTCGTTGCCAAAATATTGAAAATTAACTTACCAGTTACGTCGAGATGTTGCAGATTCGAACACCGCGTCGCGACTTCGAACAGCGCGGTGTTCGTAATGTTGGTGCACCCTTGTATTTGCAAATGTGTGAGTTCTGGGCAACGTCTAGCGAGTAAAAGCAAGCTCTTGTCGCATAAGTTAGCCCCGTCCGAAATGTAAACGCGCTCCACGTTGGGACACGCGCCGGTTCGCCCCTGACCGCACAACTGCCGTAACACGGTTTTTATAGCCTTGTCCCCGCTTACCGTTTCCCCCCTTATGGTTATGCTCCTCCACAAGCTGGGCGTCCACGCCAAAGTATCAAAACGCTTACAAACGCGCGCGCAAACGCTCAACTCAATGCTACCCAAAAACGACAAAATCCGGATTATTAAATCGTCGGACAGCTTGTCAAACGAGTTGTTTTTGGACTGATACTTCTTTCCCTTGTAGATGCTGCCTTCGGTTGTCCAAGGCGCCATCAATGGGCCTGGGCTTGGCGAGACTAGCGTGTGGTAGCCTTGGTCCAGACTTGGGCTCGACTTGCCGAGCGCGGTAAAGTTGTCGAAGAGATAGTTTTCGTGGGGGCGCGCTCGCGTTTGTGGCACGGGTCTAAAGTAGCTGCTGCCATCGCTTAGGGTCTTGTTGTAATCTTGGTTGTCCCAGTAGTCGGGTTCCAGCGATAGGGTTGACAGATTTAGGGTGTTTTGCTTCTGGTAAGGACTCACGAAGTCTTCGTCATTGAGATAGGCTGCGTTGTAGTATTTTTCCTGTAAACGGCATGTTAAAAATGGTAACGTAACACGTTAAGGGTTAATTTACCAAGTATTTGTTGTCGTTTTGTTGGTGGTTGCGGCCGCGCGACTCGTCGCCCGAGTCCGCGTATTGGTGGTAGTAGTGCTGTTCCGACAGATTCGAAATGCTTGTTTCGTCTGTGCTGGACGAATTGTGTCCGAGACGAACCAAAGGGCATATTGGTCGAGGTGATAAACGTTCGAGCAAGCCTGGCGGTTCGTTCATATCTTTTTCTAAAAAAAATTACAGTGGTTTAACTCCCACATAAATAACGCGGCCCACTTTTGAATATTTCAGCAAAGAATGCACAGTCAATACGTCTCCTTTTTAATAACACGAACGAAAATGTGAAAGCTATGACATAATCTCGAGTGTAGAGAACAAAGAAGAATTATTTACCTTATCGGTAATCAGTAATTTTTTAGTCGATCGTATTTGGAACAAATAAATATTTAGTAACCGTGCAACATAATTGCCACAACTCTTTCAGTCACAAGTAAAAGGCGCATTAGAGTTCTACTTAAATCAATCAAATAAAATGTTTCCTTTTAAGCTGTCATTGTAAAAACGCTGCTTAGTCAAAATTAGATAAATCGATATGATTTAGCGGCGACTCAAGAACTTCTTTAAGCAAACGCCCTCATTGGAATGTGTTTAAACAATTTTTAAATATGTGAAGAGGCACCAGATAAATCGTAGGCGAATTATGACATTAATAATCTACGAAATTCAAGACATCATTTATTATAAAGCAAATATTAGTATAAAAAAAATGTTATTAATGGTTTAGCATCCTATAAAATTTTTCTGCCTCGACTTAAATGAAATATTTTTTAACCAGGTGTAGTTACAAATAATTAGTTCAACCGCGTATATTTTAAGTCGTTAAGTAAGTCCGAGAAAAAGTATTAATTAGAGAGCAAGTATGTCTCAATAATGCCAACAATGCTTATAAAATTAGAGAGAAACATTTTAATTAATTGAGTAGGCCTCCAATGTAGTCCAAAAAACGTTTCCATGGAAAAAATTCTTCTGACCATTTGGTCAAATTTTTGTACTTGTTTTTTGAATATGGCGCAGAACATTTTAAGCAACAGCACCATTTTAATTAACGCCTTGTATGGTTATTTGGCTTTTAAAAAGAATTTTGGAAAGTTCGACCATGTGTCATAATTGTAGGAAACCAAAAAGGGCTGATTTCTAACAAGTTTTGTGTTTAAGGATATTTATAAGGTTTTCTTGCCTAACCCAGCATTCAGGTTTTTACTTTTTAAACAGTTAATATTGGTTCACAAGAAAGAAATGACAAATATTAACCATAAATGTAAAATTCTCCGAAGAGGAGAGATATTCTGTTAGAAATATACATTATACATTCCTTAGAAGTCACATGATAAAAGGCTTGGCTCCGTCATTTAAATCCACAACTTGTTAATTCCGACAATTGTCCTTACTTTACCAGGACCCTTTCGTTTAAAACATTGTAAAACTTGCAAAAGCAAGTGTGAACATATTGGAAATTACTGTTAATATCAATAAAGTAGTACAGCAAATCGAAAGAGGTCATCGACATACCTTTAAGTTATTTGTAACCTAACATCGTTTAGCACTAGCCACTGAAGTTGGGTGAAAAACGAATTTCTTCGCATGAAAATGAGACGTTTTCATTGTTTGCAGGTCACAAAAGATGAGCACAATTTTTTTACACTGGTTTTCACTTCATGGAATCGAGCGAGTGATTTTGCTTTGTTGTATTTCTTCGTTGTGTTGATCGAGCCAAGCACTCGGTCGCTGACTGAAATCTCAAGAAGAGGAATACCTTCTCTGGTAGGTACAAGCCCAGCACCGTACTGGTGAAATATGAAAACTTTATACTTACCGTACCGGCATGTGCCATTAAATGTTTTAGCATTTAAAAATGGCAAAATATGTCCAATTTAGGTTCATTTCCGTTTATTTTTATTGTTTAAACAGTGTAAAAATACCCTGGCTAAAATTAGAAAACACTTATGTTTAGACAGATAAAAAAATAAGCATAAAGCACTCATGGGAATAAACACATCCTTATGGAAAATGTATTTTTATACCTATTTAATAATTCAATAAATTCGTACATCCCAGCTAAATTAATTATTTACTGCTTTATCGCCTAACCCGAATTTTAATAGGGTAGCAGCTGTTTGTTTTCTCAACAGAATACACCATTTTAAATTTTAGGTCTTACTATGGAACAACTGTCCCATAATAAGGCCCTTTTTCCGCAATGTTAAAAAGCAGATTTTTCAAATTCCGGTTCTGCATTTTATCTGTAAACTTTAAAGACGATAGTGTCCACTAAAGCACACGGGGGTTCTACTTGCAATGGCATTCCACCCATTGAAAAAATATTTACATCAGTCATCCTAACAAGCATTTCTTAGTATTTACAATAATTTATATACTTTGTTTTAGGTATAGGTATTTAAAATGACAAATAATAAACCTTTGTCCATAGTATAATAATGCGTAAAATATCTACAATTATTTTGATTTCTATTAAAAAACATAATTATGCACGTAAATAGGACAGGTGTACGGGAATTAGATAAATTAATCGAAAACTGTTATCTCAACAAGTTGATGAGTAAATAGTCATAATTACTGGAGCACAATATTTCTAATAATAATTTTGATTACGTTATTCCATTCGCGCTGCCCTAAAGTACTTAATAAATAATTCAATGTGACACTTTTGTGATGGGTACAACGTCACGACGAGTTAACAACACTCAATTAATTAAAAACCTTCCATGTCACAAAATCATTAAAATCAAGATTACTACATTTTGTAGGCTTTATAATAGGAAATTATCGTTATCTGCGCCGACGGGCTGATATCGGCGACGTGTTAGTGTTTTCCAAACATTTATAAAATGATTTTGTAACGAGACTCCTTTTCCAATGGTTTTGGTATTTCTGTTTTTCGTTCTTACCAGTCAAGTTCTTTGTGAGGAAAATTACAAGTGGAATACAAGTGCTCTGGCTACCCCGCCGTGGGGAACGGAGAAATGCGCTTCGAACCCGGAGAGCTGTATCCCCGATGAAGAGGACGACGATTGTGGAAATATGTGCCCCAGCAATGAAAATTGCACCGTTAACGTTGCCTTGATTTTACCAAATAGTACGAATTACTTCTTAAATTTGAACGAGGTTTGTAAATAGTTTAATATTCTTCGGTTTTTAAAAGAAACTAACTGGACAACTGCAACACAAAATACACCAGACCTGTATGTTTACTTGCCTACATTTCTACGTATTTGCAATTGCCGGCTCGGATATATTTTATTTAAATTCTTTTAAACTGTTCTATGTTTGTGTTACAAGATAGTTAAATATTTTTTTAGTCTAAAAAGACTTTGCAAGAAGCTGTAATTACTTCCAAAACCATGGGGATACTTAACGAACACGTAAAGGTCAATTTTTTAACATTTGATGATAAATGTCGACAGGAGTATGCGACATACCACGTACTGACCGCTACAAGAAAATGTAGTCACGTTATTTTTGGTCCTGTTTGCATATACTGTCTTGGTAAGTAATTCAAATATTTATTTAAAGGGGCATCAGTAAACACCATTATAAAAAAAAATCAAAACGCGGTTTCTATTTTCCAAAAGTATTTCCCTTACGAACAGATATGGACTTTTCCTTAAGCCTTAAACAGATCTGTTAGAATGTCTCAAGGCACCGCCTAGGGAACAAGACTTAAGATTACTGTCATCCAGCGTATTTATTTTCCTGGCTAAGGATAATTTGACTAACGCAACTTTGGACCTCTTCTAGTTCCATCTGACATTTCGTTTTTAGATTTTTAGTCTCTAAAAATATACACAAAAGCTTGTCACTTTTTAGGTTTCTTCTGAATGCAGTTATAGCTATCTTTGTGTGTTTTCATTGTGTATACCATTATAAAATTGTTTTGTAGCCGGTGTTGGACGCATTGGAAAATTCATTGGCCGTAGCGGGATTCCCATAATAACTCCCGGAGGTTTTGCATCGGGCTTCACCGACAATAAAACCACGTGCGATAATGAGTTTTACAGCGTCATCAATACGGGTCCAGGAGAATTCCGCTCCCTATCCGAGTTTTTCCACCTTATTGTGGACAGATACAAATGGAAGAAAGTGGCCCTAATGTACGAAAGGTCGCAGCAACAAAAACTTATGGGGGACAATGCATGCGAAATTCTGTTTTCCGATCTCATGAAAGAAATCAACGTCACAGGAATGGATTTTGCCGACGGGGATTTGGAGCTCACGCAGCAGAACTACACTGATTACTTGGTGAATATTGGGATAAAATATGGAATAATTTTGGTGTGTACTAGTGCCAAAAATGCGAGGAAAATGTTTATAGAGGCGTTTAAAATGGGCATGATGGATTTGGGCGAATACATATTTTTTAATTTCGAACTATACCCAGAGTAAGAAGACCTTAAATATTATTTAGCTTGTTTCACATGACAGTTATTAAAGTTCGCATGTCGCAATGGAGCCGTGGTATGTCCCAGGGGATGATCAAAACGATATGGCGAAAGAGGCCTACAGGAGCGTCTTTACATTTACCCCGTGGCTAAACACGAATTACTCTCGCTTTACAGAAACAAAGAATAGGGCAAGTATTTATTTAGACGCGTTGTACGATGGTTGGATGCTCTTTTCCAAAGCTTTAAACGAAACCATTAAAGGGAGGCAGGGCAACGAAAGCATAACTGGAATAGGTTTAGTTAATAAGATGATGGGGCTCACGTTTTTGGGTAAGCTCCACATATCATAAAGAAAAGAAAAGTTTAGTAAGGATTGGTTTTAAGGAAAGCATGGCGAGGAGGTGACAAACTGCAACGGGCAAAAACTAACGCATTTCGCTCTGGTTCAAACTAATGAAACTGGACAAAACAACGTCGTAGCCGAGTACATTGTCCGTAATAGAACCATAACGAACTGGAAAGTTAAGTGGCCCAATGACTTCCCTTGGGATACCCCAAAGTGTGGCTACAACTTGGCGAAGTGTCCCAGTAAGTTAAGTTGTTTATCAAATGTTTTTATTGTTAGGGTATAAATAGGAACACTAACTAAACATTTAATCAGTTTGAGAGCTTAAGGACTTTATAGCCATTACTTAGAGATGCTCAATTTCGAAAAGCTTTTCAGAGTGAATGGAAAATGAAAGAGTCTAGCTTGCTTCCAAATGTAATTATGATAGAAGAGCGTTTTTGCTTACGCATTCTAAGTAAAAAGCACTCAAAAATAAAATAAATGCTATTTTCTTGGCAGTATATGGATCGCTTTTGATTGCTCCTTTTTTTTCAGAGTTTGACATGGTTCGTGTTCTTACGGCGTCGTTAGTATCGCTTTTCTGTTCGGCAGTATTGGTGGTCACTACTTTGCTATATAGGTAAGTAATTCTTTACAGCTTTAAGTATAAATACTTATAATGGATGTGTAAGAAAAATATTGGTTGCTGCAAGATTGTTTGCTTTACCGATTACCATAAAACGATTTAAGAATGGTAAATCGATTGAACCAACATCCTTGCGTATCGTATACGTGGCGCAATACATTTTTGTAGTGAATAAAATAAATTTTTATAGGCACTACAAATTTAAGAAAGAGCTATATTCAATGGCTTGGAAAATATCATCCAAGGATTTTAACCCTTTTGAAAATGGTTTACGTAAAAACAGCCAAGCCGTAAGTGTTATTTTATTTATTTCCAAATATCTCAATTTTAAATTAAGTGCTGCAGAAAGTAAAATACTCGCTCCTTGGTCTTTTGGTAATATTTTATGTTGCTAGCATTCCTTATTTCATTAAGATATGTTTAGTCCTATTTTTAAACGCTCAAAAAGTCTAGTTGACCAGTCTGTTGACAGAATCAGCGTTGCTGGGGATAAAGTGCCGCTACCAAAAAACTTCGGTTTCTACAAAGGCAACAGAGTGATGGCTAAACGCCTAAAAAGCGACAAAATCGAATTAACCAAAGCCAATCTTAAAGAGCTTAAGTTGGTCCACCATATCAACCACGAACATTTGGTCAAGTTTTACGGCGCGTGTTTCGAAGGACCCATCGGTGATAATTTCATTCTTACCGAGTTCTGTTCAAAAGGAACTTTGGACGATGTTCTTCAGATGGAGAACACGCCAATGGATCTGTCGTTTAGACTGTCGTTAATAACGGATATTGTTCGAGGAATGCATTACATTCATTGCTGCGACTTAAAGTTTCACGGGGATTTGAGATCGACGCATTGTTTGGTTGATAACCGTTTCAGTGTCAAGATTGCTTATTACGGACTGAGATTTTTAAAGGAGTATACTAATACTTATGACACTGGTCGTGTTGAGGATGTGAACAGCCATGCCTATTGGGCAAGTAAGTATGTTTTAATGTGTTTTGTCGGTAAATAATTTTGTGTCAACTACACACATTCTCTTTGTAGGTTGTTATTACGTTATTTAAATTGGTTCTTTTCAGAATTCCTGTGGACAGCGCCGGAGATCTTACGTGCCAACGAGTTTTCTTTGATCCGGACTGGATCTCAAAAGGGAGATGTGTATTCCTTCGGCATCATCATGCACGAAATTATAACGAGACAAGGCGTCTTTTACTTGGGGCATCTGGATAACTTTATAGGTAAGTCGTTAACTTTGTTGTCGTTTTTTGTTTTCTTAATTGATTTGCTAATTCGCTCGCTTTTATGCTGCCAGTTCAATTAATTTTTAAAAGCTTTCAAATCTAATTTTATCGCTTTTACAAAGCAAATAATTAAAACTTTAAACAAAGTTCGTGTTTAAAGCCCACGCCGCAGTACGTAAGCAAAAAAAAATTTGCGAAGTAAGCCGCTAGCAAATTTCAAAGCAAATTCCCATCACATTAATAATTGAACCGTCCTTATGTTTGCTCTTTTAGCAAAAAGCAGGAGTACTTTTTTTAACAGACCTGCAAAAGTTTATTGTTATGCGCTTTCATGTATTTTTCAGGTAAGACTTTGTAGTGTTAGTGTATTATAATTATGTTAAAATTTTCATAATCACGAAAACTTCTGTATGCACTATATTTACACGCCAAGTCTTGCGCAAAATCATCGATTTTACGGTCGTTGTTGTCACGTTTACTTTGAAATACTGAGAGCGTCTAGCCCGGCGCATTCGCCATATTCTTTACGAAGGAAGGACTTTTCAGGATAATTTACGGAAAGTGGTTTTAAGAGTAGTAGAATAGTATGTGGTTTACATTAAAAAGAAAATTGGTTGTACATTTTTTTGGAATACTCTTGGATAAAACTAAGAATACTTAAATAACCTTACGAAATCCTGAATATATCATCTTTGCTTTGAAGTAAGCAATAACAAGGCATCTATAAAAATTTAAGTTTTCGCGGTTTTCCGTAAGAAATAAAGGCGCAAAATAGAATGGGTATCGGAATGTTTATTTTTGACGATTAATCTTTAAAACGTTTCCCTTTGGAAACATAAAGGCAAACATCATGAAGGTTTATGGGACATCTTAGATTTATTTTGACGGAAAAAAAACCCTTATGATTGTGAAGTTCTAAAAACTCTGTAAAAATGGTGTTGTTGCTCAAAATAAAGTTTTAAAATGGATTTATTTAAGGGTAGTAAAAGACGTGGCAACGTTCAAAAAGTTTTCTCACTTGTATCCACCGAACACGTTGGCTTGACAGTGCTTCGGTATCCGCGGATGGTATCGCAATTCGCCGCATTCAGTTGTTCTTAGTACGAACGCGCGTGTTATGCTGTAAGCAGCATGCACTCAACAGGGAGCCCAATGTCCCTAGCTTTGCCCTCCGACACCCCAGGGGGGCGCGAAGTGGGCACTTCGACATCCCCAAGGCGGGCAGTTAGCCCCCTACTTGAGGTCCGACGACCGCACTGCACCCTTAATTGCGACAACTGTAATGCTATGCTAGAGGACCGATTCAAACACATAAGTAATATATGTATTTTATTTGCATGTTTGAAATTTTTTTGAGCGCACGCAAAAATAAGTAATGAGAGTTAAAACATTATTTATATTTTTAATAAGGACTTTACGTCTGTATGTGATGTTTCTTTAATTGCCTATATTCCTTGGCAGGAGACAAGGCTTCTCATTTACAGAGAAATTAAACACTAATCCAAAACAATTGTATTCGGTGTTGAAAGTTTACGTTAATAGTCCTTTTGAACTTGGGTTAAAGATAATAGTACTATTTTAATTAATTTGATTCAAACAGCTTAATTGAATTTCACTGATGCATTTTCGAAATAACAATGTTATTTATTTGTGATAAAGGACGTAGGAGTCCGGAAATTACATGTTATTGTAGATTTAAGTCAAGTCAAATGCATATCCTAGACTTAAACCCACTTCAGTTAAAGTTTAACATTTATTTTCAAATAAAAAGGTAATAGTACATAGTTATCCACTTCAATACGTAAATCGGATTTATTTCTGAAAGCTGCACATTTTATCTGAAAGCTACATTTTTCAGGGAACTTTATGTACTTAGTTTGATTAAAAAATCAATAATGTATAATTTAAAGTGCTGAAATGTTAATTCATTTCGAATTTAACAATGAGTTACTCTAATCAAAGGTCCTGATAAATTGGTTTTATATTACACAAAAACATTGTCAAAAAAATTATCTATGTTTTTCACTTGCGAGTTATTTCTGGCTCATCAAATTAATCGATTGATCCTTCCTAGAAAGGATAAAAAAATTATTAAAATTAGACGTGACATTGACAAATTATACGAAGAAAGCAAAGAACAAGGCATAATTAAGCTTTATTCAAATTGCTTTAATGCGCTTGGTGCGGCTCAGCTGACAAAATTTTTAAACCCGACGGAAGGACACTAAGTGGCAGTCCTTACGCGTTAGTTTTTACAATATACAATTACGTTTCGTTTAACAATCTAGAGTAAATTTGGTTGCAGGACCAAGAGAAATCGTGGAAACAGTCCGGAAAGGCCCAGACGCCAATAATGGGCAGCCGTTAAGACCCTATTTGGATGACGTTCTGTGTGAAGATGAGGTATCGGAAATTATGAAAAAATGCTGGAACGAGAGCCAGACAGACAGATTGGACTTTAACGCCATTAAAAATAGGCTCAAGCAAATTAACAAGTAAGTTGTTAACCAAAATGTAACGCCGGTGTATTTTCTCCGCGCTGTCTCAATTTGTTTAGGTTTAAATTTGCTATTGACGTCACGGGAACCTGAACTCTGCGTCTAAAAGAAAATTCTTTGATTTATAAGACTTGAGTTAAACAAATATTGTCGCATTTATGTAATGTTTTAGATAATGGAAAAGTTTTTGCTCCAGTCTCACGACGAAATGTTATTTACCACTGAGTCAAATGTTTATTCCAATTTAATTAGTCGGTTTATATAGAACATTGAGATTCTACTCCCAAAGCTTATGATTATAGTCTATCTAAAACTAATTGGGCTGAAGCCTGGATTCAATACTTTTAAAATCCTTTTATAATTAGACTTGTAGTTATATTGCCGAAGCCCGCTTCAGATCGATCTATCGTCAAAGATCGCATCGTCTAAAGCGGGTTTTAAGTTAAAAAACATTGCAGAGACAGCAAGGGCAACTTTGTAAATAATTTACTGGCGAGGATGGAGCAGTACGCCAACAATCTCGAAACGTTGGTGGAAGAGCGTACCGCGGACTATCTGGAAGAAAAGCGAAAATGCGAAGAGCTTCTGTACCAGCTCTTGCCAAAAACCGTGGCCCAGCAGCTGATCGGAGGCAACGCAGTGGTAGCGGAGAGTTTCGACAGTGTCACCATTTATTTTAGCGACATTGTCGAGTTTACTGTACTCTCTGCTAAAAGTACGCCTCTTGAAGTGGTCGATCTGCTCAATGACCTGTACACATGTTTTGACTCCATTGTTGAAGATTTTGACGTTTATAAGGTGAGAACATTCATGTTGTCTCTCTTGCCATTTTCTGACGGCTTAATTATTCAACGAGTATCATAATTTTAATTTGCAGCGAAGTTAAAGTACGTGTCGCCAACGAGAGATGAATATTTCTCGTGCGAAATGAACTTTTAATTTGCCGTTTGCACTTTATTCTAGGCTCCTAGCCATTAAACCGAAAGTTTAACTGAATTTTTGGAATTTTTTGATGTAATAGCAAAGATTTAAAATTGTTGAAGCCGTCCTTTTTCTTGTTTTGGGTATAAGCAAATATTTCCTCAATAATCTAACCATTTATTAAAATTCAGTTTTTTGTTGCATGCGGGTTTAATTTAATTCCATAAGAAAAGATATCCTTGCCAAACCAAACAAAATTCCATTAAAATAACTCAAATTATTAGGATGATACGCGCGCGATAAAATTATATTGGATTTTGTTTTATCTCCGTAAAGCGGTGTCCAATCGATTGATATAGCGAACTATTTCCACTTTTGGTTTAATGGAGTTAATTTGATAAAAATAAAACATCGTTGACTTCTGGCATTTCATAATGTTTGATACCTAAAGGCATTTTATGGGAAATAAAAAGAAAATTGGTGTCGTTCAATTAATCACGTAGGGTTTATTTTTATAGACCCCCATTGTTATTTAAGATTAGATTACACGGGATTCTTTGGAAAAAAGTTTTTAAATAGAGGGTGAAATTGCTGAAATTGAGAATACCCTAAGTAAGTTCGGAACTTGGCAGGCGTCTCGGTTGTAGTTTTGTTTGTCGTGGAACTAAGAAGAGCCGCAAGGATATGCTGTTCGGCTTATTGCTAAAATACGTAATCTAGCAAATTCCAAACTACGACTTGAATGTAGAAGTCGATGGTGTGACATGATCCCTGCATCACCATCCCTACCGGAAACATATCCTTTACATCATCGTTTAATAATCATTGTGAGATTAATTGCAATTGACTGTTGATTTATTTAACACAAATAAAACAAATCGCTGATGACTCAATTTAATAGTTAATAACCAAAATTCATAGCCTGGCCCCAAACGTATGCATTTTTAAGCAGAAATAGTATTAAAATCATATTTCTGATTGCAATTTTTATTGCACAACAACCACGCGTGCATTTTAAAGCTAGAATAGTCGTAAAATTATTTTTCTGATTGCATTTTTTGCATCACAACACACGCTGAGATCGCGTCTTGCATACTGATTTTAATCCACATTCTATGCGGCACGTTTTAGCAGAAATGTGAGGAAAAATCACTATTAATATCCAGACGTTGGGTTTTTCTCGCAGGTGGAGACAATCGGAGACGCCTATATGGTGGTGTCCGGGCTTCCAGAGCGGAATGGGAACAACCATGCCCAACAAATAGCGCGAATGTCCCTCAGGCTTCTGCATGAAGTCCGCACCTTCGAAATAAAGCACAGACCAGGCGAACCCCTTCAGCTTCGCATCGGGATTCACACAGGTCCATGCGTCGCCGGCGTCGTTGGCTTAAAAATGCCGCGATACTGTCTTTTTGGGGATACGGTGAACACGGCGTCGCGCATGGAGTCCCATGGGGAGGCCTTGAAGATCCACGTTAGTCCCGTTACCAAGAAGCTGCTGGACACTTTCGGGACCTTCGATCTGGAGCGTCGCGGCGAGACCGAAATTAAGGTAATTTCTGTTTTATATGTAGAATGGCAGCAATTTGGAAAGGAGATTAACTGATCGATTACGTACACGGGTATAAATTGTCCCGCATGGTGAGCTGTGGAGCTGGGCACGTTTTCTAATTACCTACGCAAAATAATAGGAGCCTTTCTGGCTGGCTGAACGCCACAGAACAGACATTTAATTCAAATAGTTCTGGTAACATTATTTCTACCCACGACGGAATTTTTAATCTCAACAAATGTAAATTAAATGAAAAATACAGAATACAGCAATAATGCAAATTTTAATTCAGTTTATTAAATACCTCAAATGGAAACAGAAGTCTTAATTAAATAAAAATAGGTTTTAGTTGACCCACAATCATATTTTGTTGTCAGTTTCGGTCTGTATTGATTTCCACATAGTGGGAGTTCATTTCCAGCAAAATATTATTAAAATTTAAAAAGAAATAGAACTTCTTACGCTCCGTCATTTGGGCCTTTTGTTAAGGGAGAGAAAATTGGCAACTCAAAGGAATTTATAAATTCTATTACAAAACGTCAAACTCACTTCCCGGCATACACACGATTTTCATGGCGGTTCAAAATAATGGAAGCAATTTAATTCGAATCAGGCTGCGTATAATCATATTACGAGGGTTTAGATTAAATCGTGTAATTTTTAATAAACGTTATGTTAATTATATCAAATTGTGAAAAACCACCTTGACTATCGGTTTTCTTAATAAACTCGAAGCCAGGATAAAAGATAAAATGAATTTCGTTTGCATAAAGCTCTTCATTTAAATGTTTCTTGACGTAATGTAATTTCAGGGCAAAGGCAAAATGACAACGTACTGGTTGAAAGGTGAACGTCCGTCACTGCAGGAGCAAAAACCGAAATTGTCCTGCACGGCCGCATCAAACGCCTTTCGCAGGGAGATAGGCATTAATCCAATGTTTTCGAATGATCCTGAAAGCGGGTGCGAGGACGCAAGCGACCCGCTGCTCTACGCGGTCACCCCTTCCAATCACTCACACACATGAATGCGCACAAATGCATGCGCATAACCTTAATTGATTGAAAGACCCTTTAAATGTGCTGTAAGTACTCAATGTAATATTTAAGAAGTCAGTAGATGAGACAGTTTAATGTACCTACCTAAGGTAGTAAAAATACCTTATATTCCTATGTTTGGTTTAATTCATTCCTTATACCAAAATGTAAAAGACTGTAGTTAATTTAACAAATTAGATAATTTAACTGTGATCCTTTAATAACGCTTGTTTATTAGAAACAATAAACACTTCTTCGCTTTACATTCAGCTTTTGTAAAGGTTTAAGATTGGGACAAAAGTTTTGTGTAGACGTTCAACAGGGTATTTTTAGGAACCAATCAAATTGAGTTTGTTTAGAGACTATATTATTAAATTTAAACGTTTGTGCCATTTTTATGTATAACAATCAAAAGTTCGAAGAACCTAAATCCAAACATGAAACGCCCTCGAGAATTTAAATTCTTCTTGAGGGTTGTATAAATTAGCTAACTTGCGCCATAAATAATTGACGTTAAAATATTTCACTTCAAAAGTTTGCGCTGCCTGAGGGGCTCAGAAGCGAAAATTTAAGCTTAATCCTCTGTATCCTTGCTTATGGAAATGTACGCGTCTGGTTTGAAGTATTTTTTTAAATAAAGACGCATTTCGAAACATATTTTATATATAAGGATCAGTTTGTTTTGGGACCTGTTAGTTTTGGCAAGACCTCAAAACGGAACTTTCCTTTTATTCGTTTTATGGTCTTATTTGTGGCACAAACTTTACTAGTAGAGTATAATGACCCTATCGAAGGCGATTTTGCTAGTTTTTCTACCCTTTTCACTCCTTAAATAATGTGGACCATTTTTTCTAATAGCCTACACACTTAGTGTTTTTATTAATCCTGAAACTTATACCGTTCCTACAGTAAAAAGTTAAAAACAAAAAAATATTTATTGTTTTGTATATAAAACCTCTACTTTGTTACTATTAAGTACCTGCCACTTGATTTTCGGACACTAAACAACTACAGTTGTCCAGTTTCCGAAAGTCGTTTTTAATTATTTGTTTAAATATAAATATGATATTAATATAAACAAATCTTCTTTATTATATTACATATTAAAGACACTGTTAAGACTTATTTATTTTTAATTAATTATGTTATTAAATGTAAGCAAATCGCAGTATAAAAATAAATTACACAAACATTTGTTTTATTGCGCGATAGTATTTTTAATTATCCAAGGTAAGTAGTGATCAACACGGGTGTAAACTCCTGGTCGACCCTTTTGGGCACAACCAATTCCCCAAGACACCACACCAATAACGACCCAACGGCCATTCTCTAATTGGTAGTTGAGCGGGCCACCAGAATCACCCTGGAAAAATAAATCCTTGAAAACACATTGTGGCGGGTGTGTGATAATGACTTCTGAAGTCAAGTTTAGTTTTTTCTTAGGTAATGGACACTGCATTAGCGATATGCTTTCTGTGCGATATTAAGTGAGGTCATAAAGAACAGCGACCGGTATTGATTTTTGTAAGCAAAGAGGAAAAAAACGATACTAAAATGCGGATTATAGTTGTAATTAAAGTTGTGATTTGATGTCAAATTATATAGTGCTGTAGTGTACGAAATTACTCTTTTAAAAGTTGCTGATGCAGCCACATTTCCACTTTGTAAGGCTAAGATGTCGTTTTGTAAGGATTTATTCCTTTTATTTTACTTAATTAAATATTTTTGCACTCTTGAATAATAAAGTGAAATAATTTGTATGAAAGTCTACTCAACAAAAAACAAAAGTTTCAAAAACATATTCCGATTTTTTAGCTTTAAAAACTTTGTATTCAATACTTTCTTTTTTAAAGTTTTTAAAATGGATAAAAGGAAACACGGCAGAAAAAATATTTAACTTCATAAGTATTAGGTACTTACGTTAAAAAAGTTCGAGAGGTACACTATGTAGGGTACACAATCAGAAAAACTTGTGAAACAATGAAGGAATTTGCGGGAAATATTTCAAGGGAATTGCCTATATCCAGAAAAGTTTAGGCAAGGGGACTTTATAAACAACCCTTGGCAAAATCTTACCGAACAAGAATCCTTTCCCCCGTCATACCCAGCAGCACACAAGTTGCTGTCAAAAATCGTCTCAATAAAAGCGTCAACGCATTGTTGATGTGGCCAAATGGGGATCGCGACTTGCATAAGTACAGGACTTAAAGGACCATTGTAATACTGTTGCCCCCATCCAGCAACAACAGCCATCTTGTTCTCGTACGACCCTTCTACTGGGGGTAAACATATTGGCCAAACATAGGAGTTAAAAGCCGTGGGTTTTTCCAGTCGCAAAATCGCTATGTCGTTCTCAAACTTGCCAGGGACGTAGTCGCTGTGCTCAATTATTTCAGCCACAACGTGGTCGGTGTGACGGGTTTCGTTTATAACCCCGAAGTTGTATTCCCCAAGACGCACCCCTATGTCAGCCGCTTTGATACTAAAATAGGTATTAAAACAATGTATTGGACGTGACACAAACTTTTAAAAACTAATCAAAAAAGGTAAATACCCATGAGTGCAATGAGCCGCAGTCAATATGTGTCGATCAGTTATAACAGTGCCAGAGCAAAACTGTTGAAGATTCTTCATTAGCTCCATAGGTTTGTATAAAGCAGCAATCCACGGCCATTCCTGAACCGTTGTCTGTTTGGAAGTTGGCATGTCTTTAATTGTAACACGTCCGTCTATTGGTACTCCGCAACCTAACGATAAATTTATAATGTAACATTTCACACTATACTAGAAACAAGCACAGGAAACAGGGTCTGTTAAGTTTGGAAAGTATGCAGCCATACATACATCAAATACTAAGTTTAAAGCATTGTCAGTAACGTTTATCGTCGTTGGAGAGCATTAATAACTTCCCACGCAGATTAATTGTTTATGCCGATCATTAAGGGTTGGTTACTAGCGGTGATTAGTCAAACCACTGAATGTGATTTCGAGAAAACATTCATGAAAGCAAGTCTATTCAAAGATTCATACCGGCAGCGCTTTATTTTACCTGAAGTCGTGTCGTTGGAGCTTTCGTAGTCATAGGCTCCCCCGGGGAGATCCATGATAAGTTGTGACCCACCATAACCAGCCGCAGCAAAATCGTCGGGGCAACATACCCCCACGTACCTTTAATAAACAATACATGCAACAAACAAAACATTTTTATAAGTACAGCGGAATAATCATAAGCATAAATTATTTCTCTAAAGAGCTTGATGCTTTGTCGGCGGCTACGCTAAAAGTCATAAAAATTCTTAATCTATATATGCTTTGTGGTTGAATTTTACAAAGCGTAAAGTTCGTTTCGATAATCAAGTAATTTATTGCTGTTAACAATGTTGCGAGTACTTACGCGCGCTCAATAACGCAGAGATAGCTGATGACATTTTTGGCTGTGCCTAAGACGTTTAAGGGGCAGAAATCGATGTGTTTGCAATGCCCCTGAGCATCTCCCAAACTTACGCATTCTTGGTATCGCCGATTTAGCTATAAATACATTTTAAGCGATTGGAAATTTGCTAAAATTGATTTACGTACCTTGAATCTACGGCTTAGACCCAAATAGCGTTTACGTCTGACGTGTTCAACGTTTTCCCGATGTCGCGAATCCTTGTTTTCATCTGTAAGCGTTTAAAAATTTACCTGACTACATTTTTGAAAAAACTTAATTTTAATTCGGCAGAAAATGCTCGAAATAAGGCATATTTAATAAAGCTTGGACCTTACCTAAATATTTCAGTGAAATAGACACACATCCTGAAATGAAAATGGCAAAAATAACTGTTTTAAGAAACATTTTTCACGTACGTGTCACATCTAACATTTATTAGACTAACTTGAAAATTTTGATTACAAAAAATACATCCGCAAGTTTCATATCTTCTAGCTCTAAAGCGTAGGTGGTTGTTTGTATCGCGAAAACTTTTGATAATAACTAGCTAATTGGCATCTAAAAATAAGCTCAATAAAAAGGCAACAGAGAGCTGTTCTTTTTATGTGCATTATTTCAAATATCAGGGTATATAAAATTAATAGACTTGTATGTTTTAGCAATAAAACATTTTCATAAACAAATTAAATTATAGTTATCACTCAGACATGTTAGTATGACACTTTTGAAATTTACATAACAGTTAAAATAGTACAAGGAAAATTATGTTTCTGTAATAAAAAAAAATAATACGCACTGATATCTTATCGCAGTCGAGATACGAAACCATTTCTGTTGAGTGAAAGACGTGTTATAAATTAAGACATTGAAAAGAAAAACAAAACAAATCAGGTACCTACTTCCCAAGAAATGGGCCGCCCACGCAAAAAGTCCTTAAAACTCTCCAAAATTAGCCAAAAAATACGCAAAATTAAAAATGCCGCTTGTACTTTTTGTTACATTTAGGTGATTTTTTGATTGGACGCTGGGAAACCCCGGAAAATAATTATTTTGCGACAATATGGTGGATACTTTTAGCATGTGGTTTGTTGCGAATTGCACGTGGGTTAAAAAAACAAACCAGTTAGATGTACCTACCCAAACCTGTATGCAACGACTTATCACAGCTCCTTCAATGTTTTATTTAATTAATTATTGGCTACTGTCACCAAATTTTATTAACATTTAAGTCGACATGGTTTTGTTTTAATTAAGTGGTACTTTCCAATGGTTTGTGCATTCTTAACAACCACGCAAAAGCATTTTTTTGTTTAATAAGTGGACTAATATTCATTAAATATTTAAATTAATTATTAGGTTACGTTAGGTATGACGACACACCCTTAGGGGCATAATAAATAACTGCAAATATTGAATTATAAAGCAGCACGAAATATACTGAGGCTACCAATATGCACCCTAAATGCGGGGATAGTTCAAAGAAATGTATTTTTGTTGTCCTCAATTTTTAACCAGCGTAGTTATTTAGAATGTTTATGAAAAACATGTCATATCCAAATATAGCAAGTGACACGTTTTGAAACGGTACTCTTTCTTCAACTGCATTTTTTGATTATTTCCAAAGGCACGGTTAAAGCTAGAAACATCTAGCTTTTCCGTACGATACGAAATATAATTCTTAGCAAGCACTAGTGATATCGCGTGGTCTAGGATTATTTCCCAACTTTATACAAGTTTTAAAAGTGAGATAGACCTGCGCGTTTGCGATTAGTATGGTGTTTAGTACACAGAACGCATTCTGGTTTACGTACCTAAGCGCAGCACCGGTTTATTTGAGTAAAGACTTAACAGAGTTCAAGAAATGGTCTTCAGGAGAGGCTGCAGCCACTTCACAAATCAGTAGTCAAGGTCGTTCGTCTTTAAGGCCATTTAAAACATAAACAGTTTAGTTTTCGGGTTAAAAACCCTTAGTGCGGGAGTGGTTGGTGTTTATTATGAAAAGTTTAGGCGGAATTCTATGTTTTTCGCACAGATTTTTAAGTTTGTGATGATCGAAAGCAAGTCCGCGCTCTCTCCTCATCAACAACAATGATATTCTTAGAAATCTGCACTTGTAAGTTTGTTCATCTCTTCGATATAATATGTTTCCTTCATGACTTATCGATTCTTTGTAAAACATTATTTTCAAAAATGAATTGCTTCACAATTAAACTTGAACATTAAAAAAAAAGATAGTATAATTAGTATGAAATTAAAGTTATCTTGTCTGTTTAAATTTTATACAAGTTACAAAAAACAACTTATCTATAATTTAGGATTATCGATTGCCTAATAACCTAATAAGCATCTCTTACTTACTGTAATGGAACCACAATTAATTGAATTTAAATGTTTGGTGCGCATTTTATGCTTCACAAAATATAGGTAATATTAAACTGGAGCATAAATATTTGATAGCAAATAATTAAACAAAATTCAGCTATTTATTTAATGTAATTGGCACTATTGCGTACCTAAACACATAGGTACCTAAATAAAAATGTAATCGTTACATAATTGAATTGGATTATCGCGAAAAATAAATAACTATAAAAACAAATCAATAAATCACAAGTAACAAAATTGCTTATTCCTTTTCAACGATCGAATTACCATTGTTCAAAGTGTTTATTAGAATATTTCGCTAAGAAAACCCAACCATATAATGGTAAATATCCTCAGGCCGTCTGTAGGTTTTGTTAAGAAAATGACCTGAGCATTTGGACATATGGATCGAGAGGAAAGACCCATGTCAAGTTGACTTTTAGAACCTTTTTGTTAGTTTAAAGACACCCACTGTTTTTGTTGTGCTTTGTTAAGTCATTTTCCAAGTTTTTAAAACGCTGCAGCACGTTTTAAATATACAGGATGTTTAGACAGTGGACAAAAATCTCGGTTCATCATCATTAATATCCTGGAATTAAATAAAATATTTCCAAGTGGTTGAGTAATTTACAACAACCTTGTTTCTCAGAAGTCACAATGCTTCTACAAAAATCATTATTGATTTTATTTATCAGAAAGCAAAAGACTGCCAAAGCAAAACAATGTCTTATAAACGATTCGTGAAAAAATAAAAAGCTCAAGGCAAATTTATCTTAGATGCGATATCTTAAGGAACTAAGAACGTTGAAATGTTAATTATACATAATATTCCTAGAAGTCTGCTTATATGTATGTAATAATAAATAATTCTCAGGTCAAGAAAGGTTTCACAAATGTATGGAATCGCATTTATTTATCTATAGATAATAAATATTCGTTTATGATTCAGTAATAATTAATCAGCAATTATCCGCTGCAATTTCCTTGAACTACCTCATTCTTGTTGTGATTTTTAGAAATGAGCAAAGGCAGTCAAGACAAATCTGATAAGGGGGTTTTATGAGGGTGTAATGGGCCATTTGGGCGTGATTATGATAGATGTTACTGCAACTTTATGTGCTTGAGGCAAAACTCCGCAGAGACGTCTAGACGCACCACATAATTTTGTCGTTTTAATTTTCTTAAAAGATAGGTACCATACCTTTCGCACGTTTCACGCAATTGACTACAGGCAGCGTCAATCTAAATTCTATGCTTACAAAGTTAAACATTGTTTTAAAACTGTAAAATAACAAAAAATATTCCGATTAAATTTTGATCAACTTTGTAATATAGGTACTTTTATTAAAATCTGTTAATTATATGGTTCTGGTTCAAATTTAAACGCTTTGGCTTAGAACTTAAATAGTAATTATGCAATTATTAAAAAACGTGAAATAGGATGCCCTCAGCTAAATTAAATAGTCAAGGTCAATGTAGTTTAACTCTTGAGTTCATTTATTGGGGTAGTTGATTTATGAATGACTATGTAAAACCAAACAAGGGGTTGTGATAATTATTTTATTTCAGAAAATGCCACAAGAGCCATGTCGCTGTGGACGCTT
Organism: Cartodere bifasciata; assembly: GCA_963920755.1. Classification (NCBI taxonomy): domain Eukaryota; kingdom Metazoa; phylum Arthropoda; class Insecta; order Coleoptera; family Latridiidae; genus Cartodere; species Cartodere bifasciata. Next base: position 5,442,503 of record OY987201.1, on the reverse strand, counting down.
ATTGCTATTTTTTCCATAATCCATCCAATTTTCTCCAGCCATGATTATCGCTACATTTCACACCAAGGTAAGTCCTTAAAGTGTGTTTACCGTACGCAAAATATTAAGAAAATGCGCATTTTAAACAACTTTCAACTCTCTATTCCCGATTTGGAAGTAATTAAAATGATTACTTATTAGAATTATTCAATACGACATCGACATTTGCGATTGGAATCAAGATGTAGGCTGGATTTTTACTCCTACATTTTTGTGCTATTGTCAGAAAGCTACATTTCTATGCATATATGTTGGAATTTAATATGATGTCGAGCCGATTTACCTACACAAATTTATATCTTATCGTTCCTTTTCGAAATTAAATTATTTCAACCATACACAAGGTGTTTTGTAATAATATCTACTATTATTTCTAGATCTTTATTTACATTCAACTCAAGAAAAAAAGATATTATCTTATTTGCTTGCACTTGTTGGTTAAACAATGTTTAATAATACATATCTCGTTTTAGATTTACAAAACACCGTCCGAACATTCTCCCAGAAAAATGTCACCGCGTATTCCCAGATGTTATTTGATATTTCACGCAACCAAATCATTGTCGGCGCAAAAAACATGCTATACAGGCTGTCCCTTAAGAAGCTCGCCCTATTGGAAAGTACGAACTGGTCCGCACCGAAAAGCAACATCACGAAATGCTTAAACAAAGGACAACCAGACGCGTACTGCCACAATTACATTCAAATACTGCAAACAAACGGGAAACAGTTGTTTGCCTGTGGTACGCATGCGTGCAGTCCACAGTGCACATGGCGCAAAATCGAGCGCATTTCAGAGGTGGAGGAAACCATAGACGGAATCGCAAAGGCTCCCTTTAATCCAAAGGCAAACGTGACAGGCCTAATGCTGGAAAATAACGAGTACTACTTCGGTGGACCTACAAACCTCGAAGGTTCCGATTCCCTAATTTCCAAAAACGCAGATCACCGAACTATTAGAACAAAACAGTACAACAGCTTGTTCCTAAATGAACCACAATTCGTTGGTAGTTTTGAGACAGATCATTTCGTTTACTTCTTGTTTCGCGAAGCTGCAGTCGAGTACATTAACTGCGGAAAGGCTGTGTACTCGCGTATCGCTAGGGTGTGTAAAAACGACTCAGGAGGTATGTTCAAAAACAGTTTGTCCACATTTATCAAAGCTCGGCTTAACTGCTCCATGAGCGGCGAGTATCCGTTCTACTTCAACGAAATACAAAGCACAGCCTATGTGCCCTCGGAAAGTATACTGTACGCAACCTTTACGACGCCTAGTAACAGCATAGCTGGCTCAGCCATATGTTCCTTCAACCTTAGTGCGATAAATGGAGCCTTTGACGGGCCATTTAAGTACCAAGACCGGACAGAAAGCGCATGGGAGTCACGTGCAGGACCTGCGTCGCTTCGCGACCACTTCGAATGTAAGACCTCGAAAAACAGTCACTTTGTTGAGACCTCCAAGTTTCAGCTCATGGACAAGGCTGTACAAGCCACTACAATGAGTCCGTTGCACGTTGCGCAGCTCGAACGCTACACCCACGTAACAATTGACATCTTGGCAACTAAACTCTACAAAAAGGTACACGTTATCTACGTTGCCACACTGGAAGGGAATGTGAAAAAGTTAACAGTACTGCCTAGAACGCAGGAGACCTGCATTGTTGAGATATGGCAAGCAGTACCAGATCACAGAATATCCATTCGCAACATGCAATTCCTAAAAGAGACAAACAGCTTGTACATCACTACAGATGTAGAAGTTGTGAAGATGCCAGTTGAGCATTGTGCAAGACACACAAACGATAGCTGTATCAACGCCATGGACCCGTACTGCGGCTGGAACGAGATGGATGAAGCTTGTACTGTTGCACCGGATGGTAATCCTCTAGTAAACTACTGGCGACAGGACGCAACCCAGTGTCCGAACCTGCAAGCACGCGTCGACGGTGGTTGGAATGCCTTCTCGGATTGGGAGCCATGCGCTCATGGAGATGGCGACACTTGCCTGTGCCAAAAGCGCAAATGCAACAACCCCGCACCTGCCAATGGAGGTAAGACCTGCGTTGGCGTTTCAATCGCTGTAAAGAACTGCACTGTTCACGGTGGCTGGTCTGATTGGTCGTCGTGGTCAGCGTGTTCTGCAACGTGCGGCACGGCGGTTAAAACGCGGAGGCGGACATGCTCCAACCCTGCTCCAGCGCACGGCGGACGAGTTTGCGTCGGACAAGACACATCAGAAGCTGAGTGCTTGGACCAACTTCCGTGCCCAAGTATACCGCAGGATGGGGGCTGGGGACAGTGGGGTAACTGGTCGCAATGTACGTCAGCGGGATACACGACGCGATATCGCTTCTGCGACAACCCCGTGCCGAGAAACGGTGGGCAACAGTGCGTTGGTAACGATGTGGAGTACAACGACTGTATTTCGACTGGTGAGCAACAGGAACGTCGAGCAACGCAATTTACAGACTGGGTGGTATACAACCAAACGAGCAACGAATATTTCCGCAAGCGTTTCCGCGTGACATGCAAAGCCATGGTCAAAAACGAGTCGCAAATCAAAATGTTCATCAAGGACGAGATACAAATGTGTATTCCTGGGCGCAGTTGTCAGTCCTTGGAGCACACGTACGATAAAGCGCATTGGGGGTCCTGGTCTTCGTGGGGCGAATGCAGTAAGACGTGTGGAGGTGGATCGCAGATCCGTACGCGGTACTGCAACGGACGAAATTGCCAGGGGTTAAATCAGCAGACACGTGACTGCAATACGCATAGTTGCCGAGTCGAATGGGACGAGTGGTCGTATTGGTCACCGTGCAACGCGACGTGCGGCTGGGGTGCGCAAGTCCGCACTCGGAACTGCTTGGGGGATAAATGTGTTGGAAGCGATCGAGAGACGCAGCCTTGTCACAACGTAGCCTGTGAATGTAAGTTCCATACAAATTTTGAACTTAAAAACGTTACTAATGAAGTTATGTTTTAGCTACCATTGGTTGGGGTAACTGGAGTTCTTGGTCCAGATGCGATGTCGATAACGTACAGTACCGGGAGCGTTACTGTAGGTCCATCAATCCAGGTCCAGGCATCTGTCAAGGCTCAAACCGTGAAAAACGCCTATGTGTCGCCTTTTACAACGGTACGTCTCAACCTTTTACACAAATAGGACACATTCTATGTATTTTTTTTTCCAGAAAATGAACCAAACGTCGTGTTGGCGTCACCAAGTTTAATAGTGCTGTTCGTCCTCCTCAGCTTGGCCTTTGGATTTGCGTCCGGAGTCATCTCAATGTATCTTTATCAAAAACGAAACAAACTGAAGCTGCCCGCGTCCCCTCACTACATGCCCAGTAAGCAAAACTCCTACATAACTGTGCCATTACACGACCGCTCGAAGAAAAATAGTGCGTCCACGTCCAATTCAATTCTCAACAACGGAACAATTAAGTCAAATAAGTTCTTTGAACAAGAGCCTTTAACTTTAAAACGAAATAGTCATGGAATAAACAATGTCAAGCATGATTTGTATGATGATGAGAAATATTTATAAATTGCCATTTTGTATAAACGACTGAGTATAAATAGCTATATTAAATTTTTAAATTATATTGTTATGTACAAAATATTGTATAATATTTATACTAGTACCTGTCAAATTTGTATTTAATTCGCTTATTAAGATTCTTTGTTAACTGTAAATATTTATTTTACCTCATATTGAGTTTTTATACTTACTAGGTAGACAAAATTATATGAAATGTTTTGAAAAAAACAATTTGTAAGCATAAATTTGTATATTTTTTACGTTATTATTATTATTATTAAAATTACATTTATAATTTTATACACATAAAATTAAATAAAAAATTGTCAAACTAATTGTTTTAAAATCACAGTTAAATGCAATATTGTGCTTAAAAGCAAAAGCAACGTGTTAAAACAAAACTTTGGTATATACCGCTTAAAAAAGCTATTAGATGACAAAATACTGCTTTAATTCGCTTTAATTAATCGATTTGATTAGTACTGGGTCAATATAATGACAAAATTAAAATAAAACAACTTACCTCGGCCATTCGACAACAAAATATAAACAAAATTTGAATTAAGCTACTTCTTCTTAACTTTCGGGGAAGTGGATTGGAAAACGCTTGATGCCGACATCAGATTTTCAATATATTGCCCCAGTACCTGGTTCTCAGACCGCAATTTAAGATTCTCTTCCTTTACACTGTCTACCCTCTGCGATAAGTCATCTAGAGTATTTTGTAATTCTAAAACCTGCGAAATGAGTCTCGCTTTTTCTTCCTGTTCGTCAGGACTTGTGTCGGGTTCTAAACTGTTGGGGCTGGAGCTCCCGTTCGTAAAGCCTGACTGAAGAGAGTCCATACTTCTACCGTGAACCATACTGGAGGAATTTACATCGGAAATGGAGTTTTGTTCAGGCTCATCGTTTATAATTACTAAAACAGAACATCTAAGCTATGTTTTTATGGGGCAAACTAGTAATTTTTACCTTGAGGGTCGTCGTCCGCTAATGGAATATCTTCTTGAGATTTAATCCCAGCCATTTTTAATAATTTCGCAGCATTAATGTGTTGATTTTCTGTTTAAATTGTTGCTGTTTAACAAATTTTAAGTAAGAAAATTAAAAATAATAAATTCATGGGAAATTTGACGTTTAAACGATTTACTTGTCAGCGTCAGCTGTCAAAACATCAAAGCTGGTTAGCGGCTGCGCACAAAAGATACACTTGCGGCGGGAAATTTAAACTAAAAGAAATGTGTGTTTTAAGTAAAATAAAGACATTTTAACAATATAGATGTATATTTTAAAATAATTTGTACAGAATTTTGAAAATTGCAACAACAAATAGAGTTTATACTTCTTAAACAACCCTGGAACCACAACATAAAAAATTTAAAAATCGTGTAACACTAATATGAGATATAGTCTATAAATAACAATTTGTTTTTTAAAATTTAGAATCTAAAGATTTGAGCATTACTCTAAACGCTAGGTGTCTATTTACGCTCTTAGACAGAGATTTTTGTTTTGAGATAAGACTAGAGACTAGACAAACCTCCTAATTGTCATTTCACGGTAAGTTAGTGGCTTGTAAGTACGCTGAAGCGGAGTTTAAAAGCTCGATCCGTTGTTTCTGCTTGCGTTGTTCGGCCATTTGCTCCTTCAGATCCATCAACTGTTGAGACAGAGTGGTCACCAACACCTGCGTGTTCTCGAGCTGCGCCTGAAGACTGCGCAGTTCAATCTGTTCCCCATCCCCCTCCACAGCAGCCAAAGACATGGCGCGCAGACGAGGGAACCAATCCAGATTCGACGCCTTTACCATCGCATACACGTAGCTCTCTGGACCAGTAAACTCAGTTGGATCTTTTACCTTGATCAAAACTATGAAGTACAAGTAGTGCCACATGTTGTGCTCGCACTTCGTGTGCTCTTCAAAGCTCACGGTTTTGTTATCAAACGCTGATCTGTTTAGTCCACAAATAAAGCATGTGTTGCGCAAAATAAGCTCCTTCTGTTGTTTTTCCGTACGCAGATCGGCAAAGGTGTCAATGATGACACCAAATATAAGATTAAGTACGATAATAATCACAACAAAGTAAAATAGTAAGTCGTAGACGACGCGGGCTACAAAGAGCGCTTCTTCGCTGCTGGGCGCGCGCAGAATGTCACCAATTCCGCCTCCATTGCGCAAGCCTTGGTTCAGCGTAGTTACAATGCACATTATTAATGAATCACAAGCACGTTCCTTCGCCTCTTCACCATCGTCCACCAGAGTGCAGTATTGCCCGTCGTCTGCGTAGTTTCGCCCTGTTAAGTCAGAAAGGGTTTGGCAACTTTCATTTTCTAAAACAAAAGGAAAGCATAGGTAATCAGTAAAAGAACGTACAACAATTCGTTGACGTAGTTTACCTGATTTTTTCTTAACGCTGACTATAAAGTCGTCCTTAAAGAACATATAACCAATGATAGAGAACATATATACCAGTATTAATGCTAAAACAGCTGTTAAAATAATAGATCGACCATTCCTTGTCACCGATCTTATCACATTCAAAAGGGTTTCTTCCCGGTAAACAACATCAAAGAGCTGCAACATCCAAATTAGTTATACCACACCTATTAATACGCGTAAACTTACCAAGAAAGAATAGAAAAACGGATGCATAAGAAGACCCAACATACAAAAAACCAAATACGCCAAGTGATAGACCAGCTCGGCGTCTGTCAATATTTGCAAATATGTCTTAGTAAGAGTCCCATGATTTCCCATAATACTAACAAGATGTATGCCTTTTAGTAAGATGGTCATGGTGCCTAAAAGCCACAAGGTTGGCTCTGGGCCTAGAGAGAATATAAGTCGCAGAATGGTCGACGCAACGAGCGTGCGCACTCCCGTTTCCCGCGGAAGCGTTAAGACTATGGCGGTGGACGCCAGCATCGCCACCCAGATCAGAATAGAGATACTTGAGCTTATTTCTACAACAACATAAAAAAAAATGAGTACAGAGTGGAATAATATCAGGTAGATGAGACACTAACTTGGTAAGACGTCCTCAAACGGGTAAAAGAACGCCACAATTAAATTAATAAGTACGGCACAATTAAACAGAATGTTACTCCAAAGGGACATGAAACTGGACACCCAGAACAAGACAGGTTGAGCTAAAACACAACATGATTATGACTTTATTACGCCCCTTAAATAAGCATCTTACCCCGCAACTTCTTCTGCCACTTCATTTCATTGAACATGGAGTCCGTTCTGTCAAAGAACTCTGCCACTTTCGAGCCTTGATCGTCCCTTTCAGCAGTGTTTAAGACTCGAATCTTTGTATCTGTTGTAATATATTCACAAATCTCAGGTATAGGGAACACTATCTGTTCCAATGTGCGATCATTCCTCACAATTTCAATTTGAGCAGTGTGCGTCGCATAGTACATTAAAGCCTTTTGTATTTTGAGATCTATGGCAAAATCGGTGGGTTTGAGCAAAGCGGCTAGTTCCTTGTTGTGTTGAGCGAGCTGGTGGCACAGAATATAGATGTTGTGGCCCACTTCTTTGGGCGAGACGATGTCTTCTACGCTTCCGTCGTCGATATCGTCTTCGTCCTCGGAGGTGTCTTGGTGGAAGGCGCGACACGCTACGTCAACTAATTGTTTTGGGTTCATGTTGTACAAGATGCGTTCAGCGTTCTCGCTGTCACCTCGGCTTTCCATTATTGCCAACAAGAGCTTGGAGGCGTTGTTCTTTAACTCAAGAACCAGGTCCATACGCGTCTTTCCCAAAGGGTTGATGTCGTTCAAGATGAGCGCGGTTATTATGTCCAAACCGTTAGATTCATGCGTTGCAATGCAGTTTTGGTTCTCATGGCACGGACCTTGGCAATACTCAGTCAATGTTTCAAGCGTTTGGTTGATTAAAGCGACGTTATTCTCGTTGATGTACAATCCCAAAAGACCCAAACCGCCGGTTGTAGAACCGCAGATGCAGTCCAAGAACATGAGACTCTCAGACACTAAATTGTAGTTTGTCTTGTTGTTCTGGTTGCGCAGCAAATTCTGCAAAGCGGGGTTGTGATTCTCGCACAGCAGTTGTAGGAAACGCAGGATCGGTTGCATGATCAGGACTTTGTTAGACAGGCTGTTTTGGTCGTCGCGGTCTCTGTGCTTCTCCAGTTTTTCAGCGAGCAGGTCCTCGAACGCAGATCCAGCGCCAGGTGTAACCGGAAGTCCGTCTTCACAAGCCGCCATGTTGCGAATGTGCGCATAGGCTAGCGTTGTTGATTCCGCAGCTCTTGACAACTCCTCTCGTAATTCATCACTGATTAGAATTCCATTGGGCTTAACACCGCTCTTCTTGCTTAGCTTGTCCAAGTCTTTGCCGTCGGGTTTGTCTTCATGAGCCTTGGCGGCCATGTCGGACGTATTAACGGTTACGGTGCTTTTTATTTCTTGCTGCGAGTCTCTCATTTTGTCGTAGAATACCTTGAAGAAAGCTAGGCTTAAGTCGCCTGCCACTAGTTTGTTGAACATGCTTTTTTGGATAATTGGATTGCCGCCTTCTAAGAGGGCGATTCCTAGCTCAACAGCCTCGCCAAAGATTGACGGGGAATGGACTGAGTTGATTACTAGTTCAACGACTAGGTCGGAGGCGCCTTCGCGGTCTAGGTGGGTTTGCACCTCGTGCAAAGATCGTCCGGCACGACTTAGGATTTTGGCGCCGGGTCCGTGCATTACTGAGGATATTTGGAAAGTTCCTAGCTCTACTGTGTCGTGTTTTTGTACAAAGGCTTTGCCGAAATATCGAGCGAGAAGACTGTTGCGAAGAACATCGCCCTATTAAAAACAGTTAATTAATTCTGGTACACTTTAAAGACTAACTTAAGCTCGTACCATATCGCTTTGTCCACACTGTTTAGCAGCATAAGCAAAACGTTAAATAAATAAATATTCTCTTACTATAAAGGTTTATTACAGCTTTTGTAAGAGTACAAAAAACGTACCTTTTCCCCATACTCTGGGTCAATGGCCATCATTTCTCTCAACGTGCGTAACACCTTAACGCAAAGCTTCTCTTCCTTTTCTTCGAGTAACTTCTCAGTGTGTTTAATAAGCCGGCGGATAAATCCGCCACTTTCACACTTTTTGCGCGACTCCGTACCAGCCGGGAAAAGCAACTCAGGTCTGTAGAGCACGTCCACTAGAAGAGACAATTCCGATTGCACAAGTGGTTTAAGTTGATCCTCTAGCAAAGAAACAATGTCCTGAAGTCCTTCTATAATGCTCCGATCCAATCTCATGAGCTAAAAACATGTTGTTTTGAAAGAACTGTAAGTTAGCGAATATGGTGAAGAGTACCTGCGACTGTGAGCGCTCAATTTTCGGCGTTTTTGAAGCCTGCAACCATTTGCTGGTTTGTTTTGTTAGGATTGTGGCTTTGTTGAACATGGCAGCCACTTGGCTTTCTAAATCTAGTGGTATGGCAATTCCCCTGTTTTTGGCTGTAAATAGAGATTTTGTATTGTGTTCTATAAAGTTTTTGGTAAATGGACTTACCAACATCTGACAGGGTTCGTATGCAGTTTTCAACGTTGAAACGTTGTGGCGGTGCGAGCCAATGGCACTGTGAAACCCGAAATGCGGACTGAAGAAGTTGAACGAATATTGGTTGACGTGTCTGAAAACGCAAATGTTTTAAGTATTGCTTTTTTTGTGCGTTTTAAACCCTATTTTCCAAAGTCCTGACTCCTAATACTCATACGTGATTAATTAAGTCATGCAGTAAGCAAACTCGTTAGTGTTTGTTTTTTAAATGTTAGGTTTTGTTATTAAATTATTACTTACGTAGGGACTATTTGGCGTTTGTTTGAGCTGAACATTTTTAGCAAATGGATCGAAATCATCCACTGAAGAACCGCTCCAAAATACCCTTGCTTCATGCAGATATTTCTAATCCAGCATAACATTATAGAAAATATTTTATTTGATAGTTTTTTATTCTTTATCACTACAATAGTATAAATAAGATACGTGCGTGTTAAACCAAGAAAAAAACTATCAAAAATAAATACAAGCAAATCAAGCAGCCCAAATTAGTAATTTAAATTAACCAAGGACGAAAAACGAACATACCTGAACTGTAGTACTTTGGTCCGAAAACGGACTGCTGAAAAACGTTGAAATAATGTTCATGACGCAGTTGGTGACGTAATTCTCCAAAACCTTGTCGGGGTGCTTCCGGTCGCCTGGCGCAGTCGCAATGTCCGCCATGTCAACCAAGAACGATCGTTCGAAGAGCGTCCACATATGATTCGAGGTGTAAATCTCCTTCATCTCGACCTAAAAACCACAAACTTTAACCTGGTCACAACTTTCTGGAAATGTTATACCTCAGTATCGATGTAGCAGTGATTAAGGAAGCCCACATAAGCCTCCTTGACTTCCGGAATACAGTCCGCATGCGTCACCATGGCAACTATGTCATCTAAAGGTAGTAAACTATGGCACTTTATCTCAGTGTATACGTTTTTTCCCATGGTGCAACAGGTTAGTAGTTTTACCAGTTCAACGTGGTATTTCAACGGACTACCTTCATCCATTGAGTGTCTTTCTGATCGCATCATGTCGATAAAATGGTTGAAAGAGGCTTTATCGTTGTAGAAAACTAGTACGTCTTCACCAGCGTTGATAAGCTAAACATAAAAATATTAAGTTTGTTTTCTAGAGCAGTTTGTAGCTTACCTCTTGCATAACCATGTCTTGGCACTTTCGTATGAATTGATTTTCTGCTTTTACAATAGTTTGCAGAAATTTTAAATATTGCACATGTTTCCCATGTGACTCAATGCAATGTACGAAGTGTTGTATTACTTTCTCGTTTACTTCGTTGCACAGCGTGGAATTGTCTTGAAATATTGCACAAACGGTTTGCGCCTCGCGAATCTACAACAAAACATTTACAACTTGTTTTGTTTAATATGAATAACTTACCCCTGGATTAAGAAATAAATCCAAATGTTTGTAGAGCAAGACTTGGTTCTGCTGATTTCCTAAACAGAAATTTTGTAGGAATTCATGAGCTAGACGCATTAACTCGTTCATTCGCACGTCCTCCTTTTCATCGTATGGCACTTGTAGGAGATCCAACACAACTGTGTGAACGCCCACATTTCGTAAAAGCCTCTGCTCGTGTTTGCGTGGTTTAATAACGACGCTAGGCGAGCCCTGAGTACACAATTTGTTCATGCGTATTAGGATTTGTTGGATCTTTTTGTACTCGTCGGCTTGCTCTGGGTGTAGCGGCGGACCAACGTCCAAATTAATAGCGGATCCCTTTTTTTCTAGTAAATTCCGAGTTGATGGTGATTTGGGCATGAAATCCTCGTCATCGTTCTTGCCTTTTTTCGTTGGGGATCCGTGCTCTTCAGTGCTTTTGGATTTGTATACCCATAACTCTGATTTCTCGACTGATTGTCGTAAGACGTCCAGATCTGCTTTGATTTGTTTGTAGGACTCTACGTCGCTGTCGGAGACCAATAATTGCACCTGGAACTAACTTTTAGCAGGGATTTGGCGAGTTTCGCAACCGTTTACCTGTCTGAATGCTTGTAGGACTTCTTGTCTCTGACTGAAATGTCTGAACAACAAGTGAAGCGCACCGGAAACCAAGGATGGGTAATCGTGCATTGTTAAATGAAGAAGAACACGTAAGAAAGTGCGGCCTCCATGCCCATCCAAGTCCAGCACCGCGCACTCCTCGCAACTCCCAAAAATGCCCTCGGCCTGACTCCCAATTAACTCCAAATCGATGTTTTTCTGTCCTAAGTTAATGTCGCCAGTGTTGCTCTTGTCGGAGTCGAACTCCTGCTTAAAAATGCTCAAAAGACAGCTTATTCTGTAGTCCAGTCGCACGTCCAATATGAACTGGAATTCAACAGTATTTAAGTATGCCAGTAGAGCAATGCAACTTGTTTAGTACCTCAAGTATTTCGATGATTTTGAGCTTAGTGTCCATGACAAGTGGATACTCCTTTAGTGACAGTTTCCCATGTTGTACCGTGTTGTTGTTGACAACTGAGCGACCTACAGGACCTAAAGCCAGTGACGTCATAACTGCACCCATGTCACCAATACTGCGCAACACACCACCTTCCGCTACTCCAACAAATAACAAAAAGTTAGACACAGGGATGCAATTTTTGTTAGTGTTGTTCGAATTTAAACCCGATTTATTTACGAATTAGTGCTTGTTAGTCAATCAAAGTATTCACACATAGTTACACATACAACAACAAAAAATACCTCTATCGTCCAGAAGATCCCGCTCGGAAGCTGTATAAAAATAAATTTTACCGTGTGAATAAAGCAGTAGACAAAATACTTACAATCAATATCACCCCGCGGTAACCGACCATCGCAAAACTCATTCTCTGAAACGCAGTCTAAAATACTCAACAAAGTTTTGGTTAATCTAAGCAAGTCAGAAAAACTATAAAACCCAAAATATATTAATTCTCTTGCCAATTTAACAACCTGAAAAAACTAGGATAACACACACAAAAGCTGCACCCATTGAAAACTCACCTCGAATGTTAGTTTGTTTTGCTCTTGGTCGGCAAATGACCACATTTTGGCTACTACGTTGCAGAGGTAGTCCTCTACAAACGCTATTGTCGAGGAAAATCGAGCTCGAACCGCTTCTTTATTAACGTCGGGCGTTTTATTGCTGTCATAACTGGAAAGAAGCAAATACTAAATAAGCGCGAACAAAACAGTATTTATTTTTAAGGGATTTAAAATGATAAACACATACTCATTAATAGACATTTTCGACGGTATTTCCGACCACAATCGAGCATATTTAACTGGAGTAACAGGTTCTTGCGGATCCCTATCCACGTGTAAATGCAGCATCAGGCGACAGAACGAAGCCCGCAGATCAAAACTAACAGTTTCATCCGCCATACACTTCAAAATGAGCTCAATGTCCAAATGCGGGGACAAATTATTAAGCGCAAGGTACTGTCTATTCAGACACATATTCGAGAACAAATCAAGTTGATGGCGATAGTAATCCAGAATGGCTTGATCGTCTTTTGATCCCACTTTAGCGTTTCTGCACAATTCGGTCAGCGACATTGATTTTTGGCGGTTGTTCCACAGCAAGACTATATTACACTCCTCCACGACTGTTATTAAAGCGTCTAGCTCGTTTTCCTCTGTTTCAGATCCATGGTCTTCGCTTAATTCCTGTACCTCAACCTGAGTTTTCATCATTCGAGTTTCTATAAGAATGTCGGAGTTCTTGGAGCTCAACACGCTCTTGCAGATCAGTTCCTGTGTCACGGGTATGGCTTTTTTGTTTGATATGCATAAGTCTGATAAATAGTCTAAGAATCTTGATTCCCAGTTGCTCATATTTTTGCGCACTAAGCCCACGAATGTCTCTATTTCCGCAGGTGTTATGTGTTTTTCCAAGAGCTTTCGGTTGTTGTGTAGAAGCGCGGTGATTGTGTCCTCCGCGAGAATGTCATAACCGATTTGCTTCTGCATAAAACCGAAATGTTTAGCGATGTATTCTTGGTTTTTTCTGTAGTCTTGTTGGCTAAGGCGTAAAATGCGGTAGCAAAGGCGGAAGATGTATTTGTATGGGGCGTGTCTTGGGTCGTTAAGCTCTTCTATTTTCAGAAATGGACCATCGCCGTTGGGTGATTCCAAAAATGGTCCTTGTAGGATCTTAAACAATTGTTTTAATATGGCTTGCTCACGCAAAAGTTTTTGACGGTCGCGGTTTGGATTGGTGACAATTAGCTCAAGCGCCTCGGTTTTGTTTTGCTCGTTCTCAAGTTCCGCCACGAAGTATACTATGTCTTGCAGGAGCGTGGTAAGCGATCTGGAACATTGAAACAATTATTTATACATTTAACGACTTTTGTTTGATATAAACAACTATAAAATTTTAATGTGTTGTGCGTACCTGCGTTCATTGTGACTTATAGTTCCTTTCTCTAGCTTGACCGACAAAGCCGACAACAGTTTGCAGGCGTCATTAGCGAAATCCAAATCGCGCACCTCGACCGGCGAGACAGATATAAGCGCGAACGCCTCTTTATCCTCCTTCATAACGGCGCAACCAACTTTGGTCATCACCGGCTTCTCCTCCTCCTTGTCAATGGGCACAGAAGTGGAATGGACCCAGCTGTTCGTAAATAAGTGGTGCAAACGCACGTAGCTCGACTGCGGCACCAACGAATCGCCGCGCGTTAAGCTGGTGGGGTCGAGCTCGAACAGCGACGCTATTTCATTAGGGTACGCGACTGGGACCAACTGGTAGACAGGCGTGTCGCCAGGGTCGTTGCGCAACTTGGCGCGCATCTCTACGACCGCTTGATCGTTGTCTATATCCGCTGCGAGGTACTGTCCCGTCGCGAGATGTTTAAAGCGAAACAAAGAGTCCCAGTGTCCCGCTCCGCCCCGGCAAGGATCGTGTTGCACGACCTCGATTTCCCATAAGGCTTTGCTGCTGGTGGCCGCAGTGGCGCTTGTACGGCTCGTGGTGCGCAGAAAGACGTGCTGTTTTTTCTTGTACTCGTCCATGGTTAGGAATTTTTCCTGTTCAGCGTGGAATAAGCGCACGACGTCGCCGCCTTTTAGAATGTCGTCTGAGTTTTCACGATGCTCCATGAATAATGTTACTTTCCAACTGGTGTTTCCGTTTACAACGTTGACCTCTTTGCAGCCGACGTTGTCTAGCAGCTCGTGGTTCGCAGCGACGTGCAAAACCTGCTGTCCTGCATTTACAGGATTTAGAATTACCTTATCACCTAGTACAATGTTGTCGCCAGTAGCGCGCAATTTGTAGAATGGAAGAATATAGAACCATGAGCCTTCATTTCCGTTTCCGTCAAGGTATACCCGCATTGCATTCTTTTCCAAGAGAGCTGGAAGTCTTTTATTGACTGTTAAGTATTTGTTTGATTTTAGATGGAGTAGTTGTACCACGCTTCCGTATTGTATGTTTGTGCCTAGGAGTTTTTTGTTTTCGCTTTCGTTTTGCTTTTTTTCGATCTCGGCAGCGTGCTACAAAAATAATGATTCGTTAAAGAAACTAGAGGTTTAAGTCGGTATTACTTACGTGTAGTCTTTTAATTAGGTTTGTGTCTGAATTGGATCCCATGCTTTGTTTGGCCGCCTTCCAGAACTGCTTTTGGGCAGAATACCGATTCATGGGGCATATTTTAAACAGACAGTCCCTGAACTTCTTCGGTGGGTTAGATAAATCCCCTGCTTCGGGGCAAACCACACATCTGTCGTCTACCAAGCTGAAATGGTTTAGATTGTTATAAAGTTTAGGGATCTATTTCTAGCAGACTTACCCCAATGTGCTAAGAAATCCACTGGTACTGCCTTCCGCATATAGGGAGACTATGTCCCCTAAATGCAGAAGACTGGACAAACCGATTTCAACCATTGTTGTAGATTATTGTTTCTTATTTATTCTTTAATCATTGTCACCAGCAGTTTTTCCTAAAAAATGAGCCGTTTTCGTAATATATTATCTAAAAGGGACACATGCACTTTATTTGGGGCACAAATTTGCAGAAACAAAAATAAAACATCTGTCAAATGTCAAATAAAAACTTGTTTTTCTAAGAAATCGTAATAACAACATTGCTTAAATTAGTATATTTGTAAAATAAATAATCCGTTTCTTACTGTTAATTATAGCCTGTTGACTGTTATGCTACGATATTAGAAATATTACAAAAATAAACGAAACCTGTTGACGATTTTTGGAGGTTATGTTTTGCGGTACTTACATTTTGAGGGTTTCCTATTACTTCCTTTGTGTAATATTGTACTATTTATCAACAGTACAAACAGTAAAACAATCTTAAGCGACAAGGCAGTTGGAATCTTCTAAAATAAACATACAGCAGTAATGGATTTACATTCAGTTTTGAACACTGAACTGAACAAAAATTATAATTGGTAAACTCACCACTTATCACTTTCACCACTCTTTCACTAGCTAAAGGTTCGTGCGCACTCCGTATGAACTACTTTTTGACGTTTTGAAATAAGTAGGGTTATGTTCGCTTATTTGCGTCAAACTTTTTCAAAATTTTAATACTGGCTTATTTTTTTAATTTAAAATGCCAAAAAGAGCTCATTCTGACTCTGATGGTGAACAACCGATAAAGGCCCAGCTTGGAAAAAATGGATTACGAAAAATCCGCTCTGCTTCTTCAGGTAATAATAATTTCTAAGTTAATTTTTATCAACTTTGTAGAGAAAATGTTTGTTTATGTTGCAGAACGGTCATTACAATTACTTTATCAAGGAATTTCAAATTACAGCAAGAAAAGTGATGCCGTAATTATGGTATGTTTCACGTTTTAAGTAGCTAAGTAGTTTCTAAGTGATGTATTGCAGGAAAATGGTAATGCATGTTTTTTTTGCAAAAATCTTATGATCTGCACCAAATGTAATTACTGTGAAAAAAGATTATGTACTTCTTGTGCCAACGAGTGTAAAATGTGCCTTGAGGAATTTTGCAAAGACTGTTCTCATTCATTGTAAGTACATAATACAATTTTTATTAACGCGATGTGATCACATAGTCACCTAAATTAAGAATATGTCACTTAAAACTTAAGGGCTTTTTCTTAATTTATGTGAACTTTTTGATAATGGTTTTGAAAAATTCAAATATTTCTTTTATTCTGCAGATATGAAGGACCGTTTGAGCGTCTCTGCTTTTCTTGTTACAAATAAACCAGTTTTTTATGTTTATTAAAATGTGATATTAGTTTACTTTTTATTTTTACTATCGATTAATGTTATATCAATTATATTTTCTAAATAATGATTTGTTAAAGATGAAGGCTTTGATTTTTTCCCGTCATGATTAAGGTACCTAGTTAAGTTCATAAGAAATTCCACCAGATGGCGGTATGTTGCTTAAAATCATTGCATTCGCGCGATTTTTCAAATTCAGAAATTCACATTGTTTCCTAATTATTAAAATAATGAATTAAAGTTTCCGCTCTGTTTAGTTTTGATAAGTAAGAAGCATAGTAGATTTTAAGTAAATTGGGTTGGTTTTTTGGTGTTGAGAGGGAACAGATTGTTATTAATGCATATTTGGATACTTCGTACGGGTTTAAAATGAAATCGAATGGAAGGAAGGCGAGACGTAGGTATCCACCGACTTGACGAGCTTGCGAGGTCGATGCGACAGGCTGCGTGCCAAGACAACAAAACTCTCCAGTCGCCTAAAGTTAGTGCAAGTGCGACGACGGTCAACCCCTCGTCTGTTCGTCGTCTATCAACTCACCGCGACCGTAGTAGACTGTCTTTCTATTGTTTGTACCCTTTTACACCCCGAAGTCTAGGTCCTGAGACACCCACGCCATACTGAAAATAAAAGTGAGTCGCGACGAACGATATTCTATTAAATCGATTACCACACCGCGCCGGAATGAAAAGGTGTATCTAAACACCCGAAACACCGTCAAAACATTGTGAATTCGGCTTTATTTTCCTGAATTTCTTCAACTTTTACCACCTCCATACGGCTACAGTAGTATAGGGCTATTTTTTTGGTGGCCCCCGTGTACTTTTCATTGAAGTTTTCGAGGAATTTTCCCACAATGAATGTAAGTATGGAATACATGGCATGTGTTTTTTTATGTTTTTAGGGCAACAATTACCTTCCCGGTGATTTTTTTAACTAATTTTAATTCAGCTATTAACCATTTGGGATGCATTTATTTAAAATGGATTTAATTTGTGTTTCAAAAGATTCAGACTAATTTAAATAAGTACCTATTTTGTCTGGGTCCTTTTATTGGGCAGAACGAAAAAATTCCGTCATGACACGAATTTGACACAACCTTGAATCTAAATAAGACGCAATATTTGCATTCAAAAAATTTACTTATACTTATGTAGAAGTATATTAATGTGTTCATTTATTATACTCTTCCCAGATCATTAGTGTAATACAAAATAATACCATTAAAACTCAAATGAAGATACAAAACTGAAATAGTACTGTCTAGTACAAAACTTGCATTTTCATTTGTTTAAAGAGAGATAATTTCTATTTGGTTTAAACGTTCATAAAACGATAAAACGTCTTGTTTATATGTTTTGTAATGAACATTTTTATTTATTAAAATATTAACAGATAAATAAATGGAACACACGAGTAAATAAATTTTACCAAATACAGTGAAGCTTTGTTGCAACAAAATAACTTGTTAAATGGGGCATAAAAAAAATAAAGAAATCCGGCATCTTCACATTTAGAAAAAAAATTATATATTTTGTGGTGTGGTAACAGTGTAGTTTTGGCAGCTCTTTCTCTATAAATTCTCACGTGAAAATGGTCAATTGCTTATTAACAAATTTGCATTGCGTAATTTTTTCGGTTTAAAAATAAATCAGTTTAATAATAAAAAATGTGCAAAACCAGACAGAGAATCACGAAATAATTAATTCAACAGACAAAGGCAAATTAATTTCGCGCAATTTTAAGAAAATAATACATTATAATAAATGATAATGTCCTTGGAGGCACTTATTTGTTTATTTTGACGCTCTTCTTATTAGTAAATAAATAATTTTGTACAACTAATAAAGTTGTCTAGGTATTAATAAAAATCCAGAAACGAAAATTAATTCAAATTTTATTAAGTTATCAAAACGTTTAAATGTCAAGGATTTTATAAAAATATCCTATTAAAAATTTTCACTTTTGAATTTCCTCCTATTTCATTAATTCATTTAGAAGTTCCAGCGTATTTTTAGACATTCTATATCTGTCTTCGCTATTTTTATTTTACCCATACGAATGTTTGTTTCACTTTTACTTAAGTTATGCAGAAAACGTCAGAAATCATACAAAACGTTCAGAAAATTTAACAGTTGGAGTGTTTGTACCTAGGTTTATACCTTCTTGCCAAGCTTTTGTAGAGTGGTGGATTTATTTTTAATTTACTACCCTGATTGCATCAACAACTTAAAATCTTGACCTACTGCGAGGACAATCAACTGCAGTTCAGTCTATAATTGAAAAGTTTATCTCAAATATTTTAATATTTACAGGACTTACTTACTTTTATGGATTAATAAAAAAATTACAAATTATTATTTCCCAGAATATTTTTCTTTAAACTTTTACCAAAAAAACCCTTTTTTAGGAGTTCAATTTTTTTCACTTTCCGAAAACATTTATGCTTTGAAACTTTTATCAGATATACTTTATAACGTTAATAATGAATTAATAAAAAAATAAGTACTTGCAAATCATAATTTCCCAAAATATTTTCCTCTGAACTTTTACCAAAAAAGCCCCTTTTTTAGAGTACAATTTTTTTTTACTTTCCGAAAACATTTATGCTTCGAAACTTTTATTAGATATACTTTATAATGTTTATAATGGATTATGCATTAATAAAGACATAATTTCTTGCAAATCATTATTTCCCAAAATATTTTCCTTTGAACTTTTACCAGAAAAGCCCTTTTTTTTGAGTTCAATTTTTTTCACTTTCCGAAAACATTTCTGCTTTGAAACTTTTATCAGATATACTTTATAATGTTCATAATGGATTAATAAAGAAATAATTTCTTGCAAATCATAATTTCCTAAAATATTTTCCTTTGAACTTTTACCAAAAAACCTTTTTTTTAGGAGTTACACTCTCAAAACAAAGTTACAAAATACAAGGTGTTGTAAGCAAACTAATGTGCTTCAGCAGATATAACAGAAAATGGTCTTGTTATAAAAAAAATGGTAAATTAAACCTAGTCTAGCGCACCTGTCTAAAAGGCCCACATAACAGAAACGCAAGGTGTAACCTTGAAGTATTACAACAATGGTACCAAGAATCTTATATTACCATTAGAAAGAACTTACCCTTCTTTATATTAAAGTATTTTAACTATTAAAACATCAGTAACTAAAAATCATGAAAGAACCTAAAGTACTTTTTTCCAAAAAAACTCATTTAAGGAAAACCATGGTTTTTATGTAAGCCCCATTTTATTTGTATGAATCTTGCTTTAATTGTAAGGCAATCTTTTTTAATACCTTTTTAGCAGCTTTTGATGCTTTTGACTTTTAGTGTTATGTGTAGGTTTGTAAAACTACATAATGTATATTCTTTAACGTAACAAAGGTACGATATTTTGTAGATATGATAACCTACTTTTTGAATTTATATTAAGTCTTGTTTATGGAGTATGTCAACAAACACTCGGTGTAGGTAGGCCCGAGGTAGGTCCTCTCACTTTTAACTCCATTCTGTTCAGGCCCCATACATTATTTCTCTTTAAAAAATAAACTAGTACCTGAATCATCGCATCTCTAATTTTTTTAATTACGAAAATAAATACTTTTGTTTTGCAACTGAGTTTTTTGACACCGCGCGCGAAACTGCCATTTTATATTTTTAACACATAGAATTTAAATAATTTCATAAATCATTTACAACGAAATTATTTAAATTTAAATAATTAAATAGGTAGGTAGTTATTTCATAAAGAAAAACAGCTAGGTATTTAAAGCAAAACTTTCATTACGATGTTCTACTTATTGGCGCTAAACAAATACCTATATAGTTAATTTTCACTTTTATTTAATATAAATTCACCTCATTAAGACACATAGGTTAAAAATAAAATTTACATATCCAGGACGTTTAAAAAAAAACCATTTCTAGCCTTTTTAATACAAAAATTAGCGTGTCGTACGACAATAAGTTATGACAAACAATTTTCGCTTTATGAGAAATTAAAATAGTGCAATAAACTTTTCGAACCATATCGTTGCAAAGAGTGTAATGATAGTTTTGTTTTCTGCGTTAATTACCATAAAAACTTCTATTTTAGGTACCCAATCTGGTTTACCTTGCGCCTAGATTGCTACCAACTAATTTTTAGGATGGGGTATGTTCCGAATTTAACAATCATACCTAAATAAATTTAAAATTGAACGCACTGTCGATGAATATAAATCAGGTTGTACTTTGATTTGGTTTGTTTTTAAATCAAAACGCTTCCTCGCGTTTTTAGGTTTAAATTTGAACAGATGTATAAAATTAGAATGTTGTTTTTCCCTTCTAACTAAAGCTAATCGGTAAAATATTAAGCTACCGACATTATCGTAAATAATCGGTTTTTATAACATTTACCTAAATATTAAAAGGTGCAGGGTGAAACATTTATTATTAATGGATGAGATTAGTTTACAGTCGATTTGTTAAAAAAAAGGGATTTGATTGGAGAAATTCAAAGTGAAGGCATTTGATGCAAAAAACATGATGGCCGAAATGAATCTACCATTTTTAAGAACGTTGGCTTAATTGGTATTTAAATTTTATATATGTTACATAAATTATTATTGACCTTTGTTAAAGAATAGAAAGTTTATATTTGTGAATATTTTAAAACGTTTTAGTTATATCCAAATCCATATTTGAATTTTAAGTAAATAATGTTTTATTCAATTGTTGTCAATTTTTCCATTTACTGACTTTCTGTAGGCAAATAAACATAGAAAACTATAAATATAAACACATACAGACGAATTGTGGTAAGGTACACTTAAATAAATAAAAATTGCTAATAAAGCTTTGTGGTCTACTGCACGATTCGATGAAACATCTTTTAGATATCAGCTGATTGTCAAATAGATGCGCGTCATATACGCCCATGTGCGTTTAACTTTTAAATTTATGTTAAAATGGCTTAATTAATTGGCCCAATAAGACAAAAATAAAGCCAAAAGATGCTTTTGCAGCTATCTGTCGAAATAAACAAAAAATATGGATTAGTTTGTATCTCACAAATCGATAACCCTCTTGGAGTTGAATTAATAATATCTAATTATAGTCCAAATTTATTTTGTTTTTTAGATAGTGCGATTCGTACACCAGTACCTTATAACTTTTTTTCTCAACAGTGTTTTTATTTCAATATAAAGTTAAGTCTTAAATCGTTAATACCAATAGTTCTTTAAATATGATACTTGCAAATTTCGTTTATTAATTTCAAGGATACAAATAATAAGTTTAATAAATTATACATTTTTTGAACTTGAACCTGTGTTAAGTGATTTTTTCTTATGGTTAATGTTGGCAGTTCATTTTTCAAATAAACTAGTGATTTCCAAAAGGCCATACATAAACAAGGTGCTAGATATTTCTGGTAAATAGTTTCTCAATTTTAAACGACAAAAATAATGGGTCTTTAAAAACCTGAATTGTTTGCAGTATGTGTCAATGATGTATGCGTCCAAAAAATGAACTTACTAGTCGAATTTACCGACCTTGACTCGTCTAGTTGTATACATATTACTCAACAAATTTTAATTTAAAATACCATTAAAATTGATCCAAAACTGGTTAACAAGTGTAAAAAAAACTAGAAATGGGTCCACTTTTAAATTCGTAGATGTTTCTATTCGCAATTGTGCGCAAAAAATCAGTTACATATAAATGTATAAAGTATAATACATTGTACCAAATATTTATTTTTATGCTTTACGCTTCAGAAGATAAAACTTAAGATTGGGAAAAACAATTATTTTTTAAAATGTTTATTGCACATTTTTTGCTGCATAATAATATTAATAAAAATTCTTATCTTAAGTTGAAAATAAATTAGGTACGTAGGTACTTTAATAATTTTTAAGTGTATTGCAGGTGCATCGCAGACAAAAATGATACCTACCTCATAAAAATATTATGTGCTTAACCCAATGACTTACTTTAGTCCACTTCTAGTTCATTTAGTAAAAAAATTGTTAAATGAAGAGAACAATAATTTTTTTAATAAAATTTTGTTCCACTTGGCTGAGACTCGCCGAAACAAAACAAGGACATCTTCCTAATAAAGAACCAAATTTGTTTTTTGTATAAAAATAAAACTTTATGTAAGACGACTCTTGTTAGGTAGAAACGCTAGAAACAAAGTCGTCGGTAGCCTTTTGTAAAATTTTTGACGGATAACCTTGTTTTTAAACAAGTTTTTTTAGGCCGTCTCGACTCAAATAAACAAAAATGCGCGCGATCTAAAAATAATTATTTTTGAGCAGTCCGCGCGATTAAATTTTATGCAACAAAAATTATCTACGACTGCGATAACATTTCGGGCTGAGTTTAAAATAATTGAATACTTATAATGCACAAAATATTTACAATGTGTTCATCGAGGAATTTCCGGCCCATTGATTTTATTCTAGGAAATATGCGAGCTTTAATATGTGCATTATGCAAAGGCATTAATGATTCGCTTCTTTAAAGCGATAAGTTTTTGTGTTTTCACTTTGATTTCATTTCTTAGCGCAGAATTTGAAGGGAGTTTTTTTAGGGGTTTCAAATTTCTTCCTATTTCTAGTATTTCGTAAGTTATGAAAACATGGTTCCCATTAAATAAATTTAGGTTGTTGAAAAGCCTAATATTAGTAAAATTTTAAGTGTACCATCAAGCACACCGAATTGGGCAAGTGGAGTAAATAAATATGTTGAAAATGTATAAAATAAGCAGGTTAGTAATGTAATACAAGAACAGAAGCAAGATGAAAGCGAAATACCGAGTCAGGTCGAAAGCGAGATTACTAGAAGCCGGATTCGTATGCAAAAAGTTGTAACTATGTAGCAGAATTTCGGAGTGACTGTACTACTAAAACATCCGAACTCTAGAGATTACCTTACTTTAAGTAGGTATTCTTATTCTTACATATAAAGTGTGTTCTGTGCACTTTCACCAGACAGACACTAAAGATTAAATAAAATGGTCTCAAATCATGTTGATTTTTTAACATAATTTAGGCCTGGTGAAAACCCAGCTTGCTTTTACGTACGTTCTGCTGAATTTTATAGATATTTATGGGTAAACTCAATACATACATCCCAAAAATTAACGCACTAACATTTACTTCAAAACCGAATACTTAAACTGTTTCTACATTGAATAGCAACGATAATTTTTAGATGTTCTGACTTCGGTCTCTGTTGAATTGTGTAATCTTTTCCGTATTCATTATCAATTTTTACAGCCCAGGCAATTTTCACGCCATTTCCTTTGGCCGTTAAAATGCCGTTAGCTTATTTCTCTAGACTTCCGTAATAATTGTTATCCTTATCAGCATTTCCAATAGTTTCTTCGCCTAAGTTAAATGCAGTAGGATTCTAAAAAAGCAAACTTTTATAATTTATGCAAAAGTCTTGGAAAAGTTGAACAATGGTGTTGTTAATTATTTTTGATTGATTGTAGCGTCATACAAGTTAGAGTACATGTCACGTTAATATGTTTGTTTGGTTTATAGTTATTGTTTACTACTGACCTTTTCGGTGTACAGCTTTTTGGTCAGCCCTGTATCTTTAAGTTTGCTAAGTTAATTTGTCATTAGTATTCCTAGTGCAGCAATAACCAAGTATGGTATTTTTCTAATACAATAATATCCCTGCCTAACCCACTTACATCTATTTAGTTCAGCCATTGACCTTTTGTTCATTATGTTATTACATCACATAACATTATCTGTATTTTAACAATTTGGGTACTTGTAATACATTTTTTCAATTCAATTTAATGACTTAAAACGTAGGGCCAATTTGAAAGACTTTTTATTGTTGCAGAAACGTTAAGTAACAGCAGTTCCTAACACCGACTTCAAAAGCAAGCATGTCCGCAGACGAGCGGCTCCCATCCAATGGCTGGACTGCAGAAAAGTTAAGCAACAACAATGGTCCCACGAACGGTACCCTGACGGACTCCGCGTCACTTCCCGAAGAGGAAAAGGCCCTCACCAACCACTCCAATGAAGACTATAAAAATAACAAAATTTGCTATAACGATTTTAGTGACAGTGATACGGAGTGCGGTCTAGGTCCATGCGCTCCAAAATGGCTGCAAAAATTCGCGTCAAAACAATCATTTCTCATAGTTTTTTGCATAACGTGGGTGCTCCAGGGAATGTACCACACCTACTTCGTAAGTGCTATTACAACGATAGAAAAATTGTTTCAAATCCAATCAAAAATAACCGGGATTATAATGAGCGCTACGGAAATCGGACAAATAGGATCCTCGCTTCTTCTGACCTATTATGGAGGACACGGGCACCGGCCTAGGTACATCGCTGGGGGGATGGTACTCTTTGCGCTATCGTCCTTCACTTGCTCCCTTCCTCATTTTATTTACGGCAAGCAGCTCCTCAACGCGTACGACTTGACAGGGATCACCAACGACCCCAATGTCTGCACGCGTCCTTCCACATCCCCCTTAATCCACAACCAAAGCGATATCTCTCTCCTCCAAGTATCGTTCGCGCAGAATCAATGGGGTGGACCCAATCAAACCGCCTTTGAAGGGGATATGCCGAATATTCTGCAAACATGTGAAGAAGATTTGATTTCTGGGCATAGAATTCAACCGGCTGTGACGAAGATTGTCCTTGCTATTTTTTTTATTAGTTTGTTGGGTGTGGGCATGGGGCAAACTGCGGTGTATACATTAGGGATACCGTACATAGACGACAATGTTGCCAGCAAGGAATCGCCTTTGTACTTTGGTGAGTAATTTTTCTTTGGGTAAAATTGGAAACATATGATTTTAAAAATAGCATGTGTAATAAATCTTTTAACGTGTTGTTAATTCTTGGTATAGGTAAAAAGTCATAAAGTGTTCAGACAACACGAAATGCAACTTTTTTACTTAATAGGAAATGTTTAAAAACTTTGATGTTGCCTAGGCGCACTGCTATACTCTAACAAATGTAAATTCGTTGTTTTTTATTACCTTATGTATTATTAATTTCGCGTATATGAGGTATTGTTGACCAAAAAACTAAATCTTCTTTTTGTTTCAGCCATTACCATTGGGGTTCGTATTCTGGGGCCCGCGCTTGGTTTTATTGTGGGGTCCCTTTGTACAAATGTCTACGCCGATTTGTCTGTTGATCCCAAAATTGACACGAACGATCCTCGATGGGTTGGTGCCTGGTGGCTTGGTAAGTAGTAATATTATGTCCATTTTACCTATTACTATCTGCGCACACGCACTACGATTGCGCAATTCAAACTTCTTTTGGCTGTCAATCTGACATTTGTTTTTTTTTATTACAGGATTGGTTTTAATATCTGGTTTATTAATGTTAGCCTCTGTAGCTATGTTCGCCTTTCCAAAAAGGCTCGCCTCATCAAAACAGGTCCCCAGAATTCACCAGCCTGATCGAAAACATCCTAGTATCAGAGGTAAGATGAATTAATTTGTAAATCGTTACACAAACAGGATAATGTGTTTATTTGTTTCTGTCTGCGGATTTCTTCCATATTAACTAATTTTGGTACAAAACAATGTTGAAGCAGACATGAGCGGATGAAAATTAGTCCTTTTTATGAGATTTAACTAATCTTAACATTAACAAACAGGTTCATTGCCCGAAATTTAAACAAACGAAACGAAAATAAATAGTGTAAATATAGCTTAATTTAATTTGCAAATAAAAAACGCAAATTTAAAGGATACTTTGTTTAAACATATTATTTGATAACAATAATTACAGCTTGGTTAATTCTCGAATAACGGTTCATGATTTTAATTTTTGTTTGTTAACTACCTACAAACTAGACGTTTTTTTGCAGATTTTCCAAAAACCGTTAAGCGTCTTCTTAAAAATGACATACTCATGTTCCGTACTGCCAGTAGCGTCCTGCATATTTTGCCAATTGCAGGATTATACACATTTTTACCCAAATACCTCGAAACGCAATTTAGACTGCCTACACCATCTGCCAATATGATCTCAGGAGTTGGGGGAATTCTCGTCATGGGCCTTGGGATAATAATATCCGGGGTCTTCATCTTGAGGGTCAAACCAAACGCTCGATTTGTCGCGGCTTGGATTGCATTTACTGCCGTAGTGTACGCCGTGGGCATGGGAATTTTGATGTTCATTGGTTGCCCTATGGACGATCTGGCTGGCCTTTCCACTAAGAATGGGTAACATTTGGAAAAAGCGGTTTTCTGGGACATCCCTACAATAATTTTATTGTTTCAGGTACGCTTCGTTCGATGCAAGTTGCAACAAAACGTCTTGCGAGTGCAGCGACGATAAGTTCTCGCCCATTTGCGGAATTGATGGCAAAACGTACCTCTCCCCATGCCAAGCAGGCTGCAGAAACTACACGGAAAAGGACGGCAAAATAATCCAGTATTCAGATTGCATGTGCATGACGAACCCCTGGGAAAATATGACCACTTTCGACGAAAACTTTGTGTTCCCAGGGAACGCTACAATAGGATACTGTGACGTGCAATGTCCGAACTTCATTTGGTACATTGTTTTGTTCTCTATCTTCGTTTTTATTCATTCAACATCAGAAGTGGGATCGATACTACTGATATTAAGGTGTGTCGATCCACGAGATAAGGCCATGGCGCTGGGGCTCATTCAGTTTGCGATTGGTCTTTTCGGAAATGTGCCTTGCCCAATTGTTTACGGGGCTGTCGTGGATTCAGCGTGCCTAATTTGGAAAATGGCTTGTGGCGAAAAAGGGGCTTGTGGTCTCTATGATTCCGACGTTTTTCGAATGTTTTATCATGGTAAGTTGGACCAATTTGTCCTTGAAATATGTTATGAACATTGTTGTTGTTTTTAAAAGGTATAACCGGTGCGATTTTGCTGTGTGCCTTCTTCGTGGATGTTCTGGTCTGGTATAAGGCAGGCAGCATCAATTTTGTGGAAGAGCAAGCACCTTTGGAAGAAGAATTGCATTCGATAACGGCTAAAATCAAGCCCACAGAAAGCGAATAACCCCAAGATGGATAGACCGCCCTCGACTGAACACTTATAACGAAAGAAAATGTTCTTTTTCTGCCTGAAATGTTACATCACAACTTTTTTGTTTTCTTTGCGTAATTTCCGCAATTTTTTTATCTGTAGAAGATTTTATTTTTTTAACTGTTTTCAAAAATGACTATTTTGTACATATAGGTACGCAATTAAAACTACTGACGTACTATCTTTATATTTTAAATAGTTTATCCCTTATCAAAAACGCCTTAAGAAATTATTTTTTTAATTATTTACGAATGGGCCAGGCCAACCCTGTAAATTACGAAGCATCGAAGAGTTTGAATTTCATTTATGTTATGAAGCAACAATATTAATTTTTTTGGAAAGGATTTGATTTATTATGTTTCTGTAAAGAATAACCGAATGAACATAAATTTAAAATTAATTATATTAAGTTAAAATTATTAAAAGGTTTGTTTTGGATGTCTTCGCATTTCCAAGGAAGATCTGCAACTATAAACTGTGATAATTCTTATTTCATAGAAATTGTTAAAGAATTTTACCCGAATTTTAACATGATAGTAAAATAATTGTTTCAGAATAAATAATTAAAATTATTATTACGAATTTTTGTATATTTCTGTACCCTAGCTATGTAGGATTAATTTACAACGGTGCATTTTTAAATGCCACTATTGATTTTTACTGAATTGTTATTAGAATAAAGTAGGTATATCATTTTTTTTAAGCATTTTGTAGATAATTTTAGGAATAGTTACCATTTTAAAACATTATGTATGTGCCATAATAATTTTGGTATATTTCTTATAGAGCGCCAACATGGTGCTACTTTTATTTTTTATACATTTTGTAATCAAAAAGAAAATTCATCACGAAATCAGTGCAATTATATTGAAGTTGTTCTTACAATGCAGGTGTCCGAAGGAGCCATTTTTTTTTTAGCATTTATTGTGCGTTATATTTGTAATTTTTTATTATTTGCGAGAAGCTCCTTTGGATACCATGTATGTACTTATTTAATAAATGTTTTATACCAAATAACTCCTTTGTCCAAAAGTTTATACAAAATTTTGTTACTTTATTTGTAAATGTAAAAAAAATGTTTGAGGTACTACATTTTTTAAACAGGACACAACAAAATTTTTGGGATAGGTTTTCACCTAAAATTGCGTTGGTAATTATTGGTATAAATTTTATTTAAATATTTATAACATTACTAAATAAGTTATGTCTTAAACATCACAAATAATGTGATATATTGTTAATGTCGTAGTTATTTTATTCTGATTGTACCTTTCATATTATGAAAATAAATATTTATAATCCATATTTTTGTTTAAATTTTGAAGTACGGCTCTGTTAATCCTGTTCTTCACGGAGTTTATTGTTTGTTATGTGTTGGCTAACCTGCTGTATTAAAAAGAGATAAACAATGGTGGAGGTGGAACAGGTTGATGGCTTTAAAAAGAGAAAGAACAATAAGAGGTGTTGGTGGCTTTGCATTTAATGTTGGCGATACTGGTTTTAAGAACCCAACGAAATGACATTTCCAGTCACTGAACTGAGAAAAAATATGGCTGTACAATAACCAAAACTTCTTTGTTTGACGAAAATGTTTTAAATTAAATGAAATTTATATAGGGGAAATGGTTTGTGTGTTAAATAATGCTGCATATTGTAGTGAGAACACATTTAGCAGAGTCCCAATTCCAAGAAACTAAAACGACTCTGACAGAAATTCTTATTAGTGAGTGTTGACCGAGTGGTAAAATATACAGTGTGGTTTTCTTGTTGCCTTTTGGTCCCTGGGTTGCCCTTATTTGTCTCCACTGCCCCCAATCCTAGTCAAAAGGTAATGTAACGCACATTCGTAAGCTAAATAGGTCAATTTCCTAGTTTAGTAGTTAGCCTAATTACTATTTTTTGCATTGTATACGCTCTATGAGCCCACATTTCTAAAATAAAGCCTACAGGGAAAATTTCTTGAGTCACCCCATAAGAGTTTTTTGAAAATTGTTATGTTAAGTTCAAGAATATTTAAAACCTCGAAAGTAGCTAATTATGAAATTACCCAAATCTTAACGTGCATTAACCGTAAATAGGCAACTAGTTAGGCAATATTTACAAAACATGTAAATTGTTTATATTTATGATTTATATCACTCAATCGGTTTGTTTAGGTAACGTCTCTGCTATACCTTTTATTTTTTTAGTTTATAGTTACAACATCCAACATATTAAATTCTTTTAATTTTTTGCAATTATAATATTAAAAAATATCCCAAATTAATACGAACTAAAACATTTTTTTTGTACCTACGCAGATAAATTTATCTATGAGGTCACTGAACCTAGTACACGGATTAAAACCACCAAGCGAAGGGTGTAACATCATCTCCATCGCGTCCCACAGGATATGTCCCTCGCCGCGGTCGTAAATTCGGGACATACCGGAGACAAAATGCCTATGAGAGCCCAACTTATCCAGGTGCCCATGACCGGCAGCACGGGCTCTTACCCCTATCAACTGCAACAAGGGGATGGAATTGGCAGTCGAGGCTCATCTCAACTTCCTCCCCTTACCAAATCAGCCTCCCTCAAGGAAGAGAGCAGTCCTCCCTCAGTTTCAGTCTCCGGAAGCAACAGTACGCTGCCTGATTTGCACCGGAAGTCCTACTTGCAACAGGTAGGCTTTGAATTAATTAGTTTAAACCAAATCTATGAGATGATTTTTAAGGTTGTCCCCCAACAGCAAATTCTGCCCCCAACGCCGATGATGCTAAGCTCGTCCCTCAATTCGGGTCCAGGCACGCCACCCGTTTCTCTATCTGCGACTTCTGACAAACCAAAAACAATGGTAGCTACTCCTGAACAAGTGATGAAACTTTATAAAAACAAATTAACACCCTATGAGCGCAACGAAATTTTTGCCTATCCGCAGATTTACTTTATAGGCGCTAATGCTAAGAAGAGACCAGGGATATTATGCACGCCAAATAATTGTGATTACGATAACGACCAAGGGTCCTACATACATATTCCGCACGATCATGTGGCCTACCGATATGAAGTAAGTACTCAAATTTGCCGTTTATATCATATTAAAACTAAACCATTTGTAACAGGTTCTAAAAGTAATTGGAAAAGGTTCCTTCGGCCAAGTGGTAAAAGCCTACGATCACAAATGCCATGTTCACGTGGCTCTAAAAATGGTCCGCAACGAGAAGCGCTTTCACCGACAAGCCCAAGAAGAAGTTCGCATTTTGGACCATCTGCGCAAACAAGACAAAGACAACACTATGAACATAATACATATGCTTGACTCATTCACATTTCGAAATCACATGTGCATCACATTTGAATTACTCTCTATTAATCTGTACGAACTTATCAAGAAAAACAAATTCCAAGGGTTTAGTTTGCAACTGGTTCGCAAATTTAGTCATTCCTTATTGCAATGCTTGGATGCGTTGAACAAGAACAAAATTATACACTGTGATATGAAGCCCGAAAATGTCTTACTCAAGCAACAAGGGCGCAGCGGCCTCAAGGTAAACCATTTAATTCATTCTCCAAAATAACTTATTCGGATGTAAATTTAGCTCTTTTCTGGTGTAATTTGCTGCGATCTGTTTTCTAATTATGCTTGTTAATGTACAGGTAATCGATTTCGGGTCTTCTTGCTACGAGAAAAACCGCGTTTACACCTACATCCAATCCCGATTCTACCGTGCCCCTGAAGTAATTCTCGGCGCCCGATACGGCATGCCAATTGACATGTGGTCCCTGGGTTGTATCCTTGCAGAACTCCTCACAGGTTTCCCACTGCTCCCAGGTGAAGACGAGTCCGACCAATTAGCTTGTATCATAGAATTGTTGGGGATGCCACCTCAAAAACTGCTGGACCAATCAAAACGTGTGAAAAACTTCATTAGCTCCAAAGGTGTTCCACGATACTGCTCCTGTACAACTTTACCCGACGGCACTGTTGTTCTGACTGGTGGGCTAAGCAGAAAAGGCAAGCCGAGGGGACCGCCCGCGTCTAAGGATCTTCAACGTGCTCTAAAGGTGAAGATGATTGCTGTTTTTTGTTGTGCTTGTTTTTATAGTTAATTACTTGTTTAAGGGATGCGACGATCCAACATTCCTGGACTTTATTCAGCGTTGCTTGGAATGGGACCCAGAGGCGCGCTTGACGCCTTCAGCGGCGTTGCGTCACGTATGGCTGCGCAGGCGCCTCCCGCGTGCGCCAGTCGACGGACCGTCAGATCTCGCTCAACCAGTAACAGCTCTCAGCGGCACTGGGCCACGCCCCAAAACCTTCGCCGCACAACTCAAAGACTTGCCAACGCCTAAAGGGCGCACGCGCGGCGCTGACGAGCGCTCTGATCGACTGCCACCAGTTACGTAGCTGTGGTACTAATCATTCAACATGAAATGTCTCAAAACCTCAAATCAGGTATTTTTTAACACACACAAATTGTTCAGCCCAGTTCATTATACGTTTTGTTTTGACACAATTACATTTTGCGTAATTAATTTATGTATGTGATGTTTTTTTTTCTTTTAGCCTTTTAAAGTGTTCAAGGTATTGATTTCCATTTGTTTTAATGGATGCATGTTTCCTATTTTAATGTACGATACTTAATTTTTGCTTAAATCAATTCAAATACCTACTCTTCGTATAGCTCTATTAACGGTACAGTGGTGCCCACTTTACTATTATGTTCCAATACAAGCGTTTAAACAGAGGACTCGAATATGTTTGCTTTGATTTTTGCATTATATTGTATTTTTCTTTTTAACACCCTCCCTGCTTCCAGGATTTTTATTCTGTTCTGAAAGACTTAGTTAAAAAGTAAAATACGTAGCCCATAGTGACGTAGTTTATTTAAACTATTTTATTGTAGTAATTTTTAATATTATTTCTTTAATTTTAAATAGCCAATACTTGCAATTGTATATCAAATTTTTTACCCCATTGATTTTATATAAATAATTTTATAATTTTCAGCTTTAATTCAATAGAGGTATTATAAATATGACCACAATGCCGTAAGCCGTTGTTTCCTACAAGATAAAACAAAGCTCTTTGTAGTACCTCTATCGATGTATTTTTATTATTTATTTTGACATTTGAGCTTCCCAAAAACAAAAGTATTAACATTGATTTAGCTTTATCTTGCTCTATTTTTTTGCTGATTACTGAAACGAAGAAAATACGAAAGCTTGAAGCTTTATTTGCTTTAGGTGGAAAGATTGCATTTTTGAGGTTTAGGGTAAGGATCTTGTATAGATGTGTTTGCGATAAATATTAACCGACATGCGCTTATTGGTCGATCACAGCGCATGTGTACCTTTGTTGTGAAAGTGGGGGAAGGAATTTGTATTTTTGACGCCTCTCACGTTCTTTCGGTTAATATATTTCGCAAACGCTTGATTTTTTGCCGGATTGTTGAACGACACTTAATAGGAAAATGATAACGTAGCTAAAGTTACGTTTGCACACTTGTGATATATATTATAGACTGCAAGACGTGCTTAATTAAGGTGTTGCAGCTTCGAAGTTAGTTGCCCAAGATTTGCAGAGTTCTTCTTGCATTTCACCCGGTATCAAAATGTAGTTTTTTTACTGTTCTCGAAAACAAAACAATCATAAACTAAAAAAAGAGTCATATCATAATCATAGGCCGATTAAGCGTGGGAAAACTCTGTGAATCTTGTGCTCCACCCATTTAATGTTTATGCATAGATAACAGTCTATGGTTAAGCCCCATTTTGTTGTTGTTAATATACTTGTCCGCTGCTGGCGCATGCCACAATAGTGCCTATAGTAAATGCAACAAAATTTCAGTACATTTTTTTTTGTGAATTTGTAGTCAATAACATTAAAATGCCCAATAGATAAGTGTATTTAATATTGGCATATTTTTGGCAAGAAGCCTTTTTTGCCAGTGTTGCTATATCCAATCGATGTGGAACTTGTTCCTGGGTGTTTTCTGTTCTTACCGAAGTCACGTGATACATTTAAATTTGAACGTTTAGGGATGGGGGTGTAAATAAAGAATTAAATGTGCCTGCTATTTTTTTTCTAGAGTTATTATTTGTCAAATTATAAAAAAATACGCATGTAAAGTAGTGATATATGTGCAATATTTGTGTGGTATAAAATATATTATATATAATGTCTTAACAGAGTGATTAAAGTATAAAAAGTTGTATTAGAAAAACATGTATCACGTGACCGGGTAACATTGTATTAACGAATTCGAATTAAACAAAAATGGGTATGGGTACGCGTTTTTTAGATCAATTGCGCTGAGGCCCAATTATTTATAAATTTAACGACGCCTTATTTTTGCCTATTAATTGCAAATCAAGAAAGGCAACAAAATATGATAATTTAGTCAGTACAACTCTGCTGTAAAGAGGCGGATTAATTTTTGTTTGACTGATGGAATAGTAATTAGATACTTAGTTTATTATTGCGCACATAAATTATAGTAATAAGTAGATAGATTTTTGCTCATTTATTTTTGTTAATTGCGTGTAATTTGGCTAATTTTATCCTACTTTGCACGGATGAGCATACAACCGTTTTCGGCGGAAGTTTTGTTAAAATCTATAGTACGACGCGATTAAATTTGCTTGCAATGTGATAACCAATTGAAAATGCGCGCGAAACTCCACAGAAAAACCAATGTAAATATTTTCTTTATTAATTTACGGCCAACAAACAAACGTAATTATTGCATTAAAACGCTGCTATATGGAGACTTGAATGAATGCTGTTGCTTAGAATTCGTTTGCTATGGTAACTAGACTAGGTAGGGGTGATAGGTTAGGTTGTAGTTATTTCTGCGCATGGTCACCACGTGTACATAGACATGGTCCAAACGGGCTTGATCTCTTTAGTAATGTAACAATTTTGGGGCTACCTCAAAAATATTTACAATTTTTGTTGTTTCTATTTTTGATTTGGCTTCATCTGTGAGAAGTAACTGGTGAGGTGTTTTTTTCTCTTTTTGCATTCTCAACGCCTCGCCGGTTCACTTTCTATTAGCGATTATTATTATTTTTCATTAACTCTTAATTGTTCACCATTTTTAAACAAACAGCATTTCTCTAATTATCCTATCGCAAGTCCAAAACTTGCAATTAAACTATGTCGGATTAATTTAGAAATTATGTGATGTATGTTATAGATAAGTCATGTTTATAATACCTACTTATAAAATTTAAATAAAATTTTCTTTATATATTTTTCTTTTATTTAATAAAATTTCCCAAATGCAAGCCTCTCTGGGTGTCAGATTTTGTTGCTGATAAAAAAAGATATCGTATCGAATTGCTTAACTAACTCAGGATTTGGTTATGGACCAGTTATCGACTCGCTAAGTTCTCAGGATTCGGCATCGCATTTCCACATCTATGGTAAAATAACATAACCTTAATAATTTGCAAAAATAACAGTCATAGGGATAAATTTATGAAAATCCTAACTGATAACGCAAGCTAATCCTGTAAGTTAACAGATTTTTATGAATATCTTCCTCAGAAGGACAGGTGACCTAGTTTTACGTTTTGTTACACCTGAATAACCAATATAAATTTTAGTTTTCTTGATCAAACCGATAATCAAAACAAACAATTTATTAGCAAAAAGAATTATGAGCTCTAAATTTGTTTACCCAGAGGCAAGGCGCGAAGAAACTGTCAAGGATAAATATAACGACATTGAGGTAAAAATCCCATTATCCTTAAAGGATCTTCGGAGGAACTAAGCCTTCCTTTTAGATTATAGATCCGTACAGATGGTTGGAAGACCCGGACGCTGACGAGACAAAAAAGTATGTCGATGCCCAAAACGCAATAACAATTCCGTATCTCAACCAATGCAAAGAAAAAGAACAAATACGCAGCAAAATAACAAAACTATGGAACTACCCCAAATATTCAGTGCCATCTCGACATGGGAAGAACTATTTTCAATACAGGAACAGCGGTTTACAAAACCAAAGCGTTATCTACATTATGAAGGATCTACAGGACGAAGGAAAAGTATTTTTCGATCCTAATACCCTTTCCGAGGACGGCACTGTTGCACTATCATTCACCGAATTTACCGAAGATGGTAAAACTATTGCGTATGGTTTGAGCGCTAGCGGATCTGATTGGATTGAAGTTCACTTTAAGAATGTAGAAACTGGTACTTTACCATTAAAAGAAAATATTGTCCTCTATCCCTACTGTTTTTTTAGGCGAGAAATACCCTGATGTACTAAAAAAGGTGAAGTATTCGTCGTTGACCTGGATGCACGACAACCAGGGTGTTTTCTATGGGGTAACTTTATTAAATTTACTTGTATCCGTTGCTTAAATTTTATATTTTAAGGGGTATTTGCACCAAGGGGGAAAGGTAGATGGATCTGAAACTAAAGCCAGTGAAAACCAAAAGCTGTATTATCACAAATTGGGAACGGATCAGAGTGAAGATATCTGTGTTCTTGAGTTTGAGGATTCCGAAATGCGAATGTGAGCCAAACTCTAATAGTAAACATTCCATCCCCTCAATATTTTTTTACAGGAGCGGTAAAGTAAGCGACTGCGGGAAATACCTAGTAGTGTCCCCTATAAAAGGGTGTAAAAATAATCTTTTATACATTGGAGAACTCCCGTCAAAAATAACAGAAAAGCTCACGTTTAAGCCAATTGTAACCAAATTCGAAGCTGATTTTGACTACGTCACGAACGATGATACGCTTTTCTACATTAAAACCAATAAAGATGCTCCGAATTACCGAATTATTTCAATTAGTTTGAACAGCCCTGAAGAAGAAAAATGGTCTGATTTAATTCCATCGCATCACAAAGATGTCTTGGACTGGGCCATGCCTATTGATAATAATAAATTGGTGGTGTGTTATCTGCGAGACGTTAAGGTAATTTGAACTACTAGATAGTTGTTTAGTTTTTAAAACAAATTTGTAGAATGTTCTTCAATGTCACGACTTGGCAACTGGGAAAAAAATCCATGATTTCGACTTGGAAATGGGCACTATTGGAAGCGTTTCGGGGGAACGTTCGCACTCCCAGCTTTTTTACAACTTCAGTTCGTTTTTAACTCCTGGGACTGTATATCAGGTTGATTTTGCTGGTGATAAGATATCCACCAAAGTAAGACTTAAGCGCTGCTTTTAATTGGGTTGCCATTATAGCCAAACGTTTAATTGTTTTAGCTGTTTCATGAAACCGTTGTGGGTGATTTTGATAAGTCAAAATATGAAACCAAACAAGTTTTCTACAAGAGTAAAGATGGTACTGAAATTCCTATGTTCCTAGTTTGCAAAAAGGTTTGTTTGTCTAGCTTTAAAATAAGTCCATCTAAATAATTTTCTTCAGGGCATAAAACAAGATGGCAGTAATCCATGTCTGCTCTACGGTTACGGGGGTTTCAACGTAAATTTAACCCCCTCTTTTGGCATTTCTCGTCTGATTTTCATCAATAACTTCGATGGCATTTTTGCTTTAGCCAACATTCGTGGAGGAGGGTAATATAACAATAAACGGAATGCTTTTTGGGTACTTATATCTTACATTTTTAGTGAATACGGAGATAGGTGGCACAATGGTGGTCGTTTCGATAAGAAGCAGAACTGTTTCGATGATTTTCAATCCGCAGCCAAGTATTTAGTCCAGGAAAAGTACACCACTAGTAGTAAACTGATCATTCAAGGGGGCTCTAATGGGGGTTTATTGGTTGGGGCTTGTATTAACCAAGCTCCTGAGCTTTTTGGTGCTGCCATCTGCCAAGTCGGGTAAGATTCTTACGGCTACAACTGATCACTTGTATGTTGTATATATACCTAGTATTGGTACGATTTTTGTAGAGAGATGTAACTATAATAAGTATTATATTGTAGTGTACTGGATATGTTGCGTTACCATAAGTTTACCATTGGTTATGCTTGGAAAACTGATTACGGATCGTCTGACGATCCAGAGCAGTTCAAGTATTTAATTAAATATTCGCCGCTTCATAATGTAAGGGTCCCAACTCCTGAGAAACAGTATCCAGCCACGTTGCTTTTAACTGCTGATCATGATGACCGTGTTGTGCCTTTGCATTCCTTGAAATTCATTGCTGAGTTACAGCACAAGGCTGGTAACTCACCTGCGCAGACTAATCCACTCATGATTCGGGTCGAGACGCGCGCAGGCCATGGAGCGGGGAAGCCGACAACTAAACTGGCAAGTGAAAATAAACCACACATATAATATTTGCAAACAGCATTGGCAATAACGTACCATAAACAAATGTTTCTTTTTTCAGATTGATGAGGTGACTGATAATTTCTGTTTTGTCTCAAACTCATTAAACTTGCCATTTAAGAATTAGGTTAAACTTATTGTATGGTATTCCTGAACACCAAGATTGCTCAGCATTTTATAATATAAAGATAATTGTTGTATTTGTATTTTCGCGTTATTAAAGAATCTCTAATATAAAACTGTTTATTATTATTTAAGTAAGTACAAGAAAGTTCTGTCTAAACATTTGTTTAAAATATGTTCTTGCGTAAATCAAAACGTTGTTCGTTGGCGTATT
Source organism: Cartodere bifasciata (assembly GCA_963920755.1). Classification (NCBI taxonomy): domain Eukaryota; kingdom Metazoa; phylum Arthropoda; class Insecta; order Coleoptera; family Latridiidae; genus Cartodere; species Cartodere bifasciata. The sequence continues at coordinate 5,404,490 of OY987201.1, read as the reverse complement.
ATGAGTTGCCTAATATTCAGTATTGCAATTGCTTCGTATATTTAATTTCTTTCACCGAAAAGATTATTTAAAAAATGTTTAAAACGTGTTATACCATTGCTTTTATTTTGGCAGTGCATGCATTTATTTTGAGCGTTTATTTTCTTAACTGCTTCTGAAACATTTTTTGTTTTATTTTAATTTAAATATGCTAATAATTTTGCGCATGACTGCTTGCAATTATTTAAATAGGAAAATCTTGCTGCAATTTTTATTTAATTTTGTGCTACTTTAGGCTACTATTTAAGCGTTTATTGTCGAGTTTATTGTGGACGATCCTTACCTTTGACAACATTATCCAACGATAGACAAGCGGAAAAGGCCAATTATTAAACCGTCGTTGATTATTTACCTGCCTAGATACTTGGTAACCATAGCTGGTATAACACACACATGCAATATTTTTTGCTTGGGTCGTACATAGCTAGTATAATTAAAGACAATTATTGTAGAGTAACGAACCGTGCAGCATGAGACTTTATTTTATTTTGATCATCAGTTTTTCTGCCTTTATTTTGTCATTGCATTAAAGTAGCGCTATACAGAACCAGACAAAAACAGTACCTTCAGGGTGTTTTTAACTGTTTCCGGTTTCATTTTTCAAACTTTGATAGTTTGCTTGTTAACTTATGTTTTACGACGTAAACGATTTGGTTGCAAATAAAATCGCTGATTATACGAAACTACCTTGCTAATTTTGTCTAATCGCAACCAAGCGGAAAGGAAATTAAACTCAGTTTGGTTGGAATTAGTTTCCAATTAAACAATTAATTAACAAAGTTTTGTTTGTTTTAGAGATATACCTAATTAAAACACTGTTAATCTTTAACTACTATTGTTTAAAGTAACCGAGTTAGTTTTCACCGATAGCCATTTAACCTCTATCCTTTTGTTTTTAGATAATAACAAATGTGAACTGTGTATTTGCATTAATTGTCATACTGCCTATTTAATAATTTATGAAAAGAACGCTGAATAAAAGAATTTTTATTAAGGCATTATTGAACGCCCACGCTCTCACGTTTCAGCCCAAACCAGTATTTTAAAGCTCTGTAGCCTACACTTAAATTTTTTGGTGCTTGAGATTAGGCCCGAATATCCTGCAGTACCATATTTGGAATAAGAGAATCTAATCCCAATATTGTAACAGTGGCGTAGGCGCAAATGGAACTAAGTTTTGAAAGTGTTTAGTATGCGGTCCGTTAACCCATTCTGTATTCGGTCCGCTCTCATTTAGTATAACGTCGCGACTACAAGAATTACGAGAAAAAAATATGCTTATTGCGATTCTTTTACAAAATTCTTTCAGGCTTTCAGCTCATCAGTAATCCCTGTGATAAATAATATTGTTTCGTCAATATTTCTATGGTCTGCAGACATAGCTTTAATACAAACTCACATGAATATAGATTTTCGTCTTCAGTAACGCAATGATCCGTAAAATATTGTGTTACAGAGTTGAAACCCGAAGAAATAATTATTTAGAACTGTAATGCGTAACGAAATAAGAGCATAATCCAGATTTCGCATCAGTGTGAAGAGGCGTACTTGCCAGTAGGTAGATAAACTTTCATACATTTTTAAATCAAGTAAACGGCTACTTTTTAGAATTAAGCTAACTGTTTACTAGGAAAGTGTAATTATAATTATCGATCTAAAGAGAACTTAAGGTGCTTCCTGAAGTGACATAACATAAGGCTGACTGACTTACTAAGTACTGGTTTGTTTTATTAGTCAATTGCCCACTTGGGTTGTTAAATATCATTTTATGGCCACTAGCGAAATTGTTCGCAAACAAGAAAAGGGCCTTTGTAATATGGCAACAGCTTTGGTCTCGGGCTTTGACATCAAAGTTCCGACCACTTGTTATACATTAAAGTAACTTACGCTGATCCGATAGGCTCCAATTTTTGAGCTCATTTCTTTTGCTTGAAGATTAACGTCAAATATTACATAGTCCTTCGATATTGTACTTTTGTAGATTCTTCCAAATGCACAAGAAATCAAAAATGAGCAAATACAATGAATAAGAAGTCCAGCAGAATTGGAATTAAGGAAGAAAAATCAACTTTTAATTAGGTCGACGTTTCAAAAAAAGTATTGTCTTCTTCAGGACTCTAAAACTGTATTACACAGATTGTGTAATATCTGATAATTAAGCTACAAGAATAAAATGAAATGAAACACGCCTCTTGATTCTTCGCAGTCCATTAAACGAAGTGCGGGACATTCTTAAGAAATGAAGTAGAAGGGCCAAAAGTGTATCGTAAAAGGGCCTTCTTCTTTCAGAAATGTAAAGGAATCACAGATCAATGCATAAAATACGAACAACCCAGAGGCTACAGCAGCTTAAAGGACAGGTGTCTGAACCTCACTCATAAGAGGGGGGCACCGATCCAAGCGTAACCAAACGGGCGAGAACCGAGCTTTCTGCGTCCGTCAGTCAGTTAGGTACGAATGTGTATGGCTACGAATACGACAACCAAGTAACTGCCCGACGACCTGAAGGCAACGACTACCTGTTTGAGGTCCCTCTCTACAGTTCTCGTGCACTGTTAGTTCTTAAAGTTCAAATCTAAGATGTAGATACACATACATACATGGAAGAAAATAAGCCATGTTTAAATGCCTTGTATAATGTGTGAATTAATAAAAGAAGTGTGTGTTTTTGGCGGAAAAAGTGATGTTCCACGACAGGGTTAATAAACAGCGCTTAATTCAAGTTTTACAAAAATGCGTAACTAAGGAAATTGGCCTTTTGAATTGCCTGGTAAGGAATTTATCTACTGTTAACGTTTGTTTGCATACATACATCATTTAACGTTTTTTTAAATAAATATCCATCATCCAACATATTAGATATACTTGTAGTCAGGCAGCTAAAAATAAACAACCCTGTGTACCTATCCTATGATAGGTACCCACCTATATGTTGTAATTATTTACTATAAACGTAGATAATAAACGTGCAGAATACTTTCAAATTCTTTAGGCTTGGAATTAGCGCTGCCACAATGTAAAGGCCATATTATTACTAGCTTATTAAATTCTACTTTATAGCATTGATTTATTTATACATATACAAAACAAAAATTAATTTTTATACAAAGGTTAATTAACCATAATTGTAATGTAGGTAGTCCAACCCCCTTAGAAATCATTTATGCTTAAGAAAAAAATCAGATTTGTACCAAAAAGAAGTTTTCTAAAAAGGAAACAGAAGTTCCAAAAGTGGATTTAAAAAAAATGGGCTAGTAAAAAAAACATCAGGTACCATTTTTGCCTGTTATCTTCTTTTTCAAGTACCTACATATTATTTAAAAATGTTGCCAACCCAATTTCAACAATCTAATTTATTTTTAACGGAGCGCATCGCAATTTGCTTCTACATTTCAAATATTAGATGTCGGCGGGTTTAAAGTTACGGTAAAAGTTCTTGGTTGACGAATTTTTATTTAAATTTGATTTAAATATTTGATACGTTTTAAAAATGAATGAAATGCTATACTTCGTTCCAACAAATTTTGAATTACATTAGATTCAGTTTCGATTGCGGTTTACAAGCAAAAATTAATCTATAAGTATATTTTAACCTTGACTAACGTTAAAAATATCATCGTTGAGAATCGGAAACGCTTTAATACAAGATGCCCCATGTTTAATTAAATCATTGACACTTTTGTTTGATGTTTAAAAAAACAATATTTTTTTAAACATAAACTTTGCGGTTTACAATTTCCGAGGAATTTTAATTAATTTAAAAAGTTATTTAAAAAGCATTTTGTAAAGCAGACGGCAAGCCAAAGAAGGAATAATTGTACATTATATTTTTAGATATTTGTGGAATTTGCTGGATTCTGGTATTTTAATTTGTGGATATTACGTCACTATGTAAAAAAAGCAATTTGTAAATCTAACAATGCTATTTTGGAATAATGACAATAAAAAATAAACAATAAGTTCAAAGCCCCCAATCCAATTCAATTCTTTGACTATTTTTACAATTAGCTTAAATTTTGGGGAGCGAGCGGCCAGGCCGCTTGGACAGTGATCACACGATCACTGAAGTCAAGCAACGTCTGGCTAGGTTAGTACTTGGATGGGTGACCACCCAAGTACTAGTCGAAAGGCTCGCAACCTCGTGGTTCGGAACCCACGTTAAGCTATAGGTCCCCCTTGTTCTTAATCCGGACAGCCTTAGGCTTTGGAGTAGCCTGGCTACTTGAACATAGGGTTACAAACATTATAAATAAACAAAATACCCAATGTATACAATTATTTATTTACGTGTCAATAGAAAAAAAATATCGCGCAAAAACATTGTAGCCCATTAATTTAGCCATTGTAATTTACTTAGTAATCATAAAATGTAACAGAAACACGAAATGGTATTAGATTACCCCATTGTTATTTGAAACTTATTAAGATATAAAAAACGCGTTCCAAGAAGTATTGAACCTTTCTCAGCGTCACTTATTTGATTGAATGCTTGTCACATTAAGTCTGCAAAAATTAAGAAATATTCTGTTACCTCCGGACTTTTTAACATGCATAAATTTAATGGTTCAAAACCAAAAACAATGAGATTAGCATACATTCAGCCAACAATAAAAACCTTTTGTCAAAAACAAACCATCAACCGCGCTGAATTTTAAACAAACCGTGTTCATAGAACATTCAATTAACACTCGACTTGAGTGTCACGCGTCTATTGTTAACAGCCGTGTTTTTTTTAATTGAATACATACACGTATGATTAACGCGAAGAGAAATTGCAGAAGGCGTGATGCATTTTTGCGACCCACATTCTCTACTTCTAGAATTTGTATCTACGAGTCGAGACCGAGGCCGAGACGCGTTCCCATCACAAATCATAATTTTATGCAACAGACCATTGTCTTGTACTATTATGATTGTTTTACAATGGGATTTTGGCCCATATTTTTAGGCGTAAAAAATTACACGCATGGTGGACTTTACAAATCTAAATCTTGTTTATTTACGAAGCAGATGATTAATATTGTGTACGATGTTGTTAGAACCTAGTTGTTAATGAATTAATTAGCAACGGTAGAGTGCGAACGATATGATCCGACGCGGCGCGACGCTTCGCGTCTCCTTCCTTCTATGGAATAAATTAGCGCCTCTACGCCAGATAAATGATAAATCTATTACGATCGACTTTAAAGCACTGCTAATAATTACTTTTCAAGGTAGATTAAGCCTCCACCAGGGGTTTCAATACATTCTCTTTGAATGAGTAGCGTTTTCTTATTCATCAGAGTATAACGGCCTATCATAATAATTTTTTTCATTTGAATTCCGACCACAACGTCTTCATTTTTACGCTTCGTAATTTCGTTTGTTTGCTCAATAAGACCGTATTTATTATTTTCAATATTGTGGTGGATGCGCCCAGAGTTAATAAGCTACACCACTGGGCCTATTTTACATAATCTTGACAGATAGCTTTAATTAAATTAAAAAAACCGGTTGTGGTGTACGTTATTCCAATCCCGTAACATTAATATATGTTCCAACTTTAAATATAAAAATACTTGTGTTAGTTGACTCTTCGCAATATAACATTTGGGCAGCCAAATTATTTTTCCTATGTATGTAAAACGCGCCGCTTAGTCCTTATTTAGTGCGAAACATTTTAAATTTGTTGCCACTTACGGTAACATAAGAGGAGAAAAATTACTTTCCTCTTGAACGGAAAGGGGAAACCCTTATTATTAAAAATTTAATCAAACTTGTATTCTGCATCATAAAACTAATCTTGACACAAAGTAATTTAAATTCTTTCGTAAAAGGTAACATATATTTTGATGACTGTACCTAAATAACATTTTTCTTATTAAAATACTTATGTATGACACATTTTGTAATGTTTTATGCGTTTGATTTTCAAGTTACTGCCTCTTATAAGGGTGATTCAAAGGCAGGATAATATTTTTCCTTCTTCCCTTCAAGGGGCAAGCTATAAATGCCCTTATAATAAATCCATTAGGTTTTAAAAATCAATACATCAAGTTATCTCGAAGCTAACTGCGAAGAGTAACTTCTAAAAATTCTTCTTTAAACTTACGTTGATAGTTTTTGTCATTTTAAGCCGTTGACTTTGCATACCTTTAAAATTTTGTGAATTTTTAGCGCGTTTTAACAGTCACCATTTATTTCATTGTAAGTTTAAATTGGTTTTGAATGTACTTTCTCTGCAATTCTTTTTACCTAGTTTCCACAATAATTGCCATTATAACTAAAGATAATTTAATATACACGATTGCTGTTTTTGTAACAATGAATTGGATTCTTTGTGTTTCATTGAAAGGTGTAGTCAAAAACGGAATTGAATGAGCGCGGAATAATTCTCTATTTTGTCGTTACCTACATAAGGCTAAGAATAGATAAATTAAAGAGCTGGGAGTTAGGGTCAATTAAAAAAATGTATTGGCGGGTGCTAACACATTAACTCCTTCCTATTTGGTATCATTTGCTGCGACTTTAAATAACCTCTTACAAAGAGGATTGTGATTCGAAAAGTATGCAACAAAACCGCATTATAAAAATATAAAATATAATTTTGCGCGAATTCACTTTACGTCAAATTAATTCGTCTCAATGGTATAGATGTAAAGGATGCTTTTAAATTAAGTACCCCGGCCTTAAAAAATCTTATTAATGTTTTTATTTATTATCCGTGTAAGTTCTTAAGTTTTGTCATCAAGCACCACAGTGAAGGTCGACTTCTTTGTAAATTTCTATGCAGCGCAAGAAAGTTGTGTTGTATCCTAAGGTGCAAGCTGCAAAAAAATCATAAAACGGTAATTAATGCGCATAAACAATGTTTATAGAAATTTCAATTACATTGCCAATACAGAATTATAATTGCTTTTATGGAATTACTTGAAAGAGAAAACTTGTTTTTTATTTTATTGTTCAAATCAATAACGTTTGAGTAGATAAATAGTTGGAATTTTTGTTTTGTTGAACTGTTTGAAATGCAACGGATAATTGCATTAGTAATGCATATAAAGGTCAAAGGACACATTTCCTAACGCTATTTGTGTAACTCCATTTTTCTAACACCCTAGTTAACTTTCTAAAAGACTGAATTAGATAAAACTCATAACAGCGGCGGAATTGAAGTTTCCTGTTTCGCCCTCAACCAAGACAGGAAATGGGACGGCGTTCATTTATACGACCCATGCATCAGACGTTTTTAGTCGTCATTTCGCCGCGACCTCAACACAATTTTCCTATTCCCGCATCCCCATCAATGGGGTCGTATGCGCACGCGCTTCTTCCCTTGTAAGGGAATGTGAAACACTTGCGCGAATCATTCACTCAAATAGTTAATTTATCCGCAAGTAAAATAAAATACCTTTTAAGAATGATAAATACGGTTTAATATGTATTCTTAGTTTAAGTACAGTAATGTAATTGTCCAAGTGTCCGAAACATATAAATTAAGTGCCAGAATGCGTGTTCACGAACTAGTCTTGAATATTAACATATATGACCTAGATCAATTAAAATTTGCACCAGTTAGACTGGAGTACGCACCAAAAATATAACATGTTTATTTTTGGGCCTTGGGAACTTGACATTCGCCCCGTTTTATAGTTATTAGACTAAAAATAACTGGAATTATGTTCACATGCCTATGGCAACTTTGGGACTGGTAATGTATTTTTTTGCTATTCATAGAAAATGAGAAAAATCATCTCTTTACATGCGATTTTCCTGGCAGCCGCTTCCATGCGGAGAAGCGTAATTAAAGTTTAATTTTTAATTACTAGACTTCAAAGTAGCTTTACATCGGGCTGGATATCATTTATCTTAAACCGGAATTTTTACCTGACGGCTTAAATACTCAGGAATTTTTCATGGTTGTATTTGTTTCAGGCTGGACCCCACCAGCATGGAAAATAAAAAAGGATCCTTACAAAGCCAGGTTGCTTCCTTTAACAATCTATCCATTAACGAAACGATCCATGCCAAGCCATATCCCCAAACTACGCCACAAAACCTTAGGTTTATTCAACAGTATGGAATGAAAATTCCAAATAATGCGAATCAATCTCTGCTACCGCAGCCGCATCATCCACCGATTAATTTGCATCTCCAACAAATTCCCTACCAACCTACACCAAACCGGTACAACCAGAATCAAAACAATCATCAACACTATGACGTCCTTCGACAGCATCAACAAAAGATATACCAAAGCCCCCAACCTCCCCCGTTGCATGCGCAAGCGCAAATCACACCAAACACCCCCCAAGTCTGGGTACCGCCAGTGTTGTATCAACAGCCTCAGCAAAGTGCCCAAAAACAGAATGCTAGTCCGCCTCAAGGGCAATCAACCCCGGCGAAGGATATTTTGGAGCGAAAAAAAAGTGGGACGTCGCCGCACTTAAAATCGCCTATCGCCAAACGACCTCTTGAAGCTCCGGTTACGATGCAAGGATGGCTGCATAAGCAAGGCTCCGACGGTTTTATGCTATGGAAGAAGCGCTGGTTCGTTCTTTCCGAGTATTGCCTCTTTTACTATAAAGGTGACACAAAAATCAATAGCAAACAGACGAGACGGTCGGATTTAATATTATATGTTTCAGGTCCAGAAGAAGAAAAACTACTGGGATCGATTTTGCTTCCTTCATACAAAGTCTCCGTATGCGGATCAGACGATAAAGTAAATAAGAAATATTCTTTCAAATGTGAACACGCCAATATGCGAACTTACATACTGGCTGCCGATTCACAAGAACTCATGCTCCAATGGATTAAAGTCTTGAATATGGCGTGCCTTTTACAGTCATCCATGTATGTTATTTTTTACTTCCTGATGTAATCTCCACTGATTACGTAATTTTATTTTTTTTAGAGAGAACGACCAGCAGTCATCCGTTTCAGCACCGTCCACATATCTGCACTCAACACCTGAGAATCCAGAACCCACGTACGGTCACCAGCAGTTTCGCAACCATGTCAATATTCGGTCAACACCTGCTCATACCCATTCCTCGAGCAATACTACTGATTTTAGTAATCCAAGTCAACAAGAACTAAGTCAATACAGTCAGCCTTTATACGCAAATGCGCCGCCTAAGCCTAGACGCCTACAAGAAGGATACTCATCTCCTTCACCCGATGCCTTAGATCGATACGGAAATTTAATGAATCAACCGTATTTAACACCAATCAAATCCAATAGAAGCATAACCAAGTCTCCAATTAGTATTTACGGCCACAACTCGCCTCAGCCTGAATACGTTCAGCTGGTTCGTCGTCCCGCCTACGAAACTCCAGGTATTCACCCTCAAAACGCGGAACGAAGGACGCCGGATACTTACGGGAGGTCCAAGCTAAACAGGTCGCGTCCAACCGACTACGAGGACGTATACATAGATCAATCCATATACAAACGGCCCTTAAGTCCGATTTCCTCCTGCAATGTCAGGAGTAATCCTGTGATGAATCCTGCCTACAGGACATACACCCCAATAAACATGCACGGTTCAAAAGACAGCCCTCTGTATCTTTACCCTCAACCTCAAATGAGGAAATCGCCTAGTACAGTTCCTAGACCTCACAGCGCTGACTTCTTGGAATACGAGGTCCAACACCGAGCTAATAACACCCATTTACAAAAACCTAGGCCTAAATCTAGTTTAGATATTAATAGAAATAAGAACGATTGTGATAATTATTTTTACTCTGAAGCAAACTATGCGGAAAAAATGCGCAAATCAGTTCAGTATTTACAAAATAAAATGGCAAGCAATAACAGATCACTTCAACAACCTACAAGTTCCAGACAATCTGATGAGAACACCTATTCTTTGGTCAGGTCGAACACAACGAGTTACAACATACCTTCCATTGAAATATCTAATCCTCAACCACCTAGGAGCAGAAGCGTCCTTAGCGAGGGTTCGATTGCCAAAGAACTGGAAATGGATCTGAGATGCAGTCCCAGGGATATAAATCGAATAGCAAGCCCAGCTTTCTCCACGCCTAAACCAAATCATAGTCGATACGAATATCAGGACCAATTTACCAGGTCAGCGAGCGCAAGAGCGCCACAAACCACTGATCGCAATCTAGAAGCACGATCGCTGCCAAGAGATGGAGATAAAAAGGTAGGTTTTGTATAATTGGGTAAAGCATAAGGTTTAATAATGTGTGATATTTTAGAGAGAAGAGTCCATGAAAAGGCTCTTAGAGTGGAAACAGCGAATGTTACAATCACCCTTAAACCGTAAATCGCAAGGTACACGGTCAAGCCAGTCAAGGTCAGAATGCATTTACGCAGGCAATGAAAATGGCTTCGGCCCAAGAGGTTATGCCAGTAAAGCAATGCCCCAGTATAACAGCTATTCCTCTGATGACGAAGGTAAGTTTGTCTATGTTAAATGTTGTGTATGTTCTGTCGTTGATTCAAATGGGAAGTTACAGTTTCGTAGCTTGCTATTTGTTGTTTAGATTTAGGTTTAGTAGGTGGTGGTAGTCTTCATTGGTCCTTCCTGCCTGGAACATGTTGGCTCTTACTTTTCCTGTAACTAACTTTCCGGTTTCTTAGTTTCTTGTATGTGTACTAACAGTGTAATTAACTCACTTGGAAAAGGATCTTCACGTTGTAAAATTTGTAAAACTTTTTATGGTCGGTTCAGAAAAAGAGGATGGAAGCGGGAGCAATGCACTCACACAGGCAGGACGGACCTTGGACACTTTTCCAAGTAAATCACTTGCACAAACCTCCACTTTTACCACTGTGTTTGACGCATCCAAGGAGCCTGACACCTATCGTAAAAATCCCGAAGATGAAACGTTTGCTAAACCATTAAAAGAGTTTAACAAAGATTCCTCAAATCTCGCGTACGTGTCCAGTCTAAAATCTGAATATTCTAACAAATTTGAACAAAGTCTTGCAATAATTGAAAATAAAACAAACGGGGTGGCGTTGGTCAAAAATATTCTCGCGGAGTTTGAAAGAAAACCGGATGGTGATACCCACGATTTACTAAGCACGCCGACAAAGGACGCGGATAGCATTCACGAGGAAAACTACATGACAATGACTCCAAAGAAAAGTCTGCTAGGACCATGTAGCAGCAGCAACAGTGAAGCGACGCTGACATTTCTTGAGCAGGAGGAGAATCCATACGTGGAAATGACACAAAGCCTGGATTTGTCTCTCCTTAATTCCCAATGCGATGACACCGGACAATACGAAATGGTATCGTTTGAAAAACTACAAGAACCGGTTTATATGGAAGTCAAGCAGTCTGCCAAAGACAATAAACCACCTAAATTACCCGACATAGCGATGACCTCAAAGCGGGAAAGCGTTAAATCAGACAGTTCGGATGCTGACGATGAAGCTTCAAAAGATTTAGACTCCTTGGATACCCCAAGCCATCCCAGATTTAGTTTGTCGGACAGTTTTAGGCCAGCGTCCTACTACTTAGGAGCTAGTCAAATAATACCTGAGTTCCACGACAGTTCAGATAGCGAATTGGTCTCCCCGCCACCGATTCCAAGCATGGAGGACATGGAAAATACTGATGAGCTGTCCTCGATAGAACAACCAAAAAGGACTGAGCCCATTAAAATGGAATTAACAAAGAAGGCGAGTCTTTCGTCATTAAGAGATGACAACACGTCGTTAGGCAGTTTTAACATAGATCTTGAAAGAAAGTACAGCAGTCGATTGTCACAAAACAGTGATAGCGACGTTGAACTTCGATATGGAAGCAGAAGCTCATATGAGCGAATGCTAAAACGACGACCTGTTTCCGAAAAATTCTACGACGAATGCAATGAATCCGTTGATTACGATAAGTACTTGAGTGATTTAAAACTTAATAGCTCACCGAGTCAAAACAAAGTTAGTACCATATCACGACATCATGATTACGAAAACTTGTACATCATGAGCTTTCCTTTGGAGAACGAAATGGAAAACGAAGATCTTAACACAAGTCAGGACTTAGTTGAAAATAAATCCATATTAGCTGATGATTTCGTACATCGTGGTAGACCAGACAGTAGCGCTTCTACTTCGGCAGAAATATGCGGATTTCTACACAATTCTAACAGATCTACGCCAAGCATTCGACTCAATAGCTCAATGAGCGTTCAGGAAATGCCATGTCTGGGCGAAAAACGGGAAAAATCAAACGTTATGCTTAACCAATCTGCGCCATATTATTATTCAGATTTATCAATGGATGTATCAATGACAGACATAATGCTAAATAATCAACGCAATTCGAATGGCAACAAGCGGGATATAACGCATATTGTCAATCCGATAAAACTGGCCAAACAAGGCAGAAATGGGGTTCACTCGCCTCACAGAAACATGTTGGATAACAGCTTCAAACTTGCAGCTGAGGCTCGATCAGCATCTGCAGATTTTCTTAACTTTACCGATAAAAGTGGACGCATCGACAAGAAAAACATATACGAATCAGACACCTTAAAGAGAGTTAAGCAAGCACAAGCAGCAAAGGATCATCCGATAAACATTTTCCCACAAAGAAGTAGTGACAAATTTCTGTTGCGTCCTGGGAATGAGATACAAAGATCACACTCACTAGAAGGATTGTTAGAAAATGTCCTGAGCGAAAATGTCGATAACCAAAGAAACACCGAACAAGAAAATACAACAAACGAAGGCAGCTACTTGTGGGAGGAGGACACTATTTGGCGTGAAAGCCTTCGGTGCGCCAGCCATCGCCATACGAAATCAATGGAAAATTTAGACAGTATTGGTACACCCGAGTGTAAGCCCAAAAAAGTGCCAGTGAAGAAATCTCCCAGAGGGATAATTCGTGGGGTCACCTACGTGAATGATCATTTCCATAACATGCCACTGCAAATTCATAAGGAGCCTGAGGAACCCGAACCAATACCAAATACAGATGAGCGTAAGGATGCGAATTTTTTAATCGATCGCGAGAAACTTCGTCAATGGGACTTAATGTCCAGCGCGCCGTCGGATGATCAATTACCAACAGGTAGTCAGGCTTCGAGGCCGTTAAACACGGGGGTAGAACAGGGTGATGGGAGCAATGAACCATCTGACAGTTCCAACTCACAAGAACCAGGTACACATATTATTTTATGTATGATATGTATAAAGTTGTAAAAATATTGGTCATATTAAAACGCACAGGAAATTACCTGACACTGATTTGTTCCTTGTATTTTAGCGTCAGGTTCTATAAATATTAGCACGAGAGATAATACGTTTCCTCGTGGAGCACCACCAAAACTGATATGGGGGCCGGAATCTGCAGCTTCCGTTGCTAATTTGGCGCGTTCTCCGCCTCAAAACTACCCCATGCACCCAGGGTATAGTCAATCAGACGTTAACTCCGAAATATACATGTCGAGAAAAGTAAGTAATTTTATACCGTTTTTAATTGGTTTATAATCTTCTTTACTTTTGACAGGAATTAAATCAATTAAATAATAAAGTATCCGCAGGGGAACTTTTAGGCCGCACACATGAGGAATTAGTGCTTTTGCTAATTCAGTTACGAAGGCAAAGCGCGAACACTTTGCAAGCTATTGAAACTTATTACAATGAGATTGATACATTACAGGTTTGATACTACTACCGAACTAACATTGGGGTCCAACAATGCCATACTAACGATCACCTATAAACAAATCATTTTATGTTGGTTCATTACTAAATGCTTTTTAGACATGGTTTTGGTTTACGTTGGTGTTTGACCGATAGTTAATTTACTTTGTTTTTTAGGCTCAACTTGGCATGATGGATCAAGCCAAACGAATAGAGAATTTGCAAAAGTTGGAGAAGATTAAGCAGCACCTTATCGAGTTGGAAAAACAGGTAAATGTACCTCTCAGTTCAACCAACCCAAATTAATAATTAATTTGTTTGCAGTATGAAAAGGGTAAACCTCTAGTCAATTTGGTGGATAACATGGTAAAATTAGGGACATTATATCGCAGTCCAAGCGATAGAAATCAAGTTAACCCATACATACGCGATCGATTGGAATTCAACCAGCAAGTACAGGAACGTCGCTTGTTGGCAGAAGAACAACGAGACTGGAATAGAATAAAGCCAAATCATGTCCAACTCCAAGAAAAAGTTCAGGAATTATACAAACTAGACAAACTAATTCATGAAGAGTCTGGAACACTTCAATGTTTACAAAAAGACAAAGAAGATATAGAACGAGCGCTAGGCGGACTTCGCATGCGACTCAATAAGGGGTTCAACGATCCCGCAGAGGTTGAAATGGCTCGAAAACAACAAATAATGCTTGAAAATGAACTCAGTAGAGTCCACCTGATGTTGGCACAAAATTCCAAAAAACTAGAGGAAACCGTTGCTGGCAACGCAAGGCTTGAGCAAGAACTGCTAGTGCTAAAGCAAAAACTACAGTTGTCCCGACAACAACGTAGTTCGCCCCAATTGTCAAATGCTGGAGACAGCATACCATGCGTTGTTGGAACAAGCGCAATGCTGGAATCGGACTTACACCGAGTGCAGCAAAGTGTTGGAAATCTGCAAAAACAACGTCAGGAACTGAGTATGCAAGTCAGACAACTAACAGATCGCTCATTGGCATTACAGAAAGTAGCTGTTCAGAATTATCCCCAAGCACAAGCCTATCTAAAACGAAAAATGTCGTCAACAGTGTGGCGAGAAACAGACTTAGACACTATGAATATCGTGGACCATGGTGATAACGATAACCAACTGTTTCCATTGTATATTAACACAAATCTTAAACTCATACAGGATGATTATTATAACAGAAGCTTAAAGTCCAGCGATTCCACCACAAGTGACGATAACCAAAATGGCCTCTTCCCTAACGAAAGACAGGAGATCAAAACGGTACGCATTGTCAAAAGAGAGTCCGAGCGACGACAGCGCGACAGGGAAAAAACAGTAACCAACGGCACCAAGTGGGACGCCCTAACTGAAGAAGATGATTCATCACAAAGCTCAAGCATTCTATTCAGACCAACCCCAGTTCAAAAAACGCAAAGCAGCAGTAGTATAATTTCACCCCTTGAAGACAGAGGATATCTATCGAAACAAAGCTCACTCTCAAGCCCAGCCCTACCACAATACGACAGCCCTGAGGAGTATACAAAGTTGCCTGAGCCGTCGCCCGTCTACCAAAGCGAGGCGGCGCGCGAAATTATAACCGAACTAACCAACGAAATGGCCAAGGAAACAAAACCCACGAAAAGAGCCGTCCCGAAGGAGAAACGCCGTCATTACACGGCTCCAAACAATAATCTAATCATGAAAAGTTTACACCAGCTGCCTACAGACGACACTGCCGCCATATTAAACACACGTCGTGCGAGAGATGACCTCGACATGGAGCGCGCTCTACGGCGAATTGATACGCCAGACGTAGTGCGCTCTACCCTAAGCAGCAAGGAACTTAAATATAACGAAAGTACCATCGACAATATTCTAGGAACACCGAACAAGATTAATATTCCAGAAAGATATATCCCAGAGCAATTACCTCAGCTATCTGTGGAAGAGCAGGAGCACCGACTGCGGAAAGTGGAGTCCATCAAGAAGATGCTCTCGGACACCACGATTATTAGCAGCAGCACCGGGAACTTGCACGCTGACGAAAATCCAAACGAGAGACCTGTTAGCAGTTTTACGAACAAAGCCACGAGCAAAATGATTGAGGAGAAGAAACAACGAGAACACCTTTTGCAACTAAATCAAATACTCGCGAAGCAAGTCATGGAAATGAGCAAAATTGTGGCTGGTGAGTTAACGTCCAAATGAAACAATTTGGACAGTAGCATGACTAATATTTTTGTTTCTTTCGTTTATTTTTATTTTTTTAACGTATGTGTTTTGTGTGTGTTTGTAGGTACCAACAGTCCTGAAGAGAAATATATAGAATAGAGCTTTATTAGGTTTGTTTTGCATGTTTTTTTTTTATTTTCTTTTACTTTTTACAAAATGTTAATAATTTGTATGTTAATGTTGGTATTTTTTTAGTAAAAGCTCTTGAAAAACTACCGTTGGACAAGGACAGCGATATGTATTCAGACGACGATTTGTCTCCAGTGATACCGTTGCCTCTTTATCAACAACGTGATAACTTTTACAGCTAATTTGTACAAATTTAATTTTATCAATGGGCCTAAATTGTTACTTTAATTATTTTTATTGCCAATTGCAAGCTATAATTTTATTATTTTAATCCTAAATCAATTAATCTACCTATGTCAGGTAGAACTAAGTGCCAGACAATATATTTAGTCTATTGTATCTAGTGTTACATACTTTGTAATATTGTTTATATTACTGATATTTATTATGCTCAATTTACTAATTCTTACTGTACATATTTTGTTGATTGGTACAATACATTTTTAATCAGTGCACACTTTCGACTTCTAAGTAATTTTATTACCGTGTACAGGGTAATTACAATTTGACTGATTTATATGGTAAAAATTTACGTAAATTATATTGGCAGTAGTTTTTACTGAACTAAACTATTTAATTAATGTTGTTAAGTGTTAGAGATTAAATAAGTTTATTGTAGGTATACCTTGCCACCTAATTTATAGAATATTAAACAGTATTTTTTACTTTGTTCAAGATTATGAAAATAGTACAACAAAAATAATATTTATTTCCAGTGATCTATTTCAATCTTTACTAATACTGTAGATATCCACAATAGAAGAAATAAAATATATATGCAATTAAATTGCTTTTTATTTAATATCGTGTTTGTTCTACGAACAATAATAAATTAATGCATGTACATAATATCTCCTTAAATACAAAAAAAATCAAATTATTTAGCTTTGCCTTGGTTTGCCACGGCTTCCATGGCTTTTTTAACCGTTTCGGGGTCACCCAAAAACTGCAAACTTTGAACAGGTTTGAGGTTCTCGTCCAAAGTGTAAACGAATGGAATACCAGTTGGAAGATTTAAAAGCATAATCGCTTCATCACTCATTTCTGCAACATCTCTGATATCAAGCACATTTCTTAACAAAACCTAAAAGTAACTTACGGTCCAGATGCTTAACAATGCCTCTCAGGCTGTTTCCATGTGCAGCAATCAGAATTTGTTTACCAGCTTTGATTTGAGGGACAATAGTGTCATTCCAGAAGGGAAGGGTGCGTTCAATGGTCAATTTGAGAGACTCAAACTTGGGGAACTGATCCGGAGCTGGACCATCAGCGTACCGAGCGTCCTTAACGATGTTGTCGTAGTATTGGTGATCAGGTTCCATTGGTGGAGGTGGTACATCGAAACTTCTACGCCAAATGGCAACCTAAAAACAAATTGTAGTTTAAGAGTATTAAAAGGGATCACTTGAGAACCTGTTCGTCTCCATATTTAGCTGCAGTTTCGGCTTTGTTCAAGCCTGTGAGCCCTCCGTAGTGGCGCTCGTTAAGCCTCCATGTTTTAACAGTGGGCAAATCTGTTTGACCGATTTCCTTCAGAATAGCACCCAGTGTTACTTGGGCTCTGGTTAAAACTGAAGTGTACGCTAAATCGAACTTGTATCCTGCGTCTTTAAGTGCTTTCCCCGCACTAGCAGCTTCCTGTTTGCCTAAAAAAAGGATTAATTAGAATTATTATTATGAAATTCTTTTAGGTTAGGATGAAGGTCAGACAAGGTGATCAAGTACTTACCTTTTTCGCTCAAATTAGCGTCGAACCAGCCGCAAAACAAGTTCTTTTCGTTCCATTCGGACTCACCATGTCGAACCATCACAATTTTGTAGGTAGTCATTTTGGTAATTCTTTAGAAAAACACTCCGAAAACAATTAACCGGGCCGAGCAAAGCAAATCAAATGACAAGAAACAAGTAGCGCGGTGGGAGAAATAAAACCATAGAAAGCAACAAAGTTGAAGTTTCCTGTTTGACGGCGCCCCAACGAAGCGTCGTGACGGCGACGCTTCCCGAGTCATCGCGATTTCCCAGAAAATCAGTGAAACGCTTGCCTCCTGCAACCATCAATTAATGGCCTTAAAATAACAAAAATAGTAATGTTAATCAAATAAGTATTAGTCTATAAGGTAAACGAAAATAATATAAAAATGGTCCTTTTGGAATATTGCATTTATTGTGCGAAAAATAGAGGGTAGGTACATGTTTTGTTTTTTTTTTCTTGTTTATTGAATAACATTGCCTGTCTTTGTCACTTTATTGCGTGCTTGTCAAGTAAATGCATTTAAACAGGAATGTAAACACGTACAACTTTTGAATATTAATTTCGTACATTAGCTTCGGATCTATTTTTCGTTTTATTTTTGTTTTAATGCCTAGCTGTGATAAGTAATTAAACGGCATAGTAAATTTCATATTCATACACAATGCATTTTGATTGTTATGCAAATTAAGGTGCGAGATTATGTAAATTGTTATTGCCTCTTCAGTTTTCTCTATCTCTCATACGTACTCGCGTAAATGCAGGGATTAACCTTTTCCCATTTTCAGACAATAAAATGTTTGGAAGTAAATTACGCTCCTGGATGGAGGCAGTGCGACCTAGGAAAAAGCACGAAAAGCGCAAGGAAAAGGAGAAAAATGGCACACATAAAATTGGCTGCTTCTCGAAGAATAACATCACGGAAGATAAATACGACATTCAAAACAATGTATTCGCTACCATTAATTGTTAATATTTCTTACTAATGTTGAATTTTTCCAGAAAAAAATACCCACATCTTGCACAAAAACATCCTTTAACGGTCCTACGCCCAGCCGATACTCGGCAGCAAACCTGTCTTCACCCGAATCAGCGTACTCCACAGGGTACTCGACCGACGGTACTAGTCCAGGGGCACCTCCAGATTATTTCACCAAAGGTCCCAAGTTTGAAAGCAAACAAGTCGTTGTGGCTACTCTGGAACCACCTCCAAAGCTCCCCCCAAAACCATCGACGCCCAAACCAGAACTTCGAACCCCTACCAAAAACATCAACACGGTAATTTTGGCGAATAGAAGCTTCATTCTATCGAATATTATGTTTTCTTTTCCTACTAGATGTTGTATAAATGCATGATAGATGTTCAAACCTATTGCATGTGTTAGTTAAACTCAAGAAAGTAATACTCAAATGGCACCAATAGATAGCGGAAATGGCGTCGCCGAGACAAAGAAACCGTATACGAACCAATCCATGGTTATCGACAACCACGACAGTTGTCGTAGAGAAACCAAAGGCATCGCCAAGGCCTGTCTTGAAGAGGCCAATGATAGTCTTAGCTGACGCACCATTCGTGGACTTTACCCAAAAAACCAAGTGAGTAGTACGTCATCATCCCACCCAACAAGTTTATTACCGTCCAATTCTCTTAGGTCGCAATGTTTGGTACCAAGTCCGCTGGCCTGTCGGCGCAAGTCCATCTCTTCCTCAACATGCTCCTCCTTAAGTGGAACTTCCTTTTGGGAGCCTAGCGAAGAGGATTGTACCCTCAATGAGATGATGGGCAAATACGACGAGAGTTACGTTTACGAGAAGGAAACTGATATTCTAAGCGACAGCGACCCTACCGATCTCGACACTGATATTGACACAGGACAAGACGGAGGAGATGAAGAAGACACTCAGGAAGGAGAGCTAGACTTTATAGACGATGGTTCCTATGCTGAGTCAGGTACTGGTGAGGCTGGCCGAAACACTGGTCATTGTTCCTATTTTAACTACCACAATCAGAGGAAAATATCTCGAAGGCGAAACACGCGCAAGCACAAACATCGCGGTAGCTCGCACAACAAGAAGAGTCACCTCCACCACAAAATTGATCCCCTGGATCCGAAGCTTCCAAGTTATGATGGTTCCAGATCCGCTGGTGCAACACCGTTGTTTGCGCGTCGATGCCAAAAACTTCCCATTTCGAAATTGGCGTTGGAAGACAATCTGCGAAAGCGCTCGAACTCAGTACACTTTTACCGCGATCCCGTGTGCTCCTCCATTGACAGAAGAGACAAGGAAGCTGAACGAAAGTACGAAGAACTTATAGGGGAGGCGGATCAGTTGTTGCGCAATTTCAAAACAGAGGGACTGTCACCTCGTCGCCATCCTGTAGGACCTGCAAACAAACGTGTGGAACTTCTTCGCAGCGCTGAATGTCCAACAATTAAAGCACGGTTGATGGGAGATATTCCGTCCAGTTTTAATAATACTTCCATACCAAGGCCAATAATAAAGACTCCCCTTCTTAGCTCCAGATCTCCGGTAGGCGCGCGCAAGGCTGACAGGCGCAGTCCAAAGCACAAACGGAAGACCAGCAAGTATAAGATTGACTTTAACACATCTAGCTCCGAAGACGAGCACCCAAGACTGAGAGCACCCCCGCAAAGCGCGCCAGTTCGGAGAAAGATTTACACCCCCAATAATAGGACAGTGGCGTTTCATCCCAGTTGTAGTAAGTTGTATAGTAAAATATGTTCTTGTTAATAAAAAAAAATTGTATTTTCAGATATGCCACGTCAAGTATACAGGAACAGTGCAGAAAGTCTACGACATCAAGTTCTGCTGAACACTATTGCGAATTTGAAGAGAAGCTTAGAAGATCAATCAGCTTCGCTTAAGCAGGCATATAACACCTCGCAACAACATATTCCCCTGTGCATGTAAAAATATACAATATTGAACAAGGTAAAAAGCAGGAATAGATGTTACGTTATTTTAGAAAAATATATATATTTTCGATATGATCTTTAATAACAATAAAAGCAGGCAGAAGTCGCAGAATACATATATAAAATAGCATTTCGATGAATGTGCAAACTTAACTTATAATTTGATCCATAGTTTTGATACAAAAGTTTGGAGTACAATAAAATACCTTTTACATCTTCCATGCCAAGAAAAATGCAATAAGTGTTGACCCGTGCCATTTATTGATTTATAATGAGTATTTATAGACCTTTAGAAAGTTTCTTAGTGAATAGTACCCGATGTGAATAATTGTTACTTGGTAGACATTTTTTAAATGAGTAGATTTTGTAGTTGACAAAATTATTCCAATACTTAGTAGATCATTAGTGTGTAGTAAATATTCCTAGTCAATTTAGGTCACGAACTATGTTTTCCTGATTATTAGGTACCTGTCTTTCCCCTCATTATGCTCAACTTTTAATTGTTGTTATTCGTGACACTTTTCTGATAGAAATTTTTAATGACTTTTATGTTTTGGGTCTTTTATGTTTGTTCTTGATAAAATACAATGTAAAACTAGGGTATTTGTGTAATCTTGTTAACATTTTGTTAACTGTGAGGCTCTAAATATGTATACTAGCCTTAAAGGCCTAATATTAAGTGCAGGAGCATTTAGATTTTAGCCTAAGGATCTGTTAACTTAACAACTATGTTTTATACTATCGATGTTATTTATTTATTATTTAACAACCCATTAATTGTTGATAACTTTTGTTTTGTCTAAAGTACAATAAAATCATTTTTATTATAATCCTTGTGCTTTACTATTTGAAATCCTGAAGGATAGTTCCGTTTTTGGACAAAAGATGGCAGCACAAATCTGCGGATGTCAACGCCCAATGTATTCAGGAATTTCAGGAAAACAAATCAATAGTTAACAAAGCAAAGCAGCCCACACGTAGATATCCTTTCATCAATTTAGACACGCGATGCTCATTATGTTTCATATTCCTTTGTTCGCTTTTAGACATTGATGTAAAACAATTTTCATGATATTGTTCAGGAATATATTTTGTCTTATTTCAGGATAAAATAAAAGCATCAGCAGTGCCTAGACAATTGAATACTGCTATGCAATTATGTTGCGCATGTGCCAAATGGGCTAGAGGAAAGGGGAAAGGCAAATGAAACACTATTTTTACAAATAAAGACAACAAACGTATATATGATATTTATTTTATACGATTCACAGAATGTTGATTATTAGTGTACTATAGTTGAGGGTACATGTGTGGTGCAATAGATTGACGAAGGCGTCCGCCAGCGTTTTTTGACCCAGCTGGCGGTGGTACCTGTCAGTGTCTAGCAGAAAGCAGCCCCCACAGGGCCACATTCTAACCTAGGAGTGAGATGAACCATAACTTCTTATTCGTTATATTACACAACACTAATATTTTTGGAGGAGTGAGCAAGTCTAGAGTTCGTGCTCAGAGAGAGAACGTCACTCGCGATTATAAACGGTCAGAACTTGCACCGAACCTTTTCGAAAACACATAAAAGAAATACCTAAACATGCAGAACTAATCGAAAAATAAATAATACAAGAAGCAAGTATTTTATTGCTCAACAAGCGACTTGAGAGAAATAACCAAAATATTTAGTTAAATAGCATCATTTCCAGAGGAATGTCAGTGTAATGTTAAATATTAACAATAATATTAAATAACCTTCATCTGCTTTATTCTATGCCAAAGCATCGTTCTAACGTCTAAGTTATTTATAACTATAATATTCAAATGGAATGTTGTAAAAATGTCTTTACTGTTACATCTCTATGTTCTATATTTTCTGAGCTAAGTTAAGAGTCTACGAGTCTACAGGTTATTGTCAAGTTGTTATATGAATATTAATTTTGAGTTTAGCAGAATCCAGCTTCTGTACAGAAAATAGTTCCGAAATGATAGACACAAATATAAGTAGCTTCTACCTGAAAGAGTAGTTCTGGTGCAAGTCTGCATTTAGATATAGGTATTCGTAACTATGAACCGAAAAGGACAAAACCGAAATCCTGCTCGGTTCAACCGTGTGCTTAACCAAAGTCGTTAGGCCGAATAGCAATCGACCCATCACTTAAAACCACTAGTAACAATCAGCAGCACTACATAAATAACCACTTTATCTAAGTGTGGCGTTGCACCAACTTTGGTTTCCGAAGCAAGTTAGCTGCAACGTCTTGGTCCTTGATTCAAAAGCAAAGATCGCCGCCGTGCAAGCATAATAGGCCTGAAATGGCTGGTGGATTGGTTCGATGGATGCACTTAGCATTATTGTCTGTAGTCCCAGCCGAAAGGAGGTTAAAACTAGCCGAGAGGTTCTTGGTCCGCCTCTGAGGTCGGTTGGGAGATTTGCTGTTGGGCGAGGGATTTGTAAAGCGGCGAGCTCACAAACCTGGGGTAACTGTCACGTTGCATTAGCGTGTAAATTTGTAATTGGGCTTCATCAAATGTTTGTGGGGTAGGCTCAACCATGTTGCGATTCACGACTTCCCGCACGCGGGAGTCGAGCGATACCTGTAAATTAAACTTTTTAGTCACCTTCTGGAAAACACATGCCCCAACATGCTTTCAGATGCGTGTTTAACGGTTAAATTAGCGGACATTGTTTGACCAACAGTTTACTTTTTGGCGAGTCTGTGCATGAGTTGTGGCAAATCTATATTTAATCGAGTGACCACCACATGGAGATATATGCATATGCAACCAGTATTTAACGATCAACTAAAATGAACGTAAACTAGGTTATTTGGATGTGCCATCATTTCCTCCGATGCAATTAAAAT
This sequence comes from Cartodere bifasciata, assembly GCA_963920755.1. NCBI lineage: Eukaryota > Metazoa > Arthropoda > Insecta > Coleoptera > Latridiidae > Cartodere > Cartodere bifasciata. Next base: position 5,380,925 of record OY987201.1, on the reverse strand, counting down.
TAAGTAGACTATCAGAAAGCCAATCAGTTGGTAAAGATGTTACACCGTAATTCATTTACTCAGCAAAATGGAAGTTCGATGGAAGTTACTGCAAAAGCGTTACTATCTTTGGCATTTATAGGACATTTAATGCATGCATAAAATCTATATACTATAATGTGCCGTCGGTGTTTATCTTTAAACCTTTCATTACGTTTCTATTAGATATTTTCTAGCCATAAATAACAGCAATCGCGTTCAGGGAAATATACATATTTAAATCATTTTACTCACGACGCATTGATGTATCTATATTCTATTTATAAATTAAAGCATGCAGGATTTTAAATACACTTGGAGAACGATAAATATTTACCTCCTTAGGAGATAGTATAGAAATATAATCTTCATAAATAATTCTAGCCATTTCTTCAACAACTTGGGGGTTATTTTCTCGTTTAAGTTCTTCGCATGCAAGCCAAAATAATATATTTTCCTCTGAGTATTCACATTTTAGAAAGTCCTTAAATACCTTCCGACCAGCCGGATTTTTCATTAATTTATCGAAAGATTTGCCCCAACTTCTAATTTCATCTAACGTAGGTCTGAAATATTAACAAAGTTATTAAATACGATTGATAAATCCATCGCTGACAACTTACGGTGGCTCTCCATCGTGATTTAATAAATCTGAGTTATTAGAATTTCTCGTAGGCCCGTTTTCTTCGTTTCCTTTTCCTGGTGTTGAGCTAACAGAGACAATTCAATATTAATTTATTAAAACTATCCAGCTGTCACGACACACTCTAATGAAAACATTAAAAATGTTTCAATCAGGTAAGTGTCGTGGGTGCTACAGACAGATCGTGCAAGGATTGTTTGAGTGCCAACAATACCGGACATGCAATATGGGTCTGTAGGGGAATGTTGGACAGGGATATCTTACTCACCAGCAGCAGCTACAGCAGCAGCACCACCAGCAGCGAGGTTTGATCCGTAGGGGAGCACCTTGTGAGGCTCCCCTAGGGTTGGGGGGAGTGTTAAGGCCTGCATTGGCGGAGCCCCGCAGTCTGCAGGTGCTCCCAGACCCTCCCCCGGTCTGCGGCACACCAGGGGGTCCCGTTCTATTCTCGCTGAGCCGCTCTGTTACACTACAAGACATCTGCAAATAAAACAACCATTTTTGCAACAATGAATCCTGCAGGAGAGGAGCAATTTAACGAAGTATAAAATGGGAAATGGCGAATGCGCCGGGTTAGAATTTCTGCAGTTTATTGAATGTTTATCGAATTATTTGCAAAGGATTAGAATAAAGGACGCCACTGATGACCCAGTTCAAAGACAGGGTTTAACGCTCTGCAGATTGTCGAGCTCGCTTGCGGTAGCACATGTTGTGTGGAGGCAAGCGCCGGCGTCAAGCACGTGTTGGTGCCCTTTTTATACATATTTTATATAAATATCTTGGAAAATACAATTTATTGGGAACCTGGAGACTTTCCGTCGGCTTAGCGATCGACCGCTTAAAAACAGCCGATAACTATCAGGCCTTCAGGGGAAAAAAACGAAGAAAAAAACTTTAACCATAAAACGAAGTGAATACATTTCCAACAGGCAATCATTAAAAACAATTTGTCATACTTAATTTCAAATTTGTTTTACGTTGGAATTTATAAAATAGTTCTATAAAGGACTTTATTATAGAAACCCTATAAATAATTGAACAGAACAGAAGGACAGTGAGTGAAAAATGAAATGGAAAGTAGGGTCAATTTGTTTCCAAATTCTCCAATATCGGTTTAAATAATAATTGATTTACATTGTCATGTAAAACAATAAAACGTGGATGAATGGGTACACAAGATGGTATTTATGGGTGAGGTTTGGCAACAATGGTAAAAGCACTTGTTGCAGCGCTAGAAAGCGGGTTTCTGGCCGGGCAGAGCGCTATTGATCGAACCAGAGCTGCGGAAACTATACAACACAGTTGCATACTCTCCTAAATTATCCCTTAATTGTACTACTTAGCACTGGATTAAAAATAGACAACCCCAACCAATACGTCCACTTAAATCCAAATTTAGCTTTTTTTAATTCTGGAAATAGGAGTTATGTTCAAGGGGTTGTTAGTAATTTGACGAAGCCATGGTACAAAAATAAAATTGTATTATTAGGATGCTCCTTTTTGCAAAAACATACTTGAGTAGAATCTATGACTTATTACAAGTAAAGAAACCCAATATTAAAAACTATTTCTAATGGGCATAGGTCCGACGTCAACTTAATAAAAAAAGTCATCAAAATGTCATTATTAAATACGTAAAGTACAAAACAATTTCAATAGTTAATTATAGAATACAAAAAATGTAATTTGGACTAAAAACAAATGTGGTTAAAGTACATTAGCGGATCATATTCAATTTCTAAAAATACCTAAAACAAAAGGAAATTGGAAAAATTGGACTCGGTAATCGGAGAAAGATTCGTTCGTCGCGCTTCGATCTCGCGCCAAGTTGCGGAAATGGAATTATGTTATCGTTAACCCAGCGCATCCGCCAATTTATAAGCTAGCTCAAAAAACAGGTAGGGACAGTTATTCGTATTTACTCAAGTTTGCGTCGTCTCTAAATGGGACACCTTATTTATTCTAGGTGTTTACAAATAACAGAAATGTTGATATTGCATTGCTTTCATTCTGCCTACGCAAAAAGCCATCCGACGCGTATAGAGCACGTTTTTTGGATGCTCGCTAAAATGTGGGTGTTTTGTACAAACCGCCTCCGGTAACATTCAATAAACTGTGTTAACCCGAGGCACTATGATCCTACGCTTACTTTATTGTTTTACTTAGTGAAAAATGGGCCGCGGGCCAACGTTATTATAATACAGAGTAATTAAACTCTCCACAAATATTATTACCATACTTAAAAGTAATACAACAAAGTTCTAAGAGAAATTTTAAAGTAAATACTCCTTGTGAAGATGGCGTCTCTTAACAATAGAAAATTACTGTAAAAGACGCTTTCAGATTTCGAAGTAAATCCTCTTATAATGCAAAGCTAATAACTTTCTACTCTACCATTGACCTTTTTTTGTGTCTTTCTATGTATTTAACATTGGCTTTATTAAAATATGGACCCGTCAAACTTTAAATAACCGCGGTTTCACCAAAAAGATGCAATGTTCGGATCGTAAAGCGAGTTCCTAATTGGTAATTTTATACAGAGTGTAAGGTTAAACGAAAAGTTTTAATTCCTTAGGTAAGTTTATGATAAAACTTTTTGTCATGATTACCTTATAAAGTGAAGGTACAATTATGCCCTAAAGGGGATAAATTTCTGCGGAATATTTATCATGACAACGAATAAGACGCATCAATAAAAATGGCACGGTATTTCATTCAGATATCCAGGGTAGCGTGGGTTTTGCATTGTGACAAGCTATTTCTCAAAATCCTATCGTGCTGCATTTGATAATTAAAAGAACATTCTTTTTTATTTATTTTGACTTAAATTTTAATTAATGTTTTTCACTTATAATTATATTAATTATTTTACGAACAAGTATCTAATAAATATTTTTTGTTTAAATGTCGGTACTTAATTCTTTTGAATAAACTTATTATCTGTGAGCAAAAATATTTGCACACATCATTTTCAAGGACATTTCGATTACCTACAGTCTATAAGAAATAAAATACTTTCCTTCATGTTTTCAAACAATCCGTAAAATTACTGATCAATCTTTTTTCACGGAAATTCTTTATTTAAAATTTCCTTTGACATTTATAAACAATAAAGAAATAAATGTTTATTTGAATGTGATATGAACATGAAATATGAAACGAAAAAGATTTGAAATATTATATTTTGCACGAACTCGTGCTGAAAAACCTAAAACAATTTTCATATTATGGTGAAAATATTTTATGAGTGAACTTTTATATTTCACCCCAAACGTTAAACTAAATAACTAGAAACTTTTCTACTATAAGTTCTCTAATGCTTTTTATTGATGTTTTTGTGAAGTACCTATTTCTATTTTTAACCAAATTAAAATTTTGCATATCGAATTGGACCTTTTGTGAATTAATCATCATCAACATTTAATTCGCCAGTCGCCACCCTGAATATCTGATTGATAGCCAAAGTATAATCAAGGTAAATATCTATTTTCATAAACGATGTGTGCGCAGTCGCAAAATTTTTATGGAAGAGAGGGTAAAAGGGCGTTAAATTATTTAGAACAACAAATGCTTACAATTCAAGTTGTAAAATCCTGGTTCTGGTTAATGAGATCATTTTCAGTTTAAAATTTTTATAATTAAAAGTCGCAAGGCATGAAAAGCAGCACATACTTTTTGTAAAGAAATTATGATGTAAATGTGTAGTCAACAGAAATGCACCGTTTACAAAACTAAAGTTCGTTAATTACATATAGCTACCTGGATGTTAAGGCTATTAGTCGTTAAGCATTTAATTGGGTCATCAAAGAAACAAGCTCATGCCATGCCTAAGCAAATTCATTAATATTTCGAAATGGGGTTAGAATATTAAAACTAGCGTTTAGTTGTAATTTCTCGCGTTGACTATTTCGTTTAAACGGGTTTTAATTAGAAATGATGTGCTTTTATTGGAGTAACAGAGATAGTTTATTTTTCTAACGATTAACTAGTTACATGTAAATTAAAGCTGATTTTAACACGACTTTGTTATTCAAAAATAAAAATAAAGTCTGAATTTGGAGCGACAACAATTCACCGACCTAGGCGACCATACAAAAGGATAATGATAATTACCGATTTAATAATAATTAGCGTATATTAATTAAATGATTATTATAAAAGTACAGTTATTTAAAAGGTACTAAAGAAGTTGTAAAGTTAGCGAAACGTCGTGTTACTCAAAATGCGTTATTTAAAGAAATAATTAAATGATAGGGCATTTTAGAACCGGTGAATTATACTTCAGACGATTTGCATGGTTGGTAATTTTTCGTAAAACCTTTAATTTGATTAAATGGGGAAAGGTTTCGATTTTTCTGATGAAACTGACTATGCGTTGAACAGTCTCGTTATTTTGCTGGTGCTGAAATATGAAAGGTGGGTATAATTTCGCAATATCATTTTTAAACAGAATGTTTTCCCTTCAATTTAAAGGTAATACGATTAGTGATTGATCACTGAGATATTTAAGCCCTCCCTATGTTGTTCAATGATACCCGAGGCATCTATTTGGTGTGTAATTAATGTCGCTTTTAATGATCGTCTTTGAAGCATTGTTAGTGTGTATTTAACTAAATTTGATGTTGCAAATTTATTCTAGATGAGGCCCATATTACAACCATTTTTATCATTCCGTAAGCATTATTTTATGTCCCACAAGGACTTTAAAATAATTGGAGTCGTGCGCGCGGAAAACGGTTGAACTCCTTGCCGTTAATAATTTCAATTTAGCCTAGCTACTTGACGTATATTAAATAGTTTGCAATGCAAGGAATCAATAATTCTGTATACTTAAATGTGAAATGCCGCAATTAAGAACAAGAATGGGTTAGATCAGTAAGTGGGTTAGACTTTTTTCATCATCAATTAATCAGATTTATTTTTGCATCAAGTCAATTTAATAAACCGTTCCCAAATTGTTCGTGATAACAAATCGTTACGAAAAACAAAAATAAGTTGCCCAAATAGTCATGAAAATAAAACGGACGAATCTGAAGAGATTTTTGTTCTAGGATTGATATTAATGATTCTGGAAAATAGTCTTAATAAAGCCATTGTCTTGTTTGCAAAGAGTATAAAATAATGGGGTATTCTAGAGAAAGGACGTCTTGTTGTCAAGCATTATTATTTAAATTTTCGTTTTCTTAACTTCGGAACGTTTCAGCCTGCAATAACGTTAGGTAATATGATTAGCTTAGTTTTAAAATGCATTAAAATCTCATATATCTAATGCAAATGCAGCAGACGACAGTTTTATTTAAAAATAAAACTTAAAACAGGATCGGCATAAACCATTTTCATAAAATTGTCATATTTTAAACGAAATTTTACATAAAAGTTATAATAATGTTTCGTTACCTTTAGATAAAAAACGTTGTCTTGACTAAATTTCAGCATTAGGTATTTTAAAATTAAAATGTTATGTTGTATTTATTAAAACGCTGTAGTTAAACTTTTAGCATGTGAATTTGACCTTACATGAACGATGTTGGACACGTTTAAAAATCAATTTCCCACCATTTAAACATACATTAAAATTTGGGCACAATTCCATTTTGCAGGTTATGTCGTCTTTTCATGATATTTTTGGGGAATTAAAAAGACATGAGGTTCAATTTTTGAAGGAATTTAAGGTGTGAATAAAGGGGGTAACGTACCTTTCCTAATTGCCATTAGGGCTTCTGGCGTTCGTGGCCGGGGCTGCAGTGGATACTAGAGGCCGATGGGCCATTTTAGGCCGGAATGGCCAGGAGTGTGCGGTGCTACGCCATCATATCCCAAATACCTGAGAAAAGAAGCATCATGGGCACACGAAACTCGGCGAGCGAGCGATACCTGTTGTTACGCACACTTCACGCACAACCCGCCGCCTTTCAGGATAGCTGACTGCACACTGCGGCGCTCAAAGCTTCGCTAGTTAGACGCGCCGCCGTGATACCGTCGGTGCGCCACCGTACACCATTCCAAATCGCTCTACAGTGACGTCCAATACACAAATCTTCCACTAATGTTTCTTTTAAACACCTAAAAATGATTAAATATTATAGAAACGTTGTACTAATCATTCAGGAAAGGTCTTGTCTGCTAGATCAATACTTACCCCTTTTGTCAACATGCACATGAGTTTAAAAAAATTAGGGCACTTTGGATTTATATTCCCGGCATGAAATTTCCGTCACCATCACCTAAGGTGATAAAACTTCCAAAGTTTAAAAGCAACTTAAAAAGTAACAGTTGTGTTTTATTGATTTCGTATCAATTATTTAGACTTTGTTTCACCCTTAGCACGACACTGGTGTTCATAAGCGCGCGAAAAATAAAACACGTGCCGATATCTTAGAATTTGGAAAAGCTTCAAATCACGTGATTTCAGTATTATTCACAGACCTACGCGCCTCATTTTTCTTTAGTTCTCAACAATATATCAACGCCAATTTTAGAGTGCTCTTAGGTCTTTGATTAAAATTCGCTGAAAAACTTATTAATTTACATACAATTTTCGCTGATACCATCGCTGTTTAATTGCTTTTTTAATTTAAAATATACAAGGCTATTAAAATCAAAAGAAAATAGCACGCGTCGAGTCGACGAGAAATTATTTTTCCTTTTTACATTATTGAGGGTGGTATTTGATTGCATTTGCAAGGTAGAATGTTTTAAATAATAGAATAAATTAAGTCATACGGAATCAGGTTTGTATGAGCAATGATTAATCCACAAACAATGTTATATGTTATGGATAAAACTAGAATATGGTGGATGCGCGGGGTTAGTACTAATGCTATACCATTTTTCTTAAAGTTTTACTTCTCTCATTAGAACCTTTGTGAAGAACCTAAAGCTTAAAAGTCTGCGATTGGTGCTTTACCCTCAACCGAAAACGTCTTTTTTAATAAAGTACTAAACTTGTAACAGAGAGGACTTGAGAATAAAACAAATAACTTTAAATATGAAGTCACTAATCAGACATCATATTGTCAACGAATTTAAACTCCCCCACGTTTTGCTCCTAATGGAGTTTGCTTCAAATTTAGGACCACCCAAGTTGCTACAAAATATTCGACTAAATTAGTTTTATTTATTCTTTTTCGCTTGAATTTTTGTCTGGAAACTTATCACTACCTCTACATATTTTGGAGGATTAAGAGAGCCAAAAATTACATAAGTTAAAAGTCGCGGATGAGAATAATAATTATTTTTAATTATACATTTACTTAGGCATACATATTGCCTACCAAATTCTCATTTTATTTTAATATAAAACCCAAATTATTGGACTCCAGATTCCAGAACATTGTAAAATATTTAATAAAAATCTGAGACTAATGAAATGTTTCAATTTCTTTTTTTAATAAATTTCAATTTGGCAAAATAAATTATTCTTCGATTTTTTGAAATTAAAAGCAAAACAAATATAAGTCACAATTCAACGTCTTTACATATATAAAACGAAAAAGTTAACTTTTCAACTGTATATAAAGTTACAACTAATAAGTCAAGAGTCAAGGTCTGAGCCAAAAATTTCATTCATCATTTTGTGATGAATTTTGTACAAGAAAACAATGTTAAAGAATCACTATGCTCAAAAAGTTTAACTTTGAATTAAAAACTTTTAATTGCAAAATTGTACGGCAACTTATACAAAAACATATCAAACTTTGTTGGAAATTTGTAATTGGAAACATACAAATACAAATACTAGAACAAGGTCGATGAACCGAGTCAATCTGAGTTTGGATTAAAACAAATTATCTAGGGATGCAATTTTTTTTAATACAATATATATGCAGATATTTGCGGGTTAAGCTCTCGAGCCCACTTGGTTAAATATGGATTTGTTGACGGGGAATGTAAATTTCAATATTTTTGGTGGTTGAATCTAGGGCTAAGCGCAAGCGAACTTTTCAGGTGATTGTCGTATTGATTTTTCGTTTTTATATCATAACCTTCTAGAGAAAGTAATTGTATTAAGCGCTAAATTTTAATTGTATCCATTATTATTTACTTTCAACCAGGCGTAGAAAATGAGAAAGGCGTGACATGTCCTTGTGGAAGGACGTATAATTCAATAAGATCAATTATCAATGCTAATGAGTTCTTTGAGGGTAATTTTAATGTGTATAATTACGAGCCCAGCTAACGAATTTCAACACGATAAAATATACCTACCAAGGGGTTAATAATTTCCCAAAAGCAAGAAGAAACCAGGCGATGAAGCGTATCCTTGGTCCTTGGTTTGTTTCCATTCACCAGCGCAGAAACGTGTATTGAATTTCTTAGGGCATTATACGGTGATAAAAATTGCCAAAAAATATTTATTAAAACCAGCTTGTTGACTATGCTATCACTTTTAATATCAGATGAATTTGTGATATTTTATTAAAAATATATAAAAACGACAAGAAATGCTATGTTTGCAAGATGTCATATTTCTGCTTCTCCAGATGATATTTAAATTACTTGTTAATTCCAACAGACATTCGTCCTTTTGTATACTATTTATAGAAAGTCCTTGGAAAAAGGTTTATAAAAAAGAAAATAAGCTTTCAATTAATCCCGATGTCTTATTTTTTAAAGTCCACATTGATAACAAAGAGGCGTAAGACAAATATACAAATACGACGCTTCTTTTGCATTTTAAAATAGATTTTTAGCTTGAAAAGTAAATTGCCTGCTTTAATACTTTTTTATAATTGGAAATAAAATTAAAAACGCACATCATTGGTATAACAATTATTTTAGGGGATGCGAGAATGTCTATTTCGCGAATTTTAACTCAATAGTTCTTAAGTTGAAGTTATAAAAAAAATAAAACAAAAACATACGATTAAAGTTAATTACTTTAGTTTTGATCGGTTTGTCAATTGCAGCACAGTCTACTTCTACTTTGTTTTTGCGGAAAGTGCATTAAATATTAATACAATATGTCAAACATATCCACAACTAAAAAATTAATTAATAAATGCATTTAGTAATAGAAAGTAGAGATTGTCATATTAAATCCATTACATTCACAAAGCATGTACCTACATGTGAATTGAGCCTTAAAATCTAATAATAAATTTGCGGTAGTAATATATGCATACTAAATCACTATCAGCAAATGTAGTTGTATTTTGGGGCTTTATGAATGAAATTCGGGTTTGGTATTGCGTACGCTTCACACAGCTTCTCTACCCACTTTCATGAACTGCAGCCGTGACAGTTTAGGCGATGCTTTCGATATTTCTAGCCCTAGTGTCAGCATCGAGCAGCCCTGGCGATCAGGCTGCATGGGGAGGCAACCCCTTTCGTTGCTTGGCAACCCTACACCCCCACCAACTCATACCTATGTCACATACCTATCCAATCCATCCCAAAACGCGAATTCCAATAGCATTCACGTACTAAATAAAATATCACATCAGTAGTATGTGCGGGGTTGTTATACTTTACCCCCCTCCCCTGGAAGGAAAGCATAATAGCCCATAAACTAAGTCGCCTATATTCGCATTTGGCACCTCCAAAATTGCGAAGATTTAACATGGTATCCGGGCTTAGCAGCATCAAATGCTTTCTTTGCAGAATATGTATAGAAGGTAGAGTTTAGCTTGTGGCAGTCAATACAATAAAGACAGGCTCACGTCTTGCCCAAACTAACTGTCGAAGCGTTTGTTCGATTTTATCAATAACAATTTTGTTGAATTAGTTTTAAGATCTATTCCAGGAAACAATGATGTACGTCCGTACGTGTTCTAGATAAGAATAGATTCTTTAGCCGAATTTAGGAATGGGTGAAGTATGGCGCAAGTCCCCCTGTGCATGTGTAGGTTACCATTAGATCCGCGCGGGGATCTAATCAGCAGCATGATGCACCTCCCTGTTGCCAGTTCTACACCCTATCCGATTCTTTATCAATCAAAGAGAAATAACTTGGCCCCGTTAGTTCACGCACGCGGGTTTAGGGATGAGTTTGGCAACAGAGGGTTAGGCACTTGCGACTTGGCAAGGGGGTGGTTGCTCTGCCGTTCGGGGTGATAGTGGGGTGGCTCGGGAGGGGTGGGACGGCGGTTGGTCGGGCTGGGTGCCGCAGTGTTGGGTGGGTCAGACGTCGCACAAGCAGGCTCCCGCCCGAGTCTGTGGCGCCCGCCTTGAAGCCGCTGTCCGCGTATAGGTATATTGATACCTAGTGATGTAGTAGTGCACCGCATACGATAAGCAGGTAGGCAGCAAAACATACCTAGTGCGCACCCGCAACCCCATAAACTGACTCACTCTTTTCTGCTTTCATTCAAAGTCACCTACTTCCTAGTTGCATGCTTATTGTGGACACAATACCGTCCTGATTCCCACCTACAGCAATGTAAATATTTACAATATCTACCTATAAACCTGGCAACACCAAAACAGGTGTCTAACATGTTAACCTCTTCATTGTTTTGTTACAATCTTCCCTTTGTATCCAGGCAAGTTTATTATGTTTCTCAAGGGTCAAAACAACGCGCTTCTCTATTTATGCCATTGTTGTTCTTTACTTTGTTATCAAACAAAATGTTGTTACAGTTGTCACATTCACGGGAACAAGGACCCTCTTAATCATGGAAGTGGCAATGCCTATATCAGGCACAGCCATCGACTGCTACGAGGATATGTTCAAGGAAATAACGCGAAAGCTTTACGGTGAGGACGCCGGTCTTCCCGAGCTTAACGTTGGCGATCGCTTGTCCTCCAATATTCCAGAGCGCAGCAATCAATTAGCCGACTACGACGTGGATAGTCCATTATTAAAAACAGACGATCACTTAACTGCGTTCGGTCTTGCGGCTTTAATGCAGAATGGGTTTCCTTCTACCGGTATTCTAAATACAACATTCCAGCAACACAACAATACAAAAGTGGAGGAAAATTGGATTGTAAGTGAGGAAAATTTGCCTTGGACGCAATCCAAAATTGCTACCTACAACGCATCGCAAAAAACCTTTCGATGTTCGGAGTGTGACTGCGTAGGAATTTTAGCTAGAATAGCAGAACACTGGCTTGGAACTCATTCCAACATACGAGCTTTTAGATGCCCCCAATGTCCTTACGAAAGCGCTTGGGCTCGATGCGTTCGAATGCATCTAAGTAGGCAGCACAGTATTGAGACCGACGAAAGCAATGAAACCCTATCCAAAAACAATCCGGTACTTCATGACATCAGCAAATTTCTTCAAAGACTTAAAAACAAAATAGACAATTCCTTTAGCAAACCGAGCACAACTTCCACTCAAGCCCACGAGGACTTTAGTACTACTTCCAATGTTACAAGAACTCAACCCGAGTTAACAAATCCATCGGGAAAACGATACAGTTGTACATTTTGCCCTTATGCAACAGATCGCCGAGATCTGTTTACAAGACATGAAAACATACATAGGGAGGAAAAACCATTCCAATGTTATGTTTGCCAAAAACAATTTAACAGAGCAGACCACGTCAAAAAACACTTTCTCCGAATGCACCGTGAGCACCCATACGATCTTAACAGAATTCGACGACACCCACCCAAAAACGCTTCCGGAATGTCCTACTATCAAAAATACAACTCAGGCTCTCCAGCTATGGAACCAATTGGAAATTCTCTATCCATTCCGAATGGTTTTCAAGGCTTAGGCCGCTCTTCCAATGGGCTGGCTTCAACCTTGAATACAAATCGGGTAGACCCAAAATGCACCAACAGCAAAAATGGATTAGTTAACAAAAATGGAGCAAAAAAGAAGGGAGATAAACGTTTTACTTGCTGCTATTGTTCCTGGTCGGGTGTAGATAATTGGTGCTTGAAACGACATATGAATACACATTTGAAGCCCTTTGTTTGCGGGTTATGTGATTATAAAGCTGCCAGATCAGAGCGCTTGGCTACTCATGTTCTGAAGGTACACAATAAACGAGCTTGTGGAAAATGCAGCTTTCTGGCCGATGAACCAGCTCAGCTTATCGCTCATCAACAAGAACACCAGTAAGCTATTTAATTATTTATATCGCGCTAAACATACAAAGTTAACTGTTTGCTTTTTAGCCCATTGGACCAAAGGAACCGAAACAATACAGTTTTGAGAAATACTTCATTCAACGAGAATTTGGCCACAGCATCATGCAGGTAATTATACTAACAAATTTTCTAAACCTATGAGACTAAATAATTAATTTACAGCCAAGGCGGAACATTGACCAAACCGTCAGCAACACAAACAAAACCATGGAAAAGCAATACCTCAAAGCAACATGGCGCAGCCAGACTTTTCAGTTACATGGAAGCTAGTGATGGTTCAGAACCAGAATCAGAAAGCCGAACTGCCGAAGACATGAGCCGGATTAACCTTTCACACAGAATCCAGTCGGATTTTCCTGAAGCGGGGGATGTGGAACCAAGGTCTGAACAAGAGGAGGAACTCACAGAAGAAATGGAGCTGCCTCTTTTTGTCTGCCAAACATGCGGGTGTGAATTTGAAGATGATGCTTCCCTAGATACACACCAAATTACGCACCGCCTTGCTACATCTCCCGCTACCAAAAACGATACCAAAGAAAACCTAGATCCTTCATTCTTTCGGTGCCAACTTTGCAGCACATCTTTTGTCAGCCAATTTGAGATTATCGTTCATATGAGCTCACACTCCAATCTATCCAGTTTTCAAACGAGCCCAAACAAAATGACGGGTAAATTGAGGAAGAGGAAGCAAAACCAATCTCAGAGGTAAGCACCTATTCGCAGGGTTGATCAAGAAATCATTCTATAGAATTAATTGGTTTTAGATTCGTGATTCCATTTTGGGACAGTGGCGAAGTGGAAGTTCTGCGACATCTCAACGGAAAGCTGCGACGTTGGCGAAATGGAACACAGACAACTAATGTGAAACTAACAGACAAATACATGGCGCAGTTGGTTACCAAAAATGGTCTTCGTTGTCCTCAGTGCCCTTCCACAACTCTAAGCCGCTTCCATTCCAGATCTTCTTTAGCATTCCACAAACTGTTTCGACACAACACGAAGAAATTCAAGTGCGAGCATTGTGACCTCAAATTTGCCCACAGGTACCAAGTGGTTCTTCATGGAGGCCGGGCGCATGTTAAAAAACCACAACAATGGACACCTCCAATTCAGCAAGTTGCGACAACCAAAATAGAGTCAAACTTTTTGCTACATCAGGCGCCGGACGTTACCAAACTAAGCGAATTGGGGATGGCTTTTTTAGATCATTCTTTTATGCAAACGACAAATTCAATTAATCATTTACCCATTATCATACCAACATTTCCACCCAACTAAATTTTGCAAAATTTACTTCATCTCTGTTGTCACTTGATTGGAAAATAGTTGCCATATATTTTTATACCTACTACTAATATAATGTATAAATTAGAAATATTGTAGCAATATATCAACCTATTCTATATTCATACCTATTTTTGGACAAACCAAGACAATACGTCAGCTCAAACCACTAATATTTTTTTCGCAGCGCCAATTTGGTCATGAGTAGATATTAATAAACTGACCAAAGAATCTGTAGTCAAGCTATAAAACGAAATAAGAAAAGTGACCTTGAAGTAACTTTTTTGCACTATTCGAGTTTTGTTTAAATTGTGCAATATATGAAGGTACCTTATTTATTATTAATGTTGTTTACTTGTGTTTTGTACAACAAACTCAAAAGACTGTATTTTGTTCTTATCTTAAATTATTATTTAATAACTAGTGTATTACATGTTATATTTTGTTAATTTACTAAGTTGATTTATGTATTTCGTAATGTGTGTTTTTTTATATTAATAAAAAATAAGCATAAACAACAAGTATGTTTAAAAGAAAAACTTAAAATGTTTGCTTATCCTCTGGAAACTCCAACCCCACTTCTTTCCGCAAAGTATCCATAAGTCGCGCCAGCTCGATGGATTCCTCATGGGTCATTTGTTGGCTCTCGATTTTTTTAGCGGCGATACATTTTCTCACCTCCTCAGCTTCATAATATAAACCAGCACTGTTAAAGTGCAAGAATTCAACTTTTGATTCTGGCAGTTTGTACTCCAAAGTTTCGGTGTCAGTCACCAGTTGGGTTGGACACCAGAAATTTGGTAGTTTTAATGTTCCTTTAGTTCCAGAAACGACGCCTTCGTTGGGAAGCTTGACTCTAGCGGACGTGCTGACCACGGCCATTTTTCCACCAGGATATGTTGTAACTGCTGCTACTGTTTCATCAGTACCGTTTTTGTTCAGGACGCCGTTTACTGCGACTTTAATGGGTTTCAGCCCGCGAAAAACAAACTGTTGGAACTGCAGCATATAAACTCCCAGGTCGAGGATGGCACCTCCACCTAGGTCCTTTGAGCTACAAAGAGTAAAATGTAAGCACCTGAAGCCTTAGGACATTTGTTGACTTACGTTAAGCGCTCGACATGTTGCAAAGCATGCCCAAAATGAACGGACGCGTGGATAACGTCGCCGATTTCACCGGCATCAATGCGTTTCTTCAATTCTATGTACGCTGGAAAACATCTCGACCAAACAGCTTCCATAAGAAAGATTTTCTTCGCCCTCGCGATTTCCACCAACTTACTGGTTTGTTTCTCGTTCATCGTAAACGGTTTTTCGCACAAGACAGGTTTGCCATGTTCCAACATTAACTTGGTTGTTTCATAATGCTGGGTGTTTAAATTTCCGATATAAACCACGTCTGCAAAACTGTTCTTTGAAGTCTGAACAAAATATAATATATATTACGTACCGACATTGGGGTCTTTTGCAACTCCTTCATATCCCTCGTAAGCCGAAGTAATGTTGTGGTCTTGTGCAAACTTTTTTGCACCTTCTAATTTTCCGCTACCAATTGCAACCACCTGGTGGTCCTTTGGGAAGATTTGAACCGCCGTAACGAAATCGTGAGAAATTCGTCCGGCTCCAATTATACCCCAACGTAAAGCCATTTTTTAAAGATACTAAAAATGGATATATTTACTACTGTTTTCAAGTTAAAGATAAGGTCACTTATATACCGTATTTATGTAAACACGATAGCCCGGCTTATCGAAAAATTAATCCACTACTTACCTAAAATGCTTCAAAAACAGAACAGTCACCAGACACCAACTAACTATTAAGATAATTGGAAAAGCACTTCCATTACTGGTGGTGTTTGTTCGGGAAACAAATACTTTAAGTGTTTATAACAAATGGAATTAATTATGAATATGCATAATAAGTAGGTGGGTATGTACTTGAAATTAGCACAATCCATCTAGCAGCAGTTGGCGCATGCGGCTTTGTCTCGCGTATTTTGATTAGGTTTTAAAATGTTGATTAGGTATTTTCCTTATTTTTTAGTTGGTAAAAGCGGAAAAAAACATGGCGAGTCGAGATATTGTCGTAAGTAAAATTATTTCTAATGTTAAAAAATCAACAACCAGTTTCAGCTGAACTTATACGCTGGAATAATAGATGATGTTATTGGTAAACTCAAAGTAGAACTAACTGAGGATGGTACTGACGATGATATCATTGATCAATTAAAAGAAAAGTGGTTGGAAAAGACCACAACAAACAAAGCAGTTAAACCAATAAACACCTCCCCTGGTAAGACAACTTAAACTAAACTAAACTAAAAAAAAAAAAAAAAGATTATACCTATTCATGGAATTTAGAAACCGCGAACCAAGTCGGAAACCAACAACCATCAACGTCAAGACAAAAAATAGAGAAACTCCCTATAGTAAACATAAAACTTCCTTCTCCAAACGGAATGGGTCCCGTCCTGCAAATTATGGTACCACATCCAATAATTCAAGGAAATTACTTGCCTACAATTTTAACTGCATCTATTATAACAACGGCTTTAAGGATGCCACTCCATATTGCTGAAGACTTTGTCCAAAAACAAGTGTACTTATTTAATGAACGTTTAGTTAAATCACAGAAATGATTAGCATTAGTTTTTGTAACTTTTTGATATAGAAATAATAAATATATATTCCTATTCTTACGTCGTATACATGAATCTCAGGGATTCGGAGTGTGGCGCCCTCTGTTGGAGAAGTGCCACACTTTCGTGTTTGCATTGTTGGCTGCCTACCCAGCCATTCTTTTTTAGTTTTGTATTTATTACAAATTGTATCTAATTATATGAACAAAAACGATACTTTTTCGTATTGGTCATCATTTAACAACTATTAGACCTTTTATTTTGGCTAGTTAAGTCGTGTGCTTTTCCGGTATGTCTCCATATCTATGATTCAGCAGTTGATCTGTGGTCATAAAATTCCCTTTCCTTTGCTTACGTTTACTTTACGATTACTACTGTCATAATTTTTGTTCGCTGGTGTAGATAGTTAGTTCATGTTGCACTCGACCTTATAAAAAGGTTATTTTTAAGTTAAGTTAGTGTAAATTGTGTTAAAAATGTTCAATTGGCTTAAAGGAAATAACAATAAACAAGAAATATACAGTAATGTATTGGACGGCTTGCAGAAAATATATTCCCAAAAGTTGCTACCTTTGGAGCAACACTATTTCTTCCACGATTTCCATTCACCGCCCCTTGAGGACTCCGATTTTGAAGCTAAGCCTATGATCCTGCTGGTGGGACAATATTCTACGGGTAAAACAACTTTTATTAAATATCTGTTGGAGCGCGAATTCCCAGGAATACGTATTGGGCCCGAACCCACTACTGACAGGTTCATAGCTGTGATGTACGATGAAAAGGAGGGTATTATTCCTGGTAATGCCCTTGTAGTCGATCCCAAACGCCAATTCCGTCCCTTGTCGAAATTCGGAAATGCCTTCCTCAACAGACTGCAATGCTCTTTGGTAAAAAGTTCCGTTTTAAAAAACATGACAATCGTCGACACGCCTGGTATCCTTTCTGGAGAAAAGCAGCGCGTGGATAGAGGCTACGACTTTACCGGCGTTTTGGAATGGTTCGCCGAACGCGTGGATCGCATCATTTTGCTTTTTGACGCCCACAAGCTTGACATATCTGATGAGTTTCGCAGGTCCATTGAAGCCCTTCGAGGACACGACGACAAAATCCGTATTGTCCTCAACAAAGCTGACATGATTGACCATCAGCAACTTATGCGGGTATACGGGGCACTTATGTGGTCGCTTGGAAAGGTGCTGCAGACTCCTGAGGTGGCTAGAGTTTACATTGGGTCTTTCTGGGACCAACCCCTGCGTTACGACGTTAATCGTCGTCTTTTCGAGGACGAAGAAGTTGACTTATTCAAAGATTTGCAGTCGCTACCGAAAAACGCCGTTCTTCGCAAACTTAACGACTTGATTAAACGGGCTCGACTGGCCAAGGTGCACGCCTACATCATTTCCGAATTGCACGAGGCAATGCCCTCAGTTTTTGGCAAAGACGCTAAGAAGAAGGAGCTAATCAAGAACCTCCAGGTCGTTTACGATAAAATCCAAAAGGAGCACCAAATTTCTCCAGGCGATTTCCCCGATTTGAAGAAAATGCAGGAGGTCTTAGTCAACCAGGACTTTGCGAAATTCCACTCGCTTAAGCCAAAATTGTTGGAGGTCGTAGATCACATGTTGTCGGTGGACATTTCAGGCCTAATGTCGAAGATACCTCTTGAGGAGATGCAGGACACTAATAACGACAAAGGGGATGTTAAAGGTGGTGCTTTCAACAACGTGGAGGACACCGCCTCGCCTTTCGGCTACAAAAAAGGCGAAGGAATCGACGCTGGAGCGGGAGAAGTGGACTGGATTGTCAGCAAGAAAAAACCCGAATACGACGAAAAATTCGAGAAATTAATATCGTCTGATGGTTACGTCAGCGGGAGCGGTAAGAATTTCTATATCTTAATTACACTTTTGCAATGTTTGTATGTGGATGATTTTTTTATAATTGAATCCTTATCACTAGAATTTGAAGAGGGTTTCTTAACTTTACCTGTTTATTATTTATCATGCCGAGCAAATATTAATTGATTTCCAAAATAAAAATGTGCAATCAATAGGCATGCCAACTATTTATTGGCCTTAATTTAGGATTCATTGACCCGATCAATAATTTGATACAATTCAATTAGGTTAATTGCATTTGGGCACACCACAGGGTGGCACTCTATTTAATTCCAAAACATTTTTACGATTAAGTATAAAAAAATAAATTTTATGTCTAACGAAGGTTAAGCATCTTTCTTTTGAATCTTTATTTATTCTTATGCAACAAAAATTGGACATAAATTTCACTAAACGACACACATCCTTTTAAGCATCCTTTGGTCTAATTTCGAATTAATAAAATTCAAGGCGATACTTCACATCCTAATGTTATTTCTCTTGATATTACTATTAACGAAATCGATAATAAAAATGGAACAATAGCTATTTATTTAAACAATTGAATTGTTTGCTAAATCCTAATAAATCCAAAATTTGTTACAGCTGCCAAGACAGAAATGGTAAAGTCCAAACTACCAAACTCAGTATTAAGCAAAATTTGGAAACTGGCCGATGTGGACAAAGATGGTAAAATGGACGCAGATGAATTCGCCTTAGCAATGCATTTAATTGAAATTAAGATTGATGGAAACGACTTGCCAGCAACTTTGCCCGACCATTTAATTCCACCATCGAAACGCTAGATAATTCAACTTCGTTAACAAATTCGATTCAAAGTAAATAGTCAATCCAAATGTAAATTTAAAAAGTACTCCAATTAAGATAACACAGTTACGCAATGTTTAACAATAGTTTATTTTTTATACCTACATAGATAATCCAAATAATTGAAATGTGTTTAAAGCATGACAATACGAAACATTGAATTTGAAGCAAAAAAAACTATTTGACGTATCGATGTTTTAACTATTTCTGTGCCCGCTTATCCAAAATTTATTGTGATATAATGTAAATAGGTACTAACCGTGTATAGATTTCTAATCACCAATTTGTAACTAAGAAGAACAAAAATCGATGCTTGCATTTTAAACATTTACGCCTGAATGTTAGATGTATATAAATCAGAAATCATGTGTATAGTTTTGTTATCTTATTTAACTTAAGAAAAAAAAAGCACAAGCAATAAACCTAGAAAATTATATGTTAATTTAAAGTAGAAAGAGTATGTGGATGAATGAGTGCACTGCCTAGAAAGTTTATATTTTCATAAAAAAAAACAAATAATTTTCCCACAAACTCTTTAAATGTCCTCTTGATGTACATTTTACATTATTGATACAAAAAATTCTAAAATTAATGTATATAAGATGCCTTAATATGTATTTTTTGTATTTATTTCACTTAAAAAAATGCCAGTGCATTAAAAAATTGTTATGTTAATTTTAAGTAAATATTTATTGTATTTATGCTATTCCCTAGTTAATACATACTTCAGTTCATCATATTTTTGAAGTTTTTCTCACCTAGTTTCCAAGTTTTATTGCAAAGGCCAAGGACGCGCCCTGGTTTTTAAAGTAAGCATTAAAATATGAGTATTAAATATAGTTCTAACAATTTTAGTTGATCATCTAAGTAAACTTAATAAATACCATTTTATTAGGTTATAAAAATAAATAGTAAATCAATTTTTTTTAATGTACCTTTTATCACAAATGTAGCAATCAACAGTGTACATTGGCTGATTAAAGCTGGCTTTTTAATTATATTTTGAGCCACTTGATAAATTCGTGATCATAAAAGTTATTTAATATCAAAAGAAAAAACAAGCTATGCGCGCCATCTATTAGATGACTGCGAAGCTAGACATAACATTGTAGATGTAGGATAACAAATTCTTTTATTTTAATTTATTTATATATTTTGTAAGTACGAGTATATGGGTCATATTAAACAAATAAGTTTTAGAAAAAATTAAGCGCCATCTGTTGATTCACAGATAAACTAAAGGCACAAGGTGCAGGTTTCTCTTACCCCTCTGGGATAACGTAATTTTTATTTTAATATTTTAAATAACTTTATTTGCATATTTCCTAATGTTTAGAAAAGTTTTTGCGTCATATAAAACAAATAAAAATTAAGTGCTGAATGCAAATGATTTGGTTTTTTATTAATAAGTGCTTTCGTACCTGAACGATGTTGGTAAGGTTTTAATTATATATAAGAACATTTTAAAGCCCTTTAGTTATCGTTTATAGAAACCTGTTTTTAGTAATTTATATTTATATGTATTACTAGGCGCGAAATTTAAAGTTAAAATTGTCGCTAAGGTGATTTAAATGGTTAACACGAAAGTGTAATTTGTTCTATAGCAAACCGACAATTATTAAACAAATAATTGGATGACTCATACAAAATAAAAAAAGATGTAGATTTCCTAATTTTTAAAATAACTACATACTACGTCTTAAGGCAACTTTGTCGAATGCTTTAAAAAGGATACAAGGTGACTCTAATAATTCGGGGGGTAGGCAATTAATAATAACAATAAGTGAATCAGAATAGCATATACGGCTGGCTAGGACCCAGCTTATAGGACAATGAGGTATGACTAATACGGCGAAGTGCGCAAGCGCACACTTCAACCAATATGCTGACGGAATGGAATCTCTATTGCTGGTTGACAAGATGACTCATGTTCGTTGCAACTACTAGGTCTATGTACTATAGCAGATACATGTTAACGTAGTGATTATATAAAAACCGAAGTCAAATATGTTCTGCGTGGAAACGGCCGTTTTCGGGTAGCTTTCTTTAATTGACACTTGGAAGTTCGTGAAGAGCCGTTTTGTGCTTTTTGTGTTTTAAGTTCCTATTATAACAATTATACATTTTTTGTAACCTGTTGTTCGTTATGTGCTAAACAAATGTCCCTTTTTCATTTACTTCCTTAAGCCTTAAGGTAAGCTGAATTTTTAGTCTTGTAAAAATCAACAGATTAAAATAGATTTTTAGACTGTCTTTGAGCAGGAAATTTAAATTTGCTACTTTCTAAATTCAGATTTTATACATATTTCAAACAAGTAGGTTGTCATTGTTGATAATATTATTAAAACATTTAAAGCAATCTCATTTTTTTGATTAACTATGATTCTGATCTTAAGTATTGATTAAAAATAATGTGTTTTATTATAAGTTGGCCTTTAATTTATTAAACGTTCATCGCTGCTTGTTTAAATTTTTAAATAAGTACCTATTTATTTAAAACTCTACCACAATGTAGATTTGCTTATAAATCATTTTTTGACAATGTTTCTTTAAATAAAAAAAATTGCAATTAGGTTTTTATTTATTGAATATTTTTTTTGTGACATTCCCTGCATAAAACTTTTCTAAGCCTTTACTTTAAAAAATACGACAGGCAAATTCTTTAGTATTTAGAGTAAAAATTGTTTTTATTTATTTTACAAAATGGGAACAGCCTGTATAATAATAATTCGGAGCCTAAATTGTTGCAAGTTTCATGAGTTAAAAAAACATTGTATTTTGGGAAGATTTCCAACAAAGTTTTCTGAAAGTAATTCGCGGATTAATCTTTTTTAAATTTACGATTCATTGTTTATTTTTTGCGCTAATTATAATTTTATCTGCAGATAACAAATCTCTCTGTAAAACAAAATCTTAGCCAGGGGCTTTCGAGGGAGCCTTTTAAATTTAGGATGAATAAAAATAGGACAGAGTACAGATGGACTTAATAAATTTAAAAAATGTTTACAAAGTCTTTAAAAGTTTTTTAACTTGGACATTCTAAGAATGTTCTTGCAAAGCCAAATTATTTAAGCTACTGTATTAAACTAATGACTTCATTTCAAATGATTTCCACGTCCTTGTACGATGACACTATTCATTATTCACCTAGTCAAAATAAAAACAAGAAATGACAAATTCGAAATCTATTTACGAGACAGTACACGTAATCCCTATTTATAAACACAAGCGGCCAACGGCCAATTAGGCATTCCGGCTAGGTCATCACGAGTTCTCAGTATCTCAAAGAGAAGATATGAGACAGTTTTGGATCGGTGAAAACCCTGACTTGGTCATCAACCAAAATATGACTCATACTTTCGACAAACATTTGTTTTGTCCGTTTTATTATTTGTTATTTTTGGCAATTACCGCGGTCAAGACTCAAGGACCTCAAGCTTCTTTCGGTCATATTAGAAAAAATTGCTATAATAGGAACTCTTACACTTTCATACACTATGTATGAGTATGAACCCCAAGTGTAGTGGATATTTCTGGCTACTTATATCTAAATGCGTACCTATCTATTCCAGATTTAGTGCGTGCATAGAGGCCTGCAATTCACCATGTCTGTCTGCTTGGAGACTAGTCGGTCCAGAGACGGGCTGAAGCTTTCTCTGAACCGAAGCTTTAGTGAACCAGGGCCCGGTACCACGCCGTCGCCACAAAGCCTTTTGCCCCCAAAAAGGTGCAAGCGCGAAACTGGGATGAGCTTGCCGAGCAGCCCTTGTGCCGAAAGCGCTACTTTGCAACGAGCCCTGATTCTCAGCAAGGTCAGTAGCCTCTCATGATAATCCAAAAAACACTTACCCCATCCTGAAAAAAAAAAATTATGTAGAGCGCTCAATTTTTGCTAAAATGATAAGAAACTTACCTCACGGCTTTAGGAGCCGATACAGTCGTCATTTTCTACCAGAAAACCATTAAAACACACACTTCACTCACAAAAAAGTCACATTTCACCACTTTCACAGCACATCCCTTCCTGCGAAAAAAAACTTATGTAGAGCGCAAAATTTGAATTTAAATTATGTGAAACTTACCTCGCGGCTTTGGGAGACGATAAAGTCTTCATTTTCAACCAGAAAACACACACAAAAATCACAAAAAAGTAACATTTCACCACTAACACAACGTAACGCAAGGGAAAATCCGCACAACTAATTTGGAAAGGACGCGCCAACCGTCATTTGTTTTCGGCGCTCATTTGATCGATTTGACAGATTGGCACTTTTTGACAGCAAGCCTACTAATAATTTTCGTGGCGTTTTAGGTTAGGTATGCTATTTTTGCATAAAATTAAATAAGTTTATATTTTTAATGAATTAATTATTAAAAAAAGAAATGGAACCAGTAATTGATGTATTATTTTCTATGGTCGCAATGCAGGTAATAAAATTAGTTATTCGCAGACTGAGTGATTGTGATGAGAATATTGTATTCTGTTATTTTTTCTGGTAAAATATGCCGGTAATTTAATGAATAGGGGCTTTTCAAGGTGCTCTGCATGTTCTATAGCCTTTTTTTCTTTAGGTGCGACCACTACAATCCGAAGCATTAAGTGAAATGCTAAAATCTTGGCCAAAAACCTCAAACTACGTAGTGCTAGACTGTCGGCCTTTCCTGTCCTACAACGTAAGCCATATCACAGGGGCTGTAAATTTGAATTGTTCGGACCGATTTAACAGAAGAAGATTGCAACAAGGAAAAGCAAAAATAATAGATCTTGTAACAAATAAGGATGCAAAAGAAGTACTATCTCGACGAAGATATAGTGTGGACGTTGTGGTTTACGATGAAAGTACAAGGGATTTGGATAGAATTACCCCAACACATCCTCTTTATTTGGTTCTCTTGGCTTTGGTGGAAGAAGGAACGCAACCTTTACTCTTAATAGGTAAGTGATATTATTCTATTTTCGTCCTGAAATATCATCGAATCAATAAAGAGAAGGTTGCACTACAAAGTATCGCACAGGGTGCCGTCTGAAAATAGCGTAAAATACTTTTAGCGTTCCGTGTCCAAAAAATTAGGTAAAGTCAGTGTCCGTTAGGTCAAAAATCTTGTCTTGCTGCCAAGTGGTATATAAACTTTACTTCAGCCTGGCTGGCTGATTGCAGAACTTTGGGATAACGCCAAATTCGCCAGGCTTTTTTGTTTATTTTAGCTATGAGTAATAAGCAATTTATGCAGGCCTGCTAAAGAAAGTCTCTGACGCGAAAGTTTTATTTTTGATAAATAATTAACAAAATTTACTTTGGAAATTTACGACTTGCTGTGTTTAAATATTTAATTTATACCTTTTAATACTTTTAGGATTTATTTTCAAGGTGGAAAAGTTAATCTTTAATAAACGGTTATTTTTGCTAGGTACCTACGTGCTTTGTTAAATTTTGTTCTTGTTTTTATTTACAGACCATAGATAGCACGTGTATGCTAAAAATCGTTTCATTTCATTTCAAGGAGATACATGACATGCAAGCATAAATATTATTTTCAATTAACGAGTCAATTATTATTAACATTAGCCTTTATCATAAGTCTTGGGTGCCCTCCCTGTACAACTGATAAATTTGTTTAATAAATGAGCACAACTTTGAGCCGTATGATAAAAAAAAGTGGCACGTGATAACAGAACCTAATTTAAGGAATGACTCATAAATAATATACATATTGAAATTAGAAATATAATTTAAGTGCCCGTCATAAAATTTACTATCCAAACGTCAATAAATGATTTGCACAGATGGTACTGCAAAAAAAAGAAAAAAAACCCTGTTAAATAAAAAGGAGATGAATCATTGCAAGCGCCGAATATGTAAACATCATAAATTATCCTTCATCGGATTATGGAAATCCAAATAAGAAGACAGCGAACGCTCGATTTCTTTGAAATAAACGATAGATAAATGAATCAATTGCTTGGTGCTTTATAATGCCTAATTACGTTTATTTGCGCCATTTGCGGTTACAAACAGCAGAGTTGTGAAATTTAGTAGAAAAATCACTTCTCAGTTATGTTATTATGAGTCAGTTAACTATGCATCATTTTTCATATTAAGTAGTTAATTGTGTCTTGAAGGAATTCCCTTTATAGTAGTCAGTCGCACTGATTTAGTAATAAGTGAGAACAATAAACATTAGTTTTTACTCATTACATTTTTAAAACGCGATGAGTAATTTTTTGTAAAATCAACCATTGTAGAAAAAATTGTTTTACCATGAGATGGCATACTATTAACCTAGGACCTAAGATTTACATAAAGTGACAAATCTATTTTAGTTCGCCATTACAAATATGTAAAGCATGATAGATACTGTACAAATAATAAATATTAGTCTCTTTGAACACCATGACCTCGAAACCCTAATTTTTAACAAATTATTATAGTATTAACGACCCAAAAAAAAATCTGTACGTTGGGGCGCCACCTCAAACAAAGTTTAGTCCAAATTCCAGTTTTCGATAGTTGATGAATCATCAACCCCCATTTGCTTAATCATCCCTGTATGATAAACAAAGATAATAAGCTCTTATCGTTTTGCTGATTGTGATTCATAAACTATCTATGAGATAAAACAATGCATCTTGATACCTTTAAGGGTGTCCTTCATCATTATATTAAATCACGATGACGCAGAGCGTGTGTTTATAAAAGCGGACTCTGTCTGACGCACTGTAGCCCCCCACTATTCGACTGACCATGCTCGAACGTTCGGTTGATAATTCCCCTTATTATTGTTGTAGTTTTTGTAAATATATCGTGGGGCATATTAGTTCTTAATCGCGAGTGACTTTGTAGCAACATTTAAGTGACTTATAACTTAGAAAAAATAGTTTGGATTACATACAATGAGGATGAAACGACCCACTTGTTTTGTGTTTCGTTACGTGCCAATGCAAAGCAATAATCGTAAGTTTTTTAAATTTTATCCAGGTGTAACATAACCTCAAAAAGTTTTGTTTAATGTCTATGGGTTAATTGACACATGACTCAAAAAACAGGGAAATGCAATTAATTTTTTAAACGATGGCAATTGTTACAAATTAAAAATGAAACGCATTTAATTGAAGTATAGGCATTTTTTCTATTAACCCATTTATCTAATTAGACTGTAATTCAATTAGTATTTACATTTCGAGTATGACTAAGCTTAAGCGGGTAAATACTGACCCCTGTGGTACCCCTAAATTAATACAGAGTGATATTGGATAATGTATGTGGCCCAATATTAATTAGTTTATGGTACTACTCGTGGGAGTCGCATTCTGATTATTGTATATCAAAAAGATAGCTCATAAATATTCATTTAGTTTTAAATGTATAGGAATTCACTATTTGGAATGAATAACACTGAATTACTTATGCTTTCATGAGTCATTTAATCATTTAAAAAAGGGGTACAAAAATGATAGCAAGGTTGTACAATACCCAATGATTCATATACACATAGCTTACTACCACCAACCCTAATTGTTGAGCTATAAGGGATGTGTGTTGTTAATAGTTTGTGAGTCACACTGCGTTGAGATAAGGGCCCGGATCTTGAAGCAGATGCTGGAGTTCCCTGTTTTTTAAACAAAGATAAGGATTACAATAACGTGCTTTTTCAATAACCCTGCGGTATGAATCATAATATAAAGACCCTTTTGTTGATCACCGTTTTTTTTTAAGAAAGCTTAACTGGTAGAAGTTGTTTCTTTGTAAATCCCAACGTAAAATACAAAATCATAAAAATTAAATTACAAGATTTGCGTTTTTTTAATTGTTTCAACATCCTTCCCAGTACCTATTTATAAATCCACTTGTTTTTTACAAAGTGCAATTTTTCCAGTAAATTTGAAATTGTTTTTTTTTAGATTTTGCAATTACAAAAAATATTGACATTGTTTAAAAACATTTCTGTTTTACAATGGTTATTTATTCAGTTATTTACAAATTGGGATTGTATTATGATGATCGTAGGTTGTTTCTGCAAAGAAAATAATAAAAACATAATCTATCATGCGGTCAAACGCCCCGAGTAAGTCGTACATGACTAATACTGATCAAAAGAGTCAACACCACTAAAATAGGACTGATAGTGATCTAATTCACTTTCAGTAATCGTGTAAACAGCTACCAGGGGATATGCACTCTATTAGGGCTTATTGGTAATACATTAGAGGCCCCTAGCGTCACTGATGATCGAATCATGATCTGTGCAAAAGAATTCGGCCAAAAATAGCATTGCGTGTTTGTAATTTGCGTTTTAAATACAACCAGACCATTCGGAGACGTCCTCTAACTTGTATTCATTGAAACATCTGCGTCTCGTGACACCAAGTGACTCACACCGCCGCCTGCGTTTGTTTCAGGAGGTCACCGAGACTTCGCACGGAAGCACCGGGACCTTTGCGAGGACGCTCGGCCTTTAGGGCTTCCGTCTTCAGCCTCTTGCCCTGCTCTCAACGATATCGACAGCCACCCCGCCTCCAGAGTGCTGCCGTTTTTGTACTTAGGAAACAGCAAGGATGCGGCCGATCCTGCGAGGCTTAACGACTTGGGCGCTACCTGCGTGCTGAACGTAACGGCCCAGCTCGAAGGGGTTGAGACGAAAGGGATTACCTACAAGCAGATTCCAGCGTCGGACTCAGGGCATCAGAACCTAAAGCAGTATTTTGAGGAGGCCTTTGAATTCATTGGTAAGTACTTTGATAAGGAATTGCGTAATTTTGATGTGATAGCTGGCATTGTTTCGAAGATAGTTAAAACAGCCAAGGTGTTTCGACATTATCTATTGGAATTAAACATAAATTTGATATATGATCGATTTCAGCCTTGGACACTAAGTGTCTGCAGTGTATGAGTATTGAGCAGGTTGTTAACATTTTAAATTATCTTAAATTGTTACTACACAAAGAGTTGAAGTTGTGTGTTTTTTTATTTCCAAATTAGGACATGACAAGGGGCATGATATCGAATTAAAATAAAATCCAGTTCTTTTACATTCACATGCGAATATAGGAAGTATGTGTTAAAACCGACCTCGAAAGCATTTCCGTAGTACACGATATCAAGTTATAGGATTGTACCTACGTTGTGATAATATTTTCATTCATTTTAATTAGTTACAGATTTATGCTAAATTATACATTTATACGTTTCGATTCACGCTCTCGACGAGTGTTATTAAAGTCGAAATTCATAGGTGCTAGCATAGATAATTTTTATCTATGGTGCTAGTCTAAAATTATGCGCTTGTCATTTATTTTATCTAAGGCACTTGAGTTCTTGTTGCTGCTGTAGATGTTAAAGTATCAACTACAATAAGCTTAAATAAAATGGAAACAGACTTGAGCTATTTAAAGTACAGTTACGCTTAAGTTGTGCCCTTGTATATTTCGACAAAACCTTGTAGAATTCTATTTATTTTCATTGGCAAATCTACATAATTTTACAAAAAAATTAGCTTTAAATTTAGAGGAAGGAAGCAACATTGTATGCGCTAGTTTGCGTTGTTCATATTGTAAATACTTCTTTGTTTTGCTTGGCTTGGCCTGTTCCTGGCATTCTCATCCGAAGAGAAAGCACCAGAGGGGCAGGGTAACGGCCTTGCCGGCATATTCGAGTTTGACTCAACCATTACTCATCGCCAGCATTTATTGTGTTCTTGAGGGACGGCCATTGAACGTTGCAACTGACTCACTTTCATAGATAAATAAACACACAACATATGCTCCAACTTAGACTTAAATGGTCTTACGATAATCACATTTGATATCACTTATGCGATTCCATTGCATGACTGCACCAGTATATCAACCCCTTTTAGTATAAAAAACGACTTTTTGAGTGGTTTGTAACGAGTCTATTTTGTACGGTGCAAAATTTTTGGTCCCCTGCAAAAAGTCTAAATTCACTTTGTAGCAAAACTAAAAAAACATAGCCTTGGTTTAGTTAAAACGCTTAATCGCTCTAAAAATAATTGAAGGTTTTTTTTTAACTATTTGGCAGGAAATAATGCTTCTGCAAAAAAATGCTTTGGGACCAAAACAAGCTTAGCACCTATAAGAAAAGTATCGACAGCATATTTTTAAAATTGATTGAATTTTTAACTTGGGATAAACCTATGACGACACCAGTTTTATGCTGGTTTTTATTAAGAAATATAGCTTTAGTTTTTTCGGAAATTTTAAATAACTTCTTTCAGCTGAGCTAATCATTCAAAAATGACTCAACACCTATTTAAAAAAATAACGAAGTTGGAGGTTTTTCTAAAAATATGCACGTGTGAATGTTTAACTATAATTGCTTTGGAACAAAACTTATTTCTGTCTTGGTTTCTTGCGATTAGATGATTCAGGTTATTTTTAAGAAGTTGTAAATCTATAAAAGCACACACATTGTTGCTAAAACTAGTTTTTCTATGGAAATAATAATAACTTGTTATGATCTTGAAAAGGCAATAAATTTCAAGATCCGCTTATGCTTTTTTACGGAATATTAATGTTGTTTTTTTTTACAGAGGAGGCAAGGAAAAGCGGCTCGCGCGTTTTAGTTCACTGTCAAGCCGGCGTTTCTAGAAGCGCCACCATCGCCATAGCCTACATCATGAAATTCCAACAGATATCAATGGTGGAAGCCTACAAAATGGTCAAGGCGGCCAGACCCATTATCTCACCCAACTTAAACTTCATGGGACAACTCCTGGAGCTGGAAGAATCCTTAAAAAAGAACAATGCCTATAACCTAACGCAGTTTCAGTGCTTCAGCCAAAAGTCTGAGGAGGATGCAAGAGGTTGTACTGTGTAAAAACTTAAAGACTTAAAAGCCCAACTCACAGCTGTACAATTCGTTTATTTTGAAATTGTACTTGGAGTTGCTGAAATAGTCAATCTTGGCCATAAAGAGTAATTCTAGTCCTTGTGGAATAAATGGCTGTGTAAAATTCTTAGTTCCACAATTCCACTGTTCGAAGCAAGCATCAAACGAGCACGTTTGAGGTTTTAGTTATATTATTAAACAAAAAATGGCTAAACTAAAGATTACTTTGTATAAATTATAATGTTTTGTGATAGAATTAGATACTACGGGCAGCTTAAACATAGGCAGCTCCTTAGATGCAAGTTAAAGAAGATATATCTGCTTATAGTTTTTTTTAACGTTAAAATAAAAAATGATTGCTGTTTGCAGTCAGTCGTAAAGCTGATCAATTTTGGAAACGAGGTTTTTTGTTCGAAAGTTAGGATTGTTATTCACTTATAATTGTGGATGACTTTGCTAATGAAGAGGGTCCTATTTAAATCAAACATTAAGTGTTTTATCACAAGGTCGCTAATTTATTGATTTTTTTATATGATGTCTACAGAATAATTGAATTAGCGACTTTTATGTTCCACGAATTTTATTATTTCAAAATAAAAGCAATCTAAAATATATTTGATTTAGGTAGGGCACCCTTATATTGTTGAAGTGTATGCAACATGCCATAAAAGAAATAGAAGAAAGATAAGACTATTTAAAATCTTATATATTATATGTTAATGTACGAATTACAATATCATATTTTTTTGTTTATGAGTATTTTGTAGAGGGTTTGTGATTTAATGCTAACTTATACAATAACGCGCAGTTTAAAAAAATATGGTTTGTCAACAAACATCTTTTTTACTATTACTCAGTTTAATGTGTTAGCGTGTGTAACAAACTTTAGATTATAATTTATATTTAAAAAATATTATGTATTGGTGTTTTTTTAATATGTGGAACATTATTTTTAACATGTATTTATTAGTGATTTTAAAATAATGTTACATGAATTAACGGTATTAGGTGCATTGTACGGGATGAGTCACTTAAACTTAAAATGTTTAAAAACTTTCTTGTTTGAAACAATTTTAATATTAGTGTTTTTTTTTTTTTGGTAATTTGATCAATAAAAGCATTGGTTTTAGTTGTAAAATTCATAAAGTAGCATCAAATTACTTTTTACTAGTAGATATATCAAGAAATTGTTACTAAACGTTTTAAAATATTAGGGATTTTATTAAAAAAACATTTTAAGTTTGACGCTACTCACCTAGTAGATTAAATCATAATAAAAAGCACCTTTTTCTTGTAAAATGTCTGTCAGTTTTGTGCCTTTACTTATAATGTAAGGCCTGTACTATATAATGTAAATTATATCTATATATGTTTAAAAACTAATATTGACATTTCGTTATTAATATTACAACTGCGTTTTATTTACCCAACAATTTCCTAACTATCCACCTTTTTATATTACTTTAGGGCGATTTTTGAGTTGTGCTTTAGTAAAATCTTTGTAAGAAAAAGTAAAACATTCAATTTGGTTTGCGGTTTTTATTTAATTGTAAATTTAATACATTAAAAACAGAATAAAAGTAAATTTTAAACTTTAAATAATAAACTAAAGTCGCTTCCATGTTTCTTCCACTGGGGCAGCCATTATTCAGCACCTGAAAAAGAAAGTACATTTAGAAAGTTATTTTTATTAAAATATTATTTAATATTTTGCTGTTTTAAATATCAGAACAAAAGGGCAGTAAGTCTTTCATTTTATATCAGCCCCGAAGGATGTAAGATTATCATCATTATTAGTTATTAAATGAGGAACATTCTCAAAAATCAAGAAAACAAACCTTTATTTCCAAAATGCTGCAAGTAAACTTCAATTAAATATTCAGCAACTGAAGTCCCACCATATTTTCCATCGGAAATGGCCACTCAATGCCTGAAAAAACATATTTATGAGCTCCTTTTTACTTATGTCATTTATTATTTTCGTGTATTAAGTATTATCAGAACAAAAGGGCAGTAAGTCTTTCATGAAATATCAGCCCCGAAGGATGTAAAGTTATCATCATTATTGTTATTAAATAAGGAACATTCTTTAAAAGAAACATACCAAAATTATCGGCGTCTCTTTGAAATGTTCTTCTTACTTCATTCTCTTATTTTCAAAATCTGCAATCAAAAAACTTGTTAAAGTCTAGTTACTAGAAAAAAGTGTATATTTAATAAGAACAAACATTGTCAGTAAATAAATAGGGTATCATTCACTTGAATTCAGACCCGAAAGATGGTAAAAGCATCATTTAATTTGGCTAAATTGTGAAAATAAGACCTTGCAATCTTTACCTGTAGATATGTCTTCAAAACTTCATGATTTTTTGACGTATTCTGCTCTCCAGACCCATTAGTAAGTCGTCTAAAACAAAGATAGACATTATTTAAAAGATTACCTTTAAACTTGGTAAACTTTGACTATTTATTTGCAACAATCAGTTTGAAAGGGTATCAATCATAAGAAATCAGCCCCGAAAGATGGTAATAAATCATCATATTTGTTTATATTGTCAATAAAATATTATAAATAATAACTTACCAAGTTTCCTAGCTAATTGTCATCCTTGCCCTTTCAAGCTATAACAAAAAAGCAGGTATAATTCAGTAATAAATTGAAGTTTTGGTTTATTTTGTTTGTTTAAGCAATCAGTAATAATAAAGGGTATCATTCACCTGAATTCAGACCCGAAAGATGGTAAAAGCATCATTTTTGGTTTTTGAAAACTTTTTTAGAACGCCACTGGTTAGATCAGAAAAATTAAGGAAGAAGAAGAAGCAAACAATAACACGTGTTTTTTGTGGGTATCTTGGATCCTTTCGGGCTCCCCGATTGTGCTGCCCGGGCTTTTTTGCAAGTTCCGACAAGTTTCTTATCAAAAATTCGCGCGCGTCCCGCGATTCCTCGCGTTTAAAGTTTTGTTTTAAAAACAAATCAAAATTGCAAGTGAAAAAGTGATTATAACTATAACTTTATAAAGAATCTTACCCGTGTGTGCTGTGCCGGTAGCTTTTATTCGCGACATTTCTACGGTGCGGGCAAGAAAAGTTTCAAAGCGTCCTTTTCCATAACCACGCTCTGAATCTGCAAAAAAAAATGCATTTTGAATTTTCATGTAGCCACGTTAAAATTACATTTTTACTACAACTACATATAATCAGTAAAGTAGTAGGGTATCATTCACATAAACTCAGCCCCGAAAGATGGAAAAAGCATCATTTAAAACTTGTGA
This sequence comes from Cartodere bifasciata, assembly GCA_963920755.1. NCBI lineage: Eukaryota > Metazoa > Arthropoda > Insecta > Coleoptera > Latridiidae > Cartodere > Cartodere bifasciata. The sequence goes on along the minus strand of OY987201.1, from coordinate 5,347,463 downwards.
AAGTGAAAAATAAAAAGTAATATGTAAAAAATGTATTTTTAACCCCTTACCTGTTTTTCGTCCGCAGTAAACGGTTTTTCATTTTATTTAGTGAAGTGTTCTCTTCGTTTCTCGGCATTCCGCGTAAAAACTAAAAAAGACAATTTTTAAGACTGAGAACAATGAACTTGTGCGTGTGTGAGACTATTAGTTATGGAATATGGAATGGAAAATTGGAAATGGACCCGTTCAAAAATGGTAGCCCGAAAAAGGTAGGTGCATTTTACTTTAAAAGATATGTTTAGCCACAAGGAAGGGGCCTACCTAGGTTTGATAATATCGAAAACACTTTAACTTTTGCAAATGCCATGCTTCTCGCATGGTTCCAGCACATAAAAGACTTTTTATTGAGGTTAGATTTCCGAGCTAGACTTTGCATTATGCGCAGTTTCTTCTAAAAGCCGATTTCTTCGCTGTTATTGGTTTAAAAATGACATTCCGGTTCCTTGGTATGTATTTTAGACGAATTTAAACCATTGCGTGTAAGTCGGGCTTTAGTAAACTTGGTGCGCAACCCACTACACACCGAAGATGCTTTGGTAGTCTATCCACAACAGTCAACAACAAAATTCAAAACTATTTTATTGGGCAAAAACATTTTTAATTTATTGTACAACTTTCTTTCTAAAACTATAAACTAGGTGTAACAATCTCTTAAATTAATTTTTTCTTTCGCATGATTGACGAAGGCATCTTAATGGATAATTGAACTATTGTCACAATCGAACCCATGGGTTCTTTTTTCGATCAATTTATCATAAATAAATTGTCATAAAACTACTTAACAATAAAACTTTTTTTTTATCAACGCAATATTATTCAAAAATATATTGTATACCTCTTTAAAAAAAATACTGCCTTGAGTATCACAAAGTATTGCGGCTTAAATCTAATTAAAAAAGCACTTGTGTACAAAAATATTATAGTGATGCAGAAAATGATATCACAAACTTTAAAATGCTAAAAAAAGCATCGCTACTTTGGTAATAATAAAATGAAAATGGAATGTAGCTATAATAATCATAATTTTTATAGCAGTACTAGTAAAACGTTCGCCTAAGTGGCGAGGGAAAAAACTTTTGCAAATTCTGTCAATCCTAAAAATTTCAAAAAGCCTATTTTTGAGTACCCCATATTCTGTAAGGATTCCCCTCCGCTGTTTAGGTTTAAACCGTATTCTCGGTAGATATAAATTATAAATTGAATTGAAACTATAAATTTGAGTACAACTTAGCGTTATTCACCCTCTGAATGAGCTTCTCGTCCGGAAACAAGGTACAAAAACTGAAATGAAATCGCGAGCAAAGATATGCCTAGCAAATCGCCGAACGAGGTCAGATACGGAATGGCCGAATTATCGGGATCTATCTTTCTTTTCCACATATAATGAATCATTAAATAACACACGTATAGAAGCGTGGCCACTTGCAACAGTGCGGCTAATAAATAAACAATAATAAACAAAGGAGACATCTGGGTGTCACCTTCTTTCATGTAGTCTATCGCGTAAATGAAAATAATGTGCCCGGGGATCACCATTGACATTAACACCCGCGTAGTTCTAGCGTGCGCGATTTTTCCACAAAACGCCGTCACCGGCGATATGAAGATAACTCCGTCACCCTTTGCTGTCATCTCAGGTGTAAGGACGCCGAGCTCGGCTTGTTTGTGCAACGACGTCGATATTCTGCTAGCCTCCACTGCAACCAGGTTACCCCCAACTCCGTTTATAACAGGCTGGTAAACGGCAATCCCTTCGAAACGATAAACCATAAAGTCAAGAATAAGACCTCCTACAGAACTGATAAGCATGGCGCCTACTACTGGCGTCCATCCGTTGTAAAGGACGTCGCATGTGTGAGGATTCTTCTTCGCGATCCAGACGTACATCGGAATCGCTAGGATGTACCCAGCAATTATGACAGGCGCTAACCAATCCTGCGTCCCTACAAAGAAAAACATGATTTAAATAGACGGCAAACGTTTAGGGGTGCCCCAAGGAAACTCCTTAGGTACCTCTTATTTCAAGACTCATTACCTCGCGGCAATAAAAGCAATATCAGGAGGCATTGAACAGCGTTGAAGGGATCTTACCAATGGATTCATAGAGGATCGTAGACACATACGAAAGTAACGTCAACGACGTGATGTCACCAAGAGAGGCTGCAATAGGCGTTGCTACGTTGTCAGGGTTGATGTGGCAATATCTGGACAACACTATTACCCCCGCAGTGATAAGGCCAAGTACAAAGCTAGCTATTGAAACCGTCACAAGGCTACTAGCGCAAAGAAGATATACGTGGTCAAGTTCCACGTCGTTATTTTTGATTCCGCCCATGATAACGGCAACCATGGCGCCCAGAAAACCGACCACGATGGCTTGGCACTGAATTAGTGTTAAGTTTCCAGTTATAATGCTTAACTTCTGCGCTGTTGTGTCCATGTGGCCTAAATTGGCTTGGGTAGACAAGCGAGAGGCCAAGGTCATCTCAAGGTTGCCCTTGAGCCCTAACAGAGCGGGAATGAGGATGACCAACTCGCTTACTTCCTCAAAAACTGGCCAGTGCTGCAAATTGACGAATTAAAGAGGTTTTGTGAAAGTTTAGAGGAGTTTTTTACCTGAATTTTATCCAGGACTAATCCCGCAAAGACCATGCCAAATCCAGCAACCAAAAATGGAATAAAAACTTGTATCGCAATAGAAAAATATGTTTCGCTGTCTTCTCCGTTTTCATTGAGTTTTTTTGTTTCCACCACAACGTCTGGTAGTCGCCCATTTTCTGTTTCGGCAGTGTTTGTAGAATTTTCCGTTGGGGTTGGTGCTACCACAAGGGTAATTTCCATATCTACGGTTGTCGTCCCAGCACTTGAAGGGGACTCACTATCGGAATTGTGTGTTTGAAAGTGATTTGTTGGTGCCATAATTGTTCCATAATTTTCTTTGCTACAACATTTGAAAGTAATTTGTATTTTAAATTAACCACGTGGTAAACAACATTTTTTAATTACAGTTGACAGGTAAGGTGATCAGTAAATATTTAAAATATTGCAAGGATTTTCTAAAATATTATTTAGTTTTGAAAGTCAATAACCTAAGACTTAAGGTGTTGTAGTCTGAATCTGGATTTATATTTTATTAAATATAAAAAAATGTCTGCACGTTACTAGGAAAAACAAAAATTAATTTTTAAAAAATAGAGCTGGGAAAAGGCCTTGGTCGTGAAAAAAAAAAAGAACCGATAATAAATAAGTGCCCCCAAAGGTGTTTCATAAAAAGTTTACACTTTTCAAGGATGGTTTGCCTTTAATAAGGTAAATATTTTAAAATAACAGTAATTATTTTAAACATTTAACGATAATTCGGGTGTTTATTTACCAAATAAGTATCGAAAAACTCTTTTCATTACGCGGCAGAAAAATTAAAAGGTGTACACATATAAAATTTGCAAATTCTACAAAAAATAATAAAACATTAAAATTTTATACAAGTTGACAGAAATACACTTTTTATTCTTTTTTAAGGCTAAGAAATTCGTTACATTCCACTAAAGTTTGTCTCTTATGCAATTTTTGTATTCGGGAGTATTGTTAGCTTAACTTGTGCAAAATTAATTTTGTTTTAAAGGGATTTTCTGGAATGATTTCTTACCCAAAAATAAAATGAGGTTTATTTAATAAAATTTCACAATTTTAGCGGCTTTTGAGCCTTAAACATGTTCTTTTGACTACATCATGTGTTCAACTGTCATATCGATTGGACGAATAGTCCGTCGCGACGTCTCTATGCGCTGTTCACAGAATCACAGAACGTTTGGACCTGTTTTTAAATTCAAATTCTTCGACTTTTTACTTCAAATATTTGTAACAAGTATTTTATTGAGTTGGGTATAATTTGCTCATCCATTATCAAGGTTAATTCTTGTATTAAAGCACGAGTATTTATGCAAAAACAAAATTGCAATTGTTGTCATAATTATGAATTTTACCAAATAGTTTTTTTTGTTAAAAAAAAAATTTGTTAAACTTGTGGAGATTTTATATGCGTATGAGTCCGGTCTCTCCATAAACAATGATTATATGCATTTTGCTATATTGTAGGTACCGTAAATTAGTTTTGGTCTATAAGCACACTGATTGTTTTTTTTTCGGGTGACATTTTTTAATAGCAATAAAAAAAATTGCAATGTGAAAGTCAAACTGTCCATGAACATGAAGTCATAATTGTTGTATAGGTAATGGCTCATCTTTATTAGGGATAATTGCAGTTCCCTGGTCAAATTTGTTTAAAATTAGGAGGGTACCTATTTCTCAAGAGGAAATAACAAATTTTGCAAAATGTGTACATTTTTACATCAATGCTACAGAAATAATTAGGTTTAATTGGATTTTTACATTTAGTTATTATTGACGATGAAATAAAAAATGTAAATGGCATTTATTTCTCGTTAAGGACTTTTAGATCCTTGATCATTTTTTCCACAATAACCCAATAAAAACAGACGCTTTATATTTTTATAAATTCTACAAAAAGGGTACATATTTGATGCGTGTTAACATATTGTTCAAATGTATTACATCAACAAGTACAGGACAATCACAATTATCAAAATTATCTTTTTAAAAATGTAGTACGCTTCGTTGCTTTTCTATATTAAAAACCGGTGCCATAAAAAATTGTAATCATCTATAAATTACTGTTCGGAAAATTTTGAAATAATGTTCTAGATTATCTGTGTTGACTCACCCTAAAGTCATCTGCAAAAATTTCAATTCTTAATGGAAACTTAAGTCCCGCTTTAAAATCCATGGTCCTCGCAGGTATACATTTAGGCAAGGTGGAAACACGTACACAATTGAAACTAGGCCAAAAAAGCGCGAGGCAAAAGAAGTGATAAGCGCTTACAAGTCACCTTAGCCTTTGCGAGGACTAACTAAATCACCAGGTTTAAAACGCATTTGGTCCGCTACTTGAAGGAGTAGGCACATACCTAAGTATGTATATGTATTTGGATGATTAGGGGTCATTATTGTATTACGCCCTCGTGTATCGTTTAGCAAATGTGTGAAAATGGCCCCAAAGTGGACCTTGACGGTCACTTGCAAGATGCGGAACCACAGATCTTGGCTCTTAGCGCTTTTTTACTTCCGTACATAGATAATAAAACATCCGTGACTACACATTACCAAATTTCAACAATAATTCCATATTTTTTTTGCTCATTGTTTCTAGCGGCATCTCGGCCGACCGGCGGCCATAGTTGTCTTAACTAGATAACTAGGTCATAATTCACTTAGAGCATATTTATTTTTAACGTGGACTATATCAACCATTGTTTAAGATTTCTTTCTTCGTTGACCCCTTTGTTCTAATATTACAGCCTTTGTCTTACCTAATCATTTTAAAATTTTATCTTGCGGTCTTTTTTTCATGTCAAAAACAAACCATATTTCTCTTATCTGTGAAGGACCTTTAGAAATTGAGTAGTAAATAATTTTTATGCATATAAATGGTTAAAGTTCATGTTAAAACTGTTGTTTTGGCAACTGCACATGCGGATTGATCATGCGTATAGGGTCCAGTAGATGTCAAGTTCATTTTACTGGTCACTTTAAATTCTGTTTTTTGGATTCGTATATTAAAAATATATACATTTATTCTCCTGACGAAGTTTTAAAAATTAATTTCCATGTAACTAAAATTTATTTCATCCAGCAATTGAGACATTTCAAAAAGTTTAAGCTTTTAATCCAGCATTTGTTTAAAAACACTCTGCCGAAGAGGCTACTTTAATATTTATGCTAATAATGCGAACAAATATTCTTTTTATTTCATACTACTTTTGTGTAAACTCAGTATTTTAAAGGTTTGGATTTTAAGGACCCTTCAGGATTAGTATAAATTTTGCATTTGGAATTCATGATTTTTTTAGAAGAAGCTTACTGTAGCTTCGACCAATGGAGGGTAATTTTTTGACTAATTCTTAAAAAAAATTGCTGTAAATGTATTTTGTTTTTTTTGCTTTATTTAATAGAAATATTTACAGTCATTCTTTAAGCCTAGCTAGTTAAAATGTCATTTCTTATCTTAGATGCAATTTAAATATTGCCTAAATTTACTCAGCCAGTTTGAAGAATGAGTTTATAGGTTGATAAAAAAATCTTCTGTGCAAATTATTTATTTAAATTCTGTCCAGTCAAGGACCAAAATTATCCTTTACTAGAATTTTAAATTAGGTGCGTTAATATTTATGATTTTTGTTCAATAATTAATACTCCAAATAAAAGGATAATAAATTTGCTGTCTAAATAAAATGTTGAACATTTGCACATATTTTTTATTGTCATTAATGAAATACAATTACTTAAATCTTGACTTGAATCCAAATTTAAAGTACCATTTTATGCTGGCGGTGAATAACCGCTTTAATTCCAAATTATATTTATTATAAAAAAACCAAAAACCTAGTTTTTAAGTTTAGGAGCAAAACTAATTACAGACAATACTTGCAAAATTTAAAAAAAATCCCCCTTTGGTTGGATACCCTAGTAAAATATTGCATCTACATGACATGATCTAATTTTCTAAATTTAAATAAATAACACCACTGTCTATGTTTTTACATTATGCAATTGTGTCCCTTCTTTGTATGCAAATAAAATTAAATAAATGATTCTTTTATTTATTAATTGTTATCATACAAATTCAAATTTATTGTGCAAGGTAATTTGGGGGACATCTATTGTCGTTACGTGTTACATTAATCCAAAGTGTAGATAACGCAATAGTTTCTTTGCTTGCATACTAGATGGCAACCTTGTTGGTGTTGCTGCGAAAAAATATTTTCCTTAAATATTTTTGTGAGTGCGTTGAACCAAATGTTTTTTTTTGATTATGGGCTTTGAAAGATAAACAAGGTGTTATTATTTTTAATTTATTTACGTACTTTATATTATAATTACGCTGATTATAAAAAAAAATATTATTAAACAACAATAAAGCTATTAAAATGTCATTTTTATCTACTGTAGACATGTAAATTTCGGGGTGTTTCTTCGGCTAATCCCTATCTATACACATAAAATTTGATTCATAACTTATCCTACAACTAATTCTGTCGTGCTTTCCGTTGGCGCCTTACAACAGGCGAATTCAAATAACTTCTCGTCCTCCCCAAAATCCTCCCCGTCTTGCAAAGTCACTGGCAACGTTCGGTTCAAAGTCTCGGGCAAAAACAAGCACGCCACTGCGCCCAAAACAAGCATCACCCCGAGCACGACGTCAGGGGATGGTTTCCACAGAGTGGCTAAGTACAGGATTTGCGGGCTGAAGAAGCTAGCCGCGTATCCTGCTACGTGAATTGCAGACACTCCCTGTCCTCGTACCACCGTAGGAATCAGCTCCACAGCGTACTGTGCCCCTGAATTGTACGCCACATTAATTGCCAAACGCGAAGTGATGGCCAGGACCATAATTATCAGGGACTCGGGATTTGTTATCGAGGCTTGGAATATGCCAGACGAGGCGGTGATAATGCCACAAGCTAGAAGAGCCCCACTGGCCAAGGCCTTACGTCCAACCTTGTCTTGGATCAGCAGGATAAATAGGCACGCGGGCAAAATCGTCGACGACGTAATGGTAAAGACGATGAAGGGTGGATACCCGATGCCGTTAACGTTCCGGGATATGGCGTCGTAGCACAAAGTCATCACCATCCTAAAATGCAAAAATTAGAAAGGTTTAAGGTATCCAAAAGGTACTGAACTGTCTTACGATTTAAATACAAGGATCAAGGTCTTTTTTCTCAGTTTTGGCGTTTTGAGCAACCCCATCAGGTTTTCGTTCTTTTGGCCTTCCTTTACGTGAATTTCGCAATATTTCCTAAGAGCATCGTAGTACTTTTCGTTAACGTCGCGACCATTATATTGGGCTATTCGTTTGAAACACTTAATTGCTTTTTCTGTTTTGCCCTTGCTAATTAACCATTGTGCACTTTCTGGTACCACTAGGTAAAATAGAACCACCAGAGCATTGGGTAGGGATATTACCAAAAGGAAGATGCGCCAATTGCTCAAACAAACTGCAACCCACGGTACCGCCATGCAGGAAATGCAATAAAATATTCCAATGCACAGGTTTAACCCCAATGTTCGCATGCTCGGTCGAATGTATTCCATAACTGTAATCAATATTATTTGTCACTTGAACCAAAGGCAAAACAGAAACGTACCGATTATGTACATCATGACGAAATTGGAGTCAGTGGCGCATCCAGCAACAAAACGGCCAAGCGAGAAAGTGACCACATTGGTTGCCAAAAGCGTTGCCAAGTTTCCAGCGCACGCCAATAAATTGGCAAAGACCAAGACGTGCAACCGGCCAATGCGGTCGGCCAAAATACCAAAAATAAGGCTGCCTGCTACAGAGCCGATGAAGAAAATCGATTGGCCAAGAGCTGGTTTCCAGTTGTCGGTGCAAACCCAGTCCAACTGCAAAACTTGGATCTAGTTTCTGTGTAATTTTATGTGGCTCTGACTTACTTGCTCTACGATACTTATGTAGCCGTAGGTGGAGTGGTACGTCCAATTGGTGCACGGTACCAAATTTGACGTAGTGTTGTCTTCTATGAAATTTTTGTAACATTGGCTAGCGATAACTAATTTGGGGTCGTCCGATTCGTTGAGTCGACACATGTGCTCCGGTACTACACTTATAAACGTTTGGCCAAAATAGTGAAATCCGGAAAATACGTTGACCGCACTGAACAGGAACATTAACATAAACTGATATTTCCCAAAATCGCCCACATGCCACAACATCGTGTCAATATCAATTGTTTCTTCCATTTTTGATCAATCGTACCGCACGCAAGGTGGACGTCTGCTATTGTTATCCAAGGAATCACAATTTTGTGCCGTTTTCAACGGAAATCATCACTTATTGAGGATAATTGTAGCTCGGTACATGATGGTTCTCGGTTAAGGTAACGTAAATAATGCGAATTGTACATAAGATTTGTGTAAATGAAACTAATACTTGTATAAATTTAAAAAATGTATTTAACTTGAACAATTTAATCTTTATACAGGGTCGACCTTAGTCACATTGCTCCAAACTTACTATAAACTTTAATCAATGTAAAGTGATAGGGCCCAGTCGGAAAGCGCAGTGAGCTACTTCATTATTTTTAATAAGCACATTTACTTGCTGTCACTTTAAAAATTGAAGGCGCTATTTCTATAAAATATAGTGGCCCAGTTTAAAAAGTGGTATTATTAATATACATGTCACACAGCAAATACAAGCCAAGACAATCAAAGTGTTGTACAATGGTAACAAATGTTCATTTCGGCCCTGTAAATAACTTTTAAAAGGCATGATGCATATTGAATTTGTTATTAAAGACATAGTATTAAATAATCTATAATAATACTTTTCTTTCTTATCACGGCAAAAAACTAGCACCTATATTTAAATTAATATGAAGGTCACTGAAATTTTTTTGACGTTATTGTTTTTGAAAGTAATTTTTAAAAATGCCAAAACTCTAAAATTAAACCTCGTATAATAATAAAGTGGTAATTTTTAAACATAGTCTTTTCCTGCATAAGTGCACAATAGCAAAGCAATTGTCACGCGAGTATTTTTTCCTATAAATATCGCTGTCGATTCTGGAAAATGATATGTAATCTTGATGACAATAATAAAAGGAAGCTCGACTTTAACTTATAATTTGTTTTTAATGTGACTTTAATAATACAACGATTGTTTTAGTTGGTAATTTTTATTATTAAGGTATGTTTTTGTTAATTTTTTGAAGGTCTTTGGGATTTATTTGTTGGCAGATCCTAGTCCAATTGTCTGCGGAGATGAATCTTTAAAAAAATATTTTTTAAAACAGCTTAAAACATTTTCTCAAGTAACCAAGTTTAAGAGAGTCATTTGATCAATAAAATGTTTTATGATTTAAAACTTTTTAAATGATCTTTTGTCTCCTGATCTTGATAACGCCCAACCAGGTTGGTATCATAAACTGATCGTGTTTCCAGACGTCAATGATTAAAAGACGCAAAATTCTTTATTGTTGAAAATTACGTAAAAGGCATATTTTTCTTTAATTTATTTTTTACGACTCTTAAGAATGAGTTCTAATTAATTGCCAATAAAAGAGACCTTATCAGAAAAAGTAATTTGTTTACCCAAATCTAGCAATAAAAAAGATTTTATTATTGATTGGACAAATACTTTTATTTAGTTACAATGCGTGGAGCACGATTCAGTAAAAAACAACGCTATACAAGCACTTAAATCTACTTTACAGTTAATGAATTTTCTTTTTTGTTGCTTTTCTGGTTCAAAGAAAAAGTAAATTAGGTCTTGCTTTTTACAGAAAAGCAAAAGGAAATAAATTTTACAATTAGCCAACATCATTCTTCCCCGCTAAACCGATGTAGCTGCAAGTAGGTATCTGTAAAAGTTTCGAGTTTTAAGGAGAATAAAGCATCAATGTGTTTTATTTTGACAAGCATATGTATAATACTTAACCTGAGAGTATCCGTCTTATTTTTGTCTTACGCAAAGCGATAAGAGTTTATTTAAGTAACGAAGTCAAAGAGCGACGGCTTCAATGCAAGTAATGCACTTGAGGAATCTTTAACGGCAGACCAAACAAAACGCATCATTCTATACTGATGCCCGCGTGCACTTCAAAAGGCCTAAAAATAACGCTTTAAGCACCGCACATTTAGAGTAATTCGCGTTACATTTTTCATGTACGTGTCATATTTAACAGTACAGGGTGTCAGCTGAGGGGTTGAGCGGCTAAATTAAGCAATTTGTTATTCTCGTGAAACTGTGTTAGTGGGAGTGGTGCATGCAAATAAAGTGTGCCAATGGTTGAAATCGACGTGTGAACCTCGAACAAAGAAGAGGATTATTTACTCTGGAAGCAGCGCTAATTTATTTGTCTAGTAAACATTAGATTGTAGGTGGTCCAGGCATCATTAATTACGGTTTGTATGAAGCCGTGGATGTTTCGCCGTTTTTATTGCATCTACTTGTGTGAGATATAAAATACCACCTAGCCTCGGACGCTCTGCGGCCGGTTTGGCTCGGCTAGATCATGTTTAAAACAACGCGGGCGTTTCTTTGCGACAAGATAAAACGTGATCGTGTTTAATGAAGTTTAGATACAAGAAATCGAAACTGATACAAACAGCATTTAATCCATTGCCAACTTAAGACAGTTTAATTCCCCTACGTGGTGAGAATATTGCCCTGGATGTAGGTACTTTTCCACAACAGATTCCTGGCATTAAAACTTTTAAACTTACCTACCATCTTTCTGGATGCCGCTGATACTTTTTAAAATAAGAATTTCAGAAATGCAGCCTGCCAACAAGACCATCATAAGAAAAGCTTTTATTTATTTTCCTTTCAACATGCGAAAATATGAAAGAGGTATACAACGATTTTTTGCGGGGAAACTGATATTGAAATCGTTTACTTTATATTATCCCAAAAACACGTTTCGACCCGCCTTTTGGCTCCTACCAAATTTGTAGGGAAAGTGAAACCAAAAAGGATTGATATTTGTATGTATTGAACTTAAATTTCAATCCGATTTCCATTCCAAAAATACAGCAGACCCTTTGCCAAACAATATTAACTCTTTGATTTTATATTTCAATAACTTAACTTTACGTCGCAAAAAGACTTTAGAGATGAGTTGGAAAGTTAAAATTGAGTAATAAAAATTACCTTATTTTACTTGGAACTATACATTTTGCTCAGAAAAATCGAAAATATAATAATAAATTAGAAGATATAAGATGTTCGAACTTTTTAGTTTAGAATATTAAAACTTTTTAACTTTTGTAATAAAACAGTATGTTTTAAGTTTTGGAAAAAAAAGTTTCTTCTCCAGAGTGTAGAAAAAATGCAATAATAGCATTTCGAACAAACGGAAATCGAATCCTATTGTGTAGAGTGCCTACTTATTATTCGCTGACCACTGGGCCTTTTCTAAACAACAGCATTATCACTTTAAGTGCTGGTCATTTAAATGCCCTCATGGAATACTCTATGAATGAACACACATAATTGCCCTGCTTTGTATCACATTTGTTGCCTTATCCATGATGCTAAGTGGAACTGACCCATCGTTAAAAAATGATGGAAATTAACGCAAAAGCATTGCAATGTTCTCACTTCAGATGGAGCACAAAAATGGCGGATGCGCTAAATTACATTTACTTGTAGGTGTAGAATATGGTGGATGCGCCGTTCAAACATAAATGCTTGAATAGAAGATGGTGAATGCGCCGGAACACACATTGTATGGCTTTGTAGAATATGGTGAATGCGCCAACCTACAAGTTAGCGTCTGAATAGAATATGGCGAATGCGCTGATCCAAAAGCTTGTGGGCGCCATTCATTCTTTAGTTACGTGTTGTGACAAGATGAGTGGAATTGTCTGAAGGCTATACAAAGTGGCAAGAATAGAGATAAGAAAAGGAATTAACTAATGCACGAGACAATGCTTATTTACTAACGCAGAGGTTTATAATGAAAGAAAGTCAGGTTTAGTCGGTTAAAATGAAGGGGTGGCTCGGCCCCATTTGGGGTCGATTTAAATGGTAGGAAATGACATTCATTTGCAAAAAAAGGTTGGGCATCATCGGACTGGAGGTAGATAGGTAAATATGAAGCTAAAATGGGTTGCACACGTATATGTAATTATCTAATGGGTGTAAAACCCCAGCAGGATAGGGGTAGCGCCCTCTGGGTGCAGGAAGCTGGCGTGTTATGAAGCACAACGGTCAAGATAGCAGGCTGGATGGCTGGCCAGCCAAAACGGGAAATCGATTGCACTCGTTTAAAAGCTATGCTTTGTACCATTAGTGAATGCTTGCTCTAACAAAACCAACGTGTCATCTCAGATTATCCAGCTATATGCATGTAAACCTTGGATGCATTATCTATAAAATAATTGGATCAACGACATTTTTAACGCCGTATGGTCAGTCAACTCTTACTGTAAACATCTCTTCGGAAACTTTTCATCTCTCTTTATTTTTTTTATTAATTAGCCTGTCTATTAGCTTACTTTTACTTTCTTTGAGGGTGAAAGGTAAGTGTAAGCATAGGTAGCAAAAATATCTGATTTAAATAAAACTCAAGGGGTACTTACCAGTCGATGGTACAAGGCAGTCAGATTTTGTAAAATCCGTCCCTGAATTTATTAAGCTTCCTTTGACTATATTACTAATTTATTTTATGTCTGTTTTCTTTATAATGCAGACACTTTACCTGAAAAGTGTTTGCTGACATTTCTATTAAACACTAAATGTTAAGTAGCACCTAACACAACATCATCATTGCTTATTTACGATTTTTTGATGTTTATTACCTCATAAAGCGTGCAAATAAATGCCAATAAATTTCATAGTTTTGCGAACATAAGCATAGAGCAGTACAATGTTTTTAGTTGCTTCAAAATAAAATTAAGTGTTTTTCCCAGAAGTGAACTAGTTTTGGGAATTGAGGCGGCGTAGTCAAGCTGAGATTCCCAAGTAAATGGTTTGCTATTTGTCTTTTAGTTATACTAATGGATATTTTTATTGTACATCTGGCTAAAATTATAGCAAAACGAAAGTGAAAAACCTTTTCAACTTTTCCGAATCTTAACAGCCTGAAGGGTAGAGTTCTTTTACAAAGATAAAAATACTATTTAAAAACGGACAGTTCTTATTTCATTCTGCTACAAAAAATAATTGTTACTTTTTATCCTCCCCATGATACTTATAATTCAAATTATCATGGGCACACCCTCAACACTTCTTTTTTTTATTAAATTATTCGTTTTTATACTTAACTTAATTTAGACAGTCTGCCTAAAAAATTTATTACGCACAAAGTGTAAATTTCCGAAACGTTAAATTTAATTTGTAGAATATAAGCTTAAAGGAATTTGGCAAAAATGCAATATAACTCTTTGGAATTTTGCAAAGCGTAGTATCATATTAAATCGTTTTGTACGGCTAAATTTACATGAAAAATAAGGTAAGAAACAATAAATTTTCTTTTCTATATGCATATGCAATGATAAGACAACGTTTCCTTATGCTTAAATGTGCCTTTCTACTAGGAAAAGCACATTAACAGAACCAAAAACCACAAATAACAAGTCTGGGCCTGGGAAAAATTCATTGTATCAAAAATAAAGAAATTACGTAGGAAGTTTTCGGAACAGCAAAAATACATAGAAATCAGCCCTTAAGAGGATTTTACGCCCGCGCCGCGCAGAGAACTACTCAAACACCAAAATGCGCTCAAAGTATCATTGTGTAAGTAAATGTTTGTAATTTAATCAGTCTCAGAAGTGTTTATCGCTGTTGATCAAAGCGGTAATAAATGCAAAATTAAAGGCATAAATTGGTAGTTAAGCCAAGTGCATCCACACATAGGAGAGGCATGGCCGGGTATGCATTTTGTGGTGCACTCATGCGTTTAAGGAACCGCGACGACAAACTACCCGTCAAAATCTTCTTGCTGTGTCGCATTTATTAGCATTCAAGCCTCTTGTGCATCAAGTTTCACCGATGCACACTTGCACGTTTCTCCCACATATTAACTGTTAACTAAACTGATAAGTTCTTATGGCGCCTTTGTGGGTATTTCACTCAAATTTCTCAGACAAATACATCTAACTTGAAGTTTGCAACTTACGGGTAGTTTAAACGTCTTTTATTTAATTCGTTCCCACTATCAACATAAGATGTTTCAAAATTGTATCAAAAGATATTTATCTCAGCTTCACTGGCATGAGCTGAAAAAGAACTTCTGGATAACCAATTGCCAAGGTAGAGTAGATTAAATTTAAAATAGCCTCGGCTAGGGAGTGTTGTGAGGCAGTAATTTGCTGCAAGAAACTTGAAATCTGAACGAAGTTGCTTCAGGTTAACCTTCGAGCTTTCACAAAAGCATTAAAGTATTGAGTGGCTGCCGCAAATTAAGAGCGCCACCACCGACCGCCAATCGCAGCACTTTAAAGCCTTTGTGTTCACATTTTGTTTAGACAGTAAAAAATGCAAATTTTCTTCATAAATCTATCAGTATTTTGCAAAACAAGCTTGTTTAGTCTAGACCTTTTTATTGCAAATATTAGTGTATACTGTCGCGCGCTACGTATTTATATTAAAAAGTTTTTTTTGGGTCCTTCAACTCCATAAAATCTCTAATAAATACAAATAGTCGTTTAAACCAGTAAAGTTCACGAATCACAAAAGTTTGTTGCGTTTTTGTATTATTTTTGGCTTTACTTGGAGTAGAAGCCAAACGACTTTTAAGAGCAGCATTTTTAAAAGTAAATTGGACATTTTTTTTAATGTTTTAGTTTTACTGAAACTTGTCTTTCAATTCTCAAAGTACTTTTTCATTTTAAGATCATACACCGCGCTTGGTTTTTGTATACATTACTTATATGGTGGGTATAAACAATGGATTTCTTAATTTTCTTGGCAGTTTGGACAGGATTGAATCTAAGTACATAAGAAATACCTTGAGCAATGGTGAAAAATAGAATAATGGGTGAATATTTTATTGGGGAGCTGCACCAAAAGCTTTGCATATAAGATAAAGCTTGTATGGCAATAAATGAGAAAGTAGAGCTGAACACAACGAGAATTTGAAGTCTTGTATCCAAACTATTGATTTATTTATTTACATACATATTTTGGCGTGAGAAGAATTCCCAAAGGTCATATGTGTGTACGATAAAAAAAAAACTTCTTGAGTTGCGTTTTGTATCTGTCTTATTTGCGCTACATTTCCCCTGTCTGTTTGTCTGCGCGAGCACAAAAATGTGCTAATAAACTTTATTGATAAATGACTTGTCATCTATTGATGCTGATTTTGCATTGAGAACCTATCTATACATATGGGTTTATTTGGTTGGGGTAGGGCATGGGAGGTATGTATGCAAAGGCATAGCGGGTGGCTCGGCTCGGGGAATACATAACAATGAGAAGCAATCCAACGCGTGCGAAGAGGTGAATACGTGATTGTACTCAACACATCGTGCCGTGGAATGCCAAATGTGCTAGGGATACCACCCTTTGATAATATATTTACAATAGATCCCGTTTCGCCTGAGAGTGAGCTGAAGTTGACATATTGAGAGAGGGAAAAGGATAGCAACTGTTTATATTTACGAAGTCATAGGCGTACGCTCTTTTTTTACTGAAAGGATTTATTTAAAAATATTGTTGCATTACGGAATAAAAAGAGACTGCAAATAATAAAATAAAAATATTTATTAACGGGAATAAATCCCTTTGACAATTAAATACAACCGGAAAACACACTATTAAAAACATTAATTATAAATAGAATACGTTTTTTCAAGCTAGCCACCAAATGGCAGCCCCGCAGCCACGGCACTGAACTATCACTTACGAATGTAAAGAACGTTTTTCCCGCACATTGATGCTTTTTTTACAAATAAAACATTGTGTTGGCATTGTTTTGGTCTTAGTACACCTAAATCTGTATGAAAAACAACACTTTTAACAACAATTAAAAGATAAGATGAAAAAAACACATATAACCTTACTTAACTCACGAGGCCGACTATAACATGTAAACAAATATTTTGACATTTCGTTGCTCCAATCAGAACAGAAGTTTACAAAATTGGTGCAGTCAGGGCCGGACTAGAAATGTTTATTTCATAAACACGGGCTTTTATAATGCAAATGGCAAATAAATCAGACTTATTTTATTATTTTTGTTAAATGCCTGTATCTAACTATTAAATTTTCTTAACAAAATAAAAAAAGGTCCATTTGTAGTTTAATTGAAACTTGAATAATTGTAGTGTTCAAATTATCCTAAGCCGTTGCTGATTTTCTACAAGTGACAGTTAGGAGACCGCAAGCAATTTTGAGCCTTATAATCATGGCTTCAATTTTTGTAGCTCGAAACGGGATCTATTGTAAATATATTATCAAAGGATACCACCAATATCGTCTTGCTTGCTTGCTTGTGCTTGTTTTAACCTTGTTTTCACTCCTAGATTACCCGATTTAGAACTGGCACCCCTCAATCATCCCCGATGCAATCAAAGATACTAAACTGCGATAAACAGAATTAGTTCGAAACCGCTATGATTTACCAGACTTTTTGTAGTTTTCGTATTATAGAATTGACAAGGTTTGTTTCTAGAGGACTCAAAGTCACATCATCACTTAAGTTTTAAAGTATTTTTGCCTTCTCGTGGATATTTGTTTCTCTTTCGCGGACCGCCTTTTTCATGTTTTGAAGATACGCACCAGTTTTCTTATCTAGCTGTATCTATACAACGAATAATTGTTCTCTACTAAAATTTAAAAGCACGCTTCTGTCCTAAATAAAGATTGAATTCCGACGAAAGATAAAATGGAGATTTGAAGCCGATCAAGAAGCTTAAGCTATAAAATCGCTCGGTCAGAGGTGGCTGGCATTTTCCAATTAAATTACTCTCTATTTGCAGGAAAGGCCACATGCATTAATCATGCGTATAGAGGCTTTGCTTTGTCATTCAATTCATTTATCAATGATTCACCCCAAACTAAACATTTTACATACCCTTAAGCTCTTAAGATTAAAAAAATACTGTGCTTGGTAAACATTTTAGTAATGCAATTTTAGTCTTGAACAGTATGGTATGATATTTATCTGCAATCGAGTAAACTTGTGTTATTGTGCGAGCATATTATTCCAATCATTACGGTCGAATTTATATGATTTACCGACTGATAACAGAACAGCCATTTACCAAATCAGCTTTACATTTAAATTAATCTTATTACAAACAAACACAAATGTTTCAAAGCAATGCTCAATCATCTGGACATGGTGATTAATGACAATGACCATTAAAAGTTGTCTAATTAATACCATTATGGCGTCTACTTATGTTGTATGAAGTGCCATTACCTCCATGCGACGGATATTAAATCAAAGCATACTTTATGATTCTACAGAGTAACACATGCATATGATGTCTATGTTGAAAAAAAGTCAATTCAAAGGACTTTGCTCTTTTAAGCTTTTGGCACCAAACTTTATCGCCCTATACACAAAAACGACCTGCATCAGTTTACTGCATTAACGCTTGAACGTATCTCTGTCTCCGACGTCCTTATATACCACCACTAATGTTACTCGTTTTTTCAAGTTATCACAAATAGAATAGCCCAAAATTTAAAGGTCCTGCTATAATAACTGCTAAAAATTTCGTTTCAGTCGCAAATCTGGGACACAAAAAATCTAGGTGTATCATGTCAAAGTGGACTTGATTAATTAATGGAGTCGCGTTTTTTTTTCTTTTAAACGAATAAAACAAACACTCTACTTACTAATGTTACGTTTTAGTTTCATATGTACATTTAATTAACCACTCTTGATAATTGCAAAATATACCTGAAGCTTTGAATTTAGCTGGTACTAGTTTACTTCAAACACACCCTTAACATTGTTGTTGATAATTTTAATTATTTTTCAAATTAAAAATGTTGCTAATTGGAACCAGCTTTTTCTAAATTGTCCTGGTAAGCTTAATCCGGATTTGTGCCGTTATTGATATTGCGATTTTTCGCTAAAACATTTGTTTAATTTCGGTTCGATGATCCAGTGGATCATAAACGCTTAGCCATTATGTGAAAAGGTCTTTTCTATAGAATCGTATATGAGCGAACGCCCTTGGGTAATTTGTACCTATATCGTGTGGTCATACTAAAGCGACCTAATGAACAGGATTGTCGAATGGAACAGCGAACAAATCGTTTAATTAAGACTTAGTCCAATGAGCCCCACATTCCTGTACTTTATGCTGTATATTGCATTCTGCAATTACCTTAACATTATCCGATAAATCACTTCAAACACTTTCAAGACTGGATAATAACTTTTAAATTTGATTGTCACGTTTAAATTTCATGATCAATAAAAAAAATAGCCGAACACCTGCCGCTAATTCACGTCTGAAAGTTACCTTCACCACACCTGCCACTATGTGTCGTTTGTGAATTCGGCAGCAATTGTTGTCAAAGAACAGGCTTTCGATAAAAATGGTAAATTTAAGCCCCACAAAGACTGCAAGAAGAATCAATAGGTGAGAGATTACTGACCGACTTTCTTACATTGAACAGTTTGTTGTAAAATGACTTTGAAGGAAACTTTTATTGTTTGACCGTGCAGTCACTCGACACGAATGGACCGCTTTGATTTACCATCAGCTCTTATAAATAATGCATTGGAAGCATTCATTTGCTTTACCAGGTTTTCAACAAATCTAACATATTCAAGCTGCATCTTTTCTTAATAGAGATTTTTCACTGCCATCATTGTTGTTCATTGTATCTCGGTTTTTGAATTCATAAGAAAATGTGTATACATTTGCTTGAAGTACGAGCGAATTGAACATTTACTACGATTTCGGTGCCATTAAGAATAGCAAAATAATCAAAGGCTTTAGTCCAATATTTTGAACATAGCACATATTGCGCATTGAAGCAAAATGAAAAACCATTAGATGTGAATTCAACGAATCGAAAAGGTAATTTTTTAGCCAAATTGAAAACAGCACAAAGAATTATCTACAAAAGCATACAGTTGCAATCAAATTTAACATGAAAATGTTTTCTATTATAGGTCATTTCACAATGACATTTTAAAACATTAAGAAAAGTGTGTACTCCAAAAACAAGTGAGACCATTTAGCAGACAGTAAAAAGCTTTGAAAAGATCCAACTTTACGTCAATGATTCTGGTTTATTTTAAGCAAAGCCATTATGGTATACAAATAATTTGGCTCATCTGCAAAAGGATACGGAATGGCAGCGAATAAGGGTTGTATAGACTATGTCACAAAATTAAAAGTGTAATTATTTAGAAAGACGGACGAGCAGCTAGGTCATTAGAATTATTCGTTGTCTTTATATAGCAGTTTGAGGATGAATGCTGAGCGGGATAAAATAGCGCCAGTATTTTGGCCACATGCTGCAGCAGGTCCGGATTTGAAGTTCCCGGCAGACGGCACCCTCTGGATTATTACATTTCCAAACCACTACGCCTCTCTAGCGGTGATGATACTTCCTTTATTCCCTCAATGTTAAAATCATGTAAATTCCTCCTTGGAAATATGAATCGTTCTGAAATTGCCAGGACAATCCAACCTGTTTCTGACGCTTAATAAAGTCCTTGAGACAATAAAGGATAATTCATAAGGACAGAGCTGAATTTCTCACGCTAATGAAAGCGTTTCCCTTTTTAATTTGATTTCTTGGGGTTTTGTAGTTAGCTCAGGAGTAAAAGTCAGGCTGAACCTATTAATAAGGCTAATTGTGTAGCTGCGAAACATTTTGTTAACTTAAAGTGGGAATGCTTTCTTAACACCGTAACCACATTTCCAGTGTTCTGGATCAAGCAAATCCAGATAACTTTTCCAATTGGATTTAGACAACTAGAGGGGTTGCGCTCTGCCTACTGTATTGTCTTTCTGTGAACTTCATTCTAATGCTATTTACATCTGCAAAGGTTGCCGGATGAAGCTGTTACACGTTCCTTATTATTTTAAATCCGGGATACCGCAGAATTTCCCTCAGAAGTTGTTTAAGGTATTTGTTACCAAAATTCAAGAGATGCTCCAGCCTTAAAAATCTGAACCCTTAGGCATTTTGCATGCAGAAGGGTAGCACTTTGAACAACTATTATTTACAAAACGGGGTTTAATCCAATTTCAATATGCGCCAAAACACAATACGCATCGCTAACTAGATGCATTTAGTTGAAGAAGTGTTGTATTTCAGTTCTATGCCGAGTTATCATCACAAAAGGCATTCTTGGTCAAGACTTGACTAAATAGTAAACTTTATAGCATCAACTTAGAGGAAATCCCTCGGACTTTGTGAAAGTTTAGTAGTCTTCATCACACATTTACTTACTGAAGTTGAAGCCAAATAATTGCTCTACTTCTGTAACGTTACTGGTAAACTCGTGGAAATCTTTCATTGGAGATTTATTATAGTATTGTACAAAAATTGCATTATTCGCACCATATAAATCTAATAATAGCGTGAAATTCCATTTGCTGCGGAATCTTGACCTTGTTTGGCATCTCAAAAATTTGATCTTTGACCAAAATCTTACACAAAAGCCAAATTTATGTACTTACTCCGATGTGCGCTTTGAGAAATGAGCAACAAGATTGAATTTTAAATAAAAAGACAATTTAAAATGCTTTAGCATTGGCCATCCACCAAATTGAAGTCGGAAAAGTGCTTTATCTTTAAATGAGTGTTCTTTCCAATCAATATGCTTGCTCTTTTCTGTCGACAAACATTGCAGGAATAGATAATAGATACCTTCACTTAAGCAGCATAACAACTGAAAAACTCGCTTTAAATGCGAACTTTATACTAAAACAAAGTTCTTGCTCAAGCTACCAAGTTTCCTTAATTAAACAATAAAATCCTGCAAATTTAAATTATACTAAACAATATAATTAAAAACTTGTACTAATAGTTTAAAGTCGGCCTAATAATAACAATAATAAAAAAACGCGTCGTTTCAAATTTATTATCATTAGGAAACTTTCTGGAATTACAGTTTTCGGGTAGGTACTTTGTTTTTCACAAAAATATAGCCTTTCTTGTCAATATATCAATTTATTTTACAAGCAAATACACTTTTGGGAGGACTCGTAAATATCAAAAGGCGTGTTAATTAACTTAACTTTTCAAAGTAATAAACCTACACCCCTAGATTGCGTGAACATTTCTGAGGTTTTAATAAAAATTGCTTTGTACGCCATATTTTATTTTTTATTTGCTTTAACCAAATAAAATAAACAATGCTTTTTTCACACGAACGCGAATACCATACAAGTGCACAGCGGAGTGCACGACCCCATCGAGACATCTAAAACAAATCCAAATGAAATTTTTATAAACTCCAAATTTTTAAAAGAATCTTCGGTTGTATGTTTTGGCAGTTTTCGGTAATGCATGACAATTTTTAAACGTTCAGCTGAATCAGTTTAAGAAGGGTGACTATTCAAGCGTTGACATGTTTTCACTTATTTCTGTAAATATTTACGGACTGTTAAATATATGGTGATGTCTAAAATTAGTTACAAACAACATAGGTATAATTGCTGGCTTCTCAGGATTTATGGACGTTTTGTAGCAATTTATTACAAGCAGGAATTGATATTTACGGCCTTTATGGCGTTTAGGATGATCCATTTGGCGCAAAAATTACCTTTTGGTATGGCTCAGTGACCACGATAGGTGGACCGATTTATATCTTCATATTTTAATTAATATTTAATTGTACGAGGTTTAAGGACTTTTAGATTGAGAAGAAAAATTAAAAATCTGCAGACACTGTGTTAGGATTATAAAGTATACCTATGGCATAAAAGTTTCTTGCTGGCGTTGTCTTAAAATTCCACTAAAGTGTATAGGGTGCTGTCGTTTAGGACACGAATCTCTAAGGACGTAAACTGAATGGCAAAATTTATCATCAGTTGTTCTATTATAATTCCCTTGAATGAGTAATGAAACAAGTTTTGGCATGTATTGTTTTCCTTGATACAAAGTGTATAAATTTGCTTGGTAACAATAATTTCCATAGGCAGGTTCTAGTCCGTTGTAAATTTCAATCTAAATTATAAATTATGCATTGCTCAATTATACGTTTTCTCAAGTAATTAGACGTTAATAAATTAAAAGGTTCAATTAATAAAAAACGCTCGTATGCTTCTGGAGGCGGGCTGTCTAAAGAAATGGGTATCTAAAAAGGTTTTTGACAGTATACTGTCTGTGCTAATCACGTGAATAACTCAAGTTAAGCCACTGACTGACCATGCAGGCACAGACAGATAGCCGTAATCCATGGCCTTGTTAGAAGTTATCCATTATTTATTTCCTCCTTTGCATTTTCACTCTGTTATTGTGTGAAATCGGGGCAGAAACTTCCACACAAATGTGTGCATCTAGTCTGAGGACAGTCTGTTGACATAAATTAAAACTGATTTATTTATAGGCTTTTTGCAGAAGCGCAGCGCAAAGAAAATTTAGTGATGCCTAAATGTATTTCCGCTAATGTATTACCAGAAGAGTTGCTCTGGCGCAACACACTATCGAAATCAAGGACCAAAACTCTTTTAAATTTAAATAAACAAATACAATGACAATCATTTTAAAATGTACAAGTCAAACCTATTTTCGGCTCGCTACCCAACAGTTCTTTTTTAAGTTTTATTGCATTATAGATGAGTATTAATCTAACATTTGTACCAAAACTGAGTGTCTGTATAATGGTTGAGGCAATTAAAATAAACGATTCTCTTCATTAGCATTACTACCCAACGCGTTTTCGTTTAGTCGCAACATTAAAAGATTTAGCTTCGCCTTCTTAGTAGGTAAGGCATTATTTTATCGTAGCTTAGAAGACATACTTGGGTATACTTTAAGGATCTTCTTCCGTCTAAATAAAACATTGTTTACTTCCAGTACAAACAGATCTTTGATGTAAGAATTTAATTGGATTTTTAGTTTGGGTCGCACAATACTTGGCTTAAGCATCGTTATTCCGATTTTGTTGATTCTTATCGCTTTGAAACGGATTGTTTGACGCTGTATCATAGTATCTTCAAAATTATCACTTTTTTTTATATAAAATTAAAGACTGGTCTGGATACAATGTTTAATTAATAACATCTTTTTTATACGAAGGCGAAGTTTAATAAAATTGGTAAAGACATCAAAGACATGAGACCTAATTTATTGCTTAAAAAGGCGACAGGTTTACAAACAATTGATTCGTGTATATTAAATTGCCTTTTAATATCTCCAATAAATGCACAGGAATTCCCATTCATTTTCGGTCCATGTGGTTTCATTGCGTCCTTGTGTATAGAATTAATAAGTTTTCATCAATGGTGTGAAAACTCGGTGATACTTTTATTTAATCCTTAAAGGATAACGATGTTTAAAATTTGGTATGCTTAGGGTAACAACTAAAGTAGTGAAGAAAATTAAATAATGTTTTTACTGTTTATTTAATATTCTCGGGTGGGAAGAATATCATTATTAACAAGATAAAAGTCATGAGTGTCCCTAGTTTAGCTTGCATAAACCAAAGTTAAACATTGGCTGCGTTCGGTTAGCGAGCTTTTGTATTAGCTCCATAATATTCTTGTTAGGTCTTAATTTGCTTACTAGGAATTAATATCAACTTTGTTTTTATTAGACAAGATAAAAAGCAAAAATGATTCGCATGTAGCCTTAATTCAAAATCACTGTCTATCTTCATTGTACAAAAGCTTACCGTACGCTTCTTATAAGGCCACATGTGTATTTACTTCAATTCTCAAATACCTAAAAGCTTTTAAATATATTCAAGAAAATATAAATAATAATATGACACATTTCGCGCAAGGATTCAAACGCTTTCGCTACCTTTTCCATCCGTTCATAAAAACATAAAATATTAATCCTGCAAATTAGGTACGTTGAATATTTATTCTGGTAGCAGGAAATAAATCTGAATTACCCTTAACGTTTTGTTTTAGCAAGCTGTCCATTCTACATTAATGCCATTTCTAACAAGGAAGAAACTAATGCCTCTATTAGCTTAAGTCCTTTATGTTTTGCGTGTAATCCTAAAACATATCCCTTGGCACCCTTAATAATAAACGCAAAGTTGTTTGTAGGTAATAATGCATTTTGTTGGTGTTAAATTTGTATTTCAAAGGACGTCATTTAAAGTTAAAAACTGACTAAAACGCAATAACATCCTGAAATTAGGATTTCAAGTCATGTATCCTTTAAGTTTCTTATCCTCGATATTCTTGAAGTTATTTATGCAAATTTATTTCCACAGGGCAATTTAATGCAAAGCAATATAAACAAATTTTAGAAACCAATACTCTCATCAGTAATGAATTCGAGTGTGTTTACTGATTCTCTTTATTTCAATTTAAAAATCAGATAATATACTTCAAATAACATAAATATCATGTGGGTAATTGCCTCGTATGATTGTGGTAGAACATAAAACTAACAAAAATTGCAATAAAGCTTGCCTTAACAAAATAAATTACCTCATAAAGAAGGCGAAAAAATAAATTATATCAATACGAGGATTAGTTTAATAGTGCGTACTCGGTTACACAAATATTACATTATTTCAAAAATAAATGTTTTGATTCTAGTCTCTTGATTGCGACACGAAAACAAAATTATGGGGGAGGAATTTAATTAGGTGTTTCGTTTAATTTTATCGGTACTAAAATTGTTATTTTACTCCGAGCTACAAAAAATGATGAATGCCGTTTATGGCTACCTCAAAATTGTTTTGAATTTTTATACTTATACGTTCAAGTTTAGCAACCGTTTATCTTACTAAAGAATATTTATGGAAGGTATTCCAACTTCTTTAGAAATTTAAATTTCTTGGGGTAACTTCAAGACAATATCCTAAATGCAAATACATAAGTAAGTTAAACCTCTTACAACCAACGTGAATTAAAAGCAAAACGAAAACTTTATCACATTATTATTACCGGAATTTAAAGAACTTTTTTCGGCCTTCATTTTGAGAGTAATATTGATTTGAATTTTATGAAAGCTGCTAGATACGAAGATTTAATAGTAAGTTTTTCTGTGAAATGTAGATTAGAGGACACGAAAAACGGTGTCTTGCCTTAATAATAAAAATGGCAGATCTATGCAAATTCCCTTTCTTTCCCTATTATGTATTCCGAATTAAGTCTGAAAACTTTATAATTTCCTTCTAAATTTTAAATAATTTATCTTGTCTTGCTGCTTAATGATTAAAAAATCGCAGAGCAAACTCACCATTATAAAATACTTATCACGGCTTAGTTCTGTTTTAGCTAAGTTTTAATTATACGGAAAATAGGATTACGCTTCAATTAAATACAATTAAAATTCTGAAACATACCCTTGTTTCCCATAAGGCGTAAGTCACTCGTGCCATTTAAAACTATCTTCAGTTCAAATTTATATGAATGTTGCATAAAACAAACAAAAATATTTATTTGGAAATCTCAAGGTTTAATAGTTACCCACGCCCTGTTATACTTTTGCAGTATTTACGTTTCAAATGTTTGTTTTGGTATGAGGATGCGATATGAAATTGAAAGTGACAGATTGGGATTTTAAAGAATCCTGTTTTTGTCATGTAAAATTGAAGTTGAACATTTTGCCCAAATTAAGCCGTAGTTTACACAATTTCATTTCAACCTGGCATTGTGGCATGCTTAAGGCCTCAGACAAGCCGCGAATTCGGTACAATTGTTTTTATAATTACAGGATTAAACAGAAAAAACGTATGTTTCGCGGAATAATTCCAAAATAATAGGCTAAATTCACGAAATAATTTACCAACACCGATGGTTGATTAAACTCTCGATTAAACTGGATCATATTCTTCATCAGCTCATTGAAATTCATTAAACGTGGATCGCTACCCGTTCAGTTAAATTGACGTATCGCTCGTAAATATGTTCACACACCGTAGACACTTCGAAATATACAAACATTTATTTAATTTCCTCTCTTTTATCGCTATTTAATTAAAAACAAAACACTCTTGTCGTGCTACAAACCACTTTTACTTGGGAAAGCGAGTATCTAGATCCTAAAGTCCTTTAACAACACTGAGTCGGAAAATTCAATAATATCTACAGATCTTGCCAGTCTTAGAGAGCTCTTGTCACGTTGACAAAAATTATCGTCGCTGTCGTTGTTTCGCTCGGAATGAAGAAGCGTCTCCATAACTTGCTCGCGTGTAATTCAAAATAATTGTACAACCTTTATTATTAGTTATAATTAATGCGAGGTGTCATAAATACTTATGTGCCATAAGTTTAATGTTAAACGTTTTGCCCACCGCCATGCGTTCATCCAGAGCGGAAATAGAACAACGCCGTGTACGCCGCACTAAATTAGTCGGTGCAATCATTCTAATAGATACAATCTGTTATACGAAGGTACATCGAGGTACCTACCACTGCGTTTTTGAACGCTTAAAATTAAGTTGCTATCAGATGAACATCTCCAGTTATAAGAATCCTAATATTTCATTTTTGTGTTATCCGGCGCCGTGGCAGCTGGTATTATTCATATCCAGATTTTCGGGGGCACATTCCTATGACTCAATCATACGGAGAAAAGAAATTGGGATTTGAGAGATTAGAATAAGGATATTAAACATCTTGGTAGTTATTATGCCAATGACTGCAAAGCGACAAGCGAGGGTCAAGGACTTAATCGCGAATACCAACAACATTTGGCAGAATTATGTTGTCTTGTCTAGCTGGAGAAATGCTTCCGGTTCATTTAAACATTCAAAACTGGACATAAGCGTTTTGTCTAGTCCATATCTATTCTATGAAAAAGTCATTTAAACAAATCATCAAGCTAAATTTTCCCAAGTGCTTTAGTTTTTTTTCTAGAGCTTTCCAAAGTTGGCCAAATTTTAAAAATATTCAAAAATGTTTAGCAAAATTTTTTTTTGCCTCTGATGTTAATAAAACTTATTTTGTAGATAGCTTTTAGGGTATAGAATACAAATCTGCATTTAGATTTTTTCTAAAAAAAATATTCTGGAAGTTAGACCACTTTGAAAAAAATGGGGTGTCGCGTTCAGAGTTGCCTTCAACAGCTCGTAGCAATAAAACTATAAACGATGGGACTATTACGGTGTCAGATTCGGATTCAGCAGCCCAGTTTGCATACGCACAGATGGCACTCATTGCTTGCAAACATCATTTGTGGCCGTGACAATTAAAAAACTGAGAAAATTTGGACCCTTACCCCTTAGTTAAAAATGCGGTAAATTTTGAAAAAATAAAATTGCCTGTAACTGTGTTTTAAGATTAAGTAGAAGCAGTACAATCCAAATCCGCAATCAGTTTTTTTCCAAGTGTTTTTGTTTTTATGCTAGAGCTTTTCAAAGTTGGCCAAATTTTGAAAATTTTCAAAAATGTTTAGCAAAAATTTTTTTTGTCTCTAATATTAATGAAACTTATTTTGTAAATAGCTTTTAGGGTATAGAATACAAATCTGCATTTTGATTTTTTCTAAAAAAAAAAATCTGAAAGTTAGAGCAATTTGAAAAAAATGGGGTGTCGCGTTTAGAGTTGCCTTCAACAGCTCGTAGCAATAAAACCATAAACGATGGGACTATTACGGTATCAGATTCGGATTCAGCAGCCCGTGTTACATAAGCACAGATGGCATTCATTAGTGACAAACATCATTTGTGGCCGTGACAATTAAAAAACTGAGAAAATTTGGACCCTTACCCCTTAGTTAAAAATGCGGTAAATTTTGAAAAAATAAAATTGCCTGTAACTGTGCTTTAAGATTAATTAGAAGCCATACAAACCAAATCTGCAATCGGTTTTTTTCCAAGTGCTTTTGTTTTTTTGCTGGAGCTTTTCAAAGTTGGCCAAATTTTGAAAATGTTTAAAAATGTTTAGCAAAAAATTTTTTTGTCTCTGATATTAATGAAACTTATTTTGTAAATAGCTTTTTGGGTATAGAATACAAATCTGCATTTTAATTTTTTCTAAAAAAAAAATTCTGAAAGTTAGAGCACTTTGAAAAAAATGGGGTGTCGCGTTTAGAGTTGCCTTCAACAGCTCGTAGCAATAAAACTATAAACGATGGGACTATTACGGTATCAGATTCGGATTCAGCAGCCCGTGTTACATAAGCACAGATGGCATTCATTAGTGACAAACATCATTTGTGGCCGTGACAATTAAAAAACTGAGAAAATTTGGACCCTTACCCCTTAGTTAAAAATGCGGTAAATTTTGAAAAAATAAAATTGCCTGTAACTGTGCTTTAATATTAATTAGAAGCCATACAAACCAAATCTGCAATCGGTTTTTTTCCAAGTGCTTTTGTTTTTTTGCTAGACCTTTTTAAAGTTGGCCAAATTTTGAAAATGTTTAAAAATGTTTAGCAAAAAATTTTTTTGTCTCTGATATTAATGAAACTTATTTTGTATATAGCTTTTTGGGTATAGAATACAAATCTGCATTTTGATTTTTTCTAAAAAAAAAATTCTGAAAGTTAGAGCACTTTGAAAAAAATGGGGTGTCGCGTTTAGAGTTGCCTTCAACAGCTCGTAGCAATAAAACTATAAACGATGGGACTATTACGGTATCAGATTCGGATTCAGCAGCCCGTGTTACATAAGCACAGATGGCATTTATTGGTGACAAACATCATTTGTGGCCGTGACAATTAAAAAACTGAGAAATTTTGTACCATTACCCCTTAGTAAAAAATGCGGTAAATTTTGAAAAAATAAAATTGCATGTAACTGTGTTTTAAGATTAATTAGAAGCCGTACAAACCAAATCTGCAATCGATTTTTTCCCAAGTGCTTTTGTTTTTTTGCTAGAGCTTTTCAAAGTTGGCCAAATTTAGAAATTTTTAAAAATGGTTAGCAGACAAATTTTGGTCTTTGTTATTTGCGCGTTTGGAGTTGCCTAGCCTAGTTTGAATACTTTATAAAGCTTAAACATAATATTCTTTAAAATGGTTAATAAAAAAATAATGTGTACCAGCATTAGCCAAAGTGCAGCAGAATAAAAATAATTAGTTTGCTCCCATCTATTGGGAGAGGATGCGTCCAGTGTTTACTGTCGCAGTCCCAAACGTAATATCCAAAAAGTAAACAAGTACGGCTAAAATAAGAGTTGCAAAATATGTTAATGTGAGCTTTAGTTAATTATTTAAATGCATGCCAAACCGTTAAAGCGACCATTCGACGCGAGGCTCATCTGGGAAAGTCATAAACTTCAATGCGGTTTTAACAATATAACTCTAGAATTCATTAAACTCTTTTGATCCCACAGCTTTTGGTCTTGTTTCTGTTATTTTAAAATGCTTGGCTTAAATGCGTTCCAAAACATTACGAATCATGTGTCTCAACCCACTGTTAGGCTTGCCAACTTTAAATATACATCAACCCTCTCTGCCACTCTTTTATTTTAAATTTATACTAACCACCACAATAAGAAGCAACTTACATGGGTGCACAATTGCGACCTTGTTGTACTGTTTAAAAGCGTCTGTATCCAGTGCAACTATTAAATTTAAATCCAACTATCACAACCTGATGTATTTTTTAGAGATTCCATTTTAGTGTTTTTTGTTGTACGAAGTTTTGGGATGCGCAATTTGGTTATGGGGCAAGAGCGAAATCGGTTCACAAGGGATGTCAGTGTTTTATAAAATTGTTTCCAAGAAACATGCAAGTTAGTCAACTCGTATTGGAGAATAAGATATATCCGAATGTCCTGCCATATAACCCCGAAACGACTCATTGAGCAAAGAAGATGGGACGTAGTGCCTTGGTATTTTTATGAACTCTATCATTTATTTTTCCTCACAATTTATACACATTGTATACGTACTCGTACATACTTCAGGAATATTCAAACTTTTTCAATTAACTTTTCCATCTTTTTGAAAGGATTTCGTCTCACTTGTGAATAAAGTTGAATCTCGGCAGCTTCCAAATACTTTAATACATATTTTAGAAGGTTTATGCAAAATGTTATTAGATCTAAATGGCATCATTACAGCGGAAGTTTTTAAGTGGGTTGGATTGTTTAATGCTCGTCACATCAGTTTCAGCGCATGAAGCAAACAGATACATTAAACAATTTGTTAAATATGACGCTTGTGTTATTCTCGCTGGATGCATCTGAAAACATTAAACGTTGCAATATTTCGACTTATTTAACGGTTGACAATCCAGCTCCGATGCAGGAGCAGGAAGCTACGAAATCAATAATAATATTTGTGTTTGTTATTAAATCCGGTGCACATTATTTTATATACCTACCCTAGATAAAACTTTCGTAACTTGAGATAAACTTAGCAAGTAAATTCTTGATCCTGATTAACAAAATTATAAAATATTATAATCGCGCGCCGAGTTTGGTTTAATCTTTCTAATTGACAGCTTTATTGCTTAACGATGGTGTTAAACTCCAAATGTCTAAACAAAAACAACAGCAATTATCGTTTTATTGCAGTGATAGTCTTGCAATTAGATTTCTTGCACACCGCAAGGGTTTAATCTTATTTCACGGTACAGCATCTGCAGCTATAATCGGGCCATTAGAGAATGCCACTTTTTATCATGCCTCCTCATAAATGCATTGTGTACCACACCTGACACTAATTGATACTTCAAGGACTATAGTTTAACCAAAATTATTTAACATTAACAAGGTTGATGTGTAAGTTGTCATCCTTTCTAAATGGTTTACTTACTAGAATAGTCCAATTTGCTTCAGTCCCCTTTACAAACATCTGATAAATAGTAACTAATTTACAACAATGTCACAAAACTTTGTTACTCAATTCGGGATGAAATGGCATAGAACACATTATCCGTAGTAGTGTCAGCACGATTCCTAAATGAGATTACATGTTATATAAAGGCCTTATAATAGCCATTACATTGGTTACAATTTAAACATTGATGAAACATAGAACAAAATTAGCTGTCGTTTTGATGTAGTATTGCCGCGCCGGTTTACTACCGTATGTTACTATGGACGTACCTAAATAAACGTTTATTTTTTTCCATCAATTCCTTATGGCGTTGAGGGGCCCATAAATGAGTTTTACTCAAATTGCTGGATGCCGCAGTTGGGAAAAGGGATTCAAGGTCTAAAACACGCACTATACAAAGTCGGGCATAATGGGATGTTTTAGTTATCATACTATCTACTCTGGCATGTAGTTCTCAGTTCGGACAAAGACTTTAAGGCACATTAAAGCCATTAAGACGTACATAAATCAAAACATATCGCTTTTGATGCTCTTGTTTAACATGTACTTATTACAATGTCCTTTCTATGAAGTTTCTACTATTAGTTAAACATGCGTAATAGTACATTTGTTGTTGTTTACCTGTGAAAACTGTCGGAAAACTGCATGCTACAAGCGTTGTTTTAAACGGAAAATATGTTACAGATAAAACACACAGACAGATGTATTTAGCAAAATTAAAATGGTACACATTTGATAAACGAGAAACATAATTAATTTAAAACAATTACTTTGTTTGACATGTCAAGACTTAAAAGTAGATCAGTTCATTTCATAAAGAAGATTCGTCTATGGAATTAGTCAGGTAGTTACGTGAGAACTCAACCTATCTACTTACCTATTTTAGTTCAAATGCAAGATATGTCTCCCTATAGCAAAATCCTCAAATAGCAGGTTCCGATTTCCATTTCAAGTATTAAAGAGCACGTGGGTAATACAACCTTGGTGGATAACGTTCGCTGTATCCTACATACATCTATATTATATATTGTAAATAAACACTTTCAATATCGGCTTACAACAATGTAGGTTTATGTTCTCCCTAGAAAAAAGATCTATCTGGGATTACCTGTGTAAGTTGCCCGGCGCATTCGCCATTTTATAATATATTCGATTTTATAATAGAATAAATTATTATTGTTGAAAAAATGAACTAAAAATAGTTAAAACTCAGATCCACCAACATTATAATAGTTGTTCCGAAGTAATTATATTTCAGTTAGGTTTTTGTACCGGAAAATGTTTTGCATGATTAAAATTAAAATTCATGTGTACCTATGTATTTATGAATTTTGTTAACTGCTCGTCTACCGCAAAAGTTTTTCAGCACATTTTTACGAAATCATTTTTTAATTAAGTGTAAACGACTTTACAATTTAACCTGATGCAAACAATGCATATTTTTTTTTCTTACAAACCATAAAGTTCATAAAAGAAATTATTTACCCAAAGGTTTTTTTTAAGTAGAGATATTTTAATAAAATGCTAAATTATAACTGTACTATGGTCTAATTAAACTATTTTATGATTCGCTGAAACAGTTAAAATAACCAGTTAATTAAAACGGCGATGGAAATGTAAATATACATAATTTTGCGAACAATCAGAAAATATTTTATGGGAAAACTTAATTTAAAGTAATTAAGTAATCAAAATAATAAAAATGGCCTAGAGGCGTTCGTAGAAAGCCTTTTTCCTAATTACTGCAGTCTTCCTTTATAATTTACAAAGTCATATTTTCAGTCCTAATTGCTAATAATGTGCCATGTAGTAATTTTACACTACCTGCGACTGTTCTTTTGTTTTTCCCAAGCCACGACACTATAATGCCATTGGGTAGATTACTTTTGGAAAATTATATTTATTTTGTCTTTGCAATTCTCAGAACTAAGCATCTATGATGCACACAATTAATGTGTTCTGCAAAACCTTTCTTATGGACCTCCTCAGTACCTTTAATATAAATTAATGTAAGATGTATGTAAGATTAAAAGTAATGAAAGTATAGGTACCAAAATAGCAGGACATATTCGTTGGAAAAGCTAGTATTTTATTTGTATAATGTTCCGCTTGGGTATTTTAGAAGAATTAAATATAAAAGAAAATAATATAGTAATATATTTTAAAAAGTTGGGAAACATTTTGAACTCATTTCTTAAGCATCAGGAATTACATTTGATCAATAATAATACCAGCGTACGATGTAACATTAAAGACACACAAATTACGTTTTCCGTACATTTAATAAGAGTGTCTTCGATTTCAATAAGAAAGGAAATTTACTCGACTAAGAATTTCCATTTTACAAAATTAAATCTTAATGAAATACTAATTAGAATTTTATTTTATTTCTATCTTTGATACAATAAACCCCAGGGATTTAATCCCGTTTTAATTTGTGTTATAATTCGCTTCTAATTGCCATATTTTTCACTTTTTTTTAATTTTGTTTTTAACTTTATCAGTTTCGATTTGCATAACAATTACCTAAAGTTTCTTTAACACAATATTGAAATATGGTAATTTTCCTTTGAGATAAAAGTTTCTTATTAATTATTTAGGTTTGCTTTGGCTTTCCAAATCCAAAATCATTCTTTAACGCGTGAAAATGCGTGCATAGAAACTAATATTAACTTTCTAGAAGTTATTTGTGAGTTTATTCCTCCTTATGTCGTGGAAGGAACTCCAAGTTCCGCATAAGAATACTTGATCGAAGTGGGCGCTTAACTCATTCAAAAACTTTTGAGTTATTTGGTAATGTTTTTGTGTGCCTAATTTATCTGGTGAGATCTTCTTCATGGATGGCGAGCCGCTGACAATATTTTATTTTAAAGCACCAAAAGCGCAATTGTGCAAAATGATGCTATTTTTTAGCAGTATAATGAGAAAGTTGTCATTTATCTCCCGGATTTCTATGTAATCGAGATAGTAGAGAGCTAGAGCGCGAGACGTGATTCACTCTAGCCGTTTTATCACTTAACTTTAATTATTATTACCGAATTCACGTTACGCAAAAGTACTAAAGTTCTACTAGAAATTCAGATATATCTACTTTATGCTCAAAATAAAAAGAATAATGCCGCCGCGCTACGCTGCTCGTTTTTACTCCATGTATAGTCGTTTCCAAATTCCAGTTAGAGTTTTAATGATATAACCACATTAAATAATCCTAATTTACTGTATTATTACCCCTTTATCCACAGCGCGCATACGTTATTTACATGCGCATAAAGGTGTAGTTTAATCTATTTAAAATGTCCTGCAAAAATGCAAGCGTTTAGCAGTAACGTAGTGAAAAGAATACGGGTTGATTCTAAGCAATCTGCTATCTGACTATTCGAACAACGTATACGATTTTGCGGTTTTCTATGTGTTCCAGCCAATGGGGTACATAACCGGAAATTAAGCTTGTATTATCGACTGCCAACCTACAGGATACCGTTTCCAGAGTCAATAAATAAAAACCATTCACCTAGAACTATTGTCATTTCTAAATCTATTATCAGTTGCTTTCCAAACAGATTTTTTTACAAATGCATTTTCATGACTTTTATACGAATCATTTCTTTGTAGAAATATGCGCACTTTACCGTTTTATAGCCGAACAAACATAAACTTCTGAAACTACCTATAAAAGACGAAATATAATGGATATAACTACTAAAAGTCTGACATTAGTATCATATCTCTACTGTGTTATACTTTTAATATAAAATCTAAAATAAGTTCATTTTTTAAAACCGTAAGCCCGGATACTAAAATATTTTATTTTATGTTTCTAAATAAAATAGAGATAATTAATAATTAAATACAGTCATAAATCTGCAAGATTATAATGGCCCTACCCCTACTTTTAAAGAAAATTTAAAATGGCGAATGCGCCGGATTAGAATTTATTTAATTTTTTCCTCTTAGTATAGGCAACTTTTATCAGAATAAACATCAATTTTAAGATGGTGTTCAGCATTGTCATTTTAATTCAGTCTCTTTTTTTAAACTAAATAATCAAAACTGCATAGCGCGCGTCCCTCGGGAAGCAGGTAATTCAATTTAAAGCAAATTTAAAAACGAAGAGCGAATTACCTCGAAATATAGGTTGCACGTTCGCACATTTTTATCTGTTTGGTCATATGCCGTCACAAGTGTTTCAACTTTTAGTTTTAAATCACTTCTACACATTATAATAAAGTCAAGTTGGCTTTTTACGCTTGTGAACACATTTTAAATAAAACTAAAATGAGTGGAAGAAAGTAGAAAAGTACTCGTAAGTTTTTATAGCAAGTTCTGTATAAGTGTTGCTTCAGAGAGGAGATGTTGCGTGAACACCAAGGTCGAATACCTTTCAGGTATTTCACGCATATTACGATTAAAGAATGACAAATCAGTTTTTTGATTTGTAGTTCGCCGAGAGTCCAAGGTTAATACTTAAGTGTAAGAATAATCCTCGGGATTGAGGTAGAAGCTCCGGGTAGATTTCAGTTGATCCCTCTGCATTGAGAAATCCAAGGCAAGTTGAACGAAATCACAACTCGTTTAAAAACAACAACGGCATACTTATCGCAACGATCCAAGAAATACATTTTATTCCATACCGATACTACACCGACACTTATTATTTTATTATGGTAAATCCTTCCAAAGTCCCTATACCTTTTATGTCTACATAAAAAGAAGTTATGGTCCTCTTAAATTCATAACTGAGTCTGAGTCGATCTTCATTGTTCCATTCTGCTGCGTTATCTACTTACTACCTCGATGTTTTTGACACAAATTTCCTATTTTGACAAGTGATGCAAAGAGGCAAAGCACAGAGCTTCAGTGGAAGATCTGTGCTCGAGTGTCGGTGAGCGCCGGGACCTATCGAAAGCACGCGCAACTTCATCAGAAAATATGCTCTCATCACGACAATTCAGTAATGCGACAGACATGACTGCGTACGTATGTATATCTACAATCCAAAGGCAGCGCGCGTAAATTCAAGGAGCCGGCAAAACTTCGAAGTT
Organism: Cartodere bifasciata; assembly: GCA_963920755.1. NCBI lineage: Eukaryota > Metazoa > Arthropoda > Insecta > Coleoptera > Latridiidae > Cartodere > Cartodere bifasciata. The sequence continues at coordinate 5,310,977 of OY987201.1, read as the reverse complement.
GGTGCTCAACATTAATATGTTTAACTATGATTAGTTATTTTGCAATTAAGTGAAGAATGCATCGACGCATATTTCTCTTGTTCCTCATCATGGAAACTATTGGAATACTTCACGCTGATAATTTAGGTAACGTCATATTTTATTATAATAGTCTTGAACCTTTAATTAAGAAAAATTGGTAAAGGTTCATTTATTAACGTTATCCCGCTAATGAGTGTTTTAACAATGAGGTTAGGTGTCGTTTTAATGCTATGCTAAATGATGAATGATTGAAGGCCGCTATGCATAATACAATTATTATAACAAATAAATAAATTTAAATAAACGTTTACAACCTGGTTATGAAAAAGTAACTGTATATCCTCATTTCCAATTTTGTTTCAATCTCTAGTTTGTAGTAGTTTAATCATAATTTAAACAATAATTATGCTCACCATGTTTATTTTTGCATATAATGAAAATATTTACACATTTGCCCGGCGTAATTTATTAACAATGTTCCGGGTAAATGCAGAAAAAGGAAGCAGTTGCATAATAATTTAAGGAAGAAAAGGTGCACCGGCTTTTCAACGAAAATTTATTTTTACCTCAAGTCAAATGAAGTTGTTATATTTGTTTCTCGTAATTAAAATTTAAATGATTGATGTGCGCAGCGCGCCAAATTTAAATAACTGTCAAGGTTGCATTTTTTAACATTTATCATATTCATTTGAAAAATTTTATTAGTTGAAATGCTATCGTAAGCAAAACTCATTTCTATGGTTGTATAGTTTTTAAATTATGACTAATAACTTTTATGAGCTTAACTTTGGTTTGGTTTTGCCATTTTAATTAATGAAAATCATAAATTTCTTTGCGAAACATATATTTTTGCAATATTGAGATTTTTTAAAACTGTTATGTCGACCATAAATTTTGTTAAATTCGCTTTATTTTTGAAGGCTGTACACCAAAAATCCAACTAAATGATGAAACTATAATCTCTTAATTATGATTAATAGTTATTTATTGTTATTAGTGTGTCACTGTATCTCATTTGATTTAAAATTATGTAGTTACTCTGTACTATGAAAGAAAATATTTTAATTACATTTAGATAACTGGTAATAGTACAGAAACGGGTTTTAAATACATACTTAAAATTGTCCTGATGGCAAAACAAATAAATTCTAACTAGTTTTATTGTAACTTACTTAAAGCAAAGGTGGACAAAAACAAATCCGCTTAAAGATGCGTTATATTTTATTAGACTTTCCTTCCCAAACCTCAAAAAATAAGAATTAAATTCGGATAATAAAATTTTAATTAAAACATTATGGACGTACGAAAAGCTTATATTATAAAAAAAAATAAATTTTAATTTCTCAACCACAAAACCCTTTTTAAAACCTGCAAAAAATGTTTAAATTTAAAATGTTAATGAAGGGTATTTTACATTCGGTTAAGTTTCAATAAAAAAGAAATATATTAAAGCGAAAATTGGATCCAACTGGAACTACCAGTGTTCGGAAATAAACATTTTTATTGAGTTCTTTTCGCAAACAAAGATTGGACCTCCCGGCACTCCTGTACATATATTCTAATATATCCGGTATTAGCTGACAATAGTCGGAAAAAGTGTTGACTCTTGGAGGTAGCGAAATATAAAATGTTTATAAAAAGGAGCACTCAAGCTTGTATGTTGCATATTCGACAAAATATGGATATTGAAATTTGATGAAAATGTAGTTAAGGGAGTTCGCCACACAAATAGATATAAAATTGGCAGAAGTTCGCTTTCGTCCAATCGAATTTATATTCAATACACAGAAATGCTGACTTAATCACAGGACACATGATGCACACCACAATAACTTTAATAAAATACCTTATAGCATTTTGTTCTAATGATAGAGCCGAAAATCTATAGACCCATTTCAATTTCCTTTGGAGATAAACTCATTCGAGCGTATGTATAAATCCGATTTATTGGTTGATTTTTTAAAATTTAAACTTTTGTGCCCGATAGAAGTTCAACAGTTCATTGTGTACAATGATGATCTGTTTTTAAATTTTATGACAACTCGTCAGTCTCGTCTAAGCACTTATCAAACAACATAAAAATAATTTCAACATTGTACCGTCTCACAACGAGTTCTTTTTGTTTATAATCTTTTTAATGGGTACTGATGACACCCGTTACTAAAACATTCTTACGTAAATATTTACTTGTAAACAACGCGCGTTTAAAACAAAAATCAATGAACAAATTGATAAGCCCTTAGACTAAACTTCAAACTTTGTTGTTGGGGCATTAAAAGTAATGATTAGTTGTCGTAAAAATTTAGCTATTTGGTAGGTTGAGCGGAACGTATGGCTACATTTTCCAATATGCATGAAACATCGAGTGCATGAAACATCTTATTTTGAAGGTTTAGTAGAAATAATGCCTGTATTATACCAAAACCAGGTGCGCAAAATTATGTTGATTTGCCGAAGGATTAAATTTTAAACCAGCGAACCGTTTACAATGACTCAAAGTAAAATAACGCAAATTAAAACTCATTCTAGCAATAAGTGCAAAAAATTAAAGACATGTCAGCATTTGATTGTCATTAACAGTAAAAAACTGGATTTATGGTTTCAAATGGGATTAATAATTTTAAGATTCTAAGCCAAACATGACACGCTCGTTGTAAATTGTCCTTAATAGGAGAACTAATATTTAATAATGGTTTTGTACTCGGTTTTCTATGACGATACAACTTCTTAACTTTAATCTGCTTCCATTAAACTAAGGCTTGTTTTTTGTTTTCTAAGAGCGCTATAAATTATTACCGTTGATAGTGAATTATATTGTGAAATTGTTATGAACTAGTACACTTATTTGTTGTTGAACGAAAGATTAAAATAACGTTTCGATGTAAATTAGAAAATATAATCAACAGAATTTAATGATAAATTAACTATTTATGAGTTGATCATCAGTTGCCATGAATAATACCCAAGAGATTTAAAAAATTAGAGGTCTCTATTTGAAACAATCAGATTTTACGCACGATTTCAGTCATTCCCGTTTTATGACATTTTTTATTAAAGTTTTTTTTACTTTGTCAGCTGAATCTGGGAACACTGAAAGCCGCTACCACACAATAAATACATGCATAAACCTTAAAAAAAAGAGTAATATTAATATTTACGACTGCTCCCTTAAGGTCCTTGGAAGAAAGAAGCAAAAAGTCTTATACAACCGGAAATGGCATATAAATGCGAAAACGGAGCATCAGGCAGGGTGGTCGACTTTTTTATCACGGGGTGGGTAGGCAAATACAATTTATTTATACAAACAAAATTATAAGTAGGGTATTTGTTTATTGGAAATTTATTGACTTGTCTTGCAAGCGAGTTTGGTCGGAATTAAAGCTGCGCTAGGTTCAAACAAACTTTTTTGTTTGTTTAAAATGTTTGCAAAACAAAAATATTTCTTATTTGGAGTTGAACTTTTTAAAACATTTTTTTTGTGATATTTAGATTTTGGAATGATTCATATCGATTAAAAATCGGACGATAATTAACTAATGCGTTTGTCAATCGGTTAAAGTAATTAAAAATGGGTAAAGCACCACTGTAATATGCGATAATGGCACCAACATGAGCTTGGGAATAACTTATTTCCAGTAAAAATCGTATAGATTTTATGCATGGCCCATTGAAAACAAGTTGTTTACACGAATTGTCTATTTCACTGCAATTTTCCTTGCTTTATGTATTCGTTATTAGAAGCTTTCGGGAGTTATTGTGCCTAAACAAAATCCCTAATACCTCCACCTTTTTATTTTACTTTATTATTAGAAACTAATGGTATTTATAAAGGAAACCGCCGAGCTGTTATTTTCCTCACAATTTCCTATAAATCCAAAGGGCCAACGCATAAAGAACGTCGTGCGGCTTAGACAATAATTTGCTGCCGCAATCTCATAAAATTTGAAAAAGGATCATCAACAAAGCCAGTGTCATACAAGCCATGAAATATTGTTGATGTTATTTTTTAAGTTTTGTAAGGAATAGTTTCAACAAACAACTTAAACTACGTAATTTTGCACCCATAAATATATCACTTTGAAAAGACAGATAATGCACTTTCGTTAGTCTGAGAACTTGTACCCCAAGAGCAACTTGTGCGAAAGCCAAGTCCAAAAAAATGGAGACCAATAAGTTAGTCACTACAATGACAAATCTTTTGTAATTTTTTATTTATTTGCTCCTTATTCTGGCTGTCCTCTAAGCCAAACACGAGACAAAAACAATACTTAACCCATGGGATATTCTAATCTTCCGGCATCCAAAACTGTAGAAGTAATAAAAAAAATAAACTAGTTCTTTTGTGAAAGTCAATTGAATTTTCCACGAGAAAACCGAACGACAACAGGATATAGTTTATAGTTTAGTTTCGGAATCGTTTTAGCGTCCCTAGGCTTTTTGGTAGGGAATTTAATTCTCTAAAAAATGATTGGTTTTGATCATTGTTGCATTTTCTACAGAAATGCATTGTTTAGCAAATGTTATGTCAATGACTGTTATATTTTTTGTAAAGTTGAAAAAAGACATGACAACAAAGTGATTTATCTGCTTATAATATACACTGCGGATTTAGGTTTTGTTTTCTGCATATTTTATGTCATTCTAGTAACTTAGTTTATATTAGGGGAATTAATATAAATGGGTGTAATTCTCTTGCACCGGCTGAGATTGCGTGTTTGTGTTTATCAAACAAGAACCTACCTACCTAAGAAAGCGTTATAATAATGTCGCAATAACAGTGCCACCCACAAACATATGAATTTTAATAAGTCCCTATAAGTCACGGGTATTAAATTTACCTCTTGAAATTAATCAAAAGAGCAGTAAGACCGTGGTATCATAAATATCAAAGGGAATAATAGTCCTTAAGGTAGACAAATAATATGGAAGCGTTGGTTGTATATTTGCCGCGTAAACACTCACTTAAATTAGTTTCGAAATTCTTAAGTAAAATACCATCTTCCTACGTTTAAGTAACAGCTCTCGATGTAGCGTGCAGTTCTAAGACAACTTCCTTTTTGGTGTTGCCTCTGGCCTGGAAAGCCAAATTGCTGGAGAGAGATGTACTCGATACGTCCGTAAAGCCGAACAATAGATTTACCCAGGCATCCAGTCTATATTCAGAAGATTATCCAAATAAAACAAAATTACCTTTTTTTGTTTTGGAAGCAGCATTGATTAGAACCGTTCAGCGCTCGCTCTGATGGGACATCGCATCGAGAATTCGAATTGTAAGGCCTTTAGGTAAGCTTCTTACTTACCTCTGGCGTTTTGCGTTTTCTAATTTCACCTTAAAAGTGCTGATGTTACGGAAAACGTGAGCACATACTACCTGCTAAAAGGATATGGCATTTCACGTTACGTCGATTACCTCAAACCCTAATTACTTTTGCGCATGAAAAGCGCGCATGCGTTTATACCAACCGTTATGAAGATTGTCGCCAAGTGGCAAAAAATTGTTGCATCAAGTGCAGTTAGCTTTTGTTTAAAAGGAACGCAGCAGGAATACTTGGAAGCGACTAATAAATTTGATCGTGAGCATGGTTGTGTCTTCAGTGTGGTATTTATATAATACCCGGTATGCATTTTAAAGAGAATGCTGAATGGGATCTGGCACAGATATGCTCTGTCAGCATAGTCAATCACAAGAACAAGATGCCCATGTAGGTACGTCTTCTTGAGTAGGTAGATGTGCCTGCACCATAGATAGTTCACAATGATACAGAAGTATGCAGAGATTCAGATTTATCTATCCGTTAAAGCCACGTTTATCATGCTGGAGGTTTTGTTATCGCAGAAGGACACTGAAGCTAAGAGCGGTTGTAAAACTTTTATGTGGCTTGTACTGAAGCGCTGCCATTGGACAGTGACTTAGCTCTGATTAAAAGATTTTTTATACAACACATCGGATTTCCGGAACCTGTATCAAATTGAAATGTAGTGCCTAATTTGCATAACCTAACATTTTATAAATCTGTTTGACTTTGGAGTTTGGATGCATAACATGAAATATTTCACGATATTGGATGTTTTTATTATATCCCGATGTAGACGAATTTGCGAATATCTATCTACCGCTATTTTTAAAGCAATATTTCGTAAAATGGCATCTTAAAACGGCAGTTTGTCTTGCGGTGGCATCAGCATGAAATATTCCAGTTGCACCAGATACAGATTGTATTGTAGTGCGTGTTTCGAATTTATATCTTCACGCGGCAAAGGAAATTCGTCGATGTGATTAAAGTTCACAAGCGGAAACCTTGTCTCGAAACCTTAATTCCAAGCAGTTAGGGTAGGCGTTTACTTTTTTTCCCTTAATACCAGTGAACTATTTAAAAAAACAAAGCAAAAAAACACAACACTTTTTAAATAAATGAATGGATTTGAGGTCTTTCGCTCCTTTTGAATTTATCTTTATTAATAGAAGTTTTTATTTCTTTTACCTCTGCTACCACAAGTTAGCTTCATTAATTCTCACAGTCTTTTCGCGCAAACTTTTTAAAATCAATCACATCTTAATTCAGGGGAAAAAGTCCAATTAAAAGAACAATTAATAATATCGCCCGTTTCGCTGTATTATCAAATATCTAACTTATAAATCAAATTGATTGCCCCGCATAATTGTTGGGGTGCAATGACTCAATATCGCACTTGACTTCATTAAAACATTTAAAACAGGTTGTTGAATTGTTGATACAATATCAAGTGATGAATAACCCACGAGTCGCATTCCTGCTGAATAAAATCGTCGTCCCTGTGTTAGTTTGTGGTGTGTGTAGGATTTCAATTGGCGCCCACCGTTTACTCTAAATCTAATTTGAATACAGAATAGTGAAATGACGATTAAGGAGAGTTATTATTTATACTCGTTTTCTTGGAAATATTAAATTGGACTTAAAATCTAATTTTTAATGATTTGGGACATTGACAAAACATTAGACAGTGTACAAAGAAATGTTTCACCCACGCAGCTATTTAAAATAGTATTCTTTTTTTGGTCTTGGAGTATAAAAAGAAAAAAAAAGGGTACCTTTGTAGGGTAATCTCACTTCAGAGACAACAATGTTAACATTGTATTCTACGGAGCGAAATAGAGCGATGCGATAATTTGAGGTATGTATAATATAAAATGACAAAGCATTAAAATGCGCAAAGAATTTAAATTAATTGCCTAAGTGATTCCACTGAATTTTAATTAAAATAATTAAGGGTTTTCTCCCCCTATTTAGACTTTATATTTTACGGAAAAATTACAAATTTTTTCTTCATTTTGCAACTGAATACCCATTAAAAGTTTACAGCGCTCGATACATAAGGTGATGTTTCAATTACCACGGAAATCTTAACTTATATAACTATGTTGTGAAAAGAAACTTGCTTTAGCTATTATTTTATGAAAACTTGTAGGATGCGTATAATTATTTTAACGAAATTAATTATTTTTGTTATAGGAAACCTTATTTAGTATATTCTTTCAGCTTCTTTGGCGTAGGCGGTTCGACTAATTGAGTTTGGCTCCATTTCTTTAACTTTTATAAGTTTTGTTGACTAAAAATTATTTTCCAGTTTTTGACATCCCGGATTCGGGAGATGGCTTGACCAGTGTGCGACATTTATACATTGTTTGTTTTGTAATATCATTTAATTTCAAACATCAAACTACTGCTTTCCTTTGGAGGTTTAATTTACAAAACAATTTCATAGTGAAATTAACAAAAGTACCAGTACCTAATTGTTCACTGAGGATTTTGTATGGGGTATCAAATTTCCATTTGATGCAACCGCTGAAAGCATCGAATAATGTTCCAAAGCTTCTTTGGCAGAACAAGGACAGATTGAGTCTTATGACGGTGTCACCATAATTTTGGCCTAATTTTGTTTTCATACCGAAGCGAGTCACAAAAAAATTAATATTATATTTACCTTGAGGTTGCTTTGGTGCGGCGGCTTAGGGTAATTTTGCCATCAAAGTAAACGTTAATTTCCGGTGTAAAGAATATTGTCAGTTATTTTGCACCCTATGTTTAGTTCATGCAATTTTCGGGATTTTACGGAGTTAAATGTTTTAGTTTTGAAGGATATGTTAAAACATTGTATTATCTAAGAGTAAATAGAACAACACTCCATTATACAAAATCTGAGTGCTTGGCAAGAAGCACAAATTCGTTTAAATATCAGCTTAGGAAAACTTTAATCGTGTGCAGAAAGCTCATAAATCTTCTTAGGCAGGTGAAAACATCTGGGACACGATAATGCACAATTTGGATCTGAAAGGATCTATGAAGTGAACAAATAATGTTATTATACAAATTGTCTACTTCCAATACAGTGCCGCTGCTATTTTTATTAGGTACATCAACTTAAGCTTAAGTCATCGTTTTTTGCAAGACAAAGCGTTCACTCGCTGTTTTAGAAAAGCTGCATTATTCTATTTGATCAAAACATATCGTAAACATTTCGAATCGATTCCGGTTTTCAGCAGAAACCCAAATAGCCATAAATTGTCGCCAAAAATAATCACCTTGAAATTATCTAACATTGACCCTTTTTTTGTGTAATCACTTGAAAACAGTTAAACTTTTACTAAGATTGATTAATATTTTTTTAGGCCTAACACTTTTTAATATACGGTTTTCTTGTTTGCCTACGGAATATTTAACATAGTCCTCAAGACGCGTTGTCGTAGGCGCTACAATAGATCTGCTAAGACAGTGTGATCAAATATTTTAAATAAATATTATTTTAGGATGGGTCGTTATATTGCCTGCCATCACTCGTTTGTAGTATAGTTTGTAAACACCTTTGCTAGTTAACTAGTTCACAACATAATTTGGTTTTGGACGACATATAGCACAGCGTTTCTTTGTTATTTCAACTCATCAGTATCGCCTTAAGCTATATAAACGTAGCAATGGAATAATTCTTTTGGCGAAGTGTAATTCTTTACCGATTTAAAATTTGTGGACCATTTTGTACATGATTTAGCCGCCAAATTTAGGACTATAAATATATAAACGATGAGAGGAAACGACCTACCGTAAAGCTAGTAAAATCCGCAGTTTGGAAGATTTGTTTGTTTTGAAGGTATTCTTGTTTAATCTGTAAAAGGTTTATGTTGTTGTTTAGGATCTTTTTTAGTTTAAGGCTAAGCATATTTTGCTCCAAACTTTGTGATCGACAAATTCAAAAGCTCACTCTAAGTCGTATAGCACGAGTAAATATTGTATTGAAAATGTTCAACAACATGATTTTATTTTGTGTTGCTGCCTTTAAAGCGTGACACATTTGAAATAGTTCAGTGGACGTAATAGTGTGAAAATATTGCTCATTGATTTGGTAAGTTTGTTAGTGAATCTGTCGCCTTCGAAGAAAGGGTTTGAATCTATGAGAGAAGTTAAATTATAGTTTATTTAGGCATTAGCAACAAGTGAAATGCACTTGGTTGAAAGCAATAAGCCACATTTAAGGGCCATTTACAAGGTATATGGGTCGTGTTTTACTATATGGTAAATCAAGAGTCATACAACGTCAAAGCTAGTAGTTTTATGTGCCCATTTCACCATCAAAACAGGCTTTACAGTTTGGACATTTTCCACATGTGTAGTACTTGTAATTGTTTTAATACTGCCAATTTACTGTTCCGTACGTTATGTTATGCTACTTTGATAGTGTAAATGATACCTTATGTTCCAGCATCTGTCAATTTGTATCTGATGAGGTATATAATATTAAACAAACGGAATTCATGTGAACATAATGGATAAAGCATTCTGCTTTGTAACCCTTTTGCACAAGAAATGATTAAATTCCAGATGCAAGCCCTTTGAAAGTTGAATTTTCACCAGGACTGTTTGCTTCCTGATAAAATAAAAATGTACACGTTGGTCGCGCATTGCATTTCATTTGAACGTAAGTTAACAAAATGTAAGAGAGGTTTTGCATTTTTTGTACCACCTTTGAAACCATTGCATACGCAAATTTTTTTGCTGCATTGTTCTGCTATCGGTCAAATTTTAAACAAAAAAATGAAGTAATATATAATATATAAATAGAGTTAGCTTAACACATGCAGAAACGTAATAAAAGGAATAATAACCCGTATAATCGGAAAGGAAAGATATAGCTCGTGAAAAAATTCAGCAAATTTTAAAATTATCTTTGTGATTTACGACGCAGACTGCAATATATTTTAAAAGAAAAACTACCTCGGCAAAACGCAGACCCCATCATCGTCTCGCAAGTTATTAGCTGTATCGAAAGCCAAAAGACAATTTTAAGGGAATGTGTTATCACTCTAAAAATACCTGAACGTTTGCGAAGAACTGTCGAAATGTTGAATAATGTAATGTTAGGAGAGGACGCGCCGCGTCTACATGTGTTCTTATAAGCGGGGTACTTCTGAAAACATGCATGTTAAAATTCACAACATTGCAAAGGGTCAGGCCCAGCAGCGGCGTGCCTTCCTAGAGGGCGATTTCCCAACTTTAGAGTGACTGAAAACATTCTAATTTGCATTTTTGTTACAGGTATGGCTTCACATCTCTGCTATTTATAATAATGGTGTGGTATGTTCTATTTAATTATTTTGGCATAGAAAATAGAAAGATAATTATTTTTAGCCTAATCTATTTCTGCATTTTTCTAAATTTATTCCGCATATTATTGTCTTAGGGTTATTTTTATATCACTGGTATAAGACCGTAATTTAGCAACAATGACGGAAATTTTTGTGGGCCCGCTGCGTTGCTAAACGTGTAATAAATAATGATGAGTAGGCTTGAAAAAAATGTGAAGGCAGCGTTTATATTAAACATTTAGGGATTCATTGCCATTGTTTAAATGTACAATGCGCCTTTATAGAATGTTTAACTTTTCAGATTTATTAACGCCAAACGATATACATAATTGGACGGGGTTGAACGTTTTTGCTAAGTTATTGAACGAAAGAAAACCCACTGCTACATTATTTCATTAAATATTTACTTTCCAAAGTTGGCTTAGCTCTGAATAAATTCAAGTCAAAGTATAATCGAAGTTCAAACTTATTTGTTTATACATTAAATAACCAATATAGTAGCCCCGAAATTTCTTATAGTTGCAATAAAGGTATGCATGCAAACTAATCTAATCGTTTGAACGAAATTTGTTTGAGTCCGGAATAGACTTTATTTACCTAGAAATTCAGTTAGTTTGCTTTACAAATTCATTTTTTTGCAGTAAATATGCTTTGGCATATTCTTATTTGGGGTAATAAAACATTTCACAAATGACTAGGTTTCCTTTATATTATGTAATTTATAACATTTTTCTAGCGGTTTTCACTTTACCCATACTTTAATTTTATTTAAAGGGTGACGTACATCATAAATTTTAATCTTAAACACTTAACTTTTATGATAAATACGGCAAGAATGATTGTGACAGGCTCTTCTTTTGTGAAAACAAAACAAATATTTTCCAGATGTATAAATAATCCACCCGGAAGTTTTCCGGCGACGCTCAATAGGCTTTAAATTCCGCTATGTTTCAAAATCATCCAAGCAAATTATTATCTTTGGATTATTTTATCTTGATTATACTCTCTCGCTCATGAGAGGCATAATAAAAGTTGTTTGGACTGGATTACTTAACAAAAGGGTATAACATCATTGCCAAAGTTCAAATTAGTTTTCACCAGTTATAAATCTCATAAAAATAACGTTTATGTCCCCTAAAATAAATGTTGGAATTAAGTGCTAGATAGTGCGCAAGTGTCAAGTTTTTGAGGTGGTGGGAATGTTAAATGCTTGTTCAAGTTTGTCTTGGTAAAAGGGGAAATGAAATTGGCAATTTTTGCTGGCTAAAGAGGTTGGTTCCATGGGAATTAAACGAAACACGAAATGCAATCTCATGTCAATTAATTTGTTTTGAATCATTGGCGAGCTTACACGTAGTTCTGATTAGATAACCTTAATACGTTGCTTATTAACCTCTCTGCGGAACAAATGGGGTAATTTCAGATATTAATTTAACTTAATTGAGACTAAAGGTATGATTATAATATTGTTACAGCGAAAAGCGGTTTTAAAACAAAACTTAAAAAGGTACTATTACGTCTACTTTAGCTGTGCATCTAAACAAGATGAAAAATCTAATTTCTCAGAAAATACAGTTACATTTATTTAAGTATAACGTTAAACTGAATTTAATGTATTTAAAAAGTGCAGCTAGCTTTAGAATTGGCTCTGAAGCCACTAATAAAGAAAGGTTATTGTCACAGCAAATAACGGGTCAATGTTTCTATTGTTGGAAGCTTTTTGTAGCTAAGATCAAAGGTTATGTTTTTTTTTAATTTTTGTAAACGTAGCTTTTTTTTATTAACGTCCTTAACATGATAACAAACGATTTATTTACCTGTGCATATTTCTTTCTAAACAGAATTTTACCAATAATGAAAATGGAACTCGTTGGTTCAATTAGCTTAACTTTGCCTTGAAGGTAATCGAAAAAGAATTTACATTGTTATAACAATGGCTGTTCTTTGTCGGCACAAATTCGTAGGCTTTCAAAATTCGCATTTTTATTGCAAAAGGAGTTAAATTAAAAATTAAGAGAGAGGGATAATTTAAAAAAAAATGTCCAGTGGCGCATCCTCTGCCCGTATCTAAAATATGCTTCATGGACACCCAAAGGAATGGTTTGTGCAGACGCCGCTTAATTTAAATATTGCTTTGTTGCAATACATGTTGCGTGAAACCTGGATTTCAGTTGCACAACCAACAGGCTCTAAGTGCGGTTTAATTAGGCTTTAAATTATGCGTGCTTAATTGGTATGCAAGAATTCGCTAAATTTCGAGGTAAATTATTTATTGGCATTATCAATTTTCCGCCAAATTTATAAAATGTGACTAATTAAATAGTTGAGCGTAAAGTTCGGGGCGTAATCATAGGTGATAGAATCTGACGAGGAAATGTAGGATCCTAAGGCATCACGATCAAAATTCTGAAATGGGAAATTTTGGTTTTACACGCGTTTATTTAGTATTGAACAATTAAACCACTTTGCTATAACAAATTCTAAGCAGCTTAAAACTTGCCTTTTTGCAGTTACATTTGGGCGCAACATTTTAATATTGAAGTTTTATTTTTTAAATCCCCTTGAAAACTTTGCGATGATTTTTATTTTTTCAGAATAAAAGCCTATTGAGACTTACAAATGGCAACAGTATCAAAAACAAAGCAAAATTAAAAGCATTGGTACATTAACATTGATTTGTGGTGCAACAAAAATTCAATTGGGAATTAATACGTCCTTTCCAACTAATAAATTTATAGCCGGGACTGACATTTACTTTGAGCTGAACATTTTTGCCGCATTTAAATTAAAGCTTAATAAGGGGAACATTTGCTTTGGCTAATTCCGTCTCAGCTTGCATTATTAAAGAAAAGAACTTTTCATATTTTAGTCGGCCACCTTGCCGAGCTTAATGCATATGTCCATAAATTTTTGAGCGTTCTTCCTAGAACCACGTTCATTTCACTTAACAATAAAGCCTTCTGCCTTACCTAGTTTCGGGAAAATTGGACATAAAATGTAATTATGTATTTAATTAAGAAACTAGATACTTACGTAACAAGATAATGTAATTATTAGAAAATAGGAAACATGAGATTTATTAAACCTGAATTTGGGCGAATAATCCATCGATATAAAGCGGATATGCATGAATTAAACACCCGTTTAGATTAAGTTCGTAATAAAACCCATTTGTAAAGGCTGCTTCAGAGTATACTTGAATAAGCTTGTTATATTTAAATTAAAAACAAGCTAAATAAGTATTCCCTAAATAGACCCTAATGACAAAAATTTAAATTAAACTGGGTTTTTGGCAATATGTCCTTAACTAAACTAACACAAGATGTCAGAGAGATGCTACAAAAAAACGACCTATTCTATGTAACAAGAAACTATCATTCCAATAGGACCACCCACTGCGGCACGATATTAAAAAACGCTTAAGTCTATGTATTACCCTAACAATTTTAACCTTCATTTTCTTAACTGTGCTTTAAACTTTGTCTTGGTAAATACCAGTGCATTTGGGTGAAGGTCAATATCTTTAGATTATCGTTAAAATATATTAGAGGCAAACAAGAGATTTTCTTAATATTTTTGACATTGTTAATTATTTTAAAAATGGAAATTCGTAAGAACATTTAATAACAAATTAGTAGGAACTATTGAATTTGAAACACTTTTCGTGACATGAAAGCCCCGAAAGCTTAATTAATTTTTCACAATTATTATATTTTGGCCTTTGCGGTAATATTAAGGCTTATTCAGGGTGTCAGAATTAGGGTCATATCCCACAAAATTGCTTTGCGAGCACATTCTGTTCTCTGTTGGTGATGGTCATGGTAGATAATTTTTTTCTGGCAAAATATTTCATGAAATGTTTTCTATTGTATGCACTACAAGTCAAAAACACTTTGGCAAACAAAAATTTAAGTTAACTAAAACGAAAAAGAAGTATAATCTTATCTTGACGGAATGATATATTCTCGGTGCGTCTCAAAGCCTTGTCTTTCATTCTAGATATGAATCTTTTGGATCTTTTATCTTTGTAACATAAATAGAATTTTATACCGCGTGGTGTTGTTTAAGCATTTCCTTTTTCATTTTATTTCTTACGAAAACAATTTTCAATTTGATCTTTTTTGTATACTTATACTTATAGTTGCAGACTACGGCGAATCAGCTTCAAAGAAGGCAAAATCTTTGTTTTCTGAATAAAGCAATTGTTTTACATATTTTCTCTTGAAATAATTTTTTGACTTGCACGTTGTTAGAGATGGTAAATCAGATTTTCATACTGAGATTACCGAGTTAGTATTTTCTTCAAATTCAAATGCATTGCCAATAATAATAAGATATATGCTATCAGGTCGTTTTGAAAGTGAATCGACATTTTCAATATCCATAAAGTTTCTTTAACTTTATTTCCCGGCTTTCCCGATTTAAAAACCAGATGTTCTTGCTATCTTTGACATAACATTTTCTTGTTTAAAATGTTACAATTTTATATATCAAAACACAATAACTGGAATGGTGTCCAGCACTTTTCGAGAGAGCATAACCCTGGGATTGTAAGTTTTTACGGTGTCCATCATAAAAACGGTAAGTATTGGGAGTATAACTGGACAGCAACTTCTTAATATAAAACTTTGTAATTTGGTGAGGAAATGTGGCTAAAAGCTCGTGAAATACCCATTCAGTTGAGTTATAAAAAAGTTATTACAGGAACCTGTCTTTTATCTGAATCTGGATTTAAAATTTGACTGAAATACGCGTACGCCACTGAACACCCCAGTGCATGTCTTAAAACAATTATTACGTTCAAATTATACCAATTTACTTAAGCACTTTAATAATTTCTAAACATGATATGTCTAATTATCCCAGTTTTTAAGTTGTTTGTTGAAGAAATCTCAAGACAACATTGTTCAATATATTTAGAAACGCCAGCTTTTTTAAAAATGTCCCGACCCACCCGCTTCTAAATTGACAATTTGTTTATATTCATACCTACAAATTTGCGCAAACTGCCATCAAATCAAATTTAATTATTTTAACTAATCAGCAATCCGCAACGTTATTTGTTAAAATAAATTGATTAAAATATTTGCATACACATGTTTAACTTAGTTTCTGTCAAAAATGGCAGAAAACTTTTTGGTAACAGCTTAAAATAATGAATAACACTTTTTAATATTTCAGATGCCTTGTCATGTTTTGTCGTTTAAAAAAGACACTTCGCGTACATTTCATGCATATAAAAAAGTATAAAACCTAATGTGATGTGATATGATATATAAAAATTTAATTAAATTACTTCAACCCAACATTTCAATGAAAAAATACTGTTTAACAAACAATTTATTGCCACTTGACGTGAATGTTGATTTTTAAATATATTTAAATTTGTTGGACAGTTATTTGCCCAATTATGTTTCCTTTGTGTGGTTCAATTTTTGATTTTACAAATATAAACAGAGAGAAAAATGATGGCTAAAATAATGCAGCAAGCAGCAGCTGGTCGCGAGTAAATATGGCAAAAATATGGACTTCGTACTTAACGTCGGAAGTTAATCTCGTTTTCGAGTTATTAAATAAAAACTCAAACGGGCAGCATTAGCATTTGCAACGCCAATAAATTTACTTAATGGAAACTATAGCCTCTTAATGTCGTTTTAAACACACATTTTCACTTTGATAATCCTTCCGCATTTTAGCACAATCAAACCATTCCAATTTTGTACATAGATATTTCTATGAAGGATTAAAATTGGGGTTTTGTTTGTTCAGTGAGTTGTTGGCATTTAGGTAGGTTAATGCTAATAATTTTACGCCAGACTACGCCAATGGACTTATAGTTAGTTATTAGGTTTTCCTCGCTTTTCCCCAGCTAAATACATTATACCGATTCCGATTGTTTCCAACGTAACGCTTCAGGGTTTTTTTTTAAACCCAGGGGTTGATTTTGCGCAAATTACCCAGTCAAAAAAAAAACGACATGATGGCAGAGGCCAAGTCTGTTTTTTATGCACTTATTGTGGTTTTGCTTTTTGCTAGAGCATTTAAATTCTGTCGTCTGCTTTATTGAAAAATCTGGGCTGTCAAAAGCAACAAATTTGAGGCACGAGGCAAAATCAAACTTTATGTAAAAAGGGAAAGCTATTTTTTTGGGGTTTAACGTTTAACCCTCGGCAAATTATGATTGATATTCACGTATACAATGTTTAATCAATGTAAGTTGGTACGTTAACAAAAAGCTATCAATGTGTGCCAGTATGTTGGCTTGATACGTCGGTAAAATTTTATTTTCCATCAAATACAAGTGAGTCCATCAAGCAATAGCTTTATCTGTTTTGTTTGGTCGTCCGGAAAACTAAGAGAAAAGCCAGTTGCCTCGTACTTGTTCAATAACATACAATTTTGTTGTTTTTACAAAACGAACGAATCGATTTGTCCGGCTCAACTAAGTGTATAGACAAGATATTATTTCTTAAACAAGTGGAAATGTAAACAGAAGGAAATTGCCTTATTTATATATTTTTTTTGTCACGTTAATTCTTGCTTGCTCAGGTTGATTCTGATGTGGAAAATGTGATTTTGGTCTGTGTCACATTACTTGTAGAAGATTTTGTGGTGTTAAATTTATTCGCGGATGGTAAAAATGCTTTGCATCCTAATCCATTTTTGGCGTTTAATTAAATTCTGAAAATGAAAACAATTCGAGCCTACGGGCGACAAAGTTTGCTTCCAGCTTTAGCGACTTAATAAATTGGGCGGCAATCCAATTTGGATAATTCCGCCAATTTAAAACGTGTCACCTTACATACTCTAAATCATGCAAAAGTGTTTATCTTGGAAGAACATTAGTATTCCATTTAAAGGGAGTTTCGTTAGCACAGTTACGCTAATTTAATTTGCAAAAATAAAGTAGCGGTTTAAATTTATTTTTATTTGCGGGAAAGACTTATTACCCTCTTTTAAACAACTTTAAATAAGACTGTTTACATTGTATGTTGGCTTGGCATTTACGATTGTGTTAACCCCACAAAAAGTAGATACACTCGTAAAACATCGTTAATTATTTTTATGTTTCTGTGCAAATAGTCTATTCGAAACTTTCCGCATTTTGATACCTTTGTGAAAATCGTTGTTTGAATTACTTAGTAATGTCATTCATTTGTGACAATTAAACGGGATATATCCACATATTATCAAACAATGGCAAATAGGTAACAAAAATCAATTTTGTTTGTTTTTCTGGATATAAATCGTTTTAAAAACAGTTTGTGTTGTGATAAATGATAAATGATGGGAGCTTCTTGTGGAAGTTTGTGTGATCGTTAAAGTAGTGAAGACTAATATAAAGAGTCTAAAGTCACTTCAATCAGAAAGTTTACCTAATGACAAAGAGTATGCTCAGCTTTCGGATGAGGAATTCTTGCAAATTGAGCAATTTACTTGACGATTTGTTGTGAAATGTGTGTCCCGTCTAATTGCTTTTGGGATGGCATTACAATTCATCCAAATTCTTCCAATTTTCCGCTTGTTTTACCACACCAAAATACTTAAATATTCATTAAAATAAATATTATATTTTAAATTAATAACTGTTTGAAGCACACTTAAATGATATGTAAAATAATAATTAATAATTGAAGTGCTGAAGGACATTGGAATTTTTAATATGCGGTTGTTCATTTGTGGTTTATTGACGCATGAGTTTGTTGTAAAATGTATTCGCGCCCTCATTAAAATTGCAGCTTCTATGATTTTTTGCCCTTGTGGATATAATTTTTATTAAACTTGCTGTCGTTTTTGAGCAAATAATATTCAGAGCATAAATCAATTTGGGGAAAATTAAACAATAAACCCAACTAGTGATTTTTTAATTAAAATACACGTAAACATGCCAATTTTAAACGAATACAATTAGAAGATTTAATAGATTTATTTTACCGCTTAAATCGTGTATAATATTATATTTATTTAAATAACCTAATTTAATCAAATTAAGTATTTATTACAGCTATTTGTTTTTATGAAGGGGTAACTAATGCAAGTAGAAATATAAACGGAAAATTAATATAGACCTAATCTCCGTGTTGTCTGGGATTTATGGACCCAGATAATAAATATTAAGAAAGGTCCTTTCAGAGAATAGAGACACTGCAAGGATTACACTTTGTTAAACCCTTGAAAATCTCAACAATATAACGATGTATTTAATTAAAGCTTAGATTCATAGGTATTATTGACGTAAGACAAGCGGAAAATTCTCTAAAATTCGTATTAACTGAGTCCTCTTCAATTATCTCTTTTTGGTATTCTTCAAATTAACTAAGAATACATTAGTCATCTAAAATTGGATACGGTGTCATTTAAAAAAAACTGTAAAGATCATATTGCCCTATTATCTTGCGCATTAAATATTTTTAAGTTGTCCATCATAAATTGAATTTTGTAATAAATTAAACATTACTTCGCTTTCCATTTTTTTTTACACTGGAATAAACCTTAATGTGCTCTGTAGTCTAATTTGACCTTCTTTATCTAGGGCAGAGCTTTAAAACTGAAAAGCATCATCAAACAGCTCAAAAAGTGTACCTAACTGAGATGTATTTAGCGGACACGCGGACGGACAACTAAGCGAACCATGAATGTATGCCAACAATCTGTCGAGTTGGTCAGATAATCCTTTTAGTTTTATATGTGAAAACTATGCCGGAAATGCGTCTAAAAGCGCATAATGTCCTTATAAAAGGACGAACTTTAAAAAGCTCCGAGTTCGCCAACATCGGCAACGCCCTTAAAATATTCTCTAAGCGAAATTTACTTAACTTTCATACATAATCTTCAATTTAATATTCAGGCTTCACTTTGCTATTAGCCCAACGTAAGCACGTAATTACTTTAATCTTTGTAAGACTAAAAAACAAAGATATATTGCAAATTTAAAATAGTTTTAAAAGTGTAGAACTAATTAGAGAGCTACCAATTTAAAGTTAATATTTTTGCAAACTATCTTTTAAAACATATGATATATATTTAAATTGTTCCTAATCTGATTTGCTGACCATTTGGCACGTTTTAAGCACCCCTATGAATCTGCCTTTGAATATCTACGTAAAATTTACGTTTATAAGAAGCGACACGAAATTGTCTGAATTCCTGGTAGTTATTTTACTAAGAAAGGCAAAAGTGTCACCTTTAAATTACGTTAATGGCTGTAGATATTGTTTTAAGTCATTTAAGGAAGTGGTTTTTTTCAACAGAACGCCCAAAATAAGCAAAACCATTAAGATAGAAGTGTGCCATCTGTCTGATCTTAGACTTCAGGGACCCTATAATCATTACGTGCCAGGTTTATCACCCACGTGCTTTCCTTGTGGCTGCCCTTGTATACTATTTTTAATTCTTCTGCAATATGTCTTGCGGCTCTTAAGACAACACTTATCCAAGATAACGGAATATGAAGTGGGTTTTTTTTATTCTGTAAGGTATTACTTGCCCCTCCTATTGAAGGTACATTTACTGCACAAGATGCATTAGTGAATCAGCACAAAATTAACCATTAATTAATATAAAATCGGTAAGGCTTGTCTTGCACGCGATCTTTTCCTATTAGCACCTTTCTTGGGTTTCAACTTAGTCATACATTGCGTGTATATCGAGGACGTGTCGACTGTTTAGACACATTTAAATTAACTTAAGTTTGTCAAAGCGCATGATCGTTGCGCATGTGCATTTGATTCCAAGTGAAAGAATTGTAGTATTTCTCTGCAGATAATGCTTCTTTGAGGTAACCTCAGTTCTGAATGCTTGCAGTGACGCTTTGGGATAAGTCGCGATGTTTTAAAGTTTATAATGGTTTAATTTAGATAGGAATCTAAGTACGTGCAGGATAATCATGCTAAATACGCAGCGCTTCTTCAGGAATAATAAAATAATGAACTCTAGATCAAGATTATTGAGTACCTACTGAAATTCAATGAAAGGGTCTTACATCATGAGACCTAAATCTTACTCACCCCATCACAAAGAGGAGTGCTTAACAGCGACTAAGAAGCGCTTCTAGCAAAGGAGTAATAAATGTCGAACTAAATAAAAACGAGCTCGGTCTTATATCGAAAACCATAGTTCCTCATTGAATTCCTCTATACCTTTCATAAAAATATGCAACGAAGGCCACATATATATTTCAGGTTTAGCACAATATAGCTCTATCCACGTAATATTTTGGTGTAGCTTTTTCCAGAAAATTTATAAATCCATTGGATGCATTTAGTTAATGTAATTGCTATTTGTTTTGCATGAACTAATACAATTAACAAATAAATTAGTTGCAGCAATTAATAATTTACATGAGCTTTAAATGTTTACCGTTTTCCAAAAACAGTATCGGGTTATTTTTTATCAACCGTACCCATGTTTGGGTTGATTGCTGAGAGCTATTCATCAGGAGCGTCACAAGAGGAAAGTTGCATTTTTGGACATTTTCATTCCCACGGGTGTTCAGAACGCCCCTGCAGGATTCGTTATCTGTAAAAGCACACACGCTGATGATGGCTAATATTCATTAATCGATATTGTTTTGTGGTCCAATATGAGGTTGATCTGCTTAATATACAACACCGTTTGAATTCTGATATATAAATGTTACATCATTCAATTTCCCGTTTAAAAAAATTACTTTTAAATGTTTTGTGCTATAAATTAAAAAAATTTACCTTGGTCCAATTTAGGAGTACAAGAATTCTTTAACATATATATTTAGTAAAGATCATTATCCGGAAATATATTGCATGTAGTTTAAACAGCTTAAACTTCATAAATAATGGGTTAATGTAACTTCATTTTATTGTATGTTCTCGTACAGCGTTCGATTAGTTAGTTTTTGGTTACATTATGTTAAATTGAAAGAGCTTAAATGAAGGAATCAGTCTGAATAGTAAAAAAAAGGCGCTTAAAGCCAATCGAATATTTTCAATACGAATTCTAATTTTTGCGACTTTTGATAATACGAATAAGTTAATGTTTTAATTAACGTATGCTTTTAGTAAAACCATACCTCTTAGGATTAAAAAATCTATTGCTTAGGTGTTCTTTTAAATCAAACTCTTTTAGTATAATCAGAAGACTTATACATTTACATTATTTTATGCTTTTGCGGCCGAACTGAAACGCAGTTTTTCCAGGAATAAACATATTGAAATTCTATATTCTCTATACCTGGAGGGACAAGCTTATTCTCTAGAGATATGTAGAGCAAGATGAAAATGAAATGCCGACTCAGAATTTCAAACATAATTGTTTTTGGTAGGTAGCTATTGTATGTCAGTGTTAATTAGCAACAACAAATCAATCAAGTGTGAGTCGGCAATATGCAGAGAATAATCAAGTCGGGTATTAAACATGGCTGAGCAAATCCCTGGAATCCCGGAAATCGGACGTAGGAAGAGACAACGAAGACATTTATAATTGCACTTGCAGTAATGAAACTCTTGAAGGTGTTGGCTGGGGAAATTATATCAAATATGGTTCAAATTAACGTATTGAACTTGTTAACTCGGCCAGTGCCTCTCAGGACCATTATAACTTCCATATTAAACGACTAAGCGACTATCTTAGTTAGGAATCTATTATTCTCCCACGGCCATATTCTATGTCAGGGCGATTAAATCGGGCATCTAGCTGCCCGATTTATGCATTCGCTGATTAGACCATTGGCACATGTAGTCAAAAGTCCATCCTGTAGACTTGCAGCGGGATATTATTTGCATATTTATCTCAATTGAAGGTAATTCCATTTGCATCATGTAAACTAGGTTTCTGAGAGAGCACATTTTTCATGAAACCTTTTTTATTTTTCTAAACTAAATGATAAAAATGCGCAAACATCAAAGAACTGCTTCGAAAGATTACATTATTATTCTTTTTCGATACAAATAAAGTGACACTCGGTCTTATCCCTAATGAGCCAGGCTTATATGCTTTTAAAACAATCAAACAAGAGAAAATCTTTTATTTTTCTTGAAATTAATGCCCGTTGCCCGTGTATTGT
This sequence comes from Cartodere bifasciata, assembly GCA_963920755.1. Classification (NCBI taxonomy): domain Eukaryota; kingdom Metazoa; phylum Arthropoda; class Insecta; order Coleoptera; family Latridiidae; genus Cartodere; species Cartodere bifasciata. Next base: position 5,288,301 of record OY987201.1, on the reverse strand, counting down.
TGTTTCAAACAGACCGCAGCATCTTCTTTCTGATTTATTTTCATGTATTTGTCTGATGTTGTGGCTTAAGAAATGGATATAAATAAACACGCCTAAGATGTTCAAAAATATCCAAATAATTGTAAGAACAGTCATTAATTATTGGTTTCTACATTTGTCACGCAACAGTCTAAACAACTATTTTCTTAAACGGTCTAGGTAATCTCTACTATTATCGGGTTTATTTATACAAGCGCAGATACAACACTGAATAATTCCTTTTGCTAATTTTAGTCATTTTGTTCCAGGTATGTTTTTTTTTATACAAGACTTGGCTGAGGTATGATTTAACTAAACAAAACACTCTGTGCACGCCTTTCCTTGGGATAAAATGCATCACGTTTACCTAAATTGATGGTGGTATTGAATCAGAAGTGTATTTATCTTACAGAAAGTAGTAATATAGGAAAGTATTACTTTTCCGTCGCATTCAGATAAATCCGTATTAAAAGCACGATGATACAAACTACTGTGGTAAAAGGGGCTAAAGTCACGTAACTGAACTGCAGAAACGCAATTGTACTGATAAAAAGGACGTGACGTGTGAATAAATCCGACCGCGGCATACATCTGGAGAATTTAGCACATACTCAAAGTTTAAAATTACTAAATGCCTCCCCCTAATATGCTCCCACTTTAGATTGTATGGCATTATGACGGGATAAAGTACAAAAACACACGACGCTTTAAAAATTTCTGCGAGTGGATTCTAAAGGGATAATAAGCCGCGTTAAATCGAAACATTTTCCAGTTATTGCGGGGTTTTACAAAGTTTACTTCACTTAATTATGTAATTAAATGTGGATTAGTGTGCAAAGTAGTAACTAAATGATTTAATTTTACCGCGCGAAATATTTACGTACCTAATGGTTTTAATAACACCATCGCGGGTTTTCAATTTTCTTTTACATCAGCCAGGTTTTTCCGCACAGACGGTTTTGTTACTCGAAGGAAAACTTTAATTGGAATCAATATTTAATTTTAATTTGAATAAACCATGACGGCGTTTTATCCTAATGTTTAATTCGGGTCATAATTATTGTGGTGATGTTTCTCCTCATGATTAAAACTACTGGATATTTGCAACATATTGCCCACTACATGCGCTAAAATATCAAAGGATTTCAATTCATAAGGGAAATATTAGCATGTTCAAACCGGCTTACAACTTGCCTATAGATGGGTAGGAGGAGGATTTGTATAATCGGGTAAATTCTAACCGCCACCAATAACTACCACTTATCTTATATTAATTTAATTCTAGTTTAATAATAGGCAACAGACAACACTGTCCGAAACACTACTTATCCATCATGTACTGTTTATTTTGCCTGGATAGGTATTGTAAATAAAAGCGGAATATTTTTATTACACACCAATTCGTTTTCATTTCACTTTGACTAAGTAATAAATCTAAATCTCTTTGGCCTATTGGGAATCGTTCCCATCGCAGTATTTTTTATTTCATGAACGAATAAATAAAAGCACATACACATGCACACTACGTTTTAATTACATCTTTTCGTCAGTTCGGAATTTATAACTAAATACAGTGTAAGAACCAGTGTCGCATATGGGGGCAAGAAATAATGCTCTTTAAATTATTCTTCGAAGTACACTTAAAACGTTGTTCGGCGCATAGATTTGTTGACATGAGCTTTCATTACATTGTTTCCGGGGTTTCGGTTTCACGCTGTCTTTTAAAAATAAAGCTGAGCTTTGTGCATGTGTAAACTTCAAAAAACGCTTGGTTCTCCTCTAATCATGCAACTGGATCAGACGTATCTACTTTCATTTCATTTGCAATCGTACAAAGGTATATAACTTCACATGTATTTAAACCATTTATAAATACGCCCAAACAAAAAAAAGCTCCTTCTTTTATGTCTTTGCATTGAGAGCTTTGACCTCAAGATGACCTTGACTGGTACACAGTCTACATCGGTTAAACGTGATGTAATATTCAACAGCCTTAAAAAAATCACTTAAAAAAATCGATAAAAAAGGTTATTTAAAGGAAAGGTAAAACAGGACACTTTAATTAATATTTAAATTTAATTAGGCATTCTTTTTAAGTTTAATTTACCTGTAAGAGTAATTAAGTGCTATTAATATAGAAGCTTTCAATATTACTGCAAAATATGGTGAGTTATTTTTAGAATAACAATCTAAAAAATATTAATTAACTAATGTAGCTTTTACCTTTTATAAAAAAATATCGGTTATGTATATTTCCTACTGAAAAACAATGTCTGGCAAGATGAAGCCAAATTAATTATATTTTCTTCCACTCTCATCAAAGAAACAAGAGTCAAAAATTTAACTTTAATCTAAAAAGACTAACTAGACTATGCTTAATAAATACTTGGATTGCTGTTGCAATTAATTGCAGATCTCAAGCGAAACAATTGAAAAATCCTGCAATTAATTACCTTAAAGCACTCCGAATAATTCTTTGTCATTTTTTTTGTCGTTCGTTATTTCTCTTTTACGATAACGGCGCGTTCTTTTAATGTCTGTACCAATTAACTATAGGGTTTAAATTGACGCAGATAAAAGTGCGTGTGCGCCCCTGCCGCGCGTTTGCGAGCCTTCTTAGTCCTTACGTCCAAAGTGCATAATAGGAATCATCTATTGGAATAAGCAACATTGCCATGGCAGTTTTATTCGCGGGTTGATGACGTTAAGACCAAGACTTACAAATGAAAGTTGCCATTTGGGGCGCTATTTATTATCCTTTTTGAGTAGCGTTCATTCCCTCTTTTGCGGGCTTGCCTTTCCAAGCTTTTATATCATAGCAGCGAGATGCTTTTCCTCTAAGCTTGTTAAGAAGTATTTACGCTTACAGAACAACTAAAATATCGCCGCAAAAATTTTCTCGTAGAACTAAGGATTCACTTCCGACCGCTGGTAAATTGATCGTTCATGCATCTCTCGGTGGATGGAGCAAGGACTCAAAGAACCATCACATTTTCTGCAGCCACTATAAATTAAAAGGCAGCCGGGCTCATATTTCTCCATAACTACTTTACAATGTATCTTTATTAAGCATATTTAGCACTGGTAATAATCGCTTATTTATACTATTCGCCGCAAACACAAATGCCCGGTTAACTATTGAATTTGAGTGCCTTTATCACGAAGGGGATTCTCTGTTGACTGGCCTGGAGCTAATATTAACATTATTACAAATGCAGCGAGTTGTTTAGTTAAGAGATAAAATATGCTGCTACTATATTATTGATTAACAAGTAGACCAGTTCGGTATCTACCTCACAATTTAATTCAAATTTAGCGATGTAAAAGCGGAAGGTGCATCGTGGAGTGTAAATTTATTCTATAATTAGCCCTATGTAACCACCACAACTAGATAATTATGACCGGAGGCTTAGCCGGTGTTTTTTAGTCAAAAACTCACAATGTGCAGTGAAGCATTCTATTATAAACCAATTAGGTCTTAACTTAAAAGCAAAACTTAAAAAATCAAATTAATTAAAGTCGTAAAAATCGCAACAATTGACTTCCAGGAAAAGAAGTTGGATTGTCTTGCTGAGTCATTTAGCGTCTTTTAAAGCAATGAAAAACGTTAACTTAATGGTATTGACTAAATATACTAAAGCATTGTAACGTTTGCCTTAACGCTTCGGAATTTAATGCAGATTAGAAACGTAAATTTCATTAGATTGTACCGATTAATGCGAATCCTAAACCCTGTCTTCGGAGTAAACAGCACGCCTCTGGCTGCCGGATGCATTTGGCATAAAACGTAATTAAAGTTTTTTCAGAAAGTGCCTCACTTTATAAGTAAATTAGGTTGCCCAAAAATCGTTTAAGATAAAGAGCTGATATTATTGAAGGATAATGAACATGACAAGTAATCTGCACCCTCACGAAGAACTCTTTAATATTGCGTTATCGGATCGGAAAAGTTTGCTATTTAAATAAGTCCGATCCTTGTTAATATGGATATTTATCCTGATTAACATGCGTCAAAGATGTCAAAAGTGTCAGAAAACAAGAGCCTCCCTCGGAACTAACCGTAGTTGTAATCCTGGTCTTAATTAAAAGGCGCAAGTGCAGCTGTTGCCAAATATTAATATAAACCAAAAGCAGGCAGCCAAGGTGCTTATACCACTAGGTACTATTATCTGAAATGTTCTGATGCGCTTTCAGCAAAACACTCTCAAGAGCAGGAGTTGCTCTCGCTCGCCGGCTTCCACCTATAAATATGTATGCAAGGGTATTAAATTTATCCCCTAAAATATTTCTTAAACGAATGCTGAAAATATTGTTTCAGCAACATAAAATTTTAAAATAAATTTCGTGGAACACTTACAACACGACACACAATCTTTACACTACATACAAAATTTAAGACTTCCGAAATGTTCACGTGTATCTCCACCAGGTTTTTTTGAATTGCTTTTGTATAATTAACAAAAATGTGAACAATGAAATAAACTGTGGAACTGACATTTCATAATTTCCGCAGAGAAAGTTGTTAATCTCATAGAGTTAAATGTTCTATCTTTCACGAATCGTGGTCATAATTAGGTCACAGCTCCGCGTTGCGTTGGCGAAAAAGGTATGCATTACTGATGTTATCATAGGGTTGTAAAAAGGCTATTAAAACGGTGAAAATTTACCCAAATTAATTTACCTGAATTGCAACAGTGTAGCTTGATTACCCTGATAGCGCCTCTTCCTAATTACGTTATTTTAAATAACAATTATAGTGCTCTACATTGTCACGTTATAATGCGTGCCCTATTAATTTAATTATAGGCTCAAACTTAACCTAAAAAGCCCCTTTAAATGGGGTGTCAACGAATTTGAGATGTTGAAGCGTTGCCAACTTTTTTGCAACTTCTTACCCGAAGAGACACGTACCAAAAGTATGTGAATTTTTACCTCAAAAACAGCCTGAATCAGCAGTCGCGTATAAAAGCGGGTCTGATTTTAATTGACATATCAAACACAAAATTGATACGGCATTATTCCGTGCATTCTCATAAATGAACCGGAAAAATGAGGCAACTTCTTTAGTTTGCTCAACTGTAATCTTTTTCTGGACTCATAAACTTTTATTTTTTCCTGTTTATTTTGTGGTTTTAGCAAGAGTAAACTCGGTATGTATGCATAATATGAACGTTTCTGTGATTTTAAAAGTTTCACCCACGATGATTTATTATTGTTTTCGTATTTTCACGCCATTTGAATTTCCGGATAAATGTCTAGGTTGACCCAATGCTATGATGTTTCGTACTAGTGGTATAGATAGCATTAATTTAATTTTCATCGTTGGGTTGTTTATTAAATTTATTATTTACGAGTGCAGTTATTTTAAATAATTGTCATAAGCATGATTGATTTGCAATACATTTTGTTAATTTCAAGGGCTATATATCCATATAAATGGACTTATAAAAGTATACGCAAACTCTATAGGGAAAAAAGTCTGACAATGGCTATAAGAGGGTTTATTTTTGTTTTAAAACGTTTTTAGTTATTAAAACGCTAAAGGTAGGTGGAAGTGCCAAGAAAAACCTTTGATTGCTTAAGAACTTGTGGAAATTTTATTTCAAATCGATGTAGCATTAAAACAATCGGTTATATCAATTCAAAGGAAAAAGCTTTTAAAATTTAAATATAAGTCGCCAATTTTAATATAACACTTCATTGTTCCCTTTAATGCAGATCATAAAAAATTTATGTGCTCATCTAAAACCAGTTGAAATTTAATAACTGCTTTATTTTTCAAACACTTTATGAAAATTTTAATGTCACAAAAGTTTTTACCATTATGTTATTGGCGCTCGCAAAACAAATTTCAATGAGGCAAGTATTCCAGTAATTTATGTCAGTTTCATTATTTCGTCTGACACTCATTAGGAATTGTAAAGACTTTTAAAAATGTAACTTTTATAACTTTAATTACAATTTTGGTTGACAAAGCCGCACAAAAGATATACAATGTGAACATTTTTTAAATCGTCGGTTTTGTATATCTTCAAATAACTTTGATTAATGGTCTAGTATAGGAGGAGATAAGTTGTTTTTTAACGTGTTTTGTTTTAAGCGCTTATTCTATATGCAAAATCTCTAAATTCATGACCTGTGATAATTTAACAACAGGCCCGAAGAAAAAATAATTGGATCGTTTGATTTGCAACTTAGCAATTTCCACAAATACTTTGTTTTCGTGTTAGTCTGGGAAGATTCTAACAGATGCATTCTATATAGCTTCAATTTTCAATTACAAGCCACGACACGTCGCTTATGATATGATTTATTAAATTTATGTGCATGAGCTGATACGTATTTTGTACCTATTTTGGAGAGTTTAGAGGGTGAGCAAAATACTTATACACCTTTTTCCGGCGTGTACCCGCGTGATTTGTATGTAAATAATGACTAGGAAATTAAAGGGGAACGTTTTTTGCGTTGAGAATGTGTAGGGACATCGGCCGTAGTTGGATACCCATCTACCAGTCGCGCCTAGTTATAAATAGAGAGTCATTTTCAAGTCTTTAGCTCACGCTCGTCTGCATCTCACGCATCTGACTGCAAATAGCTGAAATTTCGAGACAATAATATCTGGATGGGTGACAAAACTCATGTTGAGCCGGACTAGCTGACGGGTTATTGTTCATTTTTTTAGCAATGAAATCTAATTTTGGCAGGAATGACTAAAAGTAATATAATAGACTGTTTTGGTCCACTTTATCGGTCCGATAATGATGCAGTAGCAGGATTAATGACAGCTAGAAGGCTAAAGGGTCGGTGCGTTTACCTAAATATCGATTATCCGCAATAAACGGTTCAAACACCGCCAAAACGCTTTAATTCCATTATCACTTTAGTTTAAGATTGAAACGAAATACCCACTTACAATAACTTTGCATAAAATAATTAGATTACGCCCTAAATTTCAAATAAATTGTTTTGATTTAAATAATAATTTTTTAAGGATGCCTTAAAAGTTTCAATTGTAATATTTTTCCATATTCATTATGCGAATTGAGAAAAGAATGGAAGTAAAAGCATTAAGTAATTAGTTTCTGAACTTTTTAATTCTATTAATTTATTAAAGTAACAATTCAACTCGAAAGCTAGAACAAAAGCGGCCAAATTGACAAACGCTTAAATTTTAGAATTGTTTGAATGGTGATTAACAGAGCCGTCGAAATTTCAACGGCATAAAATTCTTAGTAACTTAGCCCATTACGGAGAGCTATGGAAAACAGAAAAGACATAACAATTTTTCTATTCAGAACCCAAAAGATATCCTTGATAAATAATGCAAATTTTGTGTAAGCCAGTGCTTTGATGATCCAAAAACTTTTAGATGTGGAAGGAATTTAAAACTTTAAAATGGGTGTATTTCGCATTTTTCTTGGACATTGTCATCAAAGAAATTTCCTCCATCTAAATAAATTGCCAGTTTTTTTCAATCATACGTTTAGGTACCTAAACTTAAATCTGAACTTTCGACGCATCAACAAAGATATTACCATTTTTTCTTCTTTTATTTATTTACCAAGGTCATCCCTGAGCGCTGGTATCGTAAATTATTTATTGGCTACGATTCCGTTTTAATTTAACATACTTATGCTACATTTAAAAGTACAGAAAATGTTGCTGTTTGAAAGTCAATTATTTCCGGTTTATTTACCAACTATATTGTTTTTGGTGTTTCCTTTCTTTAATGTCGGCTATAAAAGGACGTTGGAGCTCTTTTAATGCAACCATCAATACAAATTAATCCTGTAACCCTTAGAAAAGTTTTCTTAAAACAATGTTCCTAATGACCCAATTAAAAAATACCAAGGGGACACACGGTTTTCAAGTTTTCTCTTTGATGCGATTTTTTAGCCTTGTTAAAAATGAGCGAAGCGGAGTGTATAAAATCCGATTCATTAAATTTAATTAAATATTGCAGGCATATTTAAACAAGGTTGTGCCTTTTTAATTACATTTTTAATCGCTCGTTTTAAAATAGTTATATTAGGACAAACACGAATGACTTTATTTGTAAACGTGGCCGTTTTATTTTTAATTGTTTAAGCTAATTTGATCGGAAGTTATGATTCTTAATAAAGCGTATTTGGGGTTGACAGGTCCGACTAATCTGCGATAGATTCGAACAAGGCACGCAGACAGGTTGTGAGTGGCTCCCTCTGGTTTGACGGGTGTCCTCTGTACTCCAGCTTCTAATATATGCGATTTGAGAACTGCATGGGCCCGGATACATGTACCCTGTCTCTCCTGGGATTTATTGCACCCGTTTTACTGGCTTTTTGTTAAAATTCCCACTGCTTGTGTCTGAACAAAGGCGGCACTCGCCTCATTGTGAAATTCACTCCTTTCCTTACTAAGAGACAGACAGTTCATCTACTTCGAATCACCGACCGGTCCTTGCTTGCCTTCTTGAACGTCATCCATATTCAACCACTATTTTACAACACGATTTCCTACAATGTGGACGGTTTTGCTGGAATTTTCCAAGAATTTAATCTCACGCTAATTAATGTGTTTACAAAGTATAAAACAATTTTTTTAGTGACAGTCTTGTCATCATAAATAATTAATGGGATCAGTATTGACTGAAAAGCTGAATTTGTTTTATTTTTTCCGATGTTGTAAACTTTAAGTTAACAACTTTCCCGAACCATAAAAACGTATAAACTTTGAATTATCGGCAGGCAAAACAAAGCTTTTGTCTCTAAAGTTATTGAGGGTTGAAAAATTAGATCACGCAGCCACACTAAAAAAATTTGCCTTACCTTTCTAAAAAAACAACAAATTTGCCCCTAAGAGAAATTTACGATGTTATTCTTCTGCTTTAAAATGTCGCAACACAAAAGACCTCGCGCAAACAATACCTTAATACCAAAAGCAACTAAAAGATTTACCCGTTGCCATTCTTCTTCAAGAGTATGTCAACTTTGTTTGGTAGATGCTGCATTGTTTAAAGTAACAATGCCAATAGTATAAGCGAAAGTTATGCGTCAAATAAATACCCAGTTTCCATAATATTGTAAGTGCCGCACTAATTTTGCGACAACTTCCGGTAACACAATACGCTTTTCTAAGTTATACAACATGATTTTCAATTCTGTATCTTGTGAACATAAGTATCTTCGTGGTGAGCCGTTGTGCACCTTACAGTTTCAAGTAGGCTCCCTTTGTACTGAAAATAGGGCGCCAAAGCAAGTACGTTGTTAAACTAAAGCGGATTCACAATTTTATTTAACGTTCAATTAAAAGCAACAACTTACATAGGGTGCTCGCCCGGCGCATTCGCCATATTCTCTTTAAAACGAGGCACTTAAACCGTCCACTTATTATGTATGGCTCGCTAACCAAGTGCATTAGCCGTGGAACCTTTACCAATTTCAACTATATAAGCCAGATAATCCTAGTTAATCGCTATTCTTTAGTATTTTAATAGAACATACCCACACCTTCCACCAATTATTGTAATGCATGACTCGGCGCATCCGCCATATTCATTAAATATTTCTTAGTTTCATTACAAAGGCAAGAGAGGTTTATTATTTTTAGTAGTAGTGATATAAATTAAATTGTAGTGTATAAATTGGCGTAGGATGAACACGTTTATTGGGCATATTGAAGTTTGGGGCATTCGACCTCCCGCTTGGATGGTCTATTGCAGCATTCTAAATAGAGTGCCATCAAAGAAAATTTTCATTTAAACACTGAAAACGAATATTTCTCGAACATTACGCAGTGTTAATTCATTCTTATTATTCCTGAAATGAAATCTAATAAAAATTCTTTTATTATTTGATTTCACCGGAATTTTATTCGCAAAATTTTTATTTCCTGATGATAGCCCTACATAAATCGATTAATACATAAATCATATTTTGTTCTTTTTCTTTTATACTTCATAAAATATCATTTTCATTTCTGCCCGCCTATAGGTAACATAATTTCTTCCACATTCGTGCACTTTCACTAATATCAGCCAGAGTGTTTTTAAATTGGGTTTTTTCGCACAATCATTAACTAACACATGTTTTCCTTTTGGTGGTGGTTTCTTCATCGTTTTGGATTGGTCTTCACGTCACAGCTCTTTTGGCAGGCACGCTTCGAACGTACCAGACGGCCGCCTGCGACGATGACATGGTCCATTTAAAATGCCCCCCCGGGACCAGCATTTCCATACAACTGGCCCAGTATGGAAAAGCCTCAATGTCGAAGTCCCTTTGCGGTGCCAAATCAACTCAAACTCCACCACGTCAAGGAAACTTCGACGTGACCGAGTCCTGTCTGTGGCCCAGCACTTTGCAGGTCTGTATATGCTCTTATTTACCTGCTTTTATTGTGTATTAATAGTGTGGTTTGCATTTTTGATTAACCACCCCTATTCAATGCACATTTAGACTAATGTACCTTGTAAATAATCAGGGCTTGCTTGTGTACTAAAGAACCGGTGCACTAAGGCTATCATATGTTTATATACGGCTGTTTATAAATAAAGTATGAAATATAAGTAAAAAATTACATAATATAGATTTTCTACTTACAATAGTTTTAAATTCGGAAAAAATCTTTGCTGTACTTTAAGAGTTAGGAAAACTAAGCGAATAAAGCTCAGTTCAAATAGAATTTATCTGACAACTTAAAAGAAAGATAAGTTTTGAGCAAAAGTTATTAAATTTGTTTTAATAGTTTCAAGATTTTGAAAGTATTAACAGCAAACTTAAAAACTAATATTTCTAAAGCGATTAATAGAAAATATAATTAAAACTACTTCACATCAAAAGGATTCTTTAAATAACATTGTATTCAGTTTTAACTAAAAAAACATAAAGTAGTCATTGCAATTATTAAAATTGTACTTGATATTCGTAAAAATAAAATCGTATACGTTTTTTTTATTTTTATTTAACAAATAGAAACTCAATTTTGCTTTTGAACAGTAGACTGACTAAATTGAAATTGCATAACAAATATTTTTCTAATTTTGTATGATCAAAGTTTCATGTATCTAATTTCAAAATATACTGAATAATAAGTTAGAGCAGTAGTTTATTTTCTCATTCAAACATGCGGTTAGCTTTATTGGATTTGCACTAGATTGCACTCGCTCAAATAATAGATTAGTGAATAGGTACTACAGATGAAATTAAGGCGAAAGCAACATCTAGAAGCGTTCGTCCAATCCAATCGATTCTCTAAAGAAATAGCATTTCCCAATAGATGACTTTTATAAATGAATTTATAGCAGGTTATGTTATGTGTTTAGGAATGATGGATAGGGGCATGTGTCGCTCGCACACCTAAATAGAATCCGTTTAAATAATAAAGCAAAATAAGGAAACAGGGTAGAGTATCAAAGAGCATGGAAGTTTTGGTGTTATTAATAATTCTGTCAGTTTTGAAAACAGAAGAAAGCCCGCCGAGCTTGCGAAGGAAATAAGTCAACTAACATGTACAAGCGAAAGATAATACAGGAATAAAGATGTGTTTAATGTGGGTTTAGTGAGAGTTTGCTAGGTTACGAACTATAGAAACAAGACAAACAATTGTAGCCACAAGTTTTACATAAATACACTACTTTAATTAAGTCAACAAACTTTGTGACTTATTATATTATCATAATTTGCGCATTAACAGGAAATACCTATTGGTAAATTTCGCGGCAGAATAATTGGCGCCAATTTAAAATGTACACTTATTTGCAGACAAAATGGGAGGAGGTTGCCAAAGGCACTTGGGGCAGAGTAAGTGTTTAAAATGTATTTCAAAACTCTAAAAGCTGATGGCTAAAGATTGGTTAATGTTTATTTTCAAGTTATGTTTACTTAAAATGCATTAATTTAGTGCGAACTGAATTCTTCTTGATGTTGTTTGTTTATGCATTTAACTACAGAGTGTCCTCGTTTAGTCTGCATTTGTTTTAATAATATAAATAGAGAGACAAGTCATAGTCTTTGAAAAGATGCAAATTAATCGCAGGCATCCTGTATATTGTTATTTAATTTCTTGTTTACTGGATAATTATTGCCTGTCTTAACTATAAGAGTTATTATTTATCTTTCAGTACTTCATTATTCTTTCGCAGACAAAGTCAAACCATCATTAAAAAAATCTTAAAATTCCTAGCACGATTTTGCGTTTTTGGTATTAATGAAAATTATTAACGCTATGTCTCAAAACACATTGCGTCAGTCAAATTTTAAGTAGATAAAATACCTAACTTTAATCTGCAAAGAGTATAACTAATGTGTTCAATATTGTTTCAAAGTTTCGTCTTTGTTTTCCTAAGTAGTTATTAGTAGAGTTGCCTTTAATTTTAGGTTGGTTGAGCATTTTGCATCTCTTGCGAAGAAAAAAATTTAAATATTAAAAAAGTTGATTTTTTTTTAAAGATGAGTACAACTTGTTAAAAATGCAGGCTTGTTTTAAGTTCTTATTTTTTAATGTTAATATACATTTCATTGGGCTCTCCACACAAATTAAAAGCGAGTTCATAAATTACTCATTTTTATTTACACTGTCACAATTTAATAAATCTCAAGAGATGAGAATTAATTACATTTTCTAATGACTCTTCTTTGCAAAAAATAATTAATTACATCTTTTTACAATTTCTGGGATTTGAGCAGAAAGTGGATTTAGCTATTTGAAATAATTAAACGATTACGGCAAAACAGGCCAACAAAGGAACCTTCACATCTTCTTTGATTGACAACAAAATAAAACACAGTTATAGAAATAAATTAATCAAATCAATACGTAAACATAATTGGGTGCCAGAAACCACTGATTGGAATATAATTATCATTGCAAACCTACCAACAATTTAAATATTCCAAACAAACCGCCCGCCATTTTAAATTAGGTCAATGTATTGCGTTAGCTCGTAAATTAGTCGATCTTTATGGGTTGTATTTAATTCTGCATACGTTTGTTTGGCTTGATGCATGCAAGATTTACTTCCCATAATGTTGGCAGAGCTTCGACAAAAAACGTGTGTTGGGATTAGAGGCGCTTTGTTCTCAGCGAATTTTTGCCTCAACCCAAAAATAAAGGAAAGCCGAGATAATGGCTGGTTTTGCCTAAATTGGCTTTTTTTTCGTTCTGTACTGCATGCGCTTTTAGCAACTAAGATTATTCTTACCAAAACCCATAGACAGCTGATCTGACTGACCGTTCCTAGTATTCGCTGTTACAGACCGTAGTGGAGACTTGCCAAAAGAAGCGCCAGTGCAAATTTCACACGTCACCCAAGACCTTTGGAGGCGACCCATGTCCCGGCATCCGCAAATATGTGGAAGTGGCCTACAAATGCCGACCCTGTAAGTATTGGCATTCAATTTTTTGATGGGCACGCTTAGATAGGGATTATTTCAATATATATGTAAAATTCCTCTAAAATAAGTTGTAATTTCAGATGAATTTCGAAGCAAAGTGGCCTGTGAGAACGAACGTATACAGCTCAAGTGCAATCCCAATTCCAGGGTAGCTGTCTATAGTGCCAGTTATGGACGCACGGAATATGAGAGCATCCAATGCCCCCAGCCGCAGGGAGTGCCTGAACAAAGTACGTTGCTTACTTACTATTTGCTGTTTCCTAATTCCTTATTTATACCACCCCTGGAATCATATTGTTCAAATCTAACTTATTTAAAGCAAATAATTTAATTTAAACATTCCATCGCGGAGCTAAGATTGTTTCCATTGCATGCATGCAAGATATTTTGATCAAAAGAAGTAATATAGCACACTCGATAGCATACATTCGTTTATTAAAAATCTGAGTAATACATAAGGCTTTGTACTAAATTTTACAATTGTCGTTGTTGTTTTTTTAATTTCAATTGAAATTGGAGTTTTATGTAATACATCAAATAAGTCAGGACTATAAAGTCCGATTATTAAGTTTCTATAGATCAGTGATATCGACTCGACAGCAGTTTCAACTTAATAAAATTGAGCCTGATAATAAAAACAGAAAAAGAGCTTTTTATTATAAAAGAACTTGTTCATTCGAGAAATTTAGTAGTAAAATTATATTATCATTTTCAAGATATTTAAAAAGGAAAAATTTTACATTCTGGAAGCGTTACAGTAATTTAATTAAAGTGTCTGTAAAAACACCAAAGACTTTTTTTTTTCGTCCTAGAGTTTTAAGGTCCATTTCGGATTTTGGCTAAAACTTATCGCCAGCCCACACCCCTCACCTGGGTTTTATCAATTTAGGTTTTTCTGTCACCGTAATTAAATGACAGCGCTTTATACTTAGAGTGTCCATAAAAGATAAAAAATTTAAAGCCCAGCGTCGGATAAGGCAAGCATTAGAAAAGCTTGTAAAACGAGACCTTTCATGATAAAGGATTTATGTTTAGCGATAGCTGGATATCTGTTCACGTCAGCATAGTAAACTATGCAATTTTGGACTTTTAGGTATCTAAATTGACATATTTTATTCGAGCTGCTAAATATTAAATTAAATTGCCTTATTTTGAGTTTACTGCATTATTAAAGCACAAAACATATAACGTCTTTAAACTTATTTTGCTCTTGAATTAGCATGTATAACAAAATGTAGCGCTATTTCTTAAGAAGCATATTACATGAAATAAACTAAATTAGAAAATTTAATTAATTTTAAATCAGAGTTACATTATTATATTTCTCATGGCAAAGATGTTTCAGTGAATATTTTAATCAAAATGTGAAAATAAGGCGTGAAACTCGTAGTTAGCATCGATTGTATCTAGCTTTGCAGACTTAGGACCATCTAAAACATATCCTTATTTTCTTTTAATTTCCAAAAAATGTATAAAACTCAAAAAATCTGCCTGTCCTCTAGACAACAAATTAAACTTAAGAATTATAAACTAAAACGGCGCTGACTAAAAGATTCAAGCTGCGTAAAAGTGAACAACAAAAGTTTTAATTAAGCCCATCATTAATGCATGTTTCTGGAACAAGAATTTAAGTCAGATTACTTGAGAGTGTATGAAAACGTATTATTTGCTATTAAATGTGAACTGAAGCCCGTCTGGGTGTGGGATTTTCTTGTCAAGGAGGTATAGATGTGCAGCAAAGTTCAAGAGCTAATTAGGTTCCAGTCAATGTATTGAAAATAAAAAACTTAATCAAGCAATACTTTTCCAAGATTTTCACATGAGGTGCAGCATTCAATTTGTGTTTCCAGATTCTTATCAAATTTATGACAGCTTTTACTCGTATTACAACTGCTTTATTGCTTTCACAGATTAAACTTAGCTATTTTATCATTTTAATTAATAATTTTAGTTGATAGTTAAGCTTTATCCTAATTAATGTGAATGGGAAATTAAGTTAATTTTCGAGTAGATTTTTAACTCTAAATCGATTTTCTATGTATAATTAAACGTGTCTATGGCATTAGGTGTTGAGGTGTTAAGTACAGATTCATGTTGCAGCTTGTTTGGTGAGTTATGCCACTGAAACGGTGATGCAGCTGTGCCACGGAAAGAGGAGTTGCGAGCTGTCCGCCGATATTAGTACCTTTGGCAGCCCGTGCCGGCCGGAGTCCAGGATGTACCTTAAAGTGGTCTACACCTGCGGTAAGCCATAATTTTATTGAAAATCTGCATGCGATGTCAAATAAACTAATGGGGCGCGCCTCTCCTGCGGATACTTATATCTCGGAAAGTTTTCCTCCCGTCCGCCGGGAATCATGTTTTTAAATGTGTCATCGTGCATAGATGCAAACTTGTATACATTTCGTAAAGTGTGTCCCTACGTAGAGATATAACTTGCACTTAAAGCGCAATATCCGCTCCTTATTTTTCACTTGCAACTTGCCTAATCACTTTACGTTTCTTCGAGATATAATTAAGCAAGTTTTGGAAAAGGGATTTAAGGCCCGGAGGACGCCACCGCCGCCTGTACATTTTTGGGTCTGAAATCGGAGTAACTCCTTAATTGAATTAGTTGGACATATCAAATTAATTAACCGCTCGTGTGTTTACAGTGCCAAGGAAGGTCCTTAAAGAGCAGTTCGAGGGTCGACTGGAGCCCGACGAGGTGGAAACCGATCAGGAGTTCTCGGACGACATAGAGGATGACTTTGACACGTACGACGCCGGCAATGAATTTATACGGGAGTCTGCGGCTTCGCCGCCCGCACCCAATGTCGACGACGCACCTGGAGCAAATAATTTAACCAATGATTCTCCTTCGGTTCATGCCAAAAACCCTTCACATAAATCCAACGGGCTTGACTTTGGTAAGTGCTTATACAATCTCTCTAAATTGCCTGATATTGTTCCGACTAAACATTGACTTGTGTAATTCAGTCCTTGCGAAATTCCTTCGCCGTTGCCCGAGTAAATAATTCCTCGGCTCAGTCAGGCAGTGGATCATTGCAGCGATTCCTTTCACTTTATTAACCAACAAAGTAATTGAGTCGGTAAACACGAGCATACTTAACATATTGACTTTAAATATTCCTATCCATATTTATGAATCGGCAGTTTAAATGTCTATATGATTTTTAAATTTTATGATACTGAACTTCACGAGTTGATGTCTGAAATTGGTTTGAAATATGCATTCATTTTCGATTGATGAAATGTTATTTCAAATTCAAATTTGGTAGATTGTCAGTAGATTGATGTGCATGTCAACAGAAGCTTGGCTTATTGCTTTGTATATAAAGCTTTGTTTTTCATAATATCTAACGCATTTTATAACTGCACACATTTAGGTCGTTTAATCGATAAAATGGATTAAAATCGGTAAATTGGTGAGCAGGGACAAATATATTTTTATATTTGCTGTAGATTGGTTTCTGCTACTAGCGAAATCAAATAATCCGGTGATATCGTTCCGCCTTTTTTTTATTATTATTATTCTATCCCGAGTTTTGTTCATTAAAAAGCAGACCTTTGCAAATAACACTCATAATTATCGAAAACCTAAATCGTTAAAATGTTTTTATCACGTTGCGAACATTGACGATTTGATGCCAGCGACTTTTCCTTCCAGCATAAATACAATTTAATTTAAAGCAGAGTTTGTTTTCTGTTAAAATTGTTTAATTTAAAAAGGGTGACCTTTTAAAAGGTTAAATTACCATCAGCGGCTTTAAAACCATTTGTTACATATTAATTTTGTGGAAAGAATCTCAACGTTCAACGAATAAGAAGTATGGATAAAAAAAACTCATCAAATTTACGAAAACTCGCTTTTTAACAATTCATTATCATACACGATATTGTCTAACAATGTTCACGTTTATTACTTCAAACTTTAGCGTTCACCAAGGCTTTACCGTTTGCAAATGTACCATCTCACATGCCCTCTTTACAAGAATAAAATTAAATAAAATAGAGTAAATGAGGTAGAAGCTATAGAGAAGTTGTTTAGCAAAATGAAATTCCTGGCTGAACAGTCTGGTAAAGAGCGGATAAACACATGGGACGTGGTGGTGATGCACGAATGTATATTTCTGTTAAATATGAAAGACGTATTTGATTGCAGCAGCGCCTGTAAAACCTCATACAACCCCCAGTATTTATCCGTTCCGTTCATCCCGAGTTCCCATGTCCAAAGAAATGCTAGCTGATATTGCTGAACCCAACTGTACGATCACCGTGTATGCTGGGGAACGAACTAGAGTCATAGGATTCATTTCAGAGTGGATTAATGCTTATACGTTTATCTCAAGTAAGTACGCGCGCTCCGCATGCGCCCTTACCAAGCGATAGCTGTCTGCGCAGTCGCAGATTAGCCATGGTGGGGGGGCATTGCTTTGTAACGCTCTGCCATTGGCTGTGCATGCTTGTAATCGGCATGATTCGTGTAATTGCCAGACTTGATTTTAGCCATTTGATAACAAGGCAAAGCAAAGTTCAACTCAGTTAAGCAGCACCAATAATTTAAATATCGCTTCTTTTAAATATAAGAAGTCGCGATACCTATTCGTTAAATAAATTTAAATATCTAGGTTACAAATATCCTAGATTTCCAAAGATAAAATGCAAAAATCAGTGTAGCTCCCAGAAAACTTTACCAAGTAGATTTGATGCTTCCCCTTGGATAATATTTCAGGAACTTCTGTAGAGCGGCTCATTAG
Organism: Cartodere bifasciata; assembly: GCA_963920755.1. Taxonomy (NCBI): domain Eukaryota; kingdom Metazoa; phylum Arthropoda; class Insecta; order Coleoptera; family Latridiidae; genus Cartodere; species Cartodere bifasciata. The sequence continues at coordinate 5,270,153 of OY987201.1, read as the reverse complement.
GGAGGCTTTTTTATTCAAATCAAGATTCAGCCTTCAGCTGTCGCTACGCACCCGACCAGAGCAGGTATTTTGTATGACAATACCATTATTGAAGCCACCTGCAACACGTAATAAGCTAAAAAATTCATGTTGTTACAATCGCTGAAACTGCTTTGAACTTTGCTCGCAATTAAACATCAAATTTGTTTGTCATAATATTTTGATTAACTCCAGGATAAGCAATCCTTAGACAATATTATGATACTATGTGTTAACTGTTATAAATCTAAATACTTAGTCGCAAAGTCTTGCATAACTTAAAAAAGAATTGTGTATCTGCCTATGATGTTTGTCTTAGACGATGTAACGTTTCAGAAAACCAAGAGCTATTCTACTTGTACCTCATAATAAGCATTACTTTGGGTATTTTGCTTTGTCTGACCATCCTCGTGGGGCGCCTTCTGGTGCAGCGACATCGCGCTCGACGTGACGCCAAATTCCACGCCACCAACGTCGGCGAGCAAACGCTACCTAACGGTTTTACAGACGATATCTCCGAAGTGGATGCCGATATAGACTTAACTACGCCACTGCCCATTCCATCCGTCGCCATACACTCTCCACCCATGGGTGGCAGCATCGCCGAAGTGGTGCGGTACCCACTCGTCCACACTCTGCGTCGCCAACACCCTGGCGACGTCGAGCCCCCAAGAAGTCTAAGTACCGGCTCAAATATGCACTATTATTATGGATGACCCGAGGGCCCGGGTCGAGGAGGGGACGTGTCCACTTCCCCCACCTCATCGACGTGCCCGGGCCAGCGCACTTACTGCTTCTAGGACTTCTCAGTGCTAGCCTAGACCAAAGAACAGTCATTTAACTAAATTAATAAAAGGACGCTTATCACAGTGACATTAATCAATGTGCATTTTATTTGAGTCTTAATCCGGTTGTAACAAAACCACATGTAAATATGTTAATTAAGTAAAGTCATTAAAAAATAATTTATTTCATTTTAAGTACTGTACATACATAGATTTGAATTATTAATCGTTATATACTAAACAAAAAAAATGTCAAATAATTTGATATCGCTCTTATTACCTACTCTGTTTTTATACCTATACATTTTTTTGTTTTTATTCTGTCAGTTTCCTATCTACTATGTCATAGAACCATTGTTTATATTAAAGTTACACGTGTTTGTAAAAAAATAAAGAAAAACCAAAACTTTGTTTCTTACACAAATTGAGATAAAATACTTATTACTAAGGCTGCCGAAGGCAGTACGAAAGTTCTAGTCGCACTAGAGGAGCGTTTAACTGAGCAAACACTTTTTCGGCACTCCCATTCCTTTCCTAGTACCACACTACATTGCTTCGAGTCTGCGCAGTATTCGTTAGCTATAAAAAAGAAGTTTAATACAAAAAACAACAAGTACCAGCGAACCTACTTCTGTTTCGTAAGCATTCGCCTTTAATTTGATTATACTGTTCCAAACACGCGCATTTCATTCCTTCATTGCAGTTACTGTTTTCTACACTGCACTGTTGACTTAACTCGCAGTCGTCCCCAAGGTTAGCCTTGGCGTAACACTTATTCTCTTCTTTAACGAACGTAGATTCTTGTACGCAGGCGCAAGTACCTCCTGCGCACTCGGAGTTCGCTACATTGCTACATGTAAACGTTTCGTCGCATAGGGCTCCTATTTCAGACGGATAGCATAGTTGTTTCTCAGAGTCTAGCTCGTATTTATTTGGACAGATGCATTTTTGATCGACGCACATTTGGTTATCGATGTTGGTCCTACAATAGTCGTCAGTTTTGCACTCGGGGGAAGGCTTGTTAAGGTTTATTTTACAATAGAAGCTATTCGCGCTAAAGTCAGCGTTTGAATAGCATTCGCACGTCTCGACCGAGTTGCAGAACGCATTTTCGCCCATTGTGCGACACCATTCGTCTGATAGACAGTTTGTGTTCGTTTGAGTTATTCCTTTGACGCATGTGCGTTTGTCTTCTGACGCGTACCAATAGTCGCGACAAACGCAAACGTTGTTTAGGCATTGAGTTGGTTTGATTGAGGTGCAGTCTTTGGCAGTTAGGCATCTTGAGCCTAACTCTGGGACGCAGACATTTTCTCGGTTGAAGTACCTGTGTTTGCAGGTGCATTTTTTGGTAAGTTGGTCGCATTCCGAATTTTGGGCAGATTGACAGTCTGCATTAGCTGTGCACGATTTTCCTAGAACGTCTAAATGGGTAGTTGTTAGTAAATTTTGGCGTAAGAACTTGGTTTTTTTTTACCTGACGAATCACTTGGCTCTTGGAAAAATGCAGTAATCGCGTTGGGTCCTTCAGAGTCAGACTGCTGTGCTTTCGCTGTTGTACAAACTGCGTTTATGCATGTCTTATTATCCGGACAGTCAAGATCTAAAGCGCAGTTTTCAATTGGATGCACTAAAATGGTTATAATAATTAAATTTAGTAAATAAAGAAATTGTTTTGACTTACGCGTTCCTCCTCGTTTGGTACTCTTTCTTCTACAATTATCTTCGCGTTCGTAGTAACCAGTACTACATATACAAACATTGTCCTCACATGTTAAAGCCAAAGGATCCAAAACGTCCAAACATAAGGAATCGCATTCCTCGTTTAATTTGTAAGTTTTCTGACATTTTCCTTGGTACCACGTAAATCCTTCTTGGCACGCGCATTTTCTGTTGTATAAACAAATGGATTTACTCCCCAACCAAGCGCATTCTGCATCTTTGGTGCAGTCAGCCCCGTATTCAGTTACGTCTAAAAGTTTTTAATTGCAGCTCAAGTTTTGGGTAAACAATAAGAAACTTACAAATTGGGTCCTGTTCTATGGCATTAATTACATTTATTGTTCCTAAAACAAAACAAGCAAACGTATTGTTTTTTGAAAATAGCAACATACATACCCGCCACCAATGCACACCAAAATAAAATCGTTTCCGTATTTCGACCCATTTTAAATTTGTTTAAGACCCAAAGTATTTTTTTTAAGGATTCGTCCGTGACAATTAAGCGGGTATTATTATCAATACCAATATCATTGATTAGGATAGATCACTTGACTAGCTCGTTGACTAGACACCTGTTTAATTAAAATTGCTACTATTATGATGACACATTTTTAATCTTATCTATAGAGGAATTTTAAAATTATGTGTAAATGGGTTTATAGTTGACTTCTTTATTTCCATTATGTACCATGCAGGTTCTTAATCGCTGCTGGATTTTGACCATGTCAGGACAAGGAGGTTTAGAGTAGGAAAATAATATATTTAAAGCGTCCACGTACTTTTTAGTCGCACTGTCGAACTCTCCACGACAATACAAATCTTCGGCGATTGGCAGAATATTTTGCAGCTCCTAGAAATAATTTTGTTCAAGCTGAAGTTAAGAAAATACACTTACCATTAGTCCTTTTAAAAACGGTATCAACGAAGTTGACTGGCGACAATATGGACAGTCCAAAAACGGCATGCAGTCGTCACGGTGTATTACAAAAACGTATGGACAACGTTCTTTTTTGCACGGGATTCGCAACTCGTTTTCGTCCATGCTTTCTAACAGAGGCCAAAAGTCCGAACAAGCCGCGCAAAGACACTCAAACCAGTATCTATCCAGCAAGAATTTTTGTCGGTACTCCTTTTTCATGGTGGTATACAAAGGGCCGTAATTCTCGTAAATGATTTCACCAGCCTTTATTGGTTTGATTGTTTTGACCACCATTTTGCTGCCGATGTTGTACCTGGAATAACATTGTTATATGTTGTGTTGTTTTAAATTAATGTAGGTAAACGCACCGAACAATACTTGGGTCGCAGGAATGGTTAAACAAGGCCAATGTGGGGTACAACCCCGCCCCGATAAATTCACTTTTGTACAGAGATTCTGTAACGTCAACAGATCCCTCGGTGTTTCGCAATTCGGACACCTCGTGTGAATTAAACTGCAAAATTTCCAAGTGGCGCAAGATAAGAGCTGCTACGAATGTTTGGTCGTCGTTAAGCTCGTCGTTGTTGACGTTGCTGCCAAAAAAGCTACTTGTCTTAAGCATTTTCAACAGATAAATGGCCATGCAACAGTAGTGCACAAGCTCTTCTTTTTTGCGTTGAATTTCGTTACGGCAAAGAAAAAAAACATTGTCATAGTCGTCTGGTTTATATGGACTCTTTTTCAACGCAACGCGTTTGCAGTTGTCCTTCAAAAAGGCACCCAGTTGCTTTTTCTTCTCGCGGAAAAACCCATTGCTTTTCTGCGTGACGATTCTCAAAGCCATAAAACAATTTATGGACGCACCTGACTCGTACAAGGAGCGCAAGAACTTACACTCAAACTTGTGGTAACTTTTCAAACTTTGGCGCAAACAGTTGGCGCTACAATAAACTGCGTGCGCACAGTCCGGACATGCGAAAACTTGGTTTGTGGACAGTAGACAGTGTTGGCAGTTTGTCTGCGCATGCTCCGACGCCACTGCGACGCAGTGGGGTAGCTCCTCGATTATGGTAAGACCTGTTTCCAAATTTTCAGCCGCTTTAGCGTGCCGCCCCTGCACTTTATCGTACTCGAAATATAGGTTATTGTGAGCCGAAATGTACTCTTTGCTTCCTATGAATACTTCCGAAGTGCTACAAAACGGAACAACGTCCTTGTGGATGACATACGGACAGTTGATTCTATTTTTTTCGCATTCATCTATTTTTATTTTTATCTCGTCCTCGTTTAAAGATGTGAATTTGAAGCTTTCGTAAGCCTGAGCGTATGCCTCTGACGACATTTTTTCGTTCTGTAGAATATCGTAACATTTTGCTTTGCGGAGCCATATTTTGTGCTGAAGCTTCTTAGGGTAAGCTCCGATTTCAAGGAGATAGTCTATGTCGTTGAAAACTCGTTTATATTCTTTGATTTCGAAAAAAGTGGCGCTTCGGTTCGCTATCAGGATCGTTAGCAATTCCTTTGCTTCGTCTATAAATACAAACATTACCACTGATAATATTATTAAAAGGTGGTTAGACTTACCTGTATCTTGTGGGCACGCAACTATTCCTTTGTTATAACTTAAAAGGGCCTTTCTGTAGTTTTTTTCTGAGAAATATTTATTTCCGTTGGTTTTCTCATCTTGGGCCAGTTTTATATCTTTTCCATGTGACGTAGGTGTAATAGGCATGCTTTTGGCAAACTCGAATATAATCTTGATCTTTGATTCATCATCTTTGGCATTTTTAAAATTGTCCAAATCTTGCGGTGTTATTTTTTTAATAGCCTCTTGGCAATATTTTTGAAACTCGCTACTAACGTTACTATTCATTACGATGGTTGATGGAACGAACTCGGCAAAAAGCCGGGGGTCTGCGTTTTATTAATAGAATTTTCTATTTTTGTCCGATTTAAGTTCAGTTTATTTTATGCCGGAATTGCTGGATGTAGTCAATCATTTTGCATATATAAGGTACTTTATTTACTCCATTTCGTTTTTTTGTACCGTTTTAGTATCCAAATCCTAGTCTTTTATAAGTTTTATTAAAGTTAAACTTGCTCAAACTTTTAAATATCGTGGCGCTTTCAAATTTGAATTCATGACATGTGGCTCCATCTAGCGCAGAAAGTTTGAACTTCATAGTTCAGGCACCGTCAACTAGATGGCGCTTAAGCTAATGTTAGTGTTGACGTTACTAACTTCACACATGTGATTTTAACCTTATCTAAATTTGACGTTTATTTGATTTACTTATCACCTTAAAAACAATTTAAATTAAATTTTGATTCGAGTACAATTTTAATTCCGCAAGTGCATACGTGTGCAGTAAGATTAGGCACCTATAAAAAACTAGGAAATGATTTATTGTTATTGGAATTGATAAAGAAAAACTTTAATAAAATGCAATCAAGGTACGTACATTCTACAGTATTTTAACCAATATTGACGATTTTCTTATGGATTTTCAGTCCAAAGACAGTTATAGAAGGGAAATGGATGGGTTTTCCAAGATAGGCGAAGCAAGACATCGAAAACATGTTCAATCAACTTTAAAAATGAATGAAGAATCCGAAAATGTAAGGAATTAAATCAACTTTAAAAACAACGGTTTTTTTTCAAATTTCCGACTCTAATTACTAAATAATCTTTTAGGTAGACGATATTTCGGACACAAGTAAACTCATAAACAACAAACACGTCTTAATAATCGAAGAGCCGGTTGTGATACAAACAGAATCATTATGGGCGACATTCATACAAATTTTCATACCGTTTCTGCTGGCCGGTTTCGGTATGGTGGCTGCCAGTCTTTTGCTCGACAAGGTCCAGCATTGGAAAGTCTTCCAAGAAGTTCCCGACGTTTATATCCTAGTACCTGCTATACTCGGTCTTAAGGGGAATTTAGAGATGACTTGTCTCTCCCGCCTGTCAACTCATGCAAATATTGGTCATTTCGACAATAGAAAACAGAAAACTAGTCTAATCATAGGAAACTTAGCGCTTATCTTGTGCCAAGCCATCGTTGTTGGGTTTTTGGCGTCTTTGGCTGCTGTGATCTTTGGTTGGGTGCCATCAGGCGTTATTAATATCCAACATACTCTTCTCCTTTGTGCCTCAAGTGTCGTCACCGCTTTTGGAGCCTCTTTTATTCTGGGTTTGGTTATGGTGGGCGTGATTTTGCTTTCACGGACGTTCAACATCAATCCCGATAACGTTTCCACGCCCCTTGCGGCGAGCCTCGGCGATCTTACAACTCTAGCGTGTCTTTCGTGGATTGCGTCGCTGTTTTATCAAACCATGGACTCCCATGCGTGGTTAACGCCAGTATTAATCGTGTCAGGTCTGGTTTTAGCGCCAATTTGGGCATACATCGCGTATCAAAACGAATTCACGCATGACGTCTTGTTTACTGGTTGGTCTCCTGTGATTGCCGCCATGTGCATCAGCAGTTTTGGTGGGCTTGTTTTGGACTTTACGGTGTCGCAGTACAAGGGTATCGCCGTTTTCGTGCTGGTCATCAACGGCGTTGGTGGAAACTTGGCTGCGGTACAGGCCAGTCGAATCTCAACGGAGCTGCACAAGAAAGGCCGTTTAGGGCACTTGCCTAGAGACATGCGCGCATGCCTCAGTCCTTGCTCCGCCTTTTGTGACTCTAAGGAGACTGCGCATGCCGGTACTGCCTGGATGTTGCTCCTGATGGTGATACCCGGCCATCTAGTGTTCTCTTATACCATAAGTTATCTTCAAGCGGGGCATACTTCGTTTACTCTTACTTTTATGGTGGTTTATTTGTTTGCAGCTGTTTTGCAAGTGTTCCTGTTATTGTATATCACTCAAATTATGACTTTGGGCATGTGGAAAGCGGGGGTGGACCCTGATAATTCAGCCATTCCTTATCTGACTGCTATAGGAGATTTACTCGGTACTTTATTGTTAGGTGTTGCGTTCCAATTTTTGTACCTCATAGGCGACAGAGATAGTGATGTAGGAGATTAGTTTTTATACTCGAAATCTTAGTCAACAAACTTAACCTAGCCATAGCACGAGAATTTTATTACCGTTACTTAGAAAACAAATTGTACAGACTAAATTTAATCGCGGTGCTATAACTATTGAATAGTATGTTGAATGTTAATAAATTATAATTTTTTACTTGTGTCTTTTATTTGGCGTCGACTGCAGATTTAACTGCAAAATAAAAGTCTCTTATTTTGAACATTTTTAATTTTATTATTCAAATAAATATTGAAAAGTCACAGAAAACATTTGCATTACTAAATTACTAATGCAAGTAGAACTAGAACAGGGAGTGCGAGTGCGCAATGCAGATTTCGTTAAGGTGTTAGAGAGTAAGGCTGATAAGTTATTGCATCATATAAAAACGTCTAAGGAAGAACAACGCATTGCACCCAAGCACGTAACAAATTTATAAATAAAGAACAAACAATATATAAGTATTTAATTAACTAAGAACAATGGTGTCCCAGTCAATGGGATCCTGAAAAACTTCTTGTTCAAGCCAGAGTTCATAGTTCTTCTTGAAGGTGTCGGAGAGATCGCAGGGTTGTCCTAAAACGCTGTTGATACAATTATCTACAGGTTCGTAGTCGCTATCCTGCACAAAAAGAAACAAACATTAAAAAAACTTCAAAACACAACCGTAAAAACTTACAAAAACAATCGGGAACTATAGGAAACTGGATGGGACAATTAGCAATCAGAAAACCAGAGGAACAAATTAATAAAGGAAACTAGAACGACTGATTAAACAGGGACGAACAATTAACAAAAGGAACAAATGTTAAACAATTAAACAAAAAAAACGCCTTATTTAGGGCTTACGTAAGTGTGGGAGTAGCGCCGGTTGTTAAAACGGTCAACCGACGCTCTGAGGGCACACTCCTCTGCCTGGAAGTCCCAAGGCCGGGCATCAAGGTCTGAAACAAAAACACACAATTAAACCACTGTAAATATAATTTCAAACACAAAACATACCGTTCCCGAAAGCCCAATCATCGTTCAAACGATGGCGCACCTTGGAATATATAGCGCTGATGGTTTTCATGTTGGACTTACGCCACTGCCGCCCCAAATACTTCGTCTGCATCTTGAGTAGCTTCAACACGTACAGCTGAGTCATGGCGTGACGTACTTTCAACGTGCGCTTAAGAATAGGCGCGGACTTAAACACCACCAACATCTGTAAACAAAATCATCAAATAAAACGTTAAGACAATGTCTAAAGGGCTTACCATGATGCGCGAGTGCTTCCACTTGGTGAGTTTGTTCAAGATGCGCAGTAGATTCACGCATGAGTACATGTTGCGCCAAGAAAACGGCGCCGCGTCTCCTATTTCCAAGTTTTCAGCCGTAAGCTCGGGCTGATCGCCGATGACGCAAGACGGGAAGTCCAAGATAGGAATGCCGTTTTTGGCGCCAACGTAAGCCATGATGTTTTGATTGAAAAACTTAAGAACCAAAGGAAGGCAGTTAGCGAACACTAAATGTTGCGACATGAACTCGAACTGGTAGACGTGGTTCAACTTAAAGTGCTTTAACAGCAAAAGCAAGATTCCGGATACGGCCTTGACTATGATTTCCTTGTGGCGACTTACATCGATGCCAAGTTTCATCGACTGAAGCACAGTCATTCTGAAAACAGGCAATTATACACTTTGACATAATAAATAATATTAAAACTTACGGCATCTCTTCTGGAATGACGTCAGACATAATGTTAATGGAATCAGTCTTTGATTTGGAGGTCGGGGCAGCAGCCAGGAGAATCTTCAACAGAGCTATCATGTGTTGCGGAAGGTTCGGCAACATGGCTTGGTACAGTATTTCAGTAGGCGTCATCTCAATTTCGCCCTCAGTTGTAGAAAAAGGATTACGCGCTATTTCTTCTTCCTTTTGTATTTGCATCTCAGCCAATGAAGTGTAGACGTGCTGCAACATTTTGTTTGTTAATTCGTTTTAAAAAGGATATTAGTATGACTTACTGCTTTAAGGGTCTTAACTCCTTCGTGTATCGGCAACGGCAAGCCAGCTAGAGTCGTCTGATCGCCCTGTAAAGTATACCCAACAAACTTCATTCGTGAGGTGTCCAAAAACGTATCGATTTCCTTTTGGCGAACCTTAGGTTTCCAGGGTAGACCACGAGGAATGACCACTGATGTACTTACGGGTGGAGGAGTCCCTGGAGGGTTCTGGTAACCGCCGGCGTACATCTGCTGGTTATTGTCGTAATTGTCACGTCGCTCATAAAACTCGGACATGTCATTCATATCATCGCCGTTGTCGTTTCCTAAGGATGCATCAAGGTCCATGGCTTCGTGGTCGTCTAAGGAGCTTTGTTTCATCAGACTCTGCTGCAAAATTAACACACATTACTAACAAAACCCTCTTAGTAACTTAAATGAGCTTACGCGTCTAAAGGGGCGTGTGCTTCGCTTTGGATTTTGAGCCTCGAGTAAGTCCGAAGCGCTAGCTGGGGGCGAAGAAGCCCTCATTGTCTTTGCAACTTCCATAGTGTCCTCGTCGCTACTGCCAAGTCCAGCTTTAGCCCTTTTCTCCTTTTTGGCTTCGCGCAAAGTCTCCATGCCTCCTAAACTGACCAGCAGCACCTTCCACAACAACAACAAGACCTTTTTCATTGGGAAATGAGGCGTAGAACCGCTGCAAAACTTGGTGACCATCCCCAGTAGTTTTACGACTAGAATTTCATCTGACTCAGGGTTGCATATTTCTGCTCTCAACGCTTCTACCATTTCCGGATTTTCAGCCCCTTCCAGTTGTTCACATCGGATCACTTCAACTATAGTGTAGAGCACTGAGAGGATTGTGCGTAGGTCCACAGAGTCGTTAAGCGAGACAGTCATCTTGCGCAAGGCGATGTGCATTGCTGTGCTGTTGCTGGAAATAAGTGTTAACAAAAGACCACTACCATATAAAACATACTTACTCGACTTCAATGTTTAGCAACTGAACAAAAGCTCCAAAAATACCAGATTTGTACATTAACAAAGAGTTGTTGCGCGACCACTGCATCTGCTCTGCGTCGCTCTGAACTTCAGCCCAACAGCCTTGCGCAATGTAGAGTATGCATCGAGCAGCGCGCATGCGTAGAGTTTTGTTGCTAACCTCTAGCTGATCCATGAGTTTCATAACCACCGCCTCTCTGTTTTGCCAGGACATGGCTTGCCAGGTTGGAGGAAGTTTGTAGAGTTCCATTTGTTCTTCGAAAGCGCGGAGGTTGAGAGCGAGTTCCGGTTGTTCGGTGTAGGAGTACAGTTCGGCGATTTCATTAGCGTGAGTGTCGGCGTCATCGTAGACAAATTCCAGGTCTGGCGAATCGCCACCGCCACTCTGTAAAATGAGGAAATGTAAATAAGCAACTGGAGGTTTTGTTATAAGGTAGAAAATGACCAAACTCTTAAGTGAATGAATAAAATAAAGGTATTACGACTGAGTAGTCAGAATCATCAAGCCCTGGATCTGATTCTACAATTAGGGGTTGCGGTATCGAGTCCCTGATAACGTTGTCAACATCGCCTGTGCTTTTGGAGCGCTTCAACTTGTCAAACTTGGTCAACACTTTGCTAAACGCGAAGTAGTTCCCTACTTCGCCAACAAACTCCTCGCTTTGATCAGGTTCCATGTCTAAAATATTAAATTAAGGACTTCACTGATACTACTAAAAGAAGATAATACTTGGATTAAGTCGCTCGAACGAAAACAAATCCAAGTCGCTATTCATGCACTGAATGCAATTTTCCAAGTACGTTATAAACGTAGCAGCATCTATCATGTTCGGGTTGTAGTCTGAAAAATCGAACGCTTTACGTAAGTCTACTAATGAAGGGGAGAAGTGGTACCTTCGAACAGTGGCATCTCCTCGTCGTCGAAGACATATTCCCTGGGGTCAAACACCCACTCCTTTGATGGTTTTTGGACCTTTGAAACGGGCTCGTTGACAGCTAAAACGGTGGAAATTATTTCAGGGCCTAGATTCATTTAGGCGGACTTACCTTCTTCTGTTTCGAGTTCGGCCAATTCGCGTAAGGCACGCTCTGGACCTCTAACACGCTTACCTGGTTTATCTTTTATCATTCGCACCACGCGCCCGTAATCATCTAAGGTTTCACTTATGTAATATCATTTAAACATTTTGTCTTACTTACCGTAAACTGGAATTTCGTCGCCACTCCCCGAGGAACTGGAGGACGACAAGCGCACCTGTTTTTTTCCACTCTTTTTAGCCTTTTTGGGCTTTTCTGGTGGGCGCTTACGAATAGCGCCTGTGGACGCAGGAGGACCACCTAAGGAAAGTGAAAGTTAGGATAGGAGTGAGTTGGGAAATTTTGGGTTTTACTTGGAGGAGGAATGTAATGGGACGTGGATGGAACTGGTTCTTCTGGGATTGTAGTGAGTTCAGATCGAGGTGTTTGGGATTCTTTAGAAGTAAATATTGGAGGTGGGAGGCCAATATGACGCTTGCGAGGATTAATTTCGTGTTCTGTAGTGGAAAATAGCGTTAAGCAAACATTTGTGAAAAGTTCTTTATTGAAAAGGAAAACGGTTTACAATTCTTTTAACTTACTTGGTTTACATTTAACCTCGCTCTTTTCTATCTTAATTGCTGTTACGGGACGAATTGCTTGAAAAACAAACAGTTTAACATGGATGTTACAAAAATGCAATAGGCTAAGACACAAGAATTCGATTCACAAAAATTTTGTTTAGTTAGAAAAATTTAAAAAACACTTTTTAGGCATATCTCTTACGTGTTGCCCAAAAACAAATACAAAGTTAATAACATAGCAAAAATAAACAGCTTGAAGTGAAATTTTGAATATCTTAAAAGAGATGCCTAAAAAACATTATGCTCAAAGAAAAAAAATGACATGACAAAATGGTTATTTTATCTTTTTCGCTGCAGTTAAAGAGTTACTTTAACAAAAAACATATGTAACTTTAAAACAGAAAATTAAAAAAAAGAAACTTTAAGAAAAAATGTCTCTTTAACTGCACTTACTCAATGATTAACACAAAAATTTACTTGAAAAATCCAATCAACATAAACAAATAAAAATTTAGTCTTTTTAAGCACTTTCCTTAGCAACATTTAATTAAAAAAAAAATATTATTTTGAATTTTGCAATGAATGGTTTTTAAAAATCTAAAACAGTTGATAAGGGGCATGCTTAAAAAAACAATGTATCTTTTGAGTCACAAAAATGTGGGCTTTAATTTTAATGAGAAATAAAAATGATTTAAATTGAACCGAAAAAATCTACTAGCGTGCCAGGCAAATATAAGTTTATTAATAATTTTAAATAAAAATGTTGTGTTCGTTTTAATAATTTCATTTTGGTTCTTCAAAAGTAATACATTAAGTGGCATTATTTTCATAACTTGTCAGTTAGTGCTTGGTAGCTAAAATGAACTTTAAAGTCGACTTTAGCCATTCCTAATAGCTAGAATCGACTTTAAAGGCCATTTTAGCTACCGAGAACTATAGCAAACTATGAAAATAATGTACTTCAAAATCAGGATAATAAAAAAATAGGATTAAACATGTCGATCATAGGCGTATCTATTTAAATCTAATCGATGGGCCAAACCAATTCTTTTTCATGAGTCCAAGTGACAGAAAATGTTAAACGCTGCTAAATGATGTCGTTGTAAGTTTATTTTAAAGACTCAATTTTTAATTTAACGTAAAGCGTACGAAAAAGTTTAAATGCCCTACGAAAACTTAAGTTAATTTTAAATATAAATAGATACGTCAACCGGCACTCAAAATAAAAGAAACAAAAATCCAATATATACGTGAAAAACAAAAAAAAAAACTACTTTACAACATCGAAATGGTAAGGTAGCTTAAAAACGTAACGGATTACTCATGGAACTTACGTGGGGATTCGTCTTCCTCCCAGACGTTACTGACGCTTGGTTGACCCACCTCGGACTGCGTCTCAGATAAATCCAATAACTCGGACTCATCTTCGTCCTCCCATTGAGCCTCACTCAAATCCTCGATTTCTTCAGGAATACTCTCTTCCGACTCGGACTTAACAACGCTGGTAGATGGCTTCTCAGCTGCCTTAATGGTGGTTGTTTGCGACAACACAGTATCTTCGTCGCTGGAGGATACGTCCTCAAAATCGTCGGTGTCGTACGCTTCCTCCTGGTCGGCTTCGTCGGGCATCAAGGTTACATCTTCGTCAGACTCGTTCCCAATTTGGCTCCCCTTGGGGGAGAGTTCTTCCATTTGAGCGGGTTCTTCGTCGGAGCTGGTTTTGGCGGTACGTTCAATGGTAGACCAGCTTTCGTCAGTCTTGATTCCAGTTTGGACTTGTGCTTCAGCCGTGTCGCCATCGTCGGAATACTCTTCGTCGTCTTTTTCAATTCCTTCGTCAGATTGGCTGTCGTTTTCATCTGCCTGGACGTCATTTTCAACTACATGGCCTCCACGTTCTGCAAATTGGCCTTGATGTTCAGCTAATTGGCGTTCGAGTTCTTCTAACTCGCGTTCGAGGTCAGATTGGCTCTCGTGTTCGTCTGATTGGTGCTCGAAATCGTCCAACAGGACTTCATGCTCATCAAATTGACCTTCGTGTTCGTCTGATGGGCCTTGCTCAACTAATTGGTCTTCGTGTTCTTCTGACTGGTCTTGCTTAACCAACTGGCCTTCGGGTTCGTGTGATTGGGCCTCATGTTCATCAGATTGACCTTCCTGTTCATCTGGTTGGCCGTCATGCTCATCAGATTGGCCGTCGTGTTCGTCTAATTGGCTTTCGTGTTCGTCTAATTGGCCTTCAAATTTATCAGATTCGCCCTGTTCATCTGATTGGTCTTCAATGTCAGATTCGTCTTTCTGTTTATCTGACTGTACCTCATGTTCATCTGTCTTGCTGTCTTTCTTATCTGATTGGATTCCCTCCAAGTAGGCCAGATAGTTTCGCAATTCTTCCTCAGAGTCCTCATCTTTGGAGGAAGGTTCATTTGGAGGCGATTTGAAAATGGGATCGTTCTGTAAAAATTCTAGCAGTTCTGGATCTACGTCGTCTGGTGGTGAATCTTCGGCTTCCTCAATTTGGCGCGCGGATCTTTTAGCTGAAGCTGGTCGAGAGGATTGTATAGATGAGGCATAAACTTGTACAGCAGTATCCGGACGGGAAGTCTTAGCTGAAACTGGACGAGAAACTGACATTGCTGTACCAGGGCGAGATGATTGCATAGCAGGGATTAAGCGAGATGTTTGAAGCCCTGAAGCTGGTCGAGATGTTTGAAGTCCTGAAGCTGGGCGAGATGTTTGAAGCCCTAAAGCTGGACGAGATATTTGCATGGCGGTTTCCGGTCGAGAAGATTGTCTAGCTGTACCTGGCCGAGGAGACTGCTTAGCTGTTCCAGGGCGAGAGTTTTGCAGAACTGTACCAGAGCTGGAAACTTGCATTGCAGAATCTGGGCGAGCAGTGTTCAAAGTTGTGCCAGAACGAGGAGTTTTCATGGCTGTTCCTGGGCGTGAGGTGTTTGATATTGGGCCAGGACGAGATGTGTTTAATGCTGAGCTAGGGCGTGAAGATTTTTCCAGTTCGACTTGTGTTTGTTCTTCTGGCTCGGATTCGCTAGAGGGTTCTGTTGTTTCAACTCTGGCGATCTCCACTTTAACAATTCGCTTGACTGGTGTTTTCTGCTTTATAAGAGTACTGACGTTTGGCATTAGGGCTTTCTTCAAGACGGGTTTTTTGGGCTCTATCTTTGGAGCCGGTTTGGGCTTGGACATTGATGCTTGTCTTGGGGTATCCAATGCGTGTTTGGCGCCCGGCTTGATGGGTTCTCGTGGTTTTTGAGCTTGTCGAGGTGAACCTAGTTATAAACACCTTGGTTAAAGAAAAGAAATAAAACAACGTTAAACCCATCGGTTTCTAACACAAGAATGTATCTTTATTTTACAAATATGGGGAAACATGTACATGGAAGCGATTGAACTCACCTGTGACTTTCCCTACACGTGCGCTGGTGCCGCCTTTAACTGCAGGCCCTGGTTTTACGACGGCTATTCAAATAAATAAGTTATTAACCGAGGTACTTCATTGTCGAAATACATACCTTTCTCTGACTTAAGATCAAAAGACGTAGTGCTTTTGCCCAAATTGAAACATGTCTTTGAACGGAGTTGAATAGGCGGATTGGGTTTTGATTCGGGAGCATTTCGTGTCGCGCTTAGTTTGCGTGTTGGGGTCGAAGGACGAGACACTGAGGGCTTTCTGCCAGTTAAACCGACCTTAGGATCGTAGTTTTTGATGTTCGAGTCCTTGGCAAGAGCTGCTGCTTCCATTTCTACCAACAATTTGGTTGTTATGTAAATGTTAGACCTTTACAATTTAATAACATACCTAGTGCCTCGATTTTTCTCATGATCTCCATCTGTTCCTCGTCAACTGGTTCATAGCCCTCCGAACTATGTTTCTGCATTCTTCTTATGAGCTCCATTTGCTGTTCGTCATACTCTTGTTCCATTTCATGGGATGGAACTGAGCGTTGTCTTTGTGCGGCTGGTGGCGGGAAATAAACGAGGTTTCTCGATATAACCATTTCGGTTCGTTTCTTCGTCTGAGGCAACCCATATCCAGTCTTTTTTGGCGCTCCAAGTTGTCCAGGTCCTTTAGTGGTAGCCGTAGACTTCTTAGTCATATCACGAGAACAATGTGCGAGGTAGCCATCTGGAGGTGGACGATATCTTATTGGGCGTAGTTCGCGTTGTGCACGCAACAACTTGAGAGCTTGGGCTTCACGCTGTGCTTGCAAGAAAGATGTTGTAGTATCATCTCCACCAAAGGGCGCTTCTTTTTTCTTTGGGGGTTCCACATGAGGAGAAACTGTTATTTCGCCTCCCCAAGCTGGTCCACCAATGGTGGACCCAGTTGTTTCCCTCTGGGAGAAAGCTGGTCTGCCTGTGTATAAACGAGGATCTTCCTGAAGGCCACAACCTGAAACAATTCGCCTTGGAGTCAGAACAATACTTAGAAAGTATTTTTATACTTACTGGAGCCACGACGATTGGATGGTTTCGGTCTGTCTTGAGATGGAGTGCGTCTTTCGGTGAACCAAGCGGGATTGTAATTTGATTGACCGGTGCATTCAGCTGACTTTGGTTCCTCGTTGGGCTGCTCTTCCACCTCGTTATCAACTAAAAGAGGTGTGTTTTGGCGGGCTTGCACTACCCAATCTTCAACGCTTCGTTTTGGGTAAGGGCTGATAGCACCAGGTTTGCCCAGTTTACCTTTCGACACCTGTGGTTTTATCGGCTTAGGCGGTGTTTGTTGAGCCTTGTGCATAGTATGTTGGGAACCTTGTTGCGGCTTTAACTGGGGACATGAACGTCTGGCGCCTACTGTGTTCCACTGCGGAGTTGGCAAACGTTGCGGACCCTTTGGGGGTGGAGGCGTTTCTCTCTGCCCGCGTGGCGTCTGTTGGCGTGGAGCCTGATGCAAGGACTGCCGTTGGACCAAGGTTTGGCGTGGTACTGCTGGTTCCCTTGGTCGTGGAGATTGCCGTATTGGAGGAGGTTGGCGAGGTGGCCCGGGAGATTGTCGGGACATTGGAGGTTGTCCGGGATACTGTGATGGGCCAAAGGACTGGCGCGCTGTTGGGGCTTGACCCTGACCCGATTCTTGCTCGCGTTTCTCCGCTAGGCGTTGCGAAGAGGCCCGGCGATACATTTCCTTGACTTGGAGCTTCATAGTGCGGGGCGAAACCTCTTCTTTCTTTGGTTCTTCTAACAAAATGTTTATGACGTTTAATTTACGAACTTACTGAACCTTTTAACACCTTATACATGGCTAAGATAATTAAATGACAAAATACTAACCGTAATTAGTGCTAGGTGCGTCGCCACTGCACATACCGAGTTGTTGTTGGGCGAAAGAATATGCTAATGCCTCCAGTTCGGCGACTTGTTCGTCCGACATGATTCCCGAGTAAAAGTTAGAGGCTTTAGACAAAGACAAATTATTTTTTGGAAAAAAAATAGGCAATGAATCAAGTTACCTGGGGAGGGAGGTGGGACGTTGCTTCTGCGCGTCTGTTCAACTAGGGAGGGGGCAATTCTTGGTTGTGAAATAGCCTTTACGATTGGGCGCTTTGGTGACGGTTGTCTTTTCTCTATCTTTTTACCTAGTTATAATTTTAAAATTAGAAATACAAAGGCCTTTTTGGTACAATAAACAATACGTAATTTATGGTAGAAATGAAAACAAACCTATACTATGGTCGGCTTTCATTGGAGACGGACCTTTTTTGATGTTAGGCGACCTCTGTATAACCTTCATAGGCGTACCTTAAGTCAAATAATACACAATATAAGAAATAAAACACGGTACACACTTTATTCAAAGTCAAAACAAAACAAAGCTTACCACCTTGACGAACTGGTGATTTTCTTCCACGGAATGGGGACTTATCTTTGATCTGAGCATGCGCTGGAGGCGACTTTCTTTCCAGGCCCTTGCGCAGTGGAAATAGTTGTTGAGGTTTTAGCGCAACTGTGCATCTTGGCGATTTGGTCTTACGCTTCGGGGGCGATGGAGATCTGTCTTGTTTCGGGGATGAGTTAGACCGGTATCTGTATGGCGAAACATAGTTTCGAGTGGATACGAAGGTCGAACCACGTTGGGGCGGCTGGTTTTTGTTGGGTGAGGGTGAGGCATATGGGCTCTTTCCCTTTCCCTTGTCAAAATAAGGAGACGTCTTCATAGGGGGGCTTTTTCCTAGGGGCGAAAATGCAATGTAGCTTGTGGAAACAGTCAGAAAAATATGGTTACCTTTCCCGCGAGGTGGCGATTTATCGGATTTACGCATGGGTCCTGGTTTGGGCTCCTGTTTTTTCTCCATTGTGAAGCTATGAGCCCTCTTCGGGGGGCTGGGGGTCACCTTGACCTTGCTCTTCTTCGGCTCGTCTAGCTTCTTTGCTGCGGTTTGTTGTTTAGATGGAGAACGGGCCACGCTTGATGTACTTGGATATGGGCGAAGCACTCCATCGGAGCCTATCTGCATCACGTAGGGCCACGGGTTCTCGGACCTAACTGACTCATCAGAGCCAGGCTTCAGTACGTCTACGACTTTACCGCGTTTAGCGGCATTGAGTTTTGCACGCGCTTCAGGCATAGCCGGTTGTATGTTGGACAGATCAAAAACCAGGGGCTCGTCCAAGTTTTCGAGCGTGTCCCTGCTGGCGTCCCCTTTGGCGGCATTTGCTCTAAGTCGAGCTATAAGTCTAGCTCGAAGTTGTCCTAGAGAGGTGAAATAACAGAAAATGAAGAAAAAACAAAACAGCAGTTGCAGCCCAGCCCCACGAACGGTTTTCCTGCAAAAATTCTTACCTTTGGTGAGGCCTGGTTCATCTTCCAGGGCGGCTAATTTTATAGCGTCCTCCTCCGAGATCTTAATGTCTGGAGGGTCGCTCATTTTTAGCCCAAAATGAACTTTGGGCCAAACTGTAACTTTTTTCACTGATTTGCACTTGAATTTCACAAAAAAAATTGATTTTTGGCCGTTTTTTAAATATGTGACGCGGAGACGTGCACAAACGACAAGACAAAATGGAGGGACCCTGTCGCTCGTCCGTTACGTAACTTATGCCCTCTACAGTCGCTTAGCCTAACCTGCGCAGTGGCCGACCAATCAGAGACCGGATAGCGTTCAAGGTCAGCGTCCTTAAGGTTCTGCGCAGTCGCAATGCGATAGTGGCGCTATTTTAACGGAATATTTTAAATTGTTGCTGTTTTAAATAATAAATAAAATTAGATTTCAACAAAAATGCTTTTCATTTTGTTGTTATGTACCCTTTAAAATATATTTTTAAAGAACTCCAAAACTTGCTTGTGGAGAGATCTAAAACTGGTGTACGACGAGTCGACGAAAGGCGTACGTAAAAGAAATGTTTCGTTCGCCATTTTTATCGTTTGCGAACCTGTATATAGAAATGGCATATCTGCCTAAATTTTTACCCAAAGTCATCTACTGCAGGGTTTAAAATTATTTATAACATAATTAACCAATTTAATCAAAATTTGACTACAGAGTTAATTAAATAAATATGCTACAGCCAAATTACAACATGGACAAAAAAATAATAATAAAAAAAATATTTTTTTTCTATTTATTTAGACAAAACCATTTATTAAAGTGAACAAACATGGATAAAATACGTTAAAACACTCCGGTTACAGTGGAAGTTTCATAGAACATAGTTTTCTGAAAAATAGAAAATCAGCATCGTCGTTGCTTTGCAAAGACTTTCCGCTATTATCAGAATACGTTATCAAGTTATTTTTTCTAAACAACTTGCGAGACGGTAACATTTTCATTATAGCAGGCCCTACGTTTGTGTAGGGCTCCTTGTTCGTAGAAATTAGCATTGAAAGCTTCACAGCGTTATCAGGACTTAAAACGAAATGTTTCTTTGCATATGAAACTTCAACCAGACCTTCCTTTCTTGCCTCCGTTCGAAGCGCGTTGCTAATGCTTTTGCGAACTCTAACTTCCTCTAAAGAAAGGGGCTTAGCACCACGAGTAGGAGACGAATCTTCTTCCTCCGACTAGAAAAGAATTTGGGTCTATTTACTTGACTGACAAATCCGATATTGTTCATGGACTCTAGAGAAAACATTTGTTCACGAGAACACATAAAAAGACAGATTTCTTGCTATTGCTAGTAATATAGTTGTAGAAAAAGACAAGCCTTTAAATATTCAACGAGTTTGGTCATTTTTTATTTGCAAGACAAGAAAAAGTAGCGCAAAACTCACATCAGAATCTTGACGTTGTCTTCGAATGATTTCCCTGAGTTTAGGCACCCCACGTTTGCCATTTCCATTAGGATCCATGATGCTACACCATAATTTGCTGTTATTCACAATAGTTGCACCATATTCCCCGACAAAATTTAGGAAAAAATTAAAAAATCGAACAAAAACCCGTCTGTATGAACCTGAGTCGTTTTGACAATTTGTATGGCATGAAGTTAGCGTGACAACAGCTCGGTGTTTCGTGTTGGTGATTAAAATGTTATTGGGTTGGCAGTATTGTTCAGTGTTAAAGGTTAGTCGATCCTCCGATTAAAAGATGGCGCGGCGGGTTACAGAGTTCGTAATAATTTGTGATACAAGTGAATTTTAAGTGCGTTTTTAACGTTTTGGATATGTTTATTAATAAAAGGTAGAGTTTTCTTAACTTTTTTTTATTACTAAATTACAGAACAAAGTTACAAAGTATTTTATATGTACAGGATACATATTTCTACAAAAATATTTACACAAGTTGCTACTACAAGACTAGGAAACTACTATCACTTTTTCTTTTCAACATTTTAACTTTGGAATGTAATTTTTAGCATGATTAGTTAACAAACTAGATAGAATAGGAACAACATAACATTATAAGGTTAATTTAACGAACTTACAAATCAAAATCAAACAACTCCAAGGAAATTTTGCATAATACTAGTTTTAAGATTATATCACAATCTTTCAGATCAATATCGCTCTACTTAGATAGTCTTCCTTTGAGTAATGCCTTACGAATATCAGTTGGTTTTTTGAAAACCTCGCCCGTGCCATACGGATGCACTTGTTTGTGGGTGGAGGACCTTGTAGCTTTTACCTTTGGGGAGTTTGAAAAATCCTCCGCGGGTACATTACTAGGGTGTAGTTCCTTCAACACGTTAGTAGGGGGGCAGGATGATTTCATTTTGGGGGTGCTGGTGCAGGTTTGCCCCGTGTTCAGAAACGTCGTGAATTCACGCTCCTCCAGTTCTATTTTGCTTAAGTCAAGCTCTGTACTTGCTTTTTTAAACGAGGAGCCGGCTTGCTGCACCAAAATCTCCAATTTATCTGTGCTTTCTTCACCCAGCAACTCGACCCATTCTTCTTTTGTGTAGCACGAACCCATTATCCCCGGAGCACGCATTACAACGTTCAGAAAATTAAGCCGGAAGCCTTCGTAGGGACTATCCTCCATATTTTCTTTAAATGTCTCGTTAGTATCCATAAATACGGAATAATTCACAGCAACAGCGGATTCTAACCTAGAAATAATAAGTTTGCGTTTATTTCACTAATTCTATTTCGATCCCACTACTAAAATATGTTTAAATGATGCACAATATACGAACCTTAGGTTGATCTAGTTTTTCGCTACTTAATTATTAATTTAACTTGATTAAAGTAGGATTTTTACCATAAATAAATGTTTTCTGAATCAACAGGCTTGTGTTTTCTTTGATTTGTTTGTAAACGCCGCATTTGACAGACAGTGTTGCCGCATCTAATTAAGTGAAATGACGCTCCTTTTAAACACGGTTATTTAATGCGTAAAACAAAGCACCCCATCAAAAAAGACAATGTAATAAGTCGAGTTGTTATTATAATTATTAAATAAGGTTGCTAAAGGATGTTAAATGGAAAACATAAATTAATGCAATCATTGTTTTTCCAGGAAAAACGGAGTTTGTGGAAATGTGACAACATGGCGGCATTGCAGTTGCGCAGAAGAATTCATAGACATGGAGGCTGTCAAACTCAACCATAGACCGAGGGGTGCGTTCCGAATTTCATCTCGTCATCATTAAGGTAGGTTTAGTAGTTTAATTTGTTTTTAAAACTTTTGTATTGTGATTGCAATTTACTCATATGGATGCGATATGGCAAAAAACATTGTACTAGGGGTCTGTTCGTTTATTTTATAGGTGAAAATAGTCAATTCTAACTTAAAATCTTGCGTTAATTAGAAGTCAAACTGCATACTTATGTATTTATAAAATTCTAATTTTTCCTAAAATTGTCGGTGGTTTTTTTTAACTTTAAATTGAGGGGAATAAGTTATTTTATTCGCAGTCGAAGTTCCGAACGAAAAGTCGCTATTTATAGGAAATTATATCTAATATTACAGCTTTATTAGTAGCAAAAAATAATAATTGTAGATTTTAGATTCGTGAGTTTTCTAATGTCTTGTCCTGTCACCTTAAATTCAATTCAGTTTTTAAATTGTCCTTAATGAAAATCATAAATTAAAAACAATAATGATTTAATAAAAATACATTGTACTTTTGAGGACAATTTAATCCTTTATAGATAAAAAAGGAAAGTATACCTTCCTTTTTCAAATATTTGACTTTTTTATGGCAGTAAAATCTTTGAAAAGGATATGGATTAAAAATTATTTATTAAAAAAGGGTGAAACATGTTTATTTTTAGTTTTTCTGCTAAGAAAAATAAGCATGCATTACCTAAAATAAATGAGTAAATGGTCAAAATAGGTACCTTATTTAATGATAATAGAAATAGTACAAATAAAATAAACCCACATAGCACAATAAATTAATCAAAAGTGAATGCAGCAAGGTATTCATGTAGAGGTGTTAAGTCTTTAAGGTCTTTATGATTTGTTTGTTTATCTATTGTGTGGTAGATGTTTCCCTAGCTAATAGAGCGACCGGCCGGGGCTGTAGGACCCATAGGACGGCAGTCATAGAATCTAATAAGGGTCTCTATTCTAGGCCGGCAAAGGTCGGCGGCATAACGCTTTAACAATAGCGATGATCACCCATCTACCCTAATATTTTACACTCACAATAGCACCTCGCTTGCGTGCGGCCCTTTGAAGAAAGTCCCACACAAAAGCCATCTTACTAAAAAATAAATACATCGATTTTACAAGGTGGATTAACAGTTTGAGCGTGTAAAAATTGAAAAACGAATCGGAGTGATCGCGGCATACATATTTTTTTGTTTGCTGTGTCAGCATTATCTTGAGTTTTTGCAAGCATTCCCCAATATGTGTCTTTAAGTGCTTTTTTATTGGGGAATTACACGGATTTAACCAAGATTGAGCAAATAATATTTCTCACCTTGTGCTGAAAGGTGCCGCCTTTTGATATTAATTTTTTTGGCAATTTTTTTTCCTGGATATAATAAACTGTTTAAAAGTACGTGTGTTGCGCTAATCAACTTTATTTTGCGCCTTTTAATTTGAGAAGCATGAGGGACGTTTAATAAAACGGTTTAAATTTAGGTAATCTGTTTTTTGGCATTTTGAAGTAAATATCTTATTTTCCATTTTAAAAAGTCCTTAAAATAACGCACTATGTCCTTTGTCAGGACATTCAAAGTAAAGGAGTATCCTTTCCTTTGAGAAAAGTCGCTGCCTTAGTTTTCAAAACGCCGACATAACGTTACGTCTTTTCATTTTTTTCCAAAACTCTGCAAGTTTTCACCAGTATTTTTTAAATGGACACGAAATTTACTGCATTCTTGGTAGCATTAACAATCAGACGACAGAAGTTGAGTAGTACTAGTGTTTAATTTATAGACAGTTTAGTCAATTTTGCAAATCTTATTATCAAGACTGGGCAACATCAGTATTATGCCGCTGAGTACCTTTGATAATAAGATCGGTTAACAAGGTATTAAATGGTTGGATTTTTGGCCAAGTGTTTTAATCGTAAATAATTATTGTGCGTCCCTCCTCCTTGACGGTTCGATCTTATTCTCGTGATGCATGTACGCACAGATGTTAAATCAAGTTTTTCCAATACAAGTGTTTCGGTACTGCAAAGCTTTAAAAAACATAATTTATCTTTATAGGCGGACAACGTTTTGATGCTTTAACATGTAATTTATAAATGATTTTGTTTTTTAATGCCTTTGTGTACCTAAAAGTCATCGCAGCGCAGCGAATACAATTGACTTGGGCGCTAGATGTGAGAGCAGAGTAGGCAGGCAATTTACCACATGATATGTTTGCTTAGGGGCAAGATATCAAACATTTAGCGGAGCTACGAACTCGGTGTCGAGAACCGTTCCCAGCCTCAGTATCGAGGAGGACGGAAGATCTTCGCGCGGCGTAGCTTCGACCGCAGCCGCAGCGGTCTAATACAGAAAAGCGTTGGCCCTATAATTAAAGGAAACTCATTTGTGTTGGTCTGACACCTTAAAGATAGGCATTTAGTCAGCCGTTGGCGGCACCTTTGTGTACGCGATGGTACCCTCTTTGTGAAGACAGCGTGCCCCATTGATGCTACAAAACGCTGAGTTCCACATGATCTCAATAAAAGGATGCCATTATCTCTTGTAATGATTCTTTCTTTCATGAATTAGGCTTGCTTTACCATCGCGGGACCTTTAAAGTCTTTAAATTTACATATAATGTCAAATTCTGTCCAACCACATTTAGTTTTAAACGTCTTTCGGCTAATTATGTATAACTTACATCAATATTTAACAATTCGTATCCACCTGTTTGGACATTAATATCTTGTATATTTTAGGATTATAGTTCAGAAGCAATGCCGCGCATTAACAACTTACACAAAATTTAAAAGATATAGGTAACCTTTTCTTTATTGGACCTCCAAGTCGGTACAACATTAACTTTACTAGTTTCTATAAAAATGGGTCATTTTTTTGTTTTTTACTGTTTCTAGTTTTAAAACCCTAAAAAATAGAGAATGAAGTAAAAAGGGAAGTCATTATGAGTGGTTATTTCAAGTGAATAAAATGATCTTCTTGTATTATTGTTAGCTGCTTCTCAAATCAATTCTTTAGATTACTTATTGTCCTAGGTAAATACTAAAATTTCAAGAAAAATTAAAGCTTATTTTGGAAGATGTTTAAAAACTGAAAAAGGATTTTTGTGACATACTTGACAGCTTGTAGATCCATGCTTAAAAAAGCATCTGCAACTTTACGATTAGGTTCATTCTTGGTAAGATAAAATTTGGTAAAACGTTCAAGTGCAAAAAAATGAATTAGGCTTTTTCAACTTTAGGTGTCGTTTTAAGTAACGACACGAATTCCATGCTCGAAAAAACTACGCTTTACACAGACTTAAAGGTTGTCTTTGTATTTTCCGTTTGATAAATCTACTCACAACATTTCAGCCCTATTTTATAATTAAAAATTAGCCATGTGTGCTAACCTGGCGCATCCGCCATTTTCTCTGGCAAGAATTACTTGTTTTTAAATTAAACTTATTAAAACAAGTGAATTGATTTTTTAAGAGTATAAAGTTTATTTTATTTGTTGTTAAGCTTTACATTCAATTCGCGTATTGTTTTAAAAAACGATCCAAAGAACCAGTAGGACTCGGAATTAAAAAAAGATCCTTGTTGTACGTCGAATATTCAAGAAGTTGTGTGCAAAAAAAAAAATGTAATTACTTATGTATCGTACATATATGCGGCTTTATTGCTTCGACTTTGATTTTCGGTTTTTACGTTGCCATCAGTCTGATCTGTACCATGCAAGACCAGTTGGGTTGACGTTTAAAAGACGATTTAAATTTGTTTTATATCCACTTTACAGTCTTTTAATGGTGTTCTTAGGCATCTACCTGAGTGTTTTAATACAATCTAAAGACTGAAATAAACTGCTTTAATGCATCAGGAAGGCGGAGTCGATATCTGCAAAGGCGAGAATGTAGCCGCCCATTCAGTGGGAGTGTACTCTGCATTTTAACTATTTGACACTACACACCGCTAAACCCATTTAGATGTTATAAATTACCTTAATTTTTAATATTAGCTACAACCACCTTATTTACCATAAGTATCATTGTTGTTTCTCTCTTTTGACAAATCTGCCGCGTTATCGTTCCGGAACGTCGTTTACAATCCGCTTTATGATCTCATATTTAACCCTAAGTGACAACCACTTGCTTTGTTGTTCGGCGACCGTTTTGAGCGACGCTTATCTTGTTTTGCAAACTTAAAACGTAAACACTTTTATTATACGTAATTAAAAGCAAAATGTTTCTACTTAAAATATTGCCCATGTTTAAGCGTGACACAAATGGGACCATCGCTTCTGCCTGACGTTTTATCAACAATTAATTACTTTCCAGTCAAAAAGGATGATTACATTTTGCCGTCGCTTAAGACTGGCTGATTTTTTTTATCAGGTTGTATCAATTTTCGGAGCTTTAAAAAGTCAAGTTTGCAGGTAATAGGTGTAGTAATTGGTTTTTAGCTCTTAAGAGTCTTGCGTGTCAAAAGGTTTGTTTTACTTGGTCGAATACCATATAATTTAAACAATTTTAAAATTAAATTGTCCGTTTTCATTTAATAAGCGCATTAAATTTGTTATTAGCTACATACTTATAGATGCTGTGTGCATAATAGTTTTATGTCTATTAATTTGGTTCCAAACGCCGAAAATTTAATCCAAGGAGCAGTTTGTCACTTATTTTAACTAACACAGGATAAATTGTCACTTATGACAATTAGGTTTTCTTGACTAGCCGTTTTGCGTAAGTTTTAAATATAAAACAACAAAAGAATTTTGATTAACAGCGATATTTACATGAAAATTGAAAAAACCAACACTTGCCACCATACGTCAATTGTAAAGGTCCTTTGCAAATTGTGTAACAAATTCAGTTTATAAATTAAACCAATCAACAAGATAAAGTTGCAAAAAAGTTAGTATGAAAAGCAGACACCAAAAATCGTGTTATTTTTTCCACTTTCTGAGCATTTTTTTTTACTTATTTAAATTTTTAGTCCTATATAAACGTTTTTTAAAGATTTTAGCTATAAAAAGATAATGTTTTTGGTAAAATTGTTGCGTGTTGCATTGTTTTAATTTGTATAATATCAAATTAAGAAAAAGAACTAACATTCACCAGAAAGCCCTATTTTAAAAAATCCAAAATTTTCACTTTCCGAAAGCAACAATGTTTTAAAACTTTAACTAAAAATACTTTATTATGTGCATAACAGATTTGTAAAGGAATAATTTTTTGCAAATCATTATTTCCCAAAATATTTTCCTTTGAACTTTTACCAAAAAAGCCCTTTTTTTAAAGTTCAATTATTTTCACTTTTCGAAAACAACTATGTTGTGAAACTTTAATAAAATATACTTTATAATGTTTATAATGGATTAATAAAGAAATAATAAAAAAATAATTTCTTGCAAATCACTGTTTCCCAACATATTTTCTTTTGAACATTTACCAAAAAAACCCTTTTTTAAGAGTTCAATTTTTTTCACTTTCCGACAACATTTTTGCTTTGAAGCTTTTATCAGATATACTTAATAATGTTCATAATGGATTATTAAAAAAAGAATTTTTTGCAAATTATTATTTCCTAAAATATTTTTCTTCTAAATTTTTCCAAAAAAGCCATTTTTTTAGGAGTTCAATTTTTTTCACTTTCCGAAAACTATTTTGCTTTGAAACTTTTATCAGATATACTTTATAATTATCGGGCTATTTTGTCATTGCAAATAATTGAAGACTTACTTTCGGGAAAGAGAACTTGGCAGAGATGAAGAATTCTAGTGATTCAAAGCGAGCTTTCGTAATTTAATGTGTAACTTCGTCAGGCAGCGTCTCAAATCTAATATGAACTTGGGTAGTATTTTGGGTAAAATTTGTAAACTAACATCGAGTGGTGGCTAAACATAACATCGAGTAGTGAATTACTCTAATCCACTTAAACATGAACAAATTCGAAGAAAACATGAAATTATTTCGTTTTGACCGGCATGGACTGTCGTTGGCAGATCTGACAACGACAGTCCATGAACCATGAACCATTGAACCAAAAAAGCACACACCGGACACAATGTGTTTGTTTTTCTAGAATATTGTTGTTCTTCTACCTTATATCATAGAGTGCAGTTTTTCTTACAAAGAAATTAGTGTTTAAATAGGTACGGTGTTATTTTTTCTTGTTGCGTCTGTCCAGATTTAAAAATTAGTGCCACCTGTTAAATAAAGGTCCTGGTTATTGCCAGCGAGGTATAAAAAATCATTATGAATGTTGATTTTACATTCCTCGAACTTTTGTTAAATTTTAGCTGGTCGTAAATCCGAATTTATTATGGTTGTTATTGGATGTTTAAAAAGAATAGTTACCTGACTAAAAGGGAATAATAATTTATCTTTCACAGTGCGGGCAACCAATGCAAAGAAAGCCGACTATAAGTCGGATCTTTTCAAATTATAAAGGATCTGACTTGAGTTAAACATGTAAACTCCTTTAAAGTAAACAACTTTTGTGTCTTTTGTAACAGATCTCATTTGTCTTCTATTATTATTTGAGGAACACATCTAACTACCTGTTATACTTTCCTAACATGGGATTAGACCGAAGCTGTAGAACGATTTGTTATAATACCCTTGGCTTTTTAAGGCATGAATTCAATGTAAACATTCCTTATTAAATTACTCACGCATTAAAACCCCGATTGTTTTCTTTTGCTTGGTTTTTAGATTAAAAATCAAATTAAAGTTAAAGAAGACGATAGAATAATCCTATCGCCATGAAACAATTCAACTTAAGTGAAAGAAACTGTTCCAAAATCACGGAAATGATTAAAAGAATAAATCAATTTATAATTACTAAGTACGTTGTTTCGTATATTGTTCTTTTCAAAAACAATCATAGTTTCTATTATTTGCTTTATTGCTAAGCGATAAAGTATTGACACAATTGTGTTTGTTATTTATGTTTAACAATTTCTAAAAAATGCGTCAATCTGTCCGTCTAAATGTCACTTCTAAACACGCTATTGTAAAAAGGAGTCAAATTTGAACGGGTTTTAATCATCTGAAGATTGAAATAGGGTGAATCAGAGAGGGGGAGAATAAAAAACCAGCAGAAAAGATTCTTTGCCTTTCGCCAAAAAATGTTATTTTGGTGTTACTCGTAGTTTTTTCTTCTGCTAATAATCTTAAAAATTATGGCCATCAGAGTCTGTATGCAGTGATACGCAGAAAGAGTATGCCTAAGTAGTAAATAATTTTATAACGCATTAAAAATAAATGAGTTTTTTTATTTATTGTAACATATTACCATGGAGTAATAAGTTAAATGGTAAAATAGCATTTAAAATTATGCAAATTATTCTTTTCATGTGTACCGTTGTTGAACGATCTCAGAAGTTGTAGGTACAACTTCTAATTATATGATTGTTTTTATTAATATAATAATGTGTAACGTTTATGCTTTCTACAATAAACAATTTACATATTTTTCGCAAAACAAACTTATTAATTCATAATTTATTTTATAGCTACCAATTACTAATTGTTTTGTGTAGAAAGTTCTGTTATTGTCTTGCTTTTTTTCTGAACGTATCGCACAATGAAAGGATGCCGCTTGTAAGTACTTAAAATTTAATGAGTTAGCCATTAAACTCAATCCCATTATTTTTCTAATGTATACATAAATATTTTATAAAAATGCTCTGAAAATGGGTTAAAAATCGAAACCAGTTGTATAATACTCTTCGCAAAGCGTTTGAACTCCTCCTTTAGATTTTGGAAGGTAATAGAGTAAAATTTATTAATTCCAGATTTATATTGACTCATGACTTTGACGACGAACTGCAAGTGACGCGACTTTATTAATCATATTAATGTGTTTTTTTATAGTTAACTTACTAAAATAGTACCAATTTCAAATTATGTTCTCCTGCTTAAAAAAAGTATGATTTATGCATAATTATTTTCCCAAAGAATGTGACTGATAGTAATACACAATAAAAGTCACAATCATAAAGGTAAACAATTCAATAAAATGCATTGTATTTCGATAACAACCAAATGGAATGTAATAATTCAATTTTATGAACTGTTTAATTTTTTTTGTAGTTGATTATTGTTTGTAAAACTTATAACTATAAGTTTAACACTAGGAAAACATAAAAGTTGCTAGTTGTCCTGAAAATGGTACCACCTTTACAAGTACATATTTAGTTAGGCAACCAGCTTGTAGTTATCAAATAGAACTTTTTGCTTTTATGTTTTCCTGGTAAAAAAATCGATTTTGAATTTACGAAAACTATTAAAATTTCTTACATACCCTATTTAATCTAACTACTGCTGATAACGTAGGAATTTTTTCAATTAATAAAACATAACACCAACATACAAACTTTGATTTTGTTTTTAGTTAAATTTTACACTGATTAAGGAACAGGAAAACATAAAACCGCAAATGTTTTTTCTTATAAGCATATGTTAAGATAGGTCCTAATAGTACCTACAAAAGACACTTAACTTAGCGACCCGCAGAAAATGATACAAAAAATGGAGGTGCAGAACTGCTAATTTTGAAACACACCCCTACAGAGTAAGCCTTTTTTGTAAATGTTCAAAAATAGATACTGCCTTATGGGGAACCATTATTAATATTTCCAAATAAAACAGTACCACCAGATTATGTTCTCCTGTTTAAAAAAAGCGGTTGTCAGGATATTAATGCATTATTATTTTACCAAAGAATGTTGCTGACAGTTAATACATAATCAAAAAAATAACAGCGCATTGTGTTTTGATAAGAACAACAAAACCAAGGTAATAATTCAATTCTGTGCAGCATTATTCAAATTCTTTTTTAAATAACTTTAAAAATTGTTTGATAGCAATTTTGTAAAACTTCTACAAAATTAACAGTTTTTACTTTGTACAGTATTAGGAGAACATAGAATTTGAAAGGACCTTTAACTGGTACCAACTTTACAAGTTAGGCAACCAGCTCAAAGTTATCAAATAAAAACTTTAAGGTCCTTTTTTACTTTACAAGGAAAAGAGCAAAACATAACGCTTTGTTAATAAATAAAAATAAAACATTGGGCATAATCTGTTAAAACCTTTATTTTTGCAAAAATTAACGAATGTTTTGTGACTGCGTTAGTAAAGGTGTTATATTATTCGTCATAATAAAGTCAATTTTGAATTTTTTTTCTGATTTTGAATGCTGCTTCCAAAAAAGAAACGTTCTTTTAATTAATAAAATACACTTTGGTCAGGAAAAATTAAGAAAGGACGTGTTTTTAACGGTACTGCTTTGGCAATTGGATAGGCAACCATTCTAAATGTTAGCGTATCACAAAGTACCACTTTTAAATTATGTTCTCCTGCTAAAAAAAAGTGGTCTCTAACTAAATTCTACCAAAGAATGTTAATAATGGTTGATACACATTATCATAAAGCTAAAAAATGCATTGTTTTTTTAATAACAACACAACGGAATGTAGTAAATCAATTTTATGAATTGTTAAACTTTTACTGATTGATTAGTTTGCAGAAAATTAAACGATTTACTTTAAAAGGTGTTAGGAGAACATAAAGACAGTAAGGTACTTTAAAATAGTACCAACATTGGAACGTGTTGTTATCAAATAAAAACTTTTTTATT
The DNA here is from genome assembly GCA_963920755.1 of Cartodere bifasciata. Lineage (NCBI taxonomy): Eukaryota > Metazoa > Arthropoda > Insecta > Coleoptera > Latridiidae > Cartodere > Cartodere bifasciata. Next base: position 5,238,447 of record OY987201.1, on the reverse strand, counting down.
GTATGTAAGTATGTTTGGTTGCATTGTGTTTTTCGCACAAGACCATTTTATTCCTGTATAATGTAAGTTTATTCCTTGTTAAGTGTTCTTTAATTTACTCTAGTCCAACGTGACTTATTCTGTAAGGTCCTTGGTAGACGAAGCGTCTGTACTTCTTGAATCTTTCTTGTTGTTTAGGTAACCTGTTTTTGGGGGTAGAGCTTTTGAAGGGCCCTCAATGTGGCTGCGCCACTGACACCAGTGATGAGAAAAGGTAATCTTTATGATGAAACTAGCCTTATAATTGGGGATGGATGCATCGAGCGATGCAAAGGTGTGAGTTGAGACACCTGTGCGCTGCCCGCGGCGTTTAATGCGTGCCGGTATGCTGGAGAATAATCTTAACTGACAGTTTAGGGGATACGGCGGTACACATGAAAAGATGCTTCAAACCATATGCCACAACAATTTTACTATGATTAAACATATTTGAAAGTAATTATAATTTTCTTTTGACTTTTTAGTTAGCTCCAATACATAGTAGCACATATTAGATCTTTGTTTTTAGAATATTACCATAAATTGCTTTATACAGAATCCTTATACAATAATGGATAATAAAATACTGCAACATGACTCGACGAAAACCCTTTTTTTACACAAACATCTTATATTAATTTTACACTGTAGGCTGGTATACAATTTCACACAACTTTAACAAAAACGTTTTTTTGTCTTCGGATAAATCAAATTTAAAAATTCTTTACATTCACCTCATACAATCAACAATCGACATTAATTGAATTTGATACTTTATTATGTAGCTCATTTCTTAAAGAAATATTAATTTTTTTCGTGAATATATATCCCAAACTTCCTTGCAGCATTCAAGCTAATAAATATTTTTCATTTGATTCGTTTCCTGTAATTTTTTTGTATGTACGCAGCTTAACAAAAACCTTATACCAAAACGTTTGTTTATTATTATTTGTTTAACCGACAGCCAAAGTAATTACCTATGATTTTTAAGTCCTAAAATTATGGATCAATAAATTAAATAACACTGTAAAAGTGTTAAACTCTCATGCTAGTTTTTCATAAAAAGAGACGTATTTTCAAGAAATCTTTTGTTTTCTTCGAAGCGCGCAAATAATTTTAAATGCTATTGTTATTTAAAATGAATTTAAATACATTGTGGTCATTACATTGTTGACCTTTTCAAATAAAAATTTAAAGGATGTAAAGCTGACCAAGGACCAAGGGCCGTAGACTAAAAAAGATTTCCATTTGTTTGAAATTTAAGCCGACAGAGAGCATCGTTGATTTAATAACTCATTCCACCAGCCCATGACCGTAGGTGAACTAAACCGGTGCACGGAGATTTACCTTATTCCTTTTTAAGTTTGGGCTGTCCCAATCATACAGCCTTTAAACAAAACGCATTCCTTTCTTTAGACATACTGGAGTCGAGGTGTTGTTTCTCTCTCCAACACGAAACAAAAACAATGAGTGTTTAGTTTTTTATCACTACTTTAAATGAGACCGTAGAGCAGCATTAATTTTAACCGAAATACGAATTAAGGTACCGCCATAAAAAGCTTTTATTGTTTTTAATGTGCGTAACAGAATTACATTAAGGTCATAATGGAGTATGTCATGGAACAGTTTGTCACTTTTTTTCATTGTCAGTATAACAAGATTAATAAATTGGGCTGCAGGCAAAATTTTGATTAATTAAACCATGCGACGCGCGTATGTTATTTTTTAAATTATCTGCCTAGACTTTTTTAGACCATAAAGTGCGAAATGTCTTTGATTGTTTTACATAATTAAGTCAATATTTAGATGATTTTCATTACGCATTGAATAGAACTAATGGCTTAACATTAATAATGGTCAAAATCCCTGTTTAAATGCATTAGCTAATATACTTTGGACAGATGTTCATTTTTCAAATAAACTATGTATAGCTCTAATAATTCTATGCATATAGATTCAAATAAGATACCTATTAGGTACTGATACATTAATTTAATTTTTTAATTAAGTTTTTGATATTTATATCCTTTGTAAGTTATGAATAACCAAAGACCGGCTGGTTAACCTCTCACAACACGTATTTATCGCAGAGCGGTAGGCATATTCTCTTTTTTTTCTTAGTGTAATTTTTTTAATGATAATTTCGGGTGATGGTGTACGCTGACTATTGGCCAGGAAAAGACCCGGTGCGCCACTGCTTCGCCGACTGACCGACCGACATCTGCAAGGCCCAAGCAAGAATATTCACACTCCTGTTCTATAATTATGTTTTAGGTTGCGGTACCCGCGGCTATAAGTGAAGACTGCCTGAATTTCAGTCTTAAATAATGGTAACTATGCACTAAATCAAATTATAAACAAAAAAGAATGCATCAAGCTGCATAAATTTAACCATGTATTTTAGTTTTACCGAACGCACTTAATTAAATTGGGGATTAATTATGTAAATCCTCAAACACGATGACAATTAATGATTGCTGCCATACATTCTGCTAAATTGATCGAGCTTTATTATGCAATGATAATGAATAACTACATCTTTAAAGTTAATTTAATGTATCAGGGACATCCTTTGGTGTCGGGTGTGCGTTTAGAAAATTGTCCTTACGCCCTGCGTGGAGCGTTTTTCCGGCAACAATTTCGCCAATTTTATGCGCCTATGCAAACGAAGGTTGGTTGCATGTTTAGCCTAGATTAATTAATATTCTTCATGGACTTTCAAGTTGGTAAATGTAAAGGAACTGCGTTATAATGTATGTACGTGTGTAGGTCGTCTAAATGCGTATTTTGATAAGCAATAAATGCTTAATTATGGTGTTTGCGTTCATAAATAAGTGTAGTTTCTTGGATTCTTCCCTATATCCTTCCAAGTCGACTTGATTAAAATTCAAAATGGTGGGTTAAGTAGAAAAACGACTGAACATATGATTTAAATAATATTTATTTATAACTATACTCTAATATAAACACAATTATGACATTTATTATTTACATATTGAGTGCATCTTCTGAAGAGCATGAAGATGTTTCAATGTTGACATTACTCTTGTTCGAGATTAGATTAAATAAAGGTAAGGACTTATTATTTAAGTCCGTTTTATCACAAATTTGTCCAGTCTTATAATCTATAGTACGTACTGTATTGTTAGGTAAGCAGAGGGAGTATTGCACAGGCATGGACACAGAATGACAGGAAGAGGGATAGAAAGCGTTTGGCATGACGGGCAGCGGCCGAATAACTTTACCCGCACTCGTAGAAGCGTTCATGGAAATAAGCGCGGCCGCGTACTCGAAAAAGGCCGCTTGATGCGCCATCAAAAGGTCTTTGTTGGACGCCTCACTTCTGGAGGCCTCCGCGGCCTGCGGAAGCACCCATGGCAAACTGGGCAGCGTCGGCGACACTGGCGACGAGGAAAAGTAGTGCGGCTGCTGCGACGGCACCGCACCAGACATTTTGTTATCACTTTGAATAATGCTATCGATGCTAAACGACTTAAGCGCGGTAGACGTCGGGGTGATGGGCGGAACTGGCAAAGGAAGTCCGGTACTCACTGGACACACAACAGGGCTGGTGGGAACTGGTTGTCCACACCCGGGGAAGGAACTATTATTGAGCTTGGACAAACTTTCTAACTCCTCGTGAAGGTTTTTTGGCACTTTAAAGCGCTTCCGACGCCTCAGGAAACTACCGTTCTCGAACATGTCAAGTGCGGAGGGGTGCAGCGCCCAGAAGGCGCCTTTGCCGGGTCGGTCCGGCCGTCGAGGGATCTTGATGAAGCAGTCGTTGAAGGAGAGATTGTGTCGAAGGGAGTTTTGCCATCGTTGTGTGTTTTTTCTGTAGTATGGGAAGCGATCCGTGATGAAGCGGTAGATTTCGGACAGCGGCAGCATCTTCTCGGGGGAACTCCATATCGCCATGGCGGTGAGCGAGATGTAGGAGTACGGGGGTTTATGATCTCCATAACTTTCACGAGGTGGACGCGGCATCTCTGCAACAACAATTTGGTATTTAGTACATTTTCATATTATTTTTCACAATCAACTGCGCTCAGTAATGCATATAACGCAATAAATGAAAACTTTTGATTTTTTTATGATAAAATTAATCGCTGTCAACTTGAGCTGACTAGAGTTTTATTACAGGTTATACTAATTGTATTGCAATGCTATTGTTTTGTTTAATATTGATAAAAACAAACTGTTTACAAGGTCAATAGACAGTACATGCTACTATGAAATTTGTACTAGGAATGTCAAATTATCCAAAAAATTATTTTTACAATTTGTCATGTAGGTAGTAAAACTCTTTATGCAACAAAATAAAAGGCATTTTTGTTAAGCAATGTGAAAAGGAGTTTATATGGGACTATACCGATACACTTTAGGATTTAGGAACAAAATTACTAAATCCTAAAAAGCGGTATTATCTTTTTTGTTAAGTCTATATTTGGATGGTTGGAGTAATAACACGATAATTTTGATTACAAAAAACGCCTTGGCATGTTCTTATCAATTTAGTATCATCCACATGAATATTGTTAAAGAAATCCTTAACGTTTTCAGAAGATTTATAACAAGCTTTCATGTTTAAAGCATATTTAGTCTCTCATTACCACGGATACCGACGGTGCTTAGTCGCTGTTAATTCGATGTAGTAATTTTTGATCGGGAGCTGCCCAGGTAACTTTAACGTTGGAATTTGCATAAAAAATGGCGCATTTAATTAATGCTGAATTTGGCTCGAATTCTAAACAGTGGCACCTTCCATGAGCCGCGTTCTGGGGTTTGGGACCTCACGCAAAAAGTGTACACTTACAGGGGCGGTGCACAAACAGGGGAATTTATCGTTGCTACAATAATTGTTGAGGTCCAAGATAAATATATCAACAATTTGCATTAATTACACGATACATGAAGGCATAAATATGATCAATTTCCTGCGTTTAAGGTCATAATTAAAGTATTAACTAAAAGCTTGTAAGAATGTTCAACACTTATCTCGGCAAGTAGTCAGCTAACAACGTTGTCTTTGCGAAAAAAAATAGTTATTATGCTGTCGTTGACGGATGAACTCTAACAAGTACTTATTGACATGCAATGCATCTCGCATTATCGCATATTTATTTGGTGTGAATCGATTTTTATCGGATTATACAGAACTTGTGTTGAATCGGTGTTTCTTTTGAAGGTTTAAATTAATGTGCATTTTTCCATTGGGTTTTATTAATCTTGTTAGGTTTTTGCCATTCGCTTGGTTTATTACCCGAGCGAGTGAGTATCTATCATGTCTGTAAAGATGCTTAGAGGAATAATAGGGGCGTACTATCCGATCGTGAGTTTTCCAACATAATAGAAGCTAATATGGTATTAACTAACACTACAACGCTAAGCAGGTGTTTATACTAGCTACAAACTTATATAATTACAAGCTAGAGGTGTGCATTTTGCCGCCGTGCCTCTATTTATTTTGAGTAAAAGGTAGCCTTAGGTGCAGTCTCGCCACAGACTAAAATGCACTTAATTTCACACACAAAAAAATAAAAAAGCCTCTTTTAAATAGCATATAGGCCCATCTATAACCAAGATGTCAGTTTCTGATTCTCATTTCATTTCCAAAAGCTCCGACTTAAATTGCTTTGCTACACTCAACTTAATTTTAAATAAAGCTTTTGCTCCTGAAATAAGAAGAGTTTCGTCATTCGAAACTAACGATGTTTGGACAATCGCGATTAATGCGAACGAAAATCAACGCCCTTTTTTCATAATGCAATTAGATTATCTGAATAAAATAAGACTCTTTTAAGAACTATTGGACAGACATACATTTTAAGGCGTTGGAGAAATGACGGTTGTTTTATTTGAGTGTTAAGT